>CM059191.1:12463880-12540381 GCA_030323885.1 Branchipolynoe longqiensis
CTACCATGCCTACCATGCCTACCTGTTTATGTGGTTACTTGCCTGAGAGGTCAGGGCAGACTACTACACTCGTCCCCTTGGAATTGTAAGTCTTTTAAATGATCATTTAATGCTTACAATTACATACATACACACAATGCACTAACACAGACATACAGAGGGTAGGTTCAACAATCATATAGCGCGTAGCTTGTACAGGATCCTGGTCATGGCACCAGTGCCATGGGGGGTGATGTAAATGGGAATTTTGCGACTAGAGCAGTACTCGAACCCATATCTCTTTGCATCCCGGGCCAACGTGCTAACCATCACAGCACCTAGGCACCCTGATATCGCCACACTACCCACACCTACCTGTCTATTTGGTTACTTCGCTGAGAGGTCAGTGCACACTACTATATATACATATGGTCAGCTGAACCTGGCAGAATTTCTATTTATTATATATGACGGTGCTGTTCATTTTCTCTTAACTTTGACAAATACTACACACAACATTGACGCTATGTTTACGGAAATGAGATATATATAAACAAGAATCCTGCCTTTCTGATAATGTAGTCAATTATTTGATAGTCGAAATAATATTTATGATTGTTATATTGGGCTGGTAACGCCCTAATGAGATACAAGGCGAAACAAATGTAGATTTAATTATGGCACAGCATCCTGAAGTTCCTTAATGTTCAGATGGTCAGGTCTGTTGGCACCTTTTCAATGTGGATTCAGGAGACATATCAGTAGTCCGGTACCAAATGACTGACATTGATTTGTGGGTATGTTCTACCTGATATTGAGTGAGGTAGTGAGTGATGGAGTGAGTACGTAAATGAGTAAGGAAGTGAGTGAGTGAATATATGAGTTAGTGAATAAGTGAGTAATTGAGTGGCTGAGTAAGTGAGTAAGTAATTAAATAAGGGTGTGAGTAAATAATAGAGTGAGTAAGTGATTGAGTAACTTAATGAGTGGGTGACTGAGTGAGTATGTGAGTAAGTGAGGGGGTGAGTGAAGGAGTCAGTAAGTGAGTGAGTAAGGAAATGAATGAGTGAATGAGTAAGTGAGTAAGTGAGTAAGTGAGTAAGCGAGTGAGTAGATAAGTGAAAGAGTGCGGTATTCTATCCCAGCTGCATCTGGCTCAATATCAAGACGGGCACCGACTTGTGACAGTGTGTCCACACAGCATCTCTATAGTGCTTCCCCACTGGGACACCTGGTCAGCCCATACAAGGGCACGACATGTGTGTCATTTCCTCTCTCCATATTGTACATGCTCGCTGTATTTCTGAATCACCAAACCACCGACCCAGCCACACACCCGTCCATTTCATTAGATGAGTTCGTAATTGCAGCAGTGCGGTGCATTGTGGGATGTGTAAAAGCAAAAGAAACCCGCACACAGCAAATGGTGTATGTTGAAGCTGTGAGTGCAGCTATAGAATCTATTAATTTGTTGCAACACATTTCAGCTACAGATTGGGCCCCACTTCTAGCATATGCGCGGTTGGAATTACGAACTCGTCTATTGTTTATGCAGAAGGAAGCACAGTAGAGGAGGTAGCAACCAAACTGAACAACCTCCTGCTAAAGCTGGACGGCTGGTGTGAACCCAATAAAATAACCATCAATGCAAATAAATCTAAAACTGTACTCTTCTCACATACAGCAATCACAGGAAGAAACCTACAATGTACACTAGGAAACCAAACACTGGAAAGTGTAAATCACTACAAATACCTAGGCCTAGAACTAGATAGCCAGCTAAACTACAATCTGTGTGTAACAAAAATCATACAAAAAGTAAACCACAAACTATGGCTATTTGCTAAACTAAGAAACTATATGACACAAGATATGTCAATAAAAATCTTCAAAGGCATGGTACTCCCCTACTTTGACTATGGGGATGTAATTTACATGGGTGGTGCTAAGAAGAGCTACTTAAAAAATTGCAGATACTTACAAAATAGGCCCTGAAGATCTGCGCTGAAGTAGACAAACTACACCCCACTTATGACCTACGAGAAAAGAACTAATAGTAAAGCTACTAGAAAACAGAAGGATAATCCACCTAAAAACATTAGCATTATGGATATAGCCAAACATTACGCGTCTAATCCCAACCACTTAGGGACACCAGAGCAAGCAAGGCACCACTACTAAGGCAGACCAGAAGCCAGATCAAAGCCCATGAAAGGAGCACACTGGAAATGGCCGCCAAGGCATGGAATGTGCAATGGTGAAAGAAAGACAAATCCCTGACCTAAAAACGTACAAAAGATATCTGTGCAAAATAAAAACTGGGAACCCCAACCGAACTGCATCACAAGGGGGCAAGTGATATGTCACGGCCCACCAACTGGACAGCCCAGGGCGGGATAACCGGAAATATAAAAGACAGATAACATATCCAACAACAATATAAATCATATCAAATTCAAACAAACATAACTCAACCATCTATTATGTACAGGCCTATGGACATGTAAATAAAATAGGCTAGTATAGAATTAAGTAGAAAAAACCGGAAAACTCTTCGCAAGAAAACCCCAAAACACTAACATAGAACAACTAACATAGTAATAAGAATAGAACAAAAATACAATGCCAACAGGGCCCAAAAAAACTAACATAGGCTACTAAATGTACCAACAGACTATCTATCTGCTACTGAAATGCAGACAATCACATAACTTATCAGCAGCTACTGCTTGGTAAGACAACACCAACACTACAGCTGGCCAGCATTGAAAACAAGCCTAGGTACACGGGCTTACATGCGATGGACAGTATAAATACAGCCTCAATACAACAAATTTTATTAAAAAAATAAAAAATGTGGTACTCGTCATGGTTTCATTGCGGCATTTCTCGGTTTTTGTGCCTGAAGTGAACCCTTCACATAAAACCAATGCTCTCACTGTCCAAACACCGGGCGCAGTGCCCTAATCGGTAGAGCGCAGGCCTCGCATGCGGAAGATCGGGAGTTTGGTTCCCGGTCGAGTCCAACCAGTGACTTTATAATTCATACTTCTTGCTTCCTGCCCTGGGGCCGTATGCATGAAGAATTATTTATTGGCTCTGGTGTTAAGGACCGCATTTGGGTTAGCTAACGCCGATGTTGGGAAATGGGTTTCAGGTTATGTACAGTGCCAAAGTGCGGAGGCGTTAGCTAACCTAGCAGTTATTTATAGATTTGGGAAATCCCTCTGAGCCTGTTGCCGGCGAGCACCGCTATTTGACAACTGGTGGCGGTGATTTGTTTTGCTTACTTTCGTCGATTCAACCATATGAATATTGCTGCCGATGTAGCAGCGGCGTTAATATCGCTTCGATTATTGGTTTAATTTGACCAAAATTTGGCGGCAGCGTTAATATCACTTCAATTTCTGGTTTAATTTGGCCAAATTTCACTTTTTTTTAATGTTATTCTGTCGGCGGTGGCGACGACGGGCGGTGGCGGCAATTTGTTTGGTTTACATTTGACAATATGTATATCGCCGCCGTTGTAGCGGCGGTGTTAATATCGCTTCGATATTGGGGTTAATTTGACAAAATTTCACTTTTTTACTATGTTATTTGGTTAAATATGATAGCATTGAACAGATTTGGGCCTAATCGGTACCTAACACCACCAGTAAACTTGCTATGGAGTGGTGTTAGAATATCCGACCTTAAACTTGCGGTGTTTCCGTAACACTGCTCCATGCATAGCAACATTTTGCCGCTAAACTAGAAATCCCGTCCAAAACCAGTTTGGGCTCGCTAACACCACTCCATGCATATGGCCAATGGCACTGGGCATTATTAATAGGATAGGGCAAGGACTGGTTAGCTCAGTGTCAGGATAATGTGACTGAGTGGGATATCAGGTCATGATGCCAGCAGCCTGGTTTCCCAGTGGGGCAGGACTTTATAGTCGCCATGCGTGTGCACTGTCACAAGTGGGTACCCATCTGGATATGACCTTAGATGTTGCTAGGACATAAAACAACAAACAATCGAAGCATGTAAAGGGTTTATCACAATTGTCTATCCCAAGTTGATACTGAACGTTGACTTCTAACTCATCTATGTTATTTATTGCTGTTTGCTTTACCAGCCATTTGGGAGAATTTCATTGGTAGATGAAATTATAGTTCTCATGCAACTCTGTCCATTAATCAGTAAACTCTCTAATTATTTTGTTTGTTTTTCTTTCTTTAATACATTAGTTGATATTGCCAGGACGTAAAACTCCAACAACCAACTCACTGCCCAAACACTCCACTATGATCGACTGCCCCCACCTCCGAACACCGCCAGGGCGTGCTCTGGAGTGTGACCCCCTGAACTATTCTTTCATTGCCTGCCTTGATCCTTTCCACAGGCCTTTCAATAAGGGTGTAGTAAGTTCAAAACACTACCCCACAAAAACACTACGGTAGTGTTTTCAACCTAGGTTCAAAACACTACCGTAGTGTTTTCAACCTGGTTGACGGTAAGTTCAAAACACTACTGTGGCCACGCTCAAAACACTATCCTTAAGTTCAAAACACTACCTTTAAGTTCAAAACACTACTCTATTTTCTTAGGGTGGAGCAGTATGTAGTAATGTTGGTCAGTAGGGTTGCTGGATGTTGTTTCATGTCCTAGCATCATCTAAGGTCATATCAGGACGGGTATCGACTTGTGACAGTGCACACTGATGCAACTGAAAGACCAGGCCACTGGCCCGATATCCCACTCAGTCACATTATCCTGACACTGAGCCAATCAGTCCTTCGTACATCGAAGGTTTTGAACATGTCCAAAACTTGGACGCGCCCTTACGTAACTCGACATAACCTGATGTAACTCAACGTAAATCGACGTCAGTCTAACGTAAGCATGATGTAACCTTACATTACCTCCTTACATCGTAGTGTGACAGGCCTATTATGTTGTCGAAGGTTTTGAACATGTCCAAAACTTGGACGCGCGCTGACGTAACTCGACGTCAGTCTAATGTAAGCATGACGTAACCCGCTGTACCTCAATGTAATGACAAAACGTCACCTACGTCGGCTTACGTTACCTCCTTACCTTGTAGTGTGACAGGCCTATTACGTTGTCCAACATTGTCCAATGTTGTCGAAGGTTTTGAACATGTCCAAAACTTGGACATGCGCTGACGTAACTCGACGTAACCTGACGTAAATCGACGTCAGTCTAACGTAAAGGCCCTGTCACACTACGACGTGACGACGTCAGAGTAGGGAGGACGTGAAAAACGTCGAACTTCTCGGCATAGAATGCAAATTTGGGCACAAGTTGAACGTGGATGCAGCGTAGTTGACGAGAGCGTAACGTCGGTAAAGCGTAGTGATATAGTCAGTCAATGAGTTGTTTGTTTGTTGTTGTTTTACGTCCTAGCAACATCTAAGGTCATATCAGGACGGGTACCGACTTGTGACAGTGCGCACTCATGGCGACTTTATAGTGCTGTCCCACTGGGAAATGAGGTTGCTGGCACCATGACCTGATATCCCACTCAGTCACATTATCCTGACACTGAGCACACCAGACCTTGCCCTATCCTAATAATGCCGAGCGCTTGGCTAGGAAGCGACAAGTATCAATTTTAAAGTCATTGGTTTGACTCGACCGGGACTCGAACACACGACCCCACGATCTACCAGCACGGGAGACGGACGCTCCAACCCACTCGGCCACCCCGTCTGGGTCAATGAGAGAGGACAACGTAATTACGCTTCAAACGCCACAGCAGTGTCAGCTTGTCATGATAGTGTTTTGAACTTGGGTAGTGTTTTGAACGTACGTAGGGGTAGTGTTTTGAACTTAACAGTAGTGAACTTAAGTTCAAAACACTACGGTAGTGTTTTGAACGTAGGTTCAAAACACTACCGTAGTGTTTTGAACGGCGTAGTGTTTTGAACGTCCTACACCGGGTCAACTGTCTTCTTCACCTTGCACTTCCGACGGGGCATGCGCGACGACTTGCTCGCGCTTCTCGTTCTTGTCGCCTTTCAGCGAGAGCTCGGCTCGACCGGAAACATCTTCATCCGGTTCGGCGGCCGGCCGCCTGACGTCAGGGTCGAGGACGAGAACGTGTTCCCCATGGAAATCCCGGCCACCTCGATTCGTGGCCCACATGGTAGGACTATGGCAGGCCGTTCACCGCATGTGTGTATAGTAAAACTTCTCTAACCGACCACCTGCACAGATTGACTACTCCCCTATATCGATCTCTTCATTTGGGTCCCAAACGATCGCCCATACAATACCATTGTAATGATTTTTTTAAACTCCATAAACCGACCACCTCCCTAAATAGACCATTTAAAGTCGATCCCATGGTCGGCCGATTTAGAGAGGTTTTACTGTATATTTCTATGACATGGGGGGGGGGGATTATTGGGATTTTTAGTTTTTTTTTACATTATTTGATAAAGCAGGGGAAATTCAATCACGGACAATTGGTCTTCCCCATTCCACTGTTCCTTGCCCTATCCTAGTGATACTGAGCGCCAGGCTAGGTAGCGATAAGTATCAATATTTAAGTCATCGGTTTGACTCGGCCAGGGTTCGAAACCGGTAAGTCGAATTCCATGACCTACCAGAATGGGAGGCGGACGCTCAACTCATTCCGCCATCACGGCTGGTTAACATTTGTTGTTGTTGCCTTACGTCGTAGGAACATTTAAGGTCATATTAGGATGGGTACCAACTTGTGACAGTGTGCACTCATGACAACTTTACAATGCTGCCCCGTTGGTGGGAGACTAGCCCACCATCACTATGACCTGATATAACCACACAGTTGCATTATCCTGACACTGTGCCAACCAGTACTTGCCATATCATAGTAATGCAGAGTGCCAGGCTAGGTAGTGACAAGTATCAGTTTTACTCGCCTGGGATTCGAACTCCCGACCTTCGGAGGGAAGGGAGTTTCATTAAATGATTTAATCACCTGATTTTGTATCATGTATTTCTTGTGTGATGTATAAGATATTATGCGAGTATAAAGGCGGGGAAGGGAATTACTTTCATATTATGTTGTAATACAGATTATTCAATGTTTCACTTCCTGTAGGAAACAATAAATGTGAATCATCACCGTGCCAGAGCAAAGGACGCTGTATTCGCTACATCAATGGTTACCAATGTTACTGCAACGAAGGTTATGTGGGCGACAAGTGTGAAGGTATGTGACTGTGCTGTAAAATTAATTAGGGGAGGGTCAATAATGTTCATCTCACAGCACAATATTTCCAATATAGAAAACTGTACCACATATTTGGTTACCACATTATAATGTCAATGAGTTTGTCCTTTTTTCGGAGGAATGGGTGGGTGGGGGGGGGGTTAGTTAGTCAGTTATTGTTGACTATGTGTGCTAAGTATGTTAGGAATACTACATGAATTTAATATATTCCATAAAAAGTTCCCTAAATATGCTTGATTTTGTACGAAAGTGAAAATATTTTAAAAAGTGTATATTGACACCATTCATCTACCCAAACATTTTTAACAACTGAATCAGAAGTTGAATATTAAAATGTGGAAATTGGACATAATGTTTTGTACATGAAATTGATGAATGACGGCTTAAATTAGTAGATATCCTACAGTGGAATGCGGTGTGATGATCATGTATTTATTTGTACACGTAGGGAACAATAAGTGCGACTCGTCACTGTGCCAGAACTGAGGACGCTGTATTCTTACAACAGCATTATCCTCATAGTGAGTAAAGTTAGGATTCAATCTATGCAGTGTGAAGTGTGCGAATGGGTACAAGGTATGCAATTTATATGCTCCCATAAATACAAATACCCATGCATTTTCAGTTAGTCCATCAAATAGTGTATACACATTCACACCAATCGCTCGCTAAATGGGGCGATCCAAGTTGCCGTCTATGAAAATCGCATTCACAGTCGGATATATGCAATCGAAGCTATTGTATTTACATGTTTTCCATTTTATGTTGTATTTGCATACCGCATACTGCCTTCACGGAATCCTAGCTCTAGCCACGTATGATTTTCAAGTGAGTGTGGCTGCATGCCCTGTGCTTGCAGTGTTGGTGAATGCTGGTACCTGCGCTTCAGCCTCGTCGCCCTGTCAGAATGGCGGAGAGTGCGTTGACCTGTACAACGATGGAGGCTTCTTCTGTAGGTGTCAAGTTGCCTTCCAGGGCGCCACCTGCACCACAGGTGAGAACTAGTGACGGACAGCGCCTCAGTCCCTGTCGGCTTGTCACAGCAGCTGTCAACAGTGACTGTCAGAGCCTCAAAGTGAATGTGAACGTGTCAGAGCAGCTGTCAACCTCACACAGTGACTGTCGGCACTTCAGAGTCACTGTCAGTTTGTCAGAGCAGCTGTCAACAGTGATTGTCAGCACCTCATAGTGAATACCAGTATGACATATTGACTGTCAACATATCACAGTCAGTATATCACAGTAACTGTCGGCGTGTCAGCTCGGCTGTAAACCTTATGCAGTGATAGCTAGCATGTCACAGTGACGGTCAGCATGTCACAGTGATAATCAGCCTGCCACAGTTAAGATCAGCATGTCACAGTGACGGTCATCATGTCACAGTGAGGATCAGCATGGCACAGTGATAGCCAGCATGTCACACTGATAGTCATCACGTCACAGTTAGAATCAGTATGTCACAGTGAGTACACATACACGAAGTAGTGTTTTATCACATTAAAAATATTCGCTAGGATATAATTTCACTGCAATTTACATTAGACACAAATGTATAGCAATGCCTCTCGATGACTAAACTTGGTAGCGTGTGGTTATAGGTGCAAAGTTGGTTTAACATATCAGGGTTTATAGTGAAGGATGGCCCTGGGAGGGGCACCAACATCCAAACTTCCAGTGTGTATGCTGCAAGTGACGTCACAGCGTCGGTCCTTCCTGTGGGACCAGCGGAACTTGATCACAAGTCGGTACCCGTCCTGATAAGACCTTAGATGTTGCCAGGATGTAAGACTCCAACAACCAACCAAGAAGCAACCAATCCCGTTCCTACCCATTCCTCATAAATAACAAAACAAAAACGACACTTTGATAATGAGTCAGGATCACGAAAATAGGCCAATTGGGGGAAGTTGTCGGTGTCGAGCATTGGATGTCGGCGTCGAACAGCATAATTATAGTTTAGCATTGACAGAGGTATTGGAAAGTCCTTAAATTTATCCTGAATGTAAAGGTAGAGAAAATACAACAACCATATCTGTTTCTAGGATAATTTAATATAAAACAAAGAAATGCACTACACTTTAAGAATTGCGATGCCAACATCTTAAATAAACCACCAATTGGCCCATTTTCGTGAGGCTGACTTATATACATATTGTTACTACAGTTAGTCACACGGGTATTATTGTATTCGCAGAGAGCACTGATTCCACTGACTGTGGCGGAGTTTCGTGTAAGAATGGAGGCGAGTGCGTCTATGACCTTAACGGATTCGGGTGCAGCTGTAAGACTGGTTTCCAAGGCAAACAGTGCGAGCTAGGTAAGACACCGAGTACACTCTCACAATATATGTCAGGCCCAGTTCTGCTGCATATTCTGCATACATGGTGTAGCACACGTGTTTAACTCATCTTCTCCATTTGACATTTTTTTCTTGAAGATGTATACTGCCTATCATGGATAAGTCTGAATAGACTTGTTTTCACTATTAGATAGACAGTTTGTCGATAGAAAGCCTACACTTGTACCGACCCAAAGGATTTTTAACCTCCCATACTACATAGACATGGTATGAGAGCAACTGGCCTTTGATGACGCTGTAAGTTATATACAGCGGTGGAAATCTAAATTGGCAGAAGTGTGGGGGGGGGGGGGGCTCACGGGGAATCAAACCACTGACCTTCAGCTTAGGAGTCTGACCTAGATAAACGTCAGACACTCTAACCACTCCACCACAGAGAACACCACAATCGTCTTATGTCCCCTCCAAGGATGTTATGCAAGAACCACAGGTGGAGTATTTGTAAGGTATAATAATGATTACAGTGCATGATCCGATGAAATAATACGATTTTTGCTATCAGAAATCTTGGCTAAATGCAATCCTAAATATGATGTATGCCACTTAGCTACTGGTACAATTATCAAACAGTTACACATATATATATATATGTTTACATTTAATTGTAATGTATATATACAATGTATATACACAGGTATATGTATATATATATTAAAATTTGACCGTCCAAATGGGTCTATAAGCCATAACGGACAGACGCAGCTGGCATACAGTGCTTAGAGCCCCTCACAAGTGGTGCCAGGGTGAACAATATTGTAACTACACTCGGCCAGTTAGATAGGAAATATCATAGTGTACTATAATATAGGGAACTGAAGATAGATAGTGTCCTTGTTTATATTCCTATAATAGACTATGCAGCACGTAGATGGATGTATATGTATATATGTATATATATATATATATATGTAAGTAAATGTGTAAGTAAATATATATTATAATTATTAGATATTACTTTACAATCACACATACGTATTACTATTATGCTGAGGTGAAGGGGAGACTGATTTCAAATGAGTCAAAACCAAAGTCTAATTGCAAATAGGTCAAAGCCGAAGACTGGGTCCCATTTGAAAGCCCTATCCGCACTCACATGGGCAATTTGTATGTCTAGTAGTGTGTAAAATCCTATATGTTTGCTTTGTATTGCACATATACAGAGTTATTTTGCTATTCGCTATGGAATCACATTATGCTGACTTCTTGTATACATATATATACATATGTATAATATATGTATATATGTATTACATCGTTGGTGTAAAGCTTTCTACAATGTGTGCATATTTGTCTACAAGAGTGAAATTTGGCACAGATGTAGACCAGAACATACTACATTAATTTTTTGAGGGCGCCGAAGCGGGCGCTCATTGGGCAGCCATATTGGCTAAATCTAAGATGTCCGCCAGTCGCTATTTGATTTTGTCATAACTATTTTGTCATATTGGTAGTCATGCTTTCATTTCGGGCCAGATGGCGCTTGTTGGTTTTTGCGCATGAACCCTCAAAAGTGAAATGTTACTTCATACTATAAAGCAAGGTAGATTACAATATAATGATCTACCTCATGAATTTATCTAAAAGAGAAACTGAAAACCATCGGACTATGCAACCAGGGGCATAGCTAGACCTTTAACGATGTGTACTCCTAATTTCGGCAGGGGGTTTAGGGGGCCGCTTAAGCTTAAGCTGGCAGATTTTACACATTTTAGACTTGAGTTTTCAACATTCCGGACTACTACGTACCTCCTCTCTCTCTCTCTCTCTCTCTTTCTTTATTTATTTATTTTATGTTGTTGTTGACAAAACGATCTGGACGTTTTGGCGTACGCGCGTACGCCTAGCAACGCCCCTGGCAACTTTAATTATGTTCTGCTGTGGATAACTTGCTCAGAGGAAGAATATTCAGGATGGAATTAATGACGGCAATGTAAATTCATGTGGTTGGTGATATGAATAAATGCATGCTGGAGCGCAACATTAACAGTGAGTGATTAGTAACTACAGACTGACGTGTTGGGTGGAGATCAGTCGAACGGCCATGTTATAATGGAGGACAATGTGTTCATGGCGACATGACTGGATATTCATGTCTGTGTAAAGTAGGATACAATGGCACACAGTGCGATATTGGTTAGTATACTACGCTTAAAACTCCACTTGAGTGAGGCTAATAGTGTAAGTCTTACTGTGTGCTGTCAATGCTGTTTCAGGTCAGATACATTAAGGTATGAATAGAATATTTTATTAGCGTCAGGATCTTGCTCGCAGACCGTACGCGATGGCCGAATTAGAAGAGTGCTGGCTTCCCAAGTGGTCCTTAGCCGCTGCCGTGTTGGCCGCTTGTGGCTTGCACATGCTTTTCTGCTCAAGGGGGAACCTGCCCCTGAATGTATTGGGTGTCAGTCCCCGTTGACACTCAAACACATTTGACTAAGTTGCGTTGATTTTTTGCCCCTGCGCCAACAGTTCTACACTGCAGACAGTATGCATGACCTTTTTACTAAGGTAAAACAGGAAAACATTTTAGCCTTTTTGAGGGCAGCTCATATAGTTTACTAAATAGATTCTATCAATTATTAATCAAACTTTTCTTTGTCTATGGGAATTTGTTCCCCTTGACAACAAATATATGATTGTGAGCTTTATAATTTAATGAGGGTCTATTGGCACATACTTGATTGTCTGCTTTTACATGTAAAAGCGATGGTTTGAACAAAAAACTAACATTTCTCGCCATGAATATGGCCTATGCTGCCGACACGGCATAAAGCAACCACCAATCAATCAAGCTTCCCATGCAGAAGGTCAGGGAGTTCGAAACCCGGCCAAGTCAAACCAATAACTTACTAAATTGATACTTGACATTACCTAGCCTGCAACTTGGCATTATTAGAATAGAGCAAAGCCTAGTTCGCTCAGTATAATGTGACTGAGTGAGAAATCAAGTCATGGTGCCTGTGGCCTGGTCTCCCAGAGGTGCAGCACTATAACGTCACCATGAGCGTGTACTATCACAAGTTAATATCCATCCTGATATGAGCACATATGTTGCCAATATGTAAAACCCCAAACAAACAATCTGTGCTCGCCTTTTGAATGACCACGTACGCTTTTTGTTTACTGTTCGTTGATTAAGCCAGAGAAATATCAAATTCATGGACAAGTGGTCTGGCTGATTCTACCACTCATTGCCTATCCTATGAATGATGAGCACCGAGTAAGATAGCAACAAGTACATATATGTTTAAGCCATTGATTTGACTCGCCTGGGGTTCGAACCCACGTCCTGCTGCACATGAAGTAGGTGTTAAATTCATTCAGCCATTCAGCCGGGTAATTACACATGAGTGGTATGCACTCCATTTTAATTATCGTTAAATTACTGAATGCAGCCAGCTCAAGCCAAGCCTACCCTCTTTCATCCAGAAATATTGCTATCTGATCCAACACCTGCTTGGAACATACATCTACCAGTCCACATGTCGGGGAACAGCGTCAAAAATGTTTCTTCAACAATAACTCTAAAATGCCATTTGGTGATGTGAACAAAGTGGTATAGATTAAACACGGTTGACTGTATACAGAATATACCTATAATGGTCTCGGTTCATGAGATATAAAGAAATATATAACCTTCATAATTGAATATATCGTTGGTGTAATTGTAAAATAAAGACATTTAAATAGTGAGTTGGTGAATTAAGTAGTAGCATCTACAGCATAGACTTTAGAACACGATAAATATATACTAAGTCATGAAACTATCCTTATCAGTATCCATCGTGAACAAAATATGTCATTTGATATGGTTTACCTTCCACATACAAGGAGCAGAAAATAAATACACTACTTTTAAATTAATGGAACATTATTTTGAAACTACTGAGCCAAATATTTACTTCAGGTTTGGATAAATATGTCTAATTAAAAATGTGATTTGCAAGCAGGATCATATTCTAAAGCTAGAGGCATTGCTTGCACACCCTAATGCTTCACCAGATTTTCTTATATTGTAATCCTCAACTTGAATGGAAACCAGTATGGTGGATCATAGAGTATACAGTGCCATATCACAGAATATATCACTGTAATATTAAACTCATAGTGGTTTACTCAGCATATAATGGCTAATAGTTCAGAATGTCGCTGTTGAATTTTCACCCTGATGTACTAACAATAAGTTCACAAATCAAATCCCCCCAAGTTCCATGCGCTTACAACCCGGTAGCGCATGTAGTTGAATTGCATTTCTATCAATGTTTTCCTGAAAATTTGTAGATCGTATCAGAAATACAGTGCTACCTGATTGAAGGTGCATTCAGATGTTGTGCGCTCCCGGACTGTTAATGCGTAAAACCAGTGAGCGCACCTAAGTGCTCTCGGCCCCAATGGGTTAAAGAGTAGCACCAAATGAACCCCGCCCCCATCCTCCCCTCCACAGGTTGGGGAAACACCTGAATTGAGAGTCTGTTGGTACAATTGGTTCCGTTGATGTAATCCAGTATGGGATAAATCCAAGCATCAGTTCCGTTGGTGTAATTCAGTATGGCATAACTCCAAGCATATATCCAGTTTGTATGGGGGGTTCTGTGAGAGTGTACAGGCCAGGCCAGGCCTAATGACCGCCCCCCCCCCCCTTTCCACCCACACATTGCTGGTGGGCAGGGGAAGGGGGTAAGGGTGCGGGAAGCAATGACCGAGTTTAGGGTTGCTGGTTGGGAGAGGGAGGGTGTGTGGATGGGTATGTGCATGCGTTGGTGTGTAGGGTGGGTCGGGAGGGGGGGCTGTAAAACGACACCAGAGCTGTCTGTGAGATGTGTGTGTGTGGAATGTGTGTGGTGGGGGGGGGGGGGGGGGGGGGGGGGGGGGGGGGGGGGGGGGGGGGGGGGGGGGGGGGGGGGGGGGGGGGGTAGTAACCAAGTTTTTGCTTGACCTCCTCAGGGCACTTTGCTTTGACCACAGGCTAGTTTTATTACCTTCCGATATTGGCTTATAGAAATGGAAAGTATGTGTATCACGATATATGATATATATGTTAAACTCGCAAATATTATTTGTCTGATTAAAGAAAACATTTGCAGATTTTATATTCATGTGATCAGGGTAATGATCTGGTATTTGTTTTCTAGCAAAGTACCCCTTCATTATGGTAACTGCTGCCTTTGTGACATTGGGGGCGTAATCGATTAATTAACATGCCCCAGGCGATTCGGGCAACCCGAGTTGCTAGAATTTCAAATCAAACACTGCGAGTGGAGTTGACAAAAACACGTGCCATGTGCAAAACGACCCGACCCCAGTAACCCACCTCTTTTACCGTCCTGTAGGATAATAGTTACAAGTGGCAGATGACTTACCACATACCAGCTGAATGAACCTGATTGCATCTGAGAGTGAGAGAGGAATTGAAATATATCATGGGGATATTGTTAAACTGTCAAAAAAATATTTATGTTATTAAAGAAAACATTTGCAGATTTTATATTTATGTGATCAGGGAAATGATCTGGTGTTTGTGTTCTAGCAAAGTACCCCTTAATGGTGGTAACTGCTGCCTCGTGACATTGGGTGAGAATGAGTGTGTTCACAGTGTGTGTAGGTATCTCCCTGACTGAACCCCTGGTCAGGCCTCCCACACCTGACCACATGCCCCCCCCCCGCCCCCCATACACGGTGTGGTGTGCACTGGAGAGCAGCAGAGGGGACCCTGATGCTTGCAAATGGGTGGGTGTGAGTTACCATGGTTACTGATTTAGACAGGGTGTGAGTGACCAAGGTTAGCCCAGGATAAGGGAGTTGAAGAACACACATTGTTGGAAGTGGTATTTTATTTAATTAGAATATTTGTTAGGACAATTTAGTGGTGATATGTATATATGTATATGTATATGTATGTATATATGTATGTATGTTTAACCGTCTGGCTATTCCACCCCCGCTTAAGGCGAGCCTAACGTGTTAATATAATTAATTGTTTCCATGTGAATTTCCTTGGGCCAGCCGCCGCCGTCATAGCCTTACCGCCCGCCTGCGCATAGTCCGTCGTCGGTGTCCGTCCCGTACGATAGGCACCAGCCAGAGTATCGTCTAAATACTAGATTTGCCATCGTGCGCATTTATCGGCCTAAAGTGTATTTATATTAGGTTATTTCAACTACTGGCTGCCCCCTTCGTCATTAGAGATATTATGAATGTTACTAAATGAATCCAAATATGCGCAGTCCAGCACGAGTTGCTGCCGCTGTCTCTACTGTTTAATTTACCTTATGTGTCGTGGTTCTAGCCTAAAAGTAACACTACGTTAATTCTGTAAATGCGTCAGTTATTAGATTCCCGCAGAGGGGTGCATTACTTGCAGAAGGCCGACTTAGGCTTAAGGCCTCTCAGTTCTGAGAAAGCAATCGAATATCAAGGTTCCATAGCGGTTAATCTACAATAAGACTGGAGGATAGGAAAGAATGCAAGGAACGTCCTGATTCACCTTTACAAGAGCTCACGATTTATTCTTAACCAAAGACTAACAAGGATACCAACATAAATAGTAACAAAGGTGTCCCGTTCCCTCCCATATTGTTTCTATAAATTAGTTTAGAATTTTGACCCTAAAAAGCCAAAATATCGGTGGAAAACGACGGAGCGTGTAGAAACACGTCCGCCGGGTCTGGACCCGAACGCCCGACCCCCTGATCATTGCTTAGCTAGTCGCTAAGCAACGCTTTACCACCGAGAACCCTCGCGTGCACAAGTGTTAGCAATTTGCGCGCGCGCAATTTGCCCGCGCGCAATTTGCCCGCGCGCAAATGGCTTAGGCGAGTAGGCACGCCCACTTCACTGCTCGCCCAGACGAACAACAAGAATTGATGTTCGTCTAAGAAGAGAAAAGTGGGCGGGCCTACAACGGTTCTCGGGGGTAGCACATTAAACAATAATAACAGACCTGACCGTCCCCCGGCGCGTTCAGTGAAAATATCGCTGTCCGTGCCGGGGCACAAAAAGAAACTTCTCGTTGTGTTATTTGATTTCCCAATGTTAATATTAGTTTACCCAAAAATACGTGCGTCTAAGTACGTATATAAATTACATCTTTGTAAGTACGTATTTATTGTTATTTTCAATGTTCACAAATACGTCCTTTTAGGTACGTATATAAAATTTTAATAACCAAAAATATAAATACGTCCTGTTAGGTACGTATATACAATTTTTTTTTTTTTTTTAATAATCAAAAATACGTTCATTTATGTATGTATATATAATAACTTCGAAAGCGTCAATGCGCCTAATGCTCTCTATATCGAATTAGATATAGAGAGCATACACCTTTTCTAACAAATTAATAATAGGATACCCAAAGATACGTGTGCCTAAGTACGTATATATATATATGTCCAAAAATACGTCTTTTTAAGTACGTAAAAAAAATTCTTTTTTTTTTTTTTTAAACAAACGCCAAGGCGCATAAGGCTCTCTAAACATACATTATATGTAATAAGTGCCTGGAGTTATGCACAATAAGGCCTAGAGCTGTGCGATAGCGCAAATTCCATATGAAAAGTCGTGGTATATGTAATAAGTGCATTTAGGTATGCATTTAGGTAGAACGCAAATTGCGCACCCATATAGTTATTCAACCGTAAACACGGCAAATGCGCCAGAGCGCAAATATGTGCCTATCACAAATTTACTATTTGAAGGAAGGGCGCATTAGTGGCGATTTCCTCTTTAGTTTACGAAGAATATTGATGAAGATTATGCATATGCTCATTAATGATCATAGGCCCAATGGCCAACAGCCAAATACAGTAGTAATTAATTAAAATAAGATACAATCTCCTTTCGAAGGCAACTAAGGAGAAAAAGCGTGAGCTCGCTTAATATTAACAATGTGACGCTATAGCCGGCCGCTCGGGGCCGACGCTTCCGCGCATAACATCCGACATGTCGGCGGTATCCTGATTAAACTAATACATAAACTGCCCTGCCCTGGAACACCGCCGACCTACCTGGATCAAGCCCCCAAAAATACTCCTGGGCGGACTTCTCAGGGGAGCGTACTTGGAATGGTTGCTGCTGGCCGGAGAGATCTTCTTTTGTTGATTCGTAGCGCGAATAGTAACTTTAACATTAACTGCAATAGGGGATATCCACAGCCGATACTCCAAAGATGGAGTATCGCTTATGTATATCCAATCTGGGTGGAGGATATATTCCGTATAAAACGGAATATATTTGAGAAAAAAAAAAGGGGTTGATTAACCCTAGTCCTCGGACTATACATTTTGAACGCCTCTGCACATTTTACTTGCGCCGAGCATCACCCCACAGGAATATAGTTATGATGTTTAAATTACTGAACGCCACTGCGCATTTTACTCATGTTGACCAAATCGTGGGCTAGAAAAAATGGGGAGAATACAAAGATGAAAGCACAAAAAAAACACATTAAACCACCAAAAAAACAGAATTACACTTCAGGGGGACAAAACCCCGCTGACCGCGAAATGCTGGGTCAGTGGGGGGCGGTTCTTTTCCTATCTACAAATTCGTAGAATATATTCTGCCTTAATATGTGTGTGCGCAATGCGTACTCGACCCTGGCCAAAATCATAGGTGGATTTCCTTCCTCGCCTATATGTGCCTATCACATAGCTTAGTATTCGGCGAGACAAAAGGGAAGGGCACATTACTGGCGACCGGCGGGCCCCGTATATATAAAATACTCCCGACCGGATCTTACTATATGGGCACCGTACAGGTAGATTGTACTCCCGACCGTAAAGTCACTGTGGGCACCGTAAGCTGTGGTACCGTACCACGCTTACTCCCGACCAGGTAATGGTCTCGCCACGCGCATCCGTATTGTGGGACCACCAAAAGATTTATCAAATAAACAGCAAAACTGCGTGCCTTATGCAGAGAGCAGGCTGTAGGCCGTAGTCCTTAGGACCCAAGGGGCGTTCCTGAGCCGCGCAATTAAATGCGCGCACCATAGCTGCGAGCGCGCAAATTGCGTCTATTCGGTCCATTTCTACATATGTATGAAAAGCTATTTTAAAAGGGTGGGCCATGCCAGCTATCGGTGGTGCAGCTATGGCATAGGCCCAAATGAAAAAGGTTACTGAATAACACGGGGGAAGCAAATTGCAAATTGCAAATTTTGTCTTTCCTCCCTTTAAATATGCCATAGCATTCCAGCAATCCCACAGCCAGTCTAATTATGCAGGAAATTTGGGCGATCGCCCGACAAAGTTGATAACACAGTTGCGCTCGCGCGCGTCTAAGTAACTGCCCGCCGTACATGCACTAGGCGTTGGCAGTGTCTTTATTGGTTAGGTTAAATTAGAGTTTACTTCGACGTCGTCGACAAAAAATGTGCACCGGCGCGTCAACGTACGCGTTTTACTCGCCATAAGGCACCAACGATATATGTATGAAAATACGGCATTTTTAGGAAACGTGACCATCCTATTTTTTTTTTTTTTTTTTTTTAAACATCTTTAATTTTAGTTAGACTGGAAGGAGTAAATTCCAGGGTTCCCAGTTGTTTTTTGTTTTTAACGTCTAAATCTCGATAGGTTTTACAAGTCGTGTAGCATTTGCTAAATGGAATACTACAATATCAATGTTCATGCTAAATTAGAATGTTAATATGTCTGTCCATATTCATTATTCCCTGTAATATTATATTTAATTGTAGGAGTATGTTCCGCAGCACAGGGTATGTGTTTACACTTAAATTTTGACAGTTATTCAAACCCTTATCGAATATAGTGAGAACTTTTACGCAAATTTGGAAGAGAGACTATAAAACGGACTAAATTATATTACGCTATGGCGACTCACATGCTGGTGCCCTCAGAGGGAATTGGTTAATATATCTCTGTGCTGGGGAAACGCCCACTCCCACCATACATATTGCCAATTAATAGGTACCGTCGTTCCCACGCGCAAAATGCGTTCGTAGTCGACGCAACGACGGCGCGATTTCCGCGTACGCTTATTTGACCATTTTCTTTTCTTGGGTAATACAATATGCTAATATATATACACGTATGTACAGAGTACTAATTTTAATGAAGTTTACTTTGGTTTACTTTTATCTCTAAATTCGCCATATCATAATGTATACAGAATGGCTGTGAACCAAGCATTTTCCCCATAGGAGTAATTTGCAATCCATATATTTTGGTTGTATTATATATTTTTTTTTTTTATTTGGAATAGTAGCACCTTATTACTGGTATTTTTACCCTAGGCCTGATATAAATGGGTGAGGCTTTGTCTGGACAATGCGACATTCGTTTTCAATGAACTAAGGATTTAATAGTGTATAACTTTGGAACATAGTTTTTGAATAACGATTTTTCGTGACGTGAATAATTTGGAATATTCCTCTAATAATGACGAATCCCTCATCCCCCATCAGGCCTAGAGTTGTTCGTGCTTTTATATATATATGGTTATGAGAACATTATTATTTATATTCTATTTTTAAAGATCCCAATTATAAAGGTACCCGTTAATAAATAAATTTCCTACTACCTAGCTGTTGCCCTCAGAGAAAAAGAAAGGCCTAACTAAATATAATCGACGATTTTATTAAACATAGCTGATTCTCTGTTTTAAGGAGTTGTAATCTATTTAGATGCGGTGTGTGAAAATGTATGTAGTGGTAAGCCTAAGTAACATAAGTAATTTACGCCACCCCCCGAGGTATATATAGGTGCCCCAAACGATACCCGTGGTGGTGCCCAGGAGTGTTTCGCGAGGGTACGTCTTCCAGGTCCACGCTTGCCGCGCCTTGGTTGCTGGGGGTGGGCGTGGTCCTGGAATGCGCCTTTTGCTGCCCCCGCGAAACCCGCGCATGTCTCTTGTTGGTAGTTGTGGCTCCCGGGCACAGTGTATTTGTGCGTTAAAATGCGTATGAAGTGTAAAGGAAAGAGATATAACATTAATACATTAGAACATAACTAACAGAGAATCAGGCTATTTGATGTAAATTAATTTTTTTTTTTTTTTTAGTACAAAATATGGAATTCTAGTTAATGATTATCTTATCAGAATACCCCCAGATTTAGAAGATTTTATTGAAACATTTATTTAATATTTTATATTTACTAAAATTGTAGGCGCAGCCTGCATAACGGATACATATGCTTGTATGCATTTATATTTACTAAAATTGTAGGCGCAGCCTACATAACGGATACATATACTTGTATGCATTAATTTACTGTTCTCATTAACAATATTTATGGTTACGTATATTAAATAAGTATTTCACGTAGCAGACATAGGCCAAACCTATCTAAAGTAAGCTGTACTCCCCTATCGTACAACGTTAAGGTATATACATATAAGGTGTTTATTAATAATATATTTATTAAATATTATTAAACTTATATTATATATTTATGTATATTAGGTGACCCGTATGGATATGTGGGTAAGCCTAAACATGGAAACTAAGATATCTTAGTCGTTAAGAAACCGGAGGATCCGGTGGTTTGGGAGGAAGCGGGACTTCCTCCTCCCCACTGTTGGGCATGTAACTGGCCGCGTAGTCGACTAACACGGCCAATGAGTCCCTTTCGGCCATCGGCTCGTCGCCGATGGTGACGTCGGAACATGCGTCCGAGTACAAACCCTCCTCGTCGGAGGAAAACACCAGCGGAATGTCGCTAAGGGGGGCGAGCCCATCGGCGGGTACCGGTAAGGAAAACGGCGACAAGGCAGGCAAGTCGCCGTAGGGGGCCTCCATCGGGGCCGAGGAGGTGGATGGTCGTGCTGGCGCATGGATAGGCGTATGCACGTCTTCGGCCACCGCTCGTGAAGATTTGGTGGCCTCTGGTGTTTTCACCGTTAAGTTAACGGCGGCAGCAAATTGCGCCAAAGTAGAATCAATGCTACCTGGCACGGCAATTTCCACCGCGGGTGTCCGTTTAGGACTCTTCCTTGGTGGTATAACCTCAGGGCTAGCCACAGTTGACTTGCCTTTTGGTTTGGACGTTTTCCCTTTATGGGAAACTACAGGGGATGTAGTTACCTTGGGAGGGACGTATGGTGCCCGAGGAACTGTTTTATAGCTCCCCGGTAGCCATTGTGGAATAGGTGGCGCGCAGGAAGAGCAGCATCTTTCTCTGGCGTCGTCGTTGGAGGGTCACCTGAAGCGGTGACCGGCGCATTTTGCGCCTCCATGTTGAGGTAAGCGCGAAGCTTGGACTGCGAGACCCCCAATAGGTCTAGGGAATCGGGGTCTCCATCCCACTGGAGAGCAGGCATCCCGAATGCGAAGCTGAACGCCATGTTCATCTCCTCATATTTGCGCAGCTGCAATTCATGCTGCATCCTCATGAAGCGGTATTTGTCCTCCGCTTCCTTGGTTTTGGCTTGAGCCTCAGCCAGGGATTTCTGGAAATCCGCATTTAACTCGTCATAGATCGTCTTGGTGTAGTTCACCTTGACGGCATCTAATCGATTCATCCAAAAGGTGGCCATGGGGCCCACCATATGCATAAGGAGGTCCATGGCCTCCGTGGACTCCGTGCTGGAGTCTCGTTCCAGCGCCTTTTGGACGGGAGGCGGTAGGCACTGGTAACGTTCTACCAGGCGCTTCTTTGCCGCCGGAGATAAATCCGGCGAGAACTGAGTTCCTGAGCTCGTGGCTTCCTGCTGGGGAGGTGGCACCATCTCTGCAGCCCGGCGTTTTAAGTCACGTCGGACTGATGCGGATATGGGTCCTACTGTAGGCAGGGAAGGATCCAACGGCTTAGCGTGCCTACGTTGAGCAGGTTTGCTAGGCTGTGCTGTCGATGTAGCAGCAGCTGCGGGGACGGGTTTAAGTGCGGCCAGGCGCGCACTTTCCTTTTCCCCAAACTGCTGTAACTTCACGCCGCGAGCGATTTGCTCTGCGGTTCTCTCCAGAGGTGGATCGTCCTGGATACAATCCACCATGGCTGAGGCATAAGAGATGCCTTCCTCTGTTTTCCCTGCCGTAAAGGGGCGGGGTTCAGGCTGCTGAGGACGTCCATTCTGACGTTTCTGTCCTCTGCCAGCAGGCTCCGTAGGACGGTTGATACCATCCTCCCTGTCCTGCTTCATCTGAAGACGGCGTCTACAGGAAGAGAAGTACTGCTTCTCCCCGTATGTGGCCCCGCCGTACAGGCTCACAGCAAGGGTGTGCGCCGATCTGGGTAGTCGCAACGTCTCCCCGGGAGCTTGCCGACCACGTTGTACCCTAACCTCAGGTTGGTAGGTGTACCGGCATTTAGCCGACAGTGAAGGGTCTTTGGCCACTCGCGCCAGTTTCCGGATGGTGGACTGGGGGCGCTTATGACCCGTCTTGGCGCAAATTCCATACGATAGAAGATGCCTCAACATGAGCCCTCTTCTATTGGTCGAAAAGGGTTTCCCCGTCGACCGGGCGAATGAACAGCCGGTCCCACGGTGCTCGTCACGCGACCATTTAGGGACCGTGTATAGATGCTCCTCACAAATGTGACGAGCCAGCACGTCCCACCGCTTATAACGGTGGTTGGGGTTCTTCAGGTTTTCCGGCATCGCTGTACGACGTTGCACGAAATACTTACAGAATAAGCACTTGTCATAAGGGCGGAAGGTGTGCCTCACAAACTTCAAGTGCGATATGTCATGCGGTCTATACAATGACTTAGTTAACCCATGATCAGCTGTAATTATGTTATGCAGCTGCTGCACGTATGGCTGAAGGCCGGATTGATTATCATCTACCCAGTCTTCTACATCAGAATCCTCCCCGTTGTCCCGAATAAGAGGGGGGAGGCGCAATTTACTTCTGCCCGTCGGTGTAGGTTGCAACATGTACATGGCCAACCTATGCTCGGGGCGTGGAGGATCGAAGTACCTCGCATTCATTGCAGATTCCTGCAACATACCTAATTCTGCTGCCTTAGTTATAGGGACAGAACCAAGAGTGCGCTTGTTATAGACGCAATTTACGGATCGGGGGTACCGATCTGGGATGGTAGCAGCAGGGATATCACTATCCCACTTCAACTCACCCGTTTCCGGTCGCTCAAGACGAAGTGCCATCGTCCCGTACTGGGGATCTTTAGTCGGGTCGGGTTGAGGGGAGCCCTCCTCGTCCGACTCGTACTCCCTTGCCAGTGCCTTCAAGGCGACGGTAGGTGGCACAGATCCCTCCGCCCCGGCTGGGGAAGGGTTTCACTTGGCCACACGTTCAGATGTCCGCCTATGGGGTGAACGCCTATGGGCCGCTGCAGAAGAAAGTCGAGAAGCATTAATCGACTTACCTGGAGATGAGGGGGGAAGCTCATCATCCGTGTCGGTATCCTTCGGACGCCTGTTGGTGACCAAAGTGAATTCCCCCTCAGTTTCCATAGGAGTGACGTGAGGGGAGGTTGTCCCGCTGTCGGCCCAAGACTGGGACACAGGGTTACTACAGTAAGGAACCTTGGCCATAGCCGCGGATCCGTCATCTATCACAAGTAATAGTTTATGTTTCAGCCGCCGGGCTGGTGGAATACGATTCCAATCATTCACCGTAAAGACTTTTATGTCTCCGGTGACACCATCCAGTATGTGACATACTTCAGGGTTTTCCTCGGGGCCCTTACCCGACACTCCTGTGGCGGAGGTGGCCGATTCCATACCTGACCGCCTAAGCGATCAGGCCTGTCACAGGCCACCACCCGATTAAAAGCGTCGAGTTTCCTTGCACAAATTTAAAGAATTAGCCAACTAGTCCTAAAATGCGCACACCGACGATCCTTTTCCAAAAAGGTGGAAAACCACCAAAGGAAATGCTCGACCTATAAAAGTAGGTCGAGAAAATCAACGATGCCACAGAAATTGGAAAAAGCCAGAAAGGGGAGTCTTCACTCAGTGGGTACCTTGTGAAGACTAACCCTAAAAAACGGCTCTGCCAGACAAGCGGGCACGGCAGCACGTTCCCCTATCGCATTGTCCAATGGCAAGCCTGCGTTTAGGCGGGAACCACGCAATTAGGTCACGACGAACCCGACCTCTCCATGGCGACGGGTCGCCCTACATATAACGACTTCATTCGTGAGATTGAGATCGTGAAATGCGCCGACTTTTGATATTTTAGATGATGGCAATAAATTATAAAAGAACGATTAGTGGCGCTAATCGCTTGTCAGTGCAATATTTGTTTTATTACAAGGTGAAGTTCAACACGTTACAAAAAGGTGATTCCCAACTCCACCTGTTCGCGATGTCAATAATTCAGGTGAATTTGCGCCCCTTTTTTGTTATATATATATATAGGGACTACGGTGGTTAATAACATCGCGAATAAAGGTGTCGGGGAGCTGCAACCCGTGATTATCTCTTTGCATATCTACCATATATCCAGCACATGAAAGATGGCATTATTAATAAGGATATATTGTTGATACGCCAATAATTTAAAAATTTTTTTTTTTTACTGCTGTGCGCATAATGCGCACGCGCAATTCCCGTTACGTAAACATGGCACTGAGCCAATTGGGCGTTAGCCCTCGCTGTAACTCATTTAATACCTAATTGTTGATCAGCCGTCGAGTAATTAGATTTGAAATCTTAATTCTTATTCTCGAAGTATTTGAGCTATGTTGTGTCTCCTTATACAGCTAAAGCTCCATTCGCTACGGCAAACTAGGATAAATGTTGTCAAAAGCAACACAGAACAGCGTGACGTCACAAGAACTGTGTAGTGACGGGCCGGAAGGGACGTCACGTCGAGAGTGTCTGGCACTGAACCACCATCCTTTGGACGTTTTAGTGCGAAATTTGTATTTGTAAACAAACATGAGGGTATCAATCCTGTGCGATTCGCGCGGCCGTGGGCTGGCAGTAAGCGTCCAGCGGTTGATGCCTCATCATGAGGTGTACGTCCACGTCCATCCTGGAAAAGGCTACGTGGAGGCTATGCGGCTGTCACTGCCAGAAATACGGTTCGTACTTGATGCTGAATAATTTGTACTGCTTGTGGAAAGGGCGCAAATTGCGTTGTGAAGATTTGACTGGAAATTTTATAAGGGCACGGGATATTTTCCAATTTAGGGGATTATAATCCAAATAGTAGTACGCAACTCAGAACCAATGCTCTTTGTTCGTCTTTCACAGTATATTCCACCCGGATTACGTAATTCTGGCAGCGGGGATCTGCGACGTGACTAGGCGAGATGGGCGCACCAAAGTCACGACGCTCCGCCGCCCCGACGTTGTCGAGTTGGTGGCCCGGCTCGGGCTGGAGCGAGAGCGGTCTGTGGCGCTTTTGCGCTCTGTCCATCCAGGCCGATATTGCGTGGCCACTGTCACGGGTGTGGACCTCCGGGTCTATAACACCCCCAGGCGCTGTCGCACTAACGCCACCGCGTATCAGGCCCGCCGGCAGGCGCATCCCCTCCAGGTAATTGAAAAAAATGTGTAGAGGGAAGCGTACGGAAATTACAGCCCTAACTTTGGGAGCAGGATAAATGCGCACAATGGCAAGTCCCGTATTTAGACGATACGTAAATTTGGGCAAGAAATAACTGTAGAACAACGTGAAATAGAGGAATAAGGGAGGTTACTGTGGTTAGTATCCTACTTATTGGGCACCGTTAATTCTCTTTTTATTTTTTTATTTTTAGGAGACCATGGACGAGACAGTCACCATGTATAATGAAATAGTGGTCGGCCTTAACCGTTCCCGAGGGGAGCCGACCGCCCAGCTCGCCAGTGTCGTCCACACTGGGAACCCCGCCCACCCCACTCATCGCTACGAATGGTTATCCGATGGGTGCCACGCCACCGGCGTTCGGTCTATTGATTTATAATAATTTTTCCTTTTTAAAATTATTTTTTTAGCTTTGTCCTAGGGTACCTTTCGAATGGTTTACACTGTACGTATGTTTATTTAGGTCTAGGCCATAGCTGAACCATCGATAGCTGGCCTAGCCCACCTTTCAATTAATTCCTACTAGATATTTCCAAATTCTCAGACGCATTTTGCTTGTCTCGGCCTATCATGCACCCCTAATTATTTGGTCTATGCCATAGCTGAACCATCGATTGCTGGCATAGGCCAATTAATTATAACCTCCTATGAGAACAATAGAATTCGTTGATACATAAGGATTCCTAGCAATGATATCTGGTATATGTATAATACTGAAGAACCACTACCCCCCCTGCCAGAGGAATTTGCCTGGGTTAGTAGCTCCAGAGGAGTGATAGTATTTAACATATGCTACCCTGATGTACCTTTAAACCCGAGAAATATTAATGCTATAAATTGTGCTGGCGCGAAACGCGCAGGCAGGAACATAATTATCATAAACGGTCCCCGCGCAAAATGCGCAGACATAATTTGGAATGGGTGAGAATGACCAATAACCCACTGGAATATATTACATGCTGTATATAAAATGAATAGCACCCCACCCAAACCTTGTTTATAATAATGGACTTTAACCGTCACTCGGCCCTGGTGTCGGTTCCCGTGTGGGAGAGGTTACGCGCTGGGTTAGGTCAGGAGATTGCGCCATATCAGGTTCCCGCCTGGAGGCAGTGTTAATTAATTCATCACCGTCCTCGAGGTCAGGAGGAAAACGCCCGGTGTACAATTTCAAACGCCCCGTTTTAGATTTACGAGCTGCCGATAGTGCCGTTTGAATTACCACGGTGGTATCAGATATTACTTTAGTAATTTCCCACGGACCATCCCAGTTAGGCGCGAGTTTAATATTTGCTGTAGGAGCATGATATCTGAGTACCAGGTCACCTACTACGAATTTAGGAAAGTCAGCATTACCATAAGAATTGTTATTTCTTTGAATACTTTTCCCAGTGCTATTACGTACCCTGCCGTACGCATTGTGAAAACAACACTCCAACCATCTGATGAAAGCTGGTGTGCATGTATCAACGGAATGTTTTTGTAACACTCCGAATTGTAAATCACAGGGTAGGCGTAATTCTTCCCCAAACACTAGCGTATTTGGAGTAACCCCGGTGGCGGAGTGTTTGGTGCAATTATATGCGTGTGCTACATATTTGGCTTGTAAATCCCAATCGCTCTGATCTTCACTTACCAAACAGGCCAAAGCTGAAATTAAGGTCCTATTGAACCGTTCGACTAACCCATTTGATCTAGGACAGTAGGGATTCATGCGGGTTTTATGACAGCCTATGAGTTTAAGCATAGTCTGAAATGTTTCCGACTCAAACTCCCTTCCCTGATCAGAGTGTAATGAAATTGGAGCACCAAAAATGAGTACCCAATTATCTACTAAGGCTTGGTCAGCCACCGCTGCCGTTTGATTACATAACGGGTAGACTTGGACATATTTAGTAAAATGGTCTTGGACCACCAACATTACTAAATTTCCCCGGCTAGTATGCTTAAATCCTGAAACAAAGTCGCAGGATAATCGCCCCCAACGTTGGCCAGTCATCTGTTGTTGTAACGGCATTTTAGCCATTCCCAGCCCTGGTTTAATAAGCGCGCATTTTGGGCAGGTTTTAACCCATTCGCGCACACGTGAATTCATGCCTGGCCAATAATATCGTGTGCGTATTTTGTCGAGAGTTCTTTCTCTCCCAAAATGCGCGGCGGTCTTATGGCAGTGACAAAATTTAAGTACGTCCTCCCTTCTTATTCGTATTATTTTACCTCGATGTAACATTGCCCTCCTTAACTTTCATCGCCATACCTTAATCACCTCTTGACCTCATTAGCCTTCCTCTCTTCACTCCTACCATTCAACCACTTGATCTTCCTCAACTCTCTATTTGACCTTGATGTGAACTTTGACCTCATTCCCTTCCTTCACCTTCACATAATTGTTTGACATCTGATCTCTTTAACTGTATTTACTTCACTCTTGTTCGTTTTATGCCAGTTTATTGTTAATAAATTCCATACTATGAGTTCCTTGTTGCATTATCAAATTGGTCATGTTGGTCGGCAACATGGGTAATTTAGGCGTGACAAGGAACTGACCCCCCCTACTCACTGATCACCCCCCCCTCCCGCTACACACACCCCACTTACAGTTTAACCCCGACACCCTCCATTTCTGGTCGGTGATTTGCAACTCAGCCGAATAACACTGGATGGTGCCACCGTCACTCGCCGCCAACTGGCGAGTACTCACTGAACCCAACCTGACTTCCGGTTTACTCAAACCCGCCATCCGCACTTCTCAACAAGATGCCGGACCATCTACACCTCCACGCCTTTTCTTGGCCACCCACACATCCCTACAATCCTAACACCATCACCTGGAAGGGTTGAATGCCAGGTCGTGGTATTCAAACTTTTCACCAACCAGCCCAACAACTCATAAACTTTGACCTCATTACCAATTTGACCTCAGATAAACCCAACTATCATATGACCAGAAGTATGATATGACACGCCTTCTTACATGACTACCCCCATTCCTATTGCCCCCTTTTGCTCTCATTCATATTATTTTAGCTCGATGTAACATTGACCTCCTTACCTGTTATCACCATACCTTAATCACCTCTTGACCTCATTAGCCTTCCTCTCTTCACTCCTGCCATTCAACCACTTGACCTTCCTCCCCTCTCTATTTGACATTGATGTGAACTTTGACCTCATTCCCTTCCTTCACCTTCACATAATTGTTTTACCTCTGACCTCTTTAATGGTATTTACTTCACTCTTGTTCATTTTATGCCAATTTATTGTTAATAATTTCTAATCTATGAATTCCTTGTTGCGTTATCAAATTAAAGAATTTGAGTTTTGAGGAATCATCGCATTATTTTCGATTTTGGGTTACATTGAGGCGCATTAAATCGGAGGTTACTTCATTTCGTTTTCAAAGTACCACATGAGGGATAAAGAGCACCAAAATCTGACTTGCAAAATCTGACTTCCGCTAAATTGTCAGTGATGCATTCATTCACTCAGTCACTAAGCTTATGAGAGGCTTCCGTATTTTAACTTTAAAAAAACCTACAATTGATCACGACGATGATGATCATGTGACTTTCTCTCGTTCCTGTTAGTGGACCTTTAAGTGTTCATTTTGCTTGCAGAGGTAGGGGTGTGTTCTAAGTACCTGTGTGAACATGACGGTGTGTGCACACCTGACGGCGATGGATTTGTGTGTGAGTGTGAACCAGGCTATATAGGATCCACATGCAGCATAGGTGAGTGTCTACTTGCTTTGTTCCTGTTATACTGTGTCAACTCTACTTTGGAGCCGGAAGTGCCTGGGTACGCCCGCAAGTTTTGGGCCCTTACAGTCAGGGTGTGCCTGAATGCACCTGCACTCGGGTCCCAGCTAACACATAACGTTAAGTAGTGTCAGGCTAACGTTATTATTTGGTTATGGTACATTATACCATGCATTGTAATGTTATAAAGTCACAGTAACGTTATACTGACATTATAATATGTACCGAGATAGCACAGGGCCGACAGTGGCTATTGGTCGGATGGTCACCACACATTTTCCACCGTCGGTGGCCCGACGGTGTAAAATCTAGTCCTTACTTATTGGGGGGTTTGTGACCTAGCGGTCACTGGCTGCAGGACTGCAGCATTAATAAACGGTGCCGTTAAAATGGCCTGTTTTTGGCATGTGTTTTTTTTGGGGGGGGGGGGGGGGGGGGGGGTCTTTCCTTCTTGCTTCGTCCAGCTTGAGGGGTGGTGGGGGGGGGGGGGGGGGGGGGGGGGGGGGGGTGCTCTGCGCGGTGACTTGTGCTGTGGTGTGGCAGTGGCCCGGCAGGTGGCAATACGTTCTTGGGCCCACAGTCCTGTACCTCGACCGGAGAGCAAAGCGGGATCCGGTGTCATTGGCAGCAGGGCCATGGGCGGTGCATTGGTCTTCCGGGCCCCCGTCGCAGGGTGGGTGGCCCAGTGCCAGTGCATCCGGTGGGACCTCCCGGGGCTCCCGGGTGGGACATCACAGGGCTCCCGGGCGGGACCTCATGGGGCTCCCTGTTGGGGGACCTCACAGGATCCCTGCTGGGGGACCTCACAGGGCTCCCCGACTGGGACCTCATGGGGCTCCCTGACTGAGGGACCTCATGGAGCTCCCCGACCGGGACCTCATGGGGCTCCCTGACAGTGGTTGCTAGTCACTGTCTCTGGGCATCGGGGGTCTCGGGAGGTGTGGTCGCCGCCGAGGTGTGGTCGAGCTTGGCGAGGGTGCTGAGGGGGAGGTGGTGTAGATGTTGACGCAGTGGGTGGGCTTGCCACTTTTGGGGTGATGCATGAGGCACGGATAATCCCGTGCTGTCCAATGAGGTCGGACGGGTCAGCTAGGGGATGGAGCCTGGTTATCACGTAGTGGTGTGTCTTCGCCGAGCCTCTGATCTCGGCGAATTTGGGGGCTGCACGGAGTCTCGAGAGCGATTCAGGCATCCGGACTCCAATCACCATATGGTTGGGGTACTTATCCAGGGACAGGGTGTCAGTGCCGGCGGTCCTGTCTATCTGGAACAGGGCCCTCAGGGTTTCCTTGGCATCTCCGCTATATAAGAAAAGGGCAAGGAAACACTTGGGGTGGCGTGAATCGGGGTGGAACTCTGTGGGGGAGTTCTTCTTGGAGGGGGCAGCAGCTTTTTTGGACCTTCGGACCACAGTGGACCATCCCACGTCTACTGAGGAAGGTTCAATGGCTGAGGAAGGTTCAATGGCTGAGGAAGGGCTGGCGGCGCTGGTGCCCGGGACGGTGGTGGTGGCAGTGGGGGTCCCACTGGTTGGCTTGGAGGATTTCCCCTTCCCTTTGCCCTTCCCTGTGGGTTGTTGGGCAATGGGCTTGGCGGGGCTGTGGGTGAGGGCCATCTGGTTTTGGGGTCTTGGGTTTTGTTTGTGGTCGGGGCAGGTAGCGGCAGCGCTTGTGATGGTGATTGTGGAGTGTGTTGGGGAGGGTGGGAGGGGGGGGGTGTTGGAGGGGAGCCTACATCAATGTCAGACTCATCGTCCGAGCTAGATGATGAGTCGCTGTCTCGTGCAGACTGGTCAGGGGGAGGGATGTTGGTGTAGGAGTGGTCAGCCCCTGGTTGGGGGACCTGTGGGGGGTTGTTTCGGGTTTCCGTGGGGTGGGTGTCTTCCCGGAGGGTGGTATGGGGGTGTGTGGCCCTGGTGGCAGCCCGGGGACGAACCCCAGAGGGGTCGCAGGGGTGTCCGTTCGCGGCATGCTACGCCCTTGTTCTGGGGGGTGGCTACCCAGGGCTGGCATGGGGGAGGTGTCGGTGGCGGTCCACCGGTGGTGGTGAGGGGTTTGGGGTGACTGAGCCGCCAGTAAGATTCCCTGCCCAAGGGAGTCAGGGTGGGGGGCGAGGCGGTTGAGGGTGATTGGGGAGGGGGGGGTGAGGGGGCCGTCCCGTGGGCGAATAATTTCTACCCTGTGGCGGCGGTCGTGAGGGGGGGGAAGGAGATGGGGTAGTGCGTGTGGAATAGGTGAGTTGGTCAGCAAAAAATCACAACAAGCAGAAGGAAGCCCAACCCATCAGTAATAGTAATAATAAAGGAATGGTATAAGAAGAAGATAAGTATCACTGGTGGGTAATGGTGTAGAGATAGGTGAATCGACCAGCTATCCGGGGGAATCGGTAGTTGGTGTGCGTGTGGTGTGGGTGAGGTGTGTGTAGGTGTGCTGCTCGTCAGTAAAAGTATCAGATCGATTAGGAGCCTATAGGTAACAAGAAGCCCACCAACCCGTGCCCAGGTAGATGATCAGTACCCCACCCGAATCAGTCAGTAGTTGTTTGGACCCTGCCCGATCAAAAATGGAGTAGTACCCGAACAGGGGCAGGATGAGCTATCAATCAATGGCAGATAATAAATCAGCACCTAATCAAATGACGAGGAGGAAGAATGGGAGGTACAGAAAACGGCAGTCAGCGGGGACGAACAGGAGGCCAACAGGGACGGGACCTAGCACCGTCATACGAGAGACACAAATCAATCAAAGTGCAACAAGCAAGCGGCAAGGGGAGGTGGGGGATTGGGAGCCTTACCAAGGGGCAAGGGTGTTGAGAGTCAGCAGTCCGTACTAGAAGAGAAATAGACAATGTACGGGACTAACCTGGGGATGTCTGCCGATCGTCGGCGGTGGTGGGTGGTTGTAGTCGGCAGCGGGGGAAAAAACAGTATGGCGAAGAAAAACACAACAAGCCAAAAGGATGGCAATAGAAATTCCTCAAAAAAGTTGCCGTAGTGAGGGGAAGAAACGGGACTCACCTGGGGGCGTCTGCCGATCGTCGGCGGTGGTGGACGGTTGTAGTCGGCGGTGGGGGGAAAAGCAAGTGTACGTGCAGAGAAAACAGGCAAGAAAAACTTGTCCTAGAGTCACCGTAGTGAGGGGGAGAGATGGAACTCACCTGGGGACGTCTGCCGATCATCGGCGGTGGCGGTTGGTTGTAGTCGGCAGTGGGGGGGAAGAGCACGTACGCATACAGAAATGGCAGCAGGAAAGAGAAGAGAAAAAAAAAAATAGAAAAAAAGTGACAGTGACAGAGGTGGGGGATTGCCGCAGCTAGGGGTAGGGTGACAGCGACCGTGACAGTGACAGGGTTGTGCTGGGGAGGTCTGCCGGACGGCGGCAGTGGGAGCGGTATTAGTCGGCGGAGGGGGGTGAGGATTAGGTATGTATGTAAACAATGACAAAATTAGTGTCAGTGACAGTGGGGGAGGGAGGTGACAGTGTCAGTGGGTAGTGACGAGGGTGAGAGTGGTATGCAGACAACCAAGCAAGGACAATATATATGTATTATTGTTTTCTAATGGTGTCAGTGACAGGAGGGGTACTGACAGTGACAGTGATGGTCAGTGACAGTGGGAGGGTGGTGACAGTATCAGTGAGGTGGTGATGAGGTACACAGTGATAGGCAGGGGGGAGATTGGAGTTGGGTAGGGGTAGGGGTAGGGTGACAGTGACAGTGACAGTGACAGCGTCAGTGGGTAGTGACGAGGGTTAGAGTGGTATGCAGACAACCAAACGTTATTGTTTCTAATGGTGTCAGTGACAGGAGGGGTACTGACAGTGACAGTGATGGTCGGTGACAGTGGGAGGGTGGTGACAGTGGGAGGGTGGTGACAGTGGGAGGGTGGTGACAGTATCAGTGAGGCGGTGAAGAGGTACACAGTGATAGACAGGGGGGTATTGGAGGTTGGTTAGGGGTAGGGTGGCAGTGATAGTGACAAACAACTGCAGAGATGGGAAAAGTACGACGGTCCAAACATGTGCTCTAACCACTATCAAGAGCAACTACCTGTTAGGAAGCAGTCTCTGTGTGATATATGAAGGAATGGGACGGTACAAACATGTGTGTTAAACCGGCTCAGATCGGTGTTTGTAACGTTGACAGGGAGCAGGGGTGGGGGGGTGACAGGGACGAAAATAACAACAGGGAGTAGGAAAACAACAACAGGACCAAACAACAACAAACAACAACAACAAACAACAAAAACAAAGAAGGCACACAAAAACAACAGCAACAAAAACAACAGGAAACAACAATCAACAACAAGTCACCGTGGTGAGGGGAAGGGACGGTACTAACCTGGGGACGTCTGCCGATCGTCGGTGGTGGTGGGTTGGGAGGAAGGGTGGAGGGGTGGGCTTGGGCTGTCAGCGCTACGTGTCAGCTTCCAGCTTGTTCTGTCGGTGCTATGTGATGGCTTCAAGCTTGGTCTGTCAGGCTATGTGTCGACTTCCAGCTTGGGCTTGAGCTGTCGGCGCTGTGGGGTGACAGGAACCGTGGTCTGTCGGGGCTGCTTTGCTGACTTTAGCTTCCACGGCCGCATCGGGCAGGGAGTCCGGGGACCGTGGTGGCTAGTGTCGGTGCGGCGTTAGCTGCTGGATGTCGCGTAGCGGTGCTTCGTGATGGTAGAGCCGGGCAGGGGGTCTGGGTACTGTGGTGGCTTGGGTCAGTGCGGCGTCAGCTGCTGGGGTGTCGCGCGGAGGTGTTCGCACTTCGAGAGCGAAGTAGTGAGTGGTCGGGTTGTCTATTCCTTTAAAAAAAAATGTAATCTTAAGCAAAAGGATTTTGCAATGAAAATGGTGTTTAATGAGCACTGGCAGGCATTTATAACTTCTGGCTCTCCACCGACCTGCTTCGAAAGCAACCAAATTACACCTCACCTACGCTTGTTAGTTATGCACATTGTAACATCCTTCTCAACCATATGTCGGGTGGCCCGCTGCTCGTTGTTGCTGCCCGGTGTCGGTCACCACCCATGGCCCGACGTTGGCCCGATGTCGGGCACTGGCGATGTAAATTATATATACTTTTCTTTAAATTTCTATTTTTAATTTAAATTTCACTTTTTAATCTTAACTAAAAGGCTTTTGCAATGAAAATGGTGTTTATTGCGCACTGGCGGGCATTTATAACTTCTGACTCTCAACCGACCTGCTCCGAAAGCAACTGAATTACACCTCACCTATGCTTGTTAGTTAGGCACATTGTAACATCCTTCTCAATCATATCTCTTTAAAGCTTGATGGATGGGGAAGATTGAAGACCTGAACATAGGCTATGTAGTTGCCTGTCTATTAGCATGTCATAATTTTGGACCCATATGGGATCAACATAGGTCCCAAATTATGATATGTCAACAGACAGGCAATATGGTTGAGAAGGATGTTAAAATGTGCCTAACTAACAATCATAGGTGAGGTGTAATACGGTTGCTTTTGGAACAGGTCAGAAGAGAGTCAGAAGTTACAAATGCCAGCCAGTGCTCATGAAACACTATTTTCATTGCAAAAATGTTTTAGTGAGGAGTGCTGGGTTTTGTACAGCTTTAATCACTTCTTAGCTTAACTTTTTAGCCAAGATTAGTGTCTTATCATCTTAATATCTGATATGACGTGCATGCATGTCTATGATATTAAACTTTTTTTTTTTAAATTGGAGTTTACTCCTCTAGTGTCATGCTTTGTGGTAAACGCTACCTTCTAGTTCCTCAAAAGGAGAGTTCTCTAGCTACAATTTAGGTCTTGTTTTCATGACATAGAACACAGATTTCTCTACACAATCTTCATCAAATCACTCAAAGGGGGTAAACGAGTTCCGAATGTTATAAAAAAAACATCCTATTGACGTTTAAAAACGTCTCTATAACATTATAAAATAACATTATATAACATTATTTACTCCATACAAAATAATGTTTATATGACGGTTTTTTATAATGTTATTGTAACATTAAATAACGTTATACTGATGTCAGTGTGACGGTTTTTTTTGTTAGCTGGGGTAGCACTGTATTTCTCATATGATCTAGAACTTATCCGGAAAACATATCTAGAAAAGCAATTCAATTACAGGCGCACCAGGCTGTAAACATGTGGAACTTGCAGGTGCACGCTGCCACTCCCGGCCCCAAACGGTTACCCAATGCTGAACCTCTTTGTCCGTGACAAACTGTGCCAAACTTACTTTGCCCTCTCAAACCAACCACCTCCAGTGATCGACCACTCCCCTATATTGATCATGTTACTTGGCTCCCAAACGATTGCCGATACAGTAACGATATAACAAAAAAATCCCTAAACCGACCACATCCCTAAATGGACTATTTAAAGTTTATTTAGAAAGGTTTTACTGTATATCAAAATCAGTAAGCTCCATGGATGCTTAAATGAGTCAAAGCCTTTCTAGATGAGACATTCACTGCGTAAAATGTCGGCTGAATGTCGGCTGAAAAGTGATGTGCCGAATCTGGACACTTAGTTGGTCTAAACAGTCAATTTCTAGGCATAATAATATGTATTGTGCATTTTTCTAAACAAAAAGTTACCTGGTAGGCTCTAAACGGTCGGGCGAACAGGTTTGGCTTAAACCTGGTTTAGAACAGGGATCCATATGAAAATGTTGATATTTATATTTAGAATCAAAACATGTAGTTTGTCAGTTTTCCGTTCACGAAATCCTTCCCATCATCAGAGGGTGGATTGGTAGTGGAAATCCTCTATATGACCTTTTCTACAGAGCATGCTGCATAGTGAGCTGCTACCCACAACATTAGTTCTTGCAATTGACGCCAGAGGACAGGTTGGTGGTGGAAATCTGCTACATGACCTTCTCTACCGAGCATGCTGTATTGTGAGTGATCTGCTGTCCATGACATGAGTTATCCACTGGACGTGGTAGCCGAATCGGTAGAGCGCAGGTCTCCAGTGCGGGAAATCGGGAGTTCGATTCCCAGTTGAGTCAAATCAATGACTTACAAAAGTGATACTTGTCGCTCCCTAGCTTGGCGCTCGACATTAATAGGACAGGACAAGGGCGGGATAGCTCAGTGTCAGGATAATGTGACTGAGTGGGACATCGAGTCATGGTGATGATGGCCTGATTTCCCAATGGGGCAGCATTATAAAGTCAGCATGAGTGCACACCATTACAAGTCGATACCCATCCTGATATGACCTTAGATGTTGCCAGGATGTAAAATTCCAACAACCAGCCCACTAATGTCAGAGGGTTGGTTGGTGGGGTGATTGGCCCTTTGAGTGCTCCTTGTCGTCTCAGATCTGGCCAGCTGGGACGAGTGCCAGTCATCCCCGTGCAGACACGAGGGCAGCTGCGTGGATGAATACAAAGGCTACATCTGCAACTGTCCGCTCTCCGTTGGGGGTCTTCACTGCGAGCATGACGTCATCGTAATAGGAACTGGTAAGCATAGCCCATGCAGCGCTACAATCGAAAGGGCATGATGTTACATATGTGGAGACATAATAATTTGTTCTTTTTCAAAACATTTTTTTAAACTTAATCTTTTTTACATTTTTTTAAAACCTTTTGTTAAAACCTTTTTTTTAAATTCTATATTTTTTAAGTTGCATAGTCCGATGGTTTTGAGTTTCTGCAATTTTCTCCCACATAAACGCATTCGGCATAATCTGTTTTACTTGAGTTTGAAGTAACTTTGATTTGAAATGGCTAACTTTGGAGATATTTGAAATGGAAACATGCCAAATTAATGTTGGCAAGCACATAACAATTCTGACACCATAGACTTCAGCATTAACAGGTTCTATTAAATTGGCTTAGTACCTATGCCTTTCTATGAGGCAACAAATGCTTAATAAGTGAAATGAACGAACTCAAAACCATCGGACTCTGCATTTTGAAAGGATCATGCTTTGGGACACAGTGTCAATTAGCAAACCCATGTATATGTGTTGTATATATGAATATCCCAATATTATTAGCTACGAAATGGTGCTGCCTGTTTAATTCTGTGAATCCTCACTAACCGGAATTGGCGTTTCCCTCGGTCCGCCCCCTCCCCACTAAAGGGAATTGCCCCCCCCCCCACACACACACTATGTGGTAGCGGGTCATGCCATCCCTCGTCCCAGCTGTTGCTAGTGCATCCCAGTACACTTTGAAAGATTAAAGTTGCATAGTCCGATGGTTTTGAGTTTCTGTACATTTTTTTAGATAAATATATTAGGTTGATCGCTATAATTTACCTTACTTTAGTTGAAATAACTTATTTTAAATGGCTAACTTTTGAGATATTTGAAATGCGAACATGCTAAATTAATGTTGACAGGCATCCCAAAGCTCTGACAGCATAACCTTCTGCAGCAACAGATTCTATTAAATTGCCTCTGTATTCCCTTCTATCTGGTGACATATGTATAATAATTGCACCAGCATCTAAATTAGATATGTAGAAACAAATTTAGATAATTATTTCGGTTTTGAAAATTTGATGTTTTCATCCGACTATGCAGCTTTACGCGAGTGGTGGATATAAATAATCATCAGTAGACATCACATGATCTCTGTGCTGTTGGCTCCAACTGACTCTCTCCGGTGAGGCGTGGTTGGCCACTCAGATCCCACTGCCAGGTATATAAATAGGACCTCAGTTGACTAATTTTATTAGTGTATGGGTTATGTATGTTCTCGATGCTTTAATCTGTACCAGCTGCTACCCACATGCATGGTTAGAACCGGTACACATGTTGGCATCGAAGGAATTTGCATACTGTGAACTATCTGATAATAAATATTAATAAGAAATAATAGTACTAATAGTAGAATTAAATAGTACGAGTATTAATAATAACAACAATAACAGCAACACCAATAACGATAATGATGATAATAAAAAAATTGTTAAATAATAATAACAATAGTAATAATATTAATAATAGGACAAGAAACAAGGCAATGAGGAAGGACTAATTTTCTGCAACAATACACGATTTTCGTGACTAGTACGACACCTGGTGATAGGCAATGACACTCGTGTTGTGGGTCAACAGTGTGTCACTGTGTTGTTTTACACTGATGATCGAGCTTTTCAATGAATCAATGAATCAACCAATAGGATACATCTATAATTATCAAAATGATTAAAAAATGGTAAGTATGTTTTCTCTATAAATCCACATTTCTGCTGAAAAGACTGTCAGTTGCTCAATATGAAGCCAGTGTTAACAGAGCCTCAATTGCCTCTCCACAGATGCTGTGACCCACAAGTCCAATCTGGATTACGCTCTGCGAATGCATCGCAGAAATCGTGTATTCAACTTCCCCCTGTATAATCAAATACATAATTAAGTTAAATAAAAGTAAGCTATAAACTAATATTCACAGTGACCTCTCATTCTTTGCACTAGATGACGACCCTTGCTCATCAGCTCCATGCAAAAACCGGGCTTTCTGTCAGACAGAGAACCCGACAGAATACACGTGTCTCTGTCACCATGGTTACACGGGCAAGCAGTGCGAGTCTCAAAGTGAGTTCCACAGTGTCACATTTAAATAGGAGCCTTTTGGTTAAAGAATGCATGCTTGCTTAGTTTTACAATTTGAGTTTGTTCCTTCTTCAGTATATATACAGTGATCTTTCTTCATAGCACAGATTTGAAATTGTGTAGGTGTACAATGCAACATATCTATAGGTTTCATTGATGTGTTAGGTGATAACTTTAAATTCTTTATTAGTAGCATAATATATATAATATATATTAGTAGTAGTCATACCGGACCACACGACTGAATGGGTAGAGGCTTTCTTTGTGCGTGTGAGTCTAATCACAAGTCTAATCCTCAGCCGAGTCAAGCCAGAGACTTGTAAAACTGCAACAATTCGCTACCATGCCTGGCAACATGTATTAGGAGAAGTGGTATGAGGAACACAAATTATCCGCAGTTGAAATTTCTCGCGCATAATCAATGAATGCTGGAAGCAAATAAAAAATTTAAAAAATATGAAAGCAGAGAGAGAGAGAGCAGTAAAGTATTCCTTGCAGTAGCTAATAACTCAAGAATTGCTGGCACATACTTTACCGCTGGCATATTTTAATGGGTCATTAAATTTATGTTTGAACTCACAGTAATAAACACATAGTTGAAAACACCATTATATTAGAGGAGAATATACATTACAGGACGTCTTGATGAAAAGTGATGTGCCGAATCTGACCACTTAGTTGGTCTAAACAGTCAATTTCTAGGCGTGTGCATGTTTCTAAACACAAAGTTTCCTAGTTCAATAACGCAATCTCTCTGATGAATATTGATTCCAAATCTTGACTAGCTTCCCAATCCGATAAAGCTATATGCCATATCGGATTGGTCATAATCTGATATCAATTAATTTTAACTTTGCGATAACTAGGGTCTAGTGAGCTAAATGGTCATGATCTGAATCATTTCAAAAGTCAGAATCTAGTTTACTATTTCAGTCACAATCACTGAAATAGCATAAGACCAATTGCGTTTTGTTTTTGATATGTTGTATTTGGTGTGTGTGTCTGGGGAGTGGGAGGTAATATAAGGAAATGAAACATATGATAAAATATGGGATGTATAATTAATTATGCAGATATAAATAGGCGGAGTATCATTATTATTTATTATTTCGTATACTTTCTTTACACATATTATTGTCCAATCGTTGACCTGCCCGGTCTTTGCCCCGGTTTGCCGGCTGCGAGCGACACCACCGGGCGTTTGCCTCACCGGGCAGTCAGTCTCCTGCCTGATTTCAAACTGAGCACAACACAGTCTACCTAGCTACCTGTGTTGGTTCTACCTGTCGTCCGCGAATCGGACGACTGCAGCTTCACTCCACCTGTGTGTCGACCTCTGTGAGTCGGTTGGACAAAATATTGGAGGAACGATCTTTTCACACGGAAGACGGTATCGTGCTCTAAACTCTCATACTCGACGGTCTCTCTGATACCCGGGCCGTCTATGTTTCAACTAAGTGTGTCGATTATTTGTTTGTCGAATCTCAAAGTATCGGGGCGGAACGATCACTAACATGTATGAAATCATTCTGAGCTGAATCTACTTGTCTATCGTTCTTAACCTTGCCAATACGTTTTGAATTCGCGTACAACGGCTAACGGTTCTGTGTGTCGAGATAGGGGATCGACAAAATGACCGTATTTTGCGATATTTAATATCAACCGTACAGTTTTCTCGATAATTCTTTCTTGTCGAAAGAATCGTTTGCGTGTAATTATATATTTTCTCAACGACCGTTACGGCTGCAAGCGGACCGTAGTACGGCCAGGAACGGCCGATGGTACGGACTGAAAAATGCCGGGATCTGGCTACTGCAGCGACTGTGGCGTTCCACACGATAAACACGACCAAGGTTCCTGCGACCGGAGAAGTATCGACACGCTCACCTGTAACATTGGGATGTCCACGCGCAGCGGTAAAGCTTCAGCGAAGGCTTCGAGATCGGCAGTCGACCAGGGTGATATGGTGGATATTGAGTCGACTACTACAGTATGGGCGGCCTCACGCTGGTCGAGCGCGAGAAGAGGCCAAGGGAAGCGATCGACACTCTTAAGGCCGAGATGCGAGTGGCGGACCTCGAAGACGAGCTGGAAGAGCTCAAATCTGAACGCGAAAGACGGACGAGGCGCCAGACGACACTCAAGGTAGACGACGGACGACGGGACTACGTCCAGCCACCCACGGACGACCAGCTGCAGACGGATGACAGACTCGACACTGCCACCACCTTCCTGGACACGGGGAAGCGACCGGGACGACGGGCACTCGACCTTCGGGCGATCGCGTCGACGGTCGAGAGGGTCGAGTAGAAGGAGGAGACACTCATCTCGTTCGAGCAGCGACGGCAGCTCCTCACGACGTAGGCGAAGTAAGTGGTCACTTCGGAAATATGGTCAGGGGAAGGACGTGCGGAAGATGAATGCCCACGAACTTGTAAAAGCCTCTTGCCAATGGTTCCTTGACATTTCCTGCTTGACGATAGCGGACTATAGGGCTTTCATCGAGCACATAAGTTTTATTTCTGCCAGAGTGAGAGAGGACCACTACAAGGATATCACCCACGTGGATCATGTACTTGCAATCCGCAAGCTGGGTGAGAGCATCGGGTTTGCGGTCTTCTTGAAGACGCATCAGGACGAGAGTATTGAACATTATGGGCCTCACAACATGAAGCCTAAGAAAGCCGGAACCTGGTTCCGCAGTGCGGGGAAGCAGTCGCCTGGCAGGGCAGCGCATAAGGCATGCTATGCGTGGAACAGTGACACTGGATGCGGGCGGTCCGAGAGTAATGTCGATTTTCGCACACCTGCTCGCTGTGTGGATCTAGAGCACACACCTGCCAGAAGTGCAAGGATTGACTTGGGAAGTTTGAGGTGTCGAAAACCGTCCGTTGCCAGACATCGGAGCTTGGCACTGCTGCAGCTGATGCGGGTCATAATTTGCTCGTCGTCAATGATAACGGCCCGGGGGGCACCATGCCTGGCCACGCAAACAATGACTCTGTTTTCACTGATTTTCCCATTGACTATCCTGACTGTTCTGTTGATACGCCTAACCTAACCGATACTGACGTGCCTGATTGCAACCAGCGGGTTCCAGTCGGGACGATCGCTTGTTTGTAGAGCAAGGCGATCTTGGTAGCCTACTAGTTCGTGTTAGGGAATGGGAGGGGGAGCCTCCCGTGACGATTAAGGTCACCAATGAGTGTGTCGGGGGTTCCTGCGAATGCGTCTATAAGATTGCCGGTGTCGCTACTCAGCTTAGACCTTGTAGAATCTTTGCTGAGCTCTTTTTCCGGAGCAACACCAACCCCGATTGGTTGTATATCATGATTGGAGTTACGTTCGGTTTCCGGGTGGTTAATCCCGCTTGTGCTGCTAGCTACGTGCCAACTAAGACTCGCAGGAAGTCAGCCTGGGAGAGTGACATCATTGACAGGAAGTTTCGAGGGGAGGAAAGAGATGGTTTCATCTCCGTCATCAGTGTTCCCGCATCATGTACTCATGATGCATTTGTCGTCCCCAAGGACGACGGCGGCGGGCGGGTGGTCATCGATTGTAGTATTCCTCCCGAGGCTTCTGTCAATAATTTCACTGATCAAGTATGCCAAAAGTTTTCATACAAAAGTCTGGATGACGTTACAGACATGTTGGAACAGGGTGACGCTCTTGGAACCATCGATATTAAGGATGCATATAGGGCTGTCTTGATCCACCCCGAGGACCGGCAATGCCAGGGTCTCCGATACAAGAGACCTGGTGATCGAGACTTTACTTACTTTCTTGATAACCGACTCAGCATGGGCCTTTCATCAAGCCCTTACATTTTCTCCAAAATCTCTGATTTTGTCGTTAGATGCTGTGTTCGGGAGGGACTCGATCGAGTAGTTAACTACTTAGACGACTTTTGTGTCGTGGGTGGCACTAGGCTTGAGGTCGAGGGGGCCCAGATGAAACTAATAGCGATCCTTAGAAGGATCGTTTTTTTTGTGAGTTTCAAGAAGGTAAGTAAAGCCGACACCAGGGTCCGGTTCCTCGGGATTGATGTGGATTCCTTGAGTCTAGAGCTCAGTCTACCCCAGGACAAGCTAGCAAAGACAATAGAAGTCCTGCATAGGCTCCGTGGACGTAGGAAAGCTTCAAAAAAAGAACTGGAACGGGTGCGGGCCTCCTTGCCCACTGCTCTAAGGTCATTAGAGGCGGGAGAACATTCACTAGATGTATCTATGACTTAATGGCCAAGCTGAAACAACCTTACCATAGAGCCCGATTAAACAAGGGAATAAGGGAGGACATAGATTGGTGGTTAAACTTTGCTAGTCTATTTAACGGCAAGGCCAGGATCTTGGGGAAGTTCGCTCCAGTGAGATCAACTTATAGCGATGCCTCTAACTGGGGGTTCGGGGCCCTCCATGGCCACGACTGGTTAGTTGGCTCTTTCAACGACGGAGCTAGCAGACTTCTCGGGGCCTACACCGGCCACCACCACCTAATCCCTCCTTCGGACGTTGGTTCGTCACACATCAACGTTCAGGAAATGTGGGCGGTCTATGCGGCCTGCCTTCGTTGGGGTGCTGGCTGGGCCAACAGCACCGTCATGATCGTGACCGATAGTGCTGTGGTTCAGGCTGCGCTGAACACGGGCAGGTCCAGATGTAAGGGGATCATGTTTTTCCTCCGCAGATTATTCTGGCTGGCAGTTGAAAATAATTTTGTGTTTAGCTCTGTTTATATACGTAGTAGCTTAAACGTGATTTGTGACTCTCTAAGTAGGTTAAATGATGATGATAGCGCTGACAGGATTAGGGCTGTGGACGTCACTGGTTCGCTCTGCTGTAGCCAGGTCTTTGATGCCTCATTTGTCTCTTTCAGGGATAGCGGCGCTAAAGAGCGAGCAGCAGGAATACCAGCGACAGTTTTATGCCAAGAACTCGGCCATCGCAAGGGGGGTGCAAATTCGAAAATATTTAGAATATGCTGACTTGTTTAATTCCTCGAGGGCGCCTATCCCTTGCTCTGGTGAGCAGGTGGCCCCTATGCTTCTTGGCTGGCCCGTTCGTTGAAATCTAGATCCATCCTCAACTACTTGAGCGGCCTAAACTATTTCTTAAGGCTGAACGACGAGCCCCCTATCGACTACAAGGGTTTTGTTCTTTCGTCTACTTTGAAGGGGATCCGTAGGGTCAAGGGCGATGCACCTCGCCGTGCGATGCCGCTGCTCCCGAACATGTTGCGAAAGATTTTTTCTCTCCTCACAAACAACCCTGGCCATGTAGCATGGAGGGTGGCGGTTCTCTGTTCCTTCAGGGGCCTCCTGCGCAAATCGCAGGTGACTATGTCAGATTCCACTCTCCTCAGATCTGACTTCATATTCCATGACTGGGGGATGCTCCTGACGGTTCGCCGTTCTAAGACAATACAATTCAGTGAACGGGTGCTGGAGATCCCAATCGCTAGGTGCTGCGACACCAGTGTCCACTGGACACTGGACTGAGATGCATTTCGATCAGGTCAGGGCGGACCCATCTGATCCTGCTTTCCATATCCCATGTTTGGGTGGGCTCTCCTGTCCTCTTCCTTATCACGTGTACCAGGAGACCCTAAAAAATGTTGCCACCAGGGCAGGGTTTGACGCTTCCACCCTCTCGTCCCACTCCCTTAAGAGGGGAGGTTGCACCTTCCTGTCTATGTGCGGGGCCACAATTGAAGAGCTAAAAGTCAGGGGGGATTGCAGACAGTTTACAGCTACTTAAAGACCCCCCTTGGGACTCGAATAGTTAATGACTTGAGGGTGGTCGTGGCACTCTGCTCGGATGAGTCGTGTGTCGGGTTGGGGGGAGACGCTTAGGCATTCTCCTTTGGTCTGTTTATTGTGCTATGCCCTAGACGCTCAATAAAAATGTCTGACCCAACACTCGTCTCTATCCTTTCCTTCTTACATAGCCCTACTTTATGGGATGTATAATTAATTATGCAGATATAAATAGGCGGAGTATCATTATTATTTATTATTTCGTATACTTTCTTTACACATATTATTGTCCAATTGTTCACCTGCCCGGTCTTAGCCCCGGTTTGCCAGCTGCGAGCGCCACCACCAGGCGTTTGCCTCACCAGGCAGTCAGTCTCCTGGCTGATTTCAAACTTTTACCGGTATGCCTGTTTATTGTGCTATGCCCTAGACGCTCAATAAAAGTGTCTGACCCAACACTCGTCTCTATCCTTTCCTTCTTACATAGCCCTACTTTATATATCAGATATCGAGCTTAGAGTGATCTCTACTTAAAGCTGCATAGTCCGACGAAGCATCAAATTTTCAAAACCAAAGCCATTATCTAGAATTGATTCTACATATCTAACTTAGACACTGTTGTAATTATTAAGCATTTGTCACCACATAAAAGGGGGTACTTAATCAAATTAACAGAAAATGTTACTGCAGAAGCCTATGGTGTCAAGAGTTTTGGCATGCATGCAAAAATTAATTTTGTGTGTTTGCACATCAAGTATCTCAAAAGTTAGCCATTTAAAATAAAAGTTACTTTAAACAAAAGTAAGGTAGATTATAACGATCGACATAATATACTTATCTCAGAAAATGACAGAAACTCAAAACCATCGAACGATGCAACTTTAAACAAATACATAATAAGGAAGGGCAAGAACTTATTTTGTCAAATATATCCATAGATTTTCAGACAGAGCAACTCAATTGGAGTTGAACTCAACTAGAACTTACTTAATTTAATCCTCATTTATCCACGTTCATCTCCAAAAGTGAAAGGGCTCTTGCCAGGTTGCACCTATACAGTGGCTCTGATTCTATATACGCAGGTATGCAGCTGCTAACCGCCTGAGATTACAATTTATTTTCTCAATAAAAATATATGATGTACTTATTTTATAAATACAAAATGGGCCTGAAATGAAGTCAGAATATGGGTTATAACAATTTTATTTTATTTCGTGGAAAATAAAATGACATGTGTTGAACTGTGTGTGTCATTTGATGTTACAGTGGACTCGTGCAGTGCTGTATCCTGCCAACATGGAGGATGCTGTCAAGTTGAAGATGAGATGTCATACGTATGTTTTTGTAGACCAGGATACACAGGAGTCAACTGTGAAACCAGTGAGTTTTATTTATTATTATTATTGGTAAATACATGTTGCCTTCTCCCAGTCGAGTCAAACCAATGACTTTAAAATTGATACTTCTCGCTTCCTAGTCAGGCACTCGTCATTATTAGGATAGGGCAAGGACTGAGTTGGATTTTGGGTCATGGTGCCAGCAGCCTGATTTCCTAGTGGGGCAGCACTATAAAGTCACCATGAGTGTGCACTGTCACAAGTCGGTACCCATCCTGATATGACCTTAGATGTTGCTAGGACATAAAACAACAACCAAACAACCAACATGTAGCCTATTCTTCTGAATATGTTTTCATCGCCATACCACTGGCCGTCCAGCATGGTTATTTACACAACTTAGAAAAACCAGCAATTTATAAATCTACTGCATACTGTGTATACTGTGTATGTGGTGCAGCTAACATATATTTAGACGTATATATATATAGCAAATCAGTATAAAGGTATAGCTAGCATCCCAGCCAGCATTCCCTGCTGGGCCCTGGGTGGGCCCCACATGGGCAGCCCATCTGGTGCCCAGCTAATTTTGGCCACAGGCTCCAAGTGGACCCCACCTGGCTAGCCCAGGTGGGCCTATCTCAGTTATTGAATATGTTCACTATAACTTAGACAAAATATGATTTCTTTTTTAAAGCTGGGAATCTAGCCCATGTGGGGCCCATCTCACACCCACTTCAGAGCCCACCTGGAGCCCCTGCCCAGCTGTGCCCAGCTCGCCCATTGACTACCCATGTAGGGCCCACCAGGGCATGTTGGCTGGGATACTGTCTTCAAGACAGTTTACATATAGGCCTACCTCGTACTCAGTATTTTAAGTCACACCTACAGCTTCCAATTTGCGTAGAGCTCTGGGAATCAGTTAGTGAGTGTGCGATGTGTTATCCATTGAGGGGTATTTACTAGGATTTAGATGTAGTAGGCTATTATTGTAACTCTGGTGGATAATGGATTGCAATTAATAGTTAGGAACATCTTTGCGATGATGCAGATAGTTGTACTGGCTTTTCGTAATGATATAGTCTAGTTTCTTTGACACAAATTGACCTGTCCCCCTATCCTTCTTGTGAGTGATCGCAGTTAATATGGCCCTTGCTGTGACAGGCATGAAATTTAAAATAATCAATTAATCTATCTTGTGATGGATCCCCCTTATATAAAAATAAATATGGCTTAATCATGCTTACATAAATACAATATTTACATTAGACCAGTTCGTAATTCCAGCGTCACGGTGCATTGTGGGAATTGTAAAAGCAAAACAAACCTGCACAAAGGAAACATGGGGGTTTTGAGACATCTAGGGGGGATATGTGATTTCCTAGGAAATCGCAAACCCCCCATGCCCATATATGATATGGGGGTTTGCGATTTCCTAGGAAATCACAAGTCGGGGTTTGCGATTTACAGGGTTTGCGATTTCCTGCTACACTGGTGTGCTGCGTCGCAGTTTGAGCGGAATTCGGAATATCCATATTACTACTAGCTGCCCTCTATAACTAGTAACATTGTAGCAAGCAACAACGAAATTATAAGTCTTAATTTAACAAATATTTGTTATAAAGTTGTGAACGATAGTCATCACTAATTAAATAGTCTCATCCTTTTCGAGAATGAAATTATGGTAGTCGTAGATTTACTTGATGCCCTGGTATATATTTGTTCGTGTTTGGAGGAGATAGAGAGGCGTATGAATAGTAGGAGTATGGAACAAAGAACACAAGGTGTTGTCTCCTCGTCCATGTTAAAAGTGTAACCTTTTATTACCAGGTGCCAGCACTCAGGGTTATGTTATGATATACACTAGATGGCAGTAGTGAGCAGTAGATGGGCAGAGAGCGTGTATATAGATGAGAGGGACAACTCGCATACTGGCCCATGTAACAGCTGTTGACTGTGGCGCTCCAAGTGGTGGTTGTTGAACACTTTATGACACAGCTGTCAAACTCAAGGCATTGTCAATGGTCGTGTGCAATCTTGCTACAGAAAAAGTGAAATATCTCTAAAACTACACCACCTAGAAGCAAATCGCATGGTACACATATAGAAAACATGTTTACCGAAAGGATTATATTAAATTTATAAGGTTACAGTTCTGGATTTCTATTAATTTTGAATAAAATAAACATTTTGCACTGCACGTACAGCAAACTCAATGCATTGTCAATGGTTGTGTGCAATCTTCCTACAGAAAAAGTGAAATATTTCTAAAACTACACCAAATAGAAACAAGCCGCTTGGTACAGATATAGAAAACATGTTTACCAACAAGATTATATTGAATTTATAAGGTTAGGGTTCTGGATTTCTATTAATCTTTTAAGAAAATTAATGGTTTGCATTGTGCGTACCGGCAAACTCAAGGCTTGTTCAACAATAGCCGCCAGGATCGCCACTGCAGCCTGTGTTACCTATTTTCGCGGGAGTTGTCCCTCTCATCTATATATATACACGCTCTCTGAGATGGGTTAGAATAACTTAACATATATTAGGCTATATATCTTGATTTTATTAACATCGATTATTATCACTTGATATCGCAATTTGTATTCATCTTATTATAATGGCATGTATCAGTAGTCGTCAGAAGGAATAGACGGCATACATTTTTACCATTATTAATTGTTCCATCATCCCTAAGAGTTGCTTTCATCGGTTTGAGGCGGCGAATTTCAGAGAGTCGTGATGTCAAAACCTAGTGAAACGGAATTAATCACATTTTCTTTCAATGTCTTGCCTTTAATATGAGTTGCTTCAGTATAAATCGAAATAAAATACAATTCCTAATATTTTATGCTGTAGTTTACTGTTTCTGAGTCATAGATCAGTGGGGCAGCACTATAAAGTTACCATGGGTGCGCACTGTCGCAAGTCGGTACCCGTCCTGATATGACCTTAGATGTTGCTAGGACGTAAAACAACAACAAACAACAACATAGTACGGAACAATAGACTACATCACCATTCCAGTGTAGCGGTGCATTGTGGAATGCGTCAAAGCAAAACAAACCCACGAGGAGCACATGGCATATACTAATACACTGGGTGCAGCTATGAAATGTGCTAGTTTCAGCTCATCTCAGCTCTTGTTTGAAAGTAGAATACCAACTAAAAAAATATATATAATAAATTAAGGTATTAATCTTTTATCCAGCATTGCATTTACATCAATATAATATGCACATCTTATGCCATGTGCATTTAGATTTAGACAAATCTGGGCACTCAGACTAGTGTTAGAGCCATAGCCAGAGTCAGTTTTACTTATGTTAGTAATGGTTTTATTTATATTCTATGGTTAATGACATATGTAGAACTAGAAAATGAGTATGCTTAATCAGATAGTGGTTATATATTTCTCCGAAATAAGTGTATGTTGACAGATTTGGCATTTTAATATTTAGAACAAGAATTAATAATGGTGATGTGGATATCACTGATTGTTTTGTGTGGAATTGTATGTTTCTTAGCTTAAAATGCTTAACTAGTTTTGTCTTAGCTATATTCATCAGATCATTATATTGCATGTGTGCATACATGTTTATGCCAAATTGTTATGTATTTCTATTCATTTTGAATAAAATCGAAGTTTTTCCCTACGTGTATCGACAAACTCAATGGTCAGTCACATTTGCTTTGCTGCCAATGCAGTTTTCAGCACATGCACAGTCAGAACCGTGATCTCGTCTATTTTACTTAGTTCTGTCTATAACAACTCTATTATCACCCACAAGTGGAAGGTGGCCATAGGGGGCGTGTCCTTTCTGCATACCCGACATGACTTTATCTGGCCCGACTTTACCCGACCCGACTTTAACCAATTTGACTTTACCCGACCTGACTTTGCCCGACTTGACTTTACCCGACTTGACTTTACCCGACTCGACTTTACCCGACCCGACTTTACCCGACTTGACTTTACCCGACTTGACTTTACCTGATCCGGCTTTATCCAACTTGACTTTACCCGACCCGACTTTACCCGACCCGACTTTACCCGACTTAACTTTACCGGACCTGACTTTGCCCAACTTCACTTTACCAGACTTCACTTTACATGACCTGACTTTATCCGACCTGTCTTTACCCGACCCGACTTTACCCGAACTGACTTTGCTCGACACAACTTTACCCGACACAACTTTACCCTACCCAACTTTACCCGACCCGACCTGACTTTACCCAACTCGACTTTAGCCAACTCGACTTTACCCGACTTGACTTTTCCTAACTTGACTTTACCCGACCCGACTTTACCTGACCTGACTTCACTTTACCGGTGTTTGATTTTAAATTCAAGCAACTCGGGTGACTCAAGTCGCCCGGGTTGTGTTAATCTAATACGGCCAGTGTGGCTTCAGGTCACCTCTTGGTATTTATCCTGTCTGGTGTGCCCAGGACCCAGCGCATTTGCGATGGATCCTGTCCAAACGATAATGTTTCGGCACAACCAGAACAGCTGTTGCCATCATAGCATTACAACCGAAAACCTGTGTAGTTGCAGTCGATCCCATCAAACCATTAGCGCTCAGGCCCATCTGATGTGGCAAACTTGGAATGGCTGCTGCATTAGCTAATACAAAAGATCTGAAAGATTTTGGAATATAATAAAAATTCAAAAAGCATATTACTTCTGATCCATGAGGTGACCTGAAGTCACCGTGCGGCCACAGTGGAAGTATGGTACTTTTATCTAATAGCGGTTATGCAGTGACATTAATATTAGGCTGCCATATGATGGCATTGCAGTTTGTTTACATGAAGTATATTAAGTGATACTACTGCAATGACTCTCCCATACTAGTAATTATGAAGCTATATGACTTACTTCATATTTCAGAGCAATTGTGTATTTATTATAATAGGCTAAGTTTAACAAAACATGTTGGTTGTATACTTTTTCCCTACGTTTTGTGTGGCTATCGCTGAAAGCTGGGGAAAATGCAAATGTCATGTGACTATGAAAACAGCTAATTTAGAATTTAAGGAATACCGTCAAGAATGGGGAAGTGCTATATCGGTATAAAACATCCGTAACACTTAACACTGTAATAATTATAACACTGTACTAATTATAGTTCATATATATGTTCAATGTTGTGTACTTTGCTCCCATTTTAAGTTCCCTTACATTGCAACACATTAGTTTGTGTGCTGATGTTTACATCTTAGCAACATATATATCGTAATATTACATTGTCAGGACAGCCAACACATTAGCGTTAATCACATCATTAAAACATAAGTTAATACTAGGGAAATCATTGCGTATGTTGTAAAGACGACTTTGCAACTTTTCTATTTCGTTACCGTTCCGGTTCACAATTCCACTTGCGTCTACGTAATAAAACATGCGGGGGATCCCCTTCTCATTTATTAGTCGGGTTTCATTATCTACTAGTAGAGCCGTGTTCACACGGGCAAAATCTAAAGGGATTCAGCCAAGGCGGATAGCAGGAGTCGAATTAGCTGCCCGTTCACACGGGTGCTACTTGGGCCGGAAGTCGATATCTGCGCATGAGCAAGTCCAGTCTGACCAGCGCTACCACAAGAGAGTGGATTCGACCTAGATATGTATTTAATGAATTGTATTGGTTTGGAACAGTCAAAACTTCTGCTGGGCAGTGAAACCCTAAAAATAAATGATGAAAAAAATATCTGTGCACAGCTTGCGGTTTAATAGACTAAATTATATAATATGCGCTTTTGATCGACCGGAAAGTCAACACACTAAGGTATCGACTGCGCATGCGTGTGAGGTGCTTAATCCGCCTCAGTGCGTCCTCACGGGCAAAATAAATCGATTCACAGAAATCGCCTCACGTAAACTACCTCGCTAGGTGGTTTACAGTATCCGCATCACATGAATCGATTCAGCCCTAATCCGACTCAGACGCCCGTTCACACGAGAAATGTGAGGCGAACTAGGCAAGTCGCTTTCTACGAATCGATTTACATTGCCCGTGTGAACACAGCTTATGGCCCCCCAGGTGGGGTGCCAGGTGGGTAGTGCGGCCAGGTGCGTTCTGAGTGACCACCTCTATTAAAACAAAGGCCATGGGACCAGAGTACCTTGAAACAACCTCAGTAGTGATCTATATGGAAAAGGCCAAGGTACCAGGCGACCAATTTGCATGCTGAGGGAATAACATGTGCTAATGCAGTGTTCAGTTTTTGGACAGTTGATTGAATAGTTGATTGAACAGGTACTTCTGAGAGGTATTGCATTGTATTTAAGTTAGTATATAAGGTTTGTCAGTTGCTGTTGTGAAGTTACAACGATATTTCTTCTTACTGAAGATTAACATGTTACTATTAGTAACAGTAACACTAACAGTGTTACTGTTACTAACAGTAACACTGTTACTAGTGTTAGTAACACTAGTATTACTCACTAATGCCACTATTAGTATTGGTATTGTCACTATTACATTAGTCAAAGTAACATTCAATGTGTTAAGCCTTACCTTCGGGCTTAAGTTTACCCTAAACTAATGCAGTAATACCTAATCGGGATTAATGTAGTAATGGCCTCCTCGCAGACATTGACGACTGCTCGTCTAGTCCTTGTCTCAACGGTGGATCCTGCAGGGACGGTGTCAACACGTTCTACTGTGTGTGCCGGCCGAGTCACACTGGTCGACTCTGCCAAACAGGTCAGTGATTTACTTGCAATCAAATTGGGTCACACTAGGATGTAGTAACAGTGGTAAATGTGGAGCGCAGATTGATGGTCATTGCATTAAAAGTGGGGCACTATACTCGCAGTGAGACAACCCTTGTGTTTGAATTTGAGTGGTCCATGCCCATGGTCCGAACAGCCCAAGGGCCCTGCAAAACAATAACAAAGAAACACAAGGAGGACGTAATGAAGTTGGGGTAGCATGCACATTTTCAGGATAATCAGCAGAGGCGCAGCCAGAAATTAACGAATTGTATGTGTAAGCACAAAATTGTTTGCATGTGCTTACAGGAAATTAAAAATAAATTCTAAGCGCAAAATAATTAGGTTTAATTAAAAATACTTTAAAATACCAACAACCGCCCAACCAGATGAATACTAATAGGCTCTCCATTTTCATTCAGCAGTAGAGGTTCTATTTAAATGTTATGAACATGTATCGCAAGTTCGATAACTGAATCTTAAGGCCCTGTCACACTACGATGTAACGACGTCAGCGTAGGCACAACGTGAAAATAATTATATTACGTCGAAGTTCTCGGCGTAGTATGCAAATTGCGGCACAAGTTGGACGTCGATGCAGCGTAGTTGATGTGGGTGTGACGTCACCGTTACGTCAGGCTAGCGTAAGCGTCGGACTGGCGACACTCCAGTGCACGCGATGCCGGGCTAGCATGACTTTGATGCGGTGCCTTAGCGTCGGCCTGGCGTGATCACACCCGCCCCAACGTTGCCATGTTCGACTCGACCATTATATCTCGACGTCAGTCGACGTTAGTCGACCGAGAGCCTAACGTCGCCCTAACGTCATGCCAACATCGTCAGCGTGATCACAGCGTGTGGCTAATGCGCTCGACGTAACGGGAACATAGGCCGACATCAGTCAAAGCACCCGACCCACCCACACCTTGTGTATATATATACGTTCACACCACGTTCAGAACACGTTCGAATGACATCACTGACATTACGCGCACGTAGGAGCGAAACATTGGAGCGACGTTCACCACGCGCCACAGACTCGTTGGAGCAACGTTGACTTAACGCTGGCCGCACGTTCCTCCCCGACTGCATCGCTCTGTCGTAATGGAACGTAGATCTCACGTCACCAACGCAGCTGTAACGGTCGCCTAACGCCGGCCTAACATCGGCGTAACGTCATCCCGATGTAACGGCTTCACATCGAGCTACATCGAAAGTTTTGGACATGTTGAAAACCTTGATGCGTGCCGACGTAACACAACGTAATGTGACGTAGTTCGACGTCAGCCTAATGTCATTCTAACGTCATCATAATGTAACCCAACGTACCTCAACGTAATGACGAAAAGTCACCTATGCCAGGCTTATGTTGGCTCTTATGTTGTAGTGTGACAGCCCTTTTAAATACAACATTAATGATTTTTGTGAAGATTACTGATTATTCAACGTTAATTCTTTTAATTCCCCTCACACAAATAAATTATTCGGATAGTAAACTAGTGTACAGTAAAGTGTTGATATCATTTGTTTCTCCTCAGTAGTACTTCGTGAAGAATTAAGATTGATTTATTGATTGATTGATTGGTGGGCGTTAAAGCAACGGTTATATTTACGGCGAGAAAGTATTAAGATGCATGTTTGTATATTTATAAATTGGCCACAGCCGTATGCCCTGTATGACTTTGCATGATCAATCTGCCTATTGGCTGACGATTCAGGCATGAGCACCCCAATTGGTTGCCAGTGAATAGTCTCGGCCAATCAGGTCAGCTCATGGTTATGGTGTGTACGTCGGCAGAGGGTGGCCATTATAGGGTAAACCTCCCTCTACTGTAATTATTCTGGATATCATTGCTTCTTATTTAATTTTAGTCAATCGAATTTCGGTAATATTTTATTCTAGGTTTTTAAAGCTCCCCTCCCATAGGTACGACTTCCTTACTCCCAATATTATATAGAGGCCACGCCTGAAATAAAAAGTTGAAATGGCTGTAGGGATGTGAGGGGAATTTCATAGGTCTGAAATTAAATCGGTCCATGTGCCAATCGGTGCCGACGGGCACATCGTGGTGCACACTTTGTTCACGCCTATGGAATGTAGACATTACAGTACTTGGGTAGTGCTTGTGCTGTTTTGTTGCCATTGCAGGGTGAAGAGGATAGCGAAGCACTCACCCCTTCTTACCTTTCTAGCTGGATGTGACAATCATACCTCGCCCCCACCACCCCTCCTTTCCAGCTTACCCCAATTACTCACTCTTTCAACTGACCTTCCTAGTTGGACGTGTCAATCATACACCCCACACCCACCTTACCCCAACTACTCAGCCTGTAAACTCACTATTCCTCACCTTCTTAGCTGGCCATACCTCCCCCTCCCCCACCCCACCCCCACCCTCCCCCCCGACCCTTACCCCAACTAGTCAGCCTTTCAACTCACCTGCCTAACTCAATGGTTGGTTGGTTGGTTGTTAGAGTTTTATGTCCTAGCAACATCTAGGGTCATATCAGGAAGGATACCGACTTGTGACAGTGCACATTTATGGCGAATTTATAGTGCTGCCCCACTGGGAGACCAGGCCACCAGCACCACGACCTGATATTAAACTCCCGAACTTCGGCACGGGAGGCATGCGCTCTACCGATTCGGCCACCCCGTCCTGTCTAACTCTAAGTGGATGTGGCAACCATACCTCTCCCCTCCCCGACATCTTACCCCAACTATTCAGCCTGTCAACTCACCCCTACTCACCTTCTTAGCTGCATGTGAGGACCATACCTCCCCCTCCCCACCCCCCACCTTACCCAACTACTCAGCTGTCACATTGTGAGCAGTCACATCTCAGTGCTTAATAAATAATCCCCAGTCGCCCCTCATGTCATGCAGCCTGACCCCTCTGGGTCAAGCTACACATTCCACCTAATAGCTGTTACATAATATTGTTCTAATGTCATGTATTGATTCATGTTTGAAAAACGCATTTAATTGTATGTTTGTGAAATTGCTTTGATTGGTATTCATTGTAATGTATTCAAAAATGTATTCCCTGACAAGACTTTGTGCTTCTGTCAGCATGCTGCCTGGCTAACCACTCCAAGAGCCACTCAAGCCTGCGAGACAAGCTTCATACTGGGTTTGAATAAAGCACTGTGTCCCCTACACTCTGGCTTCCCAGTTCCCTGTGCCCCTAGAACAATGAATATATGTACAGCATTGCTTGCTATGCTAAATATGGGAATATTGTACATGGTGTTCTGTTTTATCTGGCAGATATCGACGAGTGTTCATCGTCTCCATGCCTACACAGTGCAGCATGTGAGGACCTGGTGGGACATTACCTCTGCATATGTCGGCCTGGGTACACAGGCACATACTGCGAAACGGGTAGGAAAACTAATGTGGTGTATCACCTATATATCCATGTATATTTTTCTTGCAAACTTCCTGTGTTGTTATTAACCAATGAAGTATTTCCATGCTAGTAACAACATCTTCGTTCTACCATGATAAAATATTTGCTTGAATTTGATATGTCTCTCAAAATGATGTTATGGATGTGTGTTCGGTTTTCATGTTATATATGTGTAATTTTAACAGTTTTCTCAATTTATATGAGATCAAAATCAACAAGTGAATTATTTGTTCCCAACTCTGCCATATGCACAACATGTAAACCTTCATATGAACATGGATTCTGCTATTATTTGGAATGTTTTCAATTTTGGATTCCATGTCACATATGTGGGACACAGTTTCCGAGAACCGACACTATATGAACGTTATACACATATGAACATAAGTAGATATAAGTAAGCATATAAATAGGCATATGTAGAAATGCATTTATGTACATATCACTGAAAATCTTATATCTGGACAGTTCTTGATCCTCACGGTCTGTTTAATCCTGTTGGCCAGTTATATACATATAAATATATATATATGTATATATATATAGTATAGTTATACAAATGTTACCTGGGTACAGATGATGGATAACTGTTGTTTTCCCAAGGTACAAGCCTTGGATAGTTGTGGGCTAGGGAGAAGGAAGCACATCTGGGTCCAGCAATCTTTACCTACTTATTCAGGATAAAAATGATCTTGATGCGCGAGAAGGAAGAAAGCAGAGGCGGGGGTGGGAAAAGAGACGTTTTATTCAGCCTCAATGGACATACAGGGCAAACAGTGTATCAATGAAGTAAATAAGTCAAATGCACAGGTAAGGTAATAAGCAAAGGTATCAATGAAGGTAAATAAGTCAGATGCACAGCGTAAGGTAATAGAAGTAATGTCAAAGTTCATGGTGACAAAATGGTAGCTGAGAGGTATATAGGTTCTTGTGGTGTCAATGATCAGTGGAGTGAGGGGGTGCCGAGGAGCCCTCCACGAGAGGGGGGAGGGTAGAGGAGGGAGAGTTGGGTGGGTGGCTTGGAGAAGAAGAAGGGGCAGAGAGCTGGAAGGCGGCTGGAGGCTGAAGTGCCTGAGGGAGGCGGCGGGCGGCCTTATAAGGGGGAAATAGAAGCAGAGGCCAGGAGGGGGGGAGTCGCTCAGGGACGGGGGGAGGTGAGCAGTGGCAGGGGTGGTCGCTCAGGGGCGGTGGAGGTGCAGGTGGCAGGAGGGGGGGTTGAGTCGCTAAGGGGGGGAAGTGAGCGGCGGTCGGGGCGGTGAGAAGGGCAGCGCGGACACTGCGGGGCGGGGCGAGGGTCTCTCCCTTCCCTCGCTTCAATCGTTAATGACTTCGACATACGGACCGATGCGCGAGAAGGAAGAAAGCAGGAGGCGGGGGTGGGAGAAAGAGACGGTTTATTTCCACGCACTCAATGACATACAGGGCAACAGTGTATCAATGAAGTAAATAAGTCAAATGCACAGTTGTAGGTAATAAGCAAATGTATCAATGAAGTAAATAAGTCAGATGCAACAGCGTAGGGATAAGGAAAGTAATGTCAAAGTTCATGTGTCAAATGGTAGCAGAGAGGTATTAAGAGTTCATGTGGTGTCAATGTCAGTGGAGTGAGGGGGTGACGAGGTGCCCTCCACCAAAAGTAGGAGAGGGCTCGAGGCGCGCCCGAGGGGGAGGGGTACAGGTTCCCTCTGGGGGCGGCGAGTGTCCGTGGCCTGTGTCGGCAGGGAGCGGGCGGCCCAAAAAAGAGGAGGCCCGCTCCTTGGCGAGATCCGGTGAGGAGGTCCGACGAGTGTCGAGGAGGGGGGCAGCGAAGTCCTCAGGGCTGGGCGGGGTGGCGGTCGGGGGCGGGTCCGGTGGGTCGATGAAGGCGGTGTCGTGGGGGTCCACGACTGAGACGTCTACGTCGGTGAGGCTGGGCTGGGCTGTGGCCTGAGGCGTGAGGCGTGAGGCGTGAGGCCCGAGGTGATGGTCCCCGGGTGAGGCTGGGCGGCGCTGCGGTCGGTGGTCGCTGGGAGGATGTCGGTGGACGGCGGGGTCGGTACGGTCGGCGGCTGGGGTCCTGGCAGAGGGTTCCTCGTGAGGCTGGGCTGGGCTGTGGACTGAGGTGTGATGCCCGAGGTGGTGATCCCCGGCTGAGACTGGGCGGCGCTGCGATCGGTGGTCGCTGGGAGGTTGTCGGGGGGAGGTGCGGGGCTGTCGGCAGTGGTGAAGGTGGGGCGCCGGAGGGGGCCCCCCGGGCCGGCCGGGGGGCGGCCGGCGAATCAAAAATCCGCCGAGGTGGAGGGGGGGGTCTGGCGCTCACGGGTTTGCTTCGTGATGCAGTCGGCCTCGCTGTGCATGGTGAAGACGCGCCTCACGTTGGCGCAATACGCGCAGACGTGACGGCGTCTGTCCCCCGCCTCGCCGTGGGCCTCCCCGAGGTGGGCCCGATCGCACGAGGCGGGGGTGCGGTTCCAGGCCGGGCAGGGCACCCCGTGGATCTCTCTATCGTAGGTGGTGCGGGCGTCGGCCTGGGCTCGGGGGAAGTGCGCGCCTCGCTGGAGGGGGTCGAGTGGGCGGACGGGGGCGGCGGTGGCATGGTCGTCGGGCATGGCGAGGCAGTCGAGTCTGTGGAGGTTGATGGCCACCAGGTCGTGCCACCCGTGGGGGAGGGTCCCGTCCGCGATGGCAGAGAACACACTCTCTGAGTATCGGCGGACGGTAGCCCACGGGTATATTAAGTTGTCCCGGCACACCCCGAGGAGGTGGTGGTGGAGTCCCTGGGCGGAGTGGGTGGGGAAGTCGGGGTGGTCGATGAGGTTGAGGAGGGCGAGCGTGTACTCGTCCTTTGTCGCCTCTCCTCGTTTGACCGGCTTTCTCTCTGCCCCTCGCTTCACAAGATCAGAAGGAAAGATGTAGTGTGCTGGTATCCCTTGCCGCCTGGTGGAGTGCCGCGCCTCGGCGGAGGCCAAAAGCTCCCGGACGGCGTCGGCCGCGGATGCGGGGCTGTGGCGGGTGAAGTCCTCCTGGTAGGCCGGGGACGTGGTAGATGGTGCTTGCGTGGAGAGGTGGCGGTACCTCTCGTACTCCGCCAGCGGTGCCCCGGGCAGGCTCGCGTGAGGCGGCGGCGGGGGCCGGGCTGCAGTGGTGGTGCGCGCCCGAGGCGCCGGGGCGGGCTCCTCCGGCACGAGGGCGTCGATCCGGGCGTGGAGGTCTGCCGTTGCCTGGCGGGCCTCGGCGGCGGCCTGGGCGGCGGCCTGTCGGTTCTCGAGCTGCATGCGCTGCATGGCCTCCAGCAGCACGGACACCTCGGAGCCCGAGGCGCGGTCCGAGGGGGCCGCGGGGGACGCCGGGGCTGAAGCCGGCGACTCCTCCCGGGGCGGTGTTGATGTAGGCCCCGGCGTCCGGGGGGCAGCCCGGGAGCTCTTGCGTCCACGACCTTTCCCTCGGGGCATGGTGCGTTCGTGTTTTGGGCGGCGGTCCGAGGTGGAAGCGGTCCGAGGTTGAAGTCCAAAGAAGAAGAAGGGGCAGAGAGCTGGAAGGCGGCTGGAGGCGCGAGAAGGAAGAAAGCAGAGGCGGGGGTGGGAAAAGAGACGTTTTATTCACGCCTCAATGACATACAGGGCAAACAGTGTATCAATGAAGTAAATAAGTCAATGCACAGTGTAAGGTAATAAGCAAATGTATCATGAAGTAAAGTCAGATGCAGCGTAAGGTAATAAGGAAAGTAATGTCAAAAGTTCATGGTGTCAAATGGTAGCAGAGAGGTATATAAGAGTTCATGTGGTGTCAATGTCAGTGGAGTGAGGGGGTGCCGAGGAGCCCTCCACCAAAAGTAGGAGAGGGCTCGAGGCGCGCCCGAGGCGGGGGTCAGGTTCCCTCTGGGGGCGGCGAGTGTCCGTGGCCTGTGTCGGCAGGGAGCGGGCGGCCCAAAAAAGAGAGGAGGCCCGCTCCTTGGCGAGATCCGGTGAGGAGGTCCGACGAGTGTCGAGGAGGGGGGCAGCGAAGTCCTCAGGGCTGGGCGGGGTGGCGGTCGGGGGCGGGTCCGGTGGGTCGATGAAGGCGGTGTCGTGGGGGTCCACGACTGAGACGTCTACGTTGGGTGAGGGCTGGGCTGGGCTGTGCCTGAGCGTGAGGCGTGAGCGTGAGCGTGAGGCCCGAGGTATCCCCGGTGAGGCTGGGCGGCGCTGCGGTCGGTGGTCGCTGGGAGGATGTCGGTGGACGGCGGTCGGTACGGTCGGCGGCTGGGGTCCTGGCAGAGGGTTCCTCGTGAGGCTGGGCTGGGCTGTGGACTGAGGTGTGATGCCCGAGGTGGTGATCCCCGGCTGAGACTGGGCGGCGCTGCGATCGGTGGTCGCTGGGAGGTTGTCGGGGGGAGGTGCGGGGCTGTCGGCAGTGGTGAAGGTGGGGCGCCGGAGGGGGCCCCCCGGGCCGGCCGGGGGGCGGCCGGCGAATCAAAAATCCGCCGAGGTGGAGGGGGGGTCTGGCGCTCACGGGTTTGCTTCGTGATGCAGTCGGCCTCGCTGTGCATGGTGAAGACGCGCCTCACGTTGGCGCAATACGCGCAGACGTGACGGCGTCTGTCCCCCGCCTCACCGTGGGCCTCCCCGAGGTGGGCCCGATCGCACGAGGCGGGGGTGCGGTTCCAGGCCGGGCAGGGCACCCCGTGGATCTCTCTATCGTAGGTGGTGCGGGCGTCGGCCTGGGCTCGGGGGAAGTGCGCGCCTCGCTGGAGGGGGTCGAGTGGGCGGGCGGGGGCGGCGGTGGCGTGGTCGTCGGGCATGGCGAGGCAGTCGAGTCTGTGGAGGTTGATGGCCACCAGGTCGTGCCACCCGTGGGGGAGGGTCCCGTCCACGATGGCAGAGAAGACACTCTCTGAATATCGGCGGACGGTAGCCCACGGGTATATTAAGTTGTCCCGGCAAACCCCGAGGAGGTGTTGGTGGAGTCCCTGGGCGGAGTGTGCGGGGAAGTCGGGGTGGTCGATGAGGTTGAGGAGGGCGAGCGTGTACTCGTCCTTTGTCGCCTCCCCTCGTTTGACCGGCTTCCTCTCCGCCCCTCGCTTCACCAGATCAGAAGGAAAGATGTAGTTTGCTGGTATACCTTGCCGCCTGGTGGAGTGCCGCGCCTCGGCGGAGGCCAAAATCTCCCGGACGGCGTCGGCCGCGGATGCGGGGCTGTGGCGGGTGAAGTCCTCCTGGTAGGCCGGGGACGTGGTAGATGGTGCTTGCGTGGAGAGGTGGCGGTACCTCTCGTACTCCGCCAGCGGTGCCCCGGGCAGGCTCGCGTGAGGCGGCGGCGGGGGCCGGGCTGCAGTGGTGGTGCGCGCCCGAGGCGCCGGGGCGGGCTCCTCCGGCACGAGGGCGTCGATCCGGGCGTGGAGGTCTGCCGTTGCCTGGCGGGCCTCGGCGGCGGCCTGGGCGGCGGCCTGTCGGTTCTCGAGCTGCATGCGCTGCATGGCCTCCAGCAGCACGGACACCTCGGAGCCCGAGGCGCGGTCCGAGGGGGCCGCGGGGGACGCCGCGGCTGAAGCCGGCGACTCCTCCCGGGGCGGTGATGATGTACCGGCGTCCGGGGGGCAGCCCGGGAGCTCTTGCGTCCACGACCTTTCCCTCGGGGCATGGTGCGTTCGTGTTTGGCGGTCCGAGGTGGAAGCGATCCGAGGTTGAAGTCCAAAAAAGAAGAAGAAGGGGCAGAGAGCTGGAAGGCGGCTGGAGGCTGAGTCGCATTACGACCAACTTCTATGGATACTTCAATGTTTTCGTCTTGGCACAAGCCAACATAACAGTTGTGGTAGGGTTGGGTGGGCGAGCCCTAGCCCATGACTATCCAAGGCTTCTAACTCGGGAAAACAACAGTTATCCATCATCTGTACCCAGGTAAGATTCGTATAACTATACTATTTTATCTCGGTACTAAGCCTCAGGCTACTCATAGCCGAGGGAGACTTTTACATAAATTCATTTTTATCCTTATCATTTCAATTTAGTATACATTAGTGTTACGAAAACAATATACTTGTGATCTTCTCACCTGTCGTGTTAACCGGTGAGTAAGCGTGTTGCTACGCCGCTTGACTTCTCCAGTCGTTTGTTGTAATGTTTTGCAAATGATCTTGCTGTCTTCCAGCCTGCGTGTGCGAGGATCCTCTTAACGGATATCCCCAGCTGTCGTGCCTTTGAGACTATAGCTCCTCTTGTTGAATGGGAAGCGTAACATCCCGTATCGACGTCTGCGGCCTTAATAACTCTTTAATTGCTCTAAATAACTCTTTAAAAAAGGAATGCCAGAAGGGGTGTTGTTGACACGTCTACGTGAGTCGTGAGCGGTCCTTGATGTCGTAGATTTCTGCGTGCTCTTGGGAATCTGAGAGTGTCTCTCACTCCCAATGCCACTGCTGCTAGCCATGGCTCTGTGTCCCATTCGGGCATGATCAGAATTGCGTGTGTCCGATCCATTCTGATCTTCTTGGCCACTCTGCTGATAATGCTGAATGGTGGGAAAATATAATGAAAGTTATTCTCCCAAATCAAAGAAAATGCATCCACTTGCCAAGCTTTGGGCTCTTTCTTGATGCAAACAACTCTACTTGTGGCCGTCCCCATTTATGACAAATTTGTTCAAAAATAGTGTCATTCAACGACCACTCCAAATGATCATGAAAGTGTCGGTTCTTTCTGTCTGCTAACGTGTTCTGACTACCTGGGATATGGGCTACAGTTAGCCAAATGTCATGCTCTTGCGCCCAATTCTAAATTAATTTTGCTATTTTGTTACAAGGTTTGGAGTTAGTCCCTCCCATGTTACAAATGTAGGCCATTGTGGTGGCGTTATCCGTCAGAATTCTGACATGAAATTTTGGTATGCGGATTAAACTGCATAACCCCAGATAAACCGCTCTGAGTTCGAGAACATTAATATGGTCAAAGATTTCTTCATCTAGCCATCTGCCTCCAGTTGCTAAACTGTCTCGATGGGTCCCCCATCCATCTAATGAGGCATCCGTCATAACTACCATGTTGGGTTAACCCATGCGAATCGGATTCGGAGAAGAGTGAATGTGTTTAAACCACCACTGAATATCCTCCAGTCCTTCAGCTGAGATAGACATTTTACTTTCAAAATTCCCTTTTGTATGGGCTAATGCTAAATTCCTATCTATCTCTAGCGATTTAATGTGAGCTTTCCCATATAGAATAGCAGGGGCATAGGCTATCATGATGCCGATTAGAATGCTGACCTGCCTAATCTTTGGCCTCATTAATTTTAATAAATGGTCTGCTGTATCTATAAACTTGTCTAGTTTCTGTTTCGTTAGCGACACAGTCATATCTTCTGTGTTTTTCACAGAAAACCTAAACATTTTAATTCTGTCGTTGGAGTAAACACCGACTTCTCATCATGGATCTAAAATCCTAATTTGGTGAATGTTGCACAGAGATCATCTACTGCATTCTGACAAGCTGTCTTTGACTGTGCAACTCAATGAACATCCTCCCGTCGTGAGTTGATTATGCTAATTGCTGGACCCGGATGTGCTTCCTTCTCCCTCGGCTACGAGTAGTCTGAGGCTTAGTACCGAGGTAAAATATATATATATAATTAAGCACTAAATAATACAGTAAAATAATACAGCAGAACCTCTCTAAATCGACCGACCTTGGGACCGACTTCATGTGGTCCATTTAGGGAGGTCGTCGGTTTAGGGAGTTAGAATATGGTTACAATGGTATTCTTGGGACCCAAATAAAGCGATCGATATAGGGGAGTGGTAGATCTATGGAGGTGGTCGGTTGGAGAGGTTTACTGTATATACATATATAAATGTTTGTGTATGTTCCTTCATGACAGATATAGATGAATGCAGCTCTTCACCTTGCCTCCATGGTGGACGCTGTCTGAACATAGTGAACTCCTTCGTGTGCCAGTGTATTGCAGGCTACTCCGGAGTGCAATGTCAGACAGGTAATGCCCCAGTCACACTAGGTGTGTGACAACTTTGCGGCCTGTTGTGAAGAAAAAAACAGTCATTGGCAACCTCCTTGCGATCAATGCATAAAAGAAGTTGGGTAAAAAGGGTTGGTGACTGCAGGGAAGGGAGGTTGGCGATCGTTTGGCGATCAGTTGGCGATTGGTCAGTCAGTGGTCGGGGACTGGTTGGAAACTTATTAATGACTGCTTTGTGACCAATCGGTGTTCGATTGCATATCAATAGAAAAATCAGTCCCTGACCAGTGCCCGACCATTTGTCGACTGATCGCCAAGTGGTTGCATATGGTTGCCAGCAGTGTAATGGTCAACAATCAGTTACAATATATATATGTATATATGGGTCATTCTCTAAAACTGGGCATGAAAGTGTGACATGGAAACCAAAAGTGAAAACCTTCCAAATAATAACAACGCATCTTCCAAACAATAGCCTAATCCAATGTCCTATGAAGGTTTGCATGTTGTGCATATGTCAGAGTTGAAAAAAAAGAATTTCACTTTTTGAATTAGATCTTATACAAATTGAGCAATTCATTAAAGCTGCATAGTCCGATGACATATCAAATTTTCAAAACCAAACCAATTATCTTATTTGATCTTACATATAACTTCGATACTGATGCACTTATTAAGCATTTGTTTCTGGGTACAAGGCAATACTGAGTCAATTTAATAGAACCTGTTACTGCAGAAGTCTATGGCGTCAGAATGTTGGCAAGCTTGCCAAAACTAATTTTCCATGTTTGCACTCAAAATATCTCAAAGGTTGACCATATAAAATAAAAGTAACTTTGAAGTAATGTAAAGTAGATACTAGTGATCGATCTAATATATTTATCTCAGAAAAAATACAGAATTTCAAAACCATTGGACTATGGAACTTTAATATCACTTGTGAAACACGAAAATCAAACACACATCCAGAACCTCATTTTAGCATATACAACATAGTCAAACAAGATTTGATTGATTACTGTTAAGCAGACAAGGTTATGACTTGCAAGAAAAAAGTTGAAAAATAAGTTGAAAAAAGGTTTGGCTACATGCATAGTGAAAATCTGTAGATCTTCACTTTTTCACATTAGCACACAATTATATAAGTAATCTTTTAATTTCTTTCTTGGGATATCTTCAATAAATGTACTATTGCTAACATACTTAGGGCAATAACTAAGTCAGTACAGAGGATACAATAATTATTTGACTTGTAATCAATGAAAGAAAGAACAAATCATCAGCATCGTAATCTGGAAACCAAATATGTGGTGCCTAGTTTGATGGTTATGTATATATATATATATTTATGTATATATATTCTAGAAGGCTAATATATACATATATATAGTTAATACTATTATATATATGAATATATGCTCTATAATTCATTATAACATGAACAAGGACAATACCATTATAACATATGCATAACCGCTGTATATATATATATATATATCTTGTAATGAACAATATATATATATGCATACCTCAAAATGCTCTATGTGAATCTATAGAGTAGTGGGTGTCAAAGTTATGCTTAATTCATAGTAATCCCAGCCATCCACGGCAGCAGATCACCCACGATATGCACCAGTTGCGCCACCTGCCACTAGTTCAGGAAGACTGGAAATGGCTTGATCATATCTGCTATATACAATGTACAATTTATGTTACCTTTTTTCCTCGTAGATATAGATGAGTGTGGCTCACGTCCGTGCCATAACAACGGAACTTGTGAGGACCAAGAGAACGGATACATGTGTGACTGCGTTGAAGGCACTTCAGGCACTAATTGTGAAATAAGTAAGGTCTTCCACAATTCATTTATGGGAGTGTGTACACAGTGTGTTGTGTGACAGTGTGTCACTAAATGGTCCGTTAGCCTATTGATACAGAGCCATTTGCATAGTTCGATACAGAGCCAATCACATAGTGCCCTAATAGGGGCATAATGTCTGCAGAGAGGCTGGGTGTGCTTGCCCATCGGTCCTGTGGTAACAGGTAGTTGCAGACAGTTACAATACATATATATATTTAAAATGTCCTTCTCCTCCACTTGCACCCTTACTGGTGCATAGAGGGAATATTTCACCAAACATTAACTGTCTCTTATATAGGAACATCTCGTCATAATCTCGGGCACTATGTATTAACATATATTTCACATAGCCTAATATGTCACATAGCGAGTGGGCCACCCATTGCTTTTCTATTACATAACCTTGGTCCCCACTTCATCGCCCGAAGATAATAATGCTCTCTGCCAATAGATAATTCCGAACCGAAAATCCGTATATGTTTACAAATAGCTTTAGGCCTAAATGAATTGTCCAAACAGTAGCTTTAGACCTAATTGAATTGTCTAAACAATATGTTAAAATATACGGTCTTTCGGTCATGATAGCCGAGCTTGGAATCATATCAATATCTCTGGCGATGGAGTTGGGGACCATTGTGATGTAATAGTGATGCAATGTGTGCCCATTCGCTGTGTGCCATGGAAATAACTGTGTAAATGTTATGACACACGGTGACCGGGATTGCAGTATGATGTCCGGATATTAAGATATGGTTACTAATTACAGGAATGTTCCCTCCGTGCACCAGGAAGAGTGCAAAACGGAGAGGACATTTATTATTGCTTGATGTTACTGTATGATGACTACTTGTTACCATGGGACCACTGGGTAAGCACACCCAGCCATTCTGCATACATTAGGGACACCACCTGCCCTGGGGTTGAGTGACAGGTGCCCCCTCTTGGGTGCCACCCCTCCCAGGCTGCAGAGGTGTCTGATTGGCTGGCTGTGTGAGCCCATACACTCTTGTACTCCTTACACTTGCTGGACAGAACTCACTCTAGAGATACCAACTCACTCTAGAGATACCAAAGGAAACAGTTCACCTCTGAGCTCTGCGTAACACCCATAGGACTTAGCTTCAATGGGCTGTAGGCACTGATTTTGACTGAACAAGCAGAAGCTATGTGGATCTGTGCAGCAGGTTGTAAGTGATTTCACTAGTAGGTGAACAAGAGATGTATCACTGTCAATCTTGTGTGATTTGTCTCCCTTTCTTTCTTATGAGTTGTGTTTTGGTATTTAGTGGTGGGGGTGGGGGTGGGGGTGGGGGGGGGGAGACTGGCAGACAGTTGCCAGGATCCTCCTGATAGTAGTGAGTATAAGATGAGTAACTGGAGACGGCCAAACAACCAGTTATACTTCAAATAGCTTTAGGCCTAATTGAATTGTCTAAATAATAGGTTTAGGACTAACTGAATTGTCCAAGCGATAGCTTTAGGTCTAATTGAATTATCCAAACAATAGCTTTAGGCCTAATCGAATTGTGCAAACAATAGCTTTAGGCCTAATTGAATTGTTCATTTGGCTAATACAGTATTGTAGCTACAGGAAAAGTGTGCACTTGTATGGGAGTTTCTGATATCAGATACATTGGTAGTAGAGACAGAATACCCATGACAGTACTGTGTGATTAGCTACAATCTTCATGTGTATGGTACAACATTGTACATAGCATTGAGCCGATATTCTTTATGCGCAGTTAGGGACAGTGTTCAAAGCATGAACTCACTTATGATATGTCATAGCGAATGTAAACCTCTGAAATATTCTAAGCATTTTATAGCAAAGTGCAACTTAAAATATGTATATATATATATATATGTATATACTTATACAGGGTTCACATGTATCCTTAAACAGTCGTATATTGATTAGTCAATTTTCAAGGCCTTGAATAATCTTAAATATGGTATCTTTTCTGTGAAAGGTCTTCAAAAGGTCTTAAATTGGATTTAGTCACTACAAGTATACATACATGTCTTGTAATCAGCATTAATTAGTTATTGATTTAAACATTGCCAGATGGCTGTGACTTCTCACCTATACATTTTAAAATAAAAGATTGATTGTGCAAGTCTGTAACAGACCCGCTATATCACAGACTAGACTGGCCAGCAAAGTGATCGCCCACATAGATATCCATAGATTGCATCACCTCACTCATTTCTTTTAATATTTACTTAAATATGTAGGTTATATTTTCCACGAAAATAGGTCTTAAATTGTATGAAAATTGTTATTAAAAAGTCTTTAAAAGGTCTTACATGTGATTGCCTGCAAGGTGCAGGAACCCAGTTAGATATATTTATATATATATATTTTTATATAAATGGATATATATATATATCCATTTGAGCTGGTGTGATTCATTGCAGACTGCAGAGAAGCTGGCATTATTTTTATCACGAATTGAAATAAAATGAATGAGCTGTATAGTGGCCATATCTTCCTTTGTGGAAACTGATTTCAAACTGATGTTTGAGAGCCATGGCTAAATGGTTTTGATGTCAACAGTTAAAATTTGCACTTCTATTATGAAACTCATCTCCTTTCAGCTAGATATTGTATTCCAATTAGGGGCATCTTTGATAGACTGCTTATGTCTTACTTTTGATTCTATTTTTTTAATTGGTGCTGAACATTTTAGGGCTTGCTTGTATTGTGCAATAGTGTATATGGGTGTGCAATGCGAGGTTGATGTAAGAATACAAATAGCGTCTAAGTTAATAGACATACATCACGGATGACAATGAACAATACACTGATAATATATTATGCATTGGTTATTTTCCCGTGGTTCTCACCAATTTAATATCGAACTTGAAAAAATGGATTATGACAATTGTATCTGTAATTCAACATGCTATATTAAGAAATGTGCTATATTTGTTGCAACTTCCATAGCTTTGAAATAGAAGAATAGGCTTTAACTTTGTTCCAATTTGCCAGACGCGAATGAGTGCATCTCCGACCCATGCCAGAACGAGGCTGAATGCTTTGACTTGGAGAGCGCCTTCAGGTGCATCTGTTTGACGGGCTTCACCGGGGTCGTCTGTGAGACAAGTGAGTTACCCTTTAACCAATAGGTTTTCCCAGAAAACCAGAGTGAATGGGGATCATCCGAGAAACAAAGGTTTCAGCAAGGTAAAGCTGCATAGTCCGATGAAGCTTCAAATTTTCCAAAACAAAAACACTCACCTATATTTGATTCTACATAGCTCATTGAGATACCTGCACATTTATTAACCATTTATTGCCACATAGAAGGGTATACTGAGTGAATTTAAGTAAACGTGTTATTACATAAGCCTACGGTGTCAGTTTTGGCGTGCTTGCCAACATTAATTTGGCATGTCACTTCAAATATCTCCAAAGATAGCCACTTGAAATAAAGGTTACTCCAACCTAATGTAAAGGAGATTATCATGATCAATTTTATTTATTTATCTCATAAAATTTCAGAAATTAAAAAAAACATCGGACTATGCAACTTTAATGTCATGGATGTGTTGGAATAATAGAGAGCTTGAAGGTGCTATAGATGACTAAGTGTTGATGGAAGTTAGCAATGAACCGGACCGGTATAGGCTGCTGAGAATGAAACCGCACTCTGACAAACGATAAATGCTCTCCAAGCACACCGTTGCCTGGTTTTCCAGTTTGTGCAACCGAGTATATCAGGGCAGGAGGGGTGAGTGCTGAGATTGGTTGCTCCCGATGTGTTGTAGTTAGTCCAGCAGCACTGACAGGGCTTCTAGAGAACTGTATAGAGAAATATGTGAGGATTTGCAATCTAAAGCACTAAATATATAGTTCAAATACTTATTGATCATAACCAGCTACTATCTGTGTGAATAATTGATTAAATCATGTAGATTAATGGACTTTAAAAGTTTAATTGAGAGCTTTCTGTGGTTGCCATCTTCATGGTTTCCCCTGGATTACCCTATCTGTAGGGAACCCGTCTAGGTCATGTGATGATGGCATTCATACATTACAGACCTCAGCACTCTCCCCCAACATGTTTGGTTGCATGAACTGAAAACCAAAGCAACGGTGTGCTTGTAGATTAGAAGTAGTTGGAGTGTGTTTGTCTCTGTGCGAGGTATACCGCGGGACTTTAAAACTACTATTGGCCAGGAATAAGGTTTCAAAATGGTGGACTATAGCATAGAGTGCTACACTTACTTGTAGATGGTTGTTGATCAGTCTCCATGTCCAACTTCATCAGACCTACTGGCACCAATACTGTCAGTTGTCTCTGTCGCCTCAATGCTTGTGGTGTATATATAATTGTTTATGTTTTAGATATTGACGACTGTCACTCCCAGCCATGCAAGAATGGGGGTCGATGCAGGGACGGAATCGATGGGTACACATGTCAGTGCAACCCAGGGTTCAAAGGCGTCAACTGCGAACACGGTAAGGTCTTCTAATTATCATCATCATCATCATCAATCCTTTAACCACAATGGTCGTTGGGGCACCACAGATGACTTTGCGACCAGAGGTTCTTTTCACTAAATATAAGAAATAACATAAAATAATTCTGATGAGGTGATAGGTTTTATTAATTATTACAAATCAATTGGTTTTAATCAGTAATATGATATGGTACACGTTTGGCTCAGCTAAGTTTCAAGAGTTGAATTGGTCCATCTTAATTTTTGGCATTAGGTTGCAGGAAGTGGAGTAGTTTCAAGTAGTTGTGTAATTTGTATGTCTTATGTTATTCAAAAGTGAGGGAGGTGGAGTAAGATGTAATGGGATGAACTGAGGGGCTCTGGACCTTCAATGTATATATATGTTCTCAGGAAATGATAAAGCAGGTATGGGGAAAATAAAACTTTATTCAAAACTCATCAGGGTTGTGTGCTCTCAGTCAGCTGGGTACCCTGCTAACAAATACTTAAAGTTGCATAATCCGATGGTTTCAAGTTGTTGCCAATCTTTTGCATAATTATACCAGGTTGGTCATTATATTTCACTTTGCTTTACTTTGAAATACCTTTAATTTTAATGGAATAACATTGGAGATATTTGAAATAGAAGCATGCCAAATAAATATTGTTGTGCACACCAAAATGCTAGACATAGGCTTTGTTTACCCATCTTCGAGCATAGCAGCATAACAGCATAGCAACATACCATGGGAACGGCGATACATGTTTCCTGAGTGCACAAATATATAAATTAAATATGTTAGGAGCAAGATCTAGGTAAGTGATTAGGTTTTGAGAATGTTATGCTTTCATTGGATTATGCAGCTTTAATGTATAAGTAGTTTGAAATGTGCAATTATTGCAATCAGTGTTTTGTACTGGAGGATCTACCTCCACAGACATTTCTTTGCTCTGTGGAGCTGGGTATGTAACACACAGAAGGCATGTGCCTTGATCTATGAATCTCTTTGTAGATGTGAACGAATGCACGTCCAGCCCATGCAATAACGGAGAATGCACCGACCTCATAAATGGCTTCAGATGCAAATGCCATGATGGCTTCGTAGGAAAAAATTGTGACTCGGGTACGATAGTTGCTTTCCTCTTCAATGTCTATATTTATTAAAAAGAAAATTAAAATATTAAAACAGTAAAAGGTCACCTATCGCTAGAAGTTCGAATGAAGATTCAAGCAGCTTCGTAGGAAAGATATCTGAGAATGCAGAGATTGATGAGCAATGTAGACATTGACGGGTACTGTTCTGACACTGCAGAGATTGACGAGTGATGTTCTGTCAGTGTACATATTGATGACTGATGTTTTGACACTGCAGAGATTGATAAGTGATGTTTTGTCAGTGTACATACTGATGACTGATGTTTTGACACTGCAGAGATTGATGAGTGAAGTTCTGTCTCCATACATATTGATGCGTGATGTTCTGGCACTCCAGGAATTGATGAGTGATGTTTTGTCAGTGTACATATTGATGACTGATGTTTTGACACTGCAGAGATTGACGAGTGAAGTTCTGTCTCCGTACATATTGATGCGTGATGTTCTGGCACTCCAGGAATTGACGAGTGATGTTTTGTCAGTGTACATATTGATGACTGATGTTCTGACACTGCAGAAATCGACTAGTGAAGTTCTCTCACTGTAGATATTGATAACTGATGGTTTGACACTGCAGAGATTGACAAGTGATGTTCTGTCAGTGTACATATTGATGACTAGTGTTCTGTCAGAGTACATATTGATGACTAGTGTTCTGTCACTGTAGATATTGACGGGCACTGTTTTGACACTGTAGAGATTGACGAGTGAGGTTCTGTCCGTGGATATATTTATGGGTGATGTCTTGACACTGCAGAAATTGATGACTGAAATTATGTCAGTGTACATACTGATGGCTGATGTTTTGATGCTGCAGGGATTGGCGAGTGATGTTTTGTCAGAGTACATACTGATGACTGATGTTTTGACACTGCAGAGATTGACGAGTGTGTCTCTGACCCATGCAAGAACGGAGCTGAGTGCATCGACCAGGTGGATGGATACAACTGTCTCTGCCCTCAAGGATTCGGTGGTTCATTCTGCGAAGTCAGTAAGTTACAATATGCACTTCTCTTAAACAGTTTTAAGACTCCGGTGTTAACTGTGATGGCTTTTCTTAGTTCCCCAGTCGGCGACACCTAATACTTGGACTTGACGTAAGTTCAACTTTCTGAATGTGCCTGACTTGTAGATGGGACACTGTCGTTAGAAACTACTGTCACCATAGATTTAATCAATCTACGGGCAGATCTCTTAACTTTCGGCATTCTTCCACGAGCACCGCCCAGTGTGCAGGATTGGGGGTTGCGGGTTTGAATCCATATGGAGAAATATATATATATATATAATATAATAAGGGATAATTATAATATTTATATAAATGCTTTATACTCCATATAATCCAACTATAAGCTGGACTTGTCAGGACGGTCTTTACTGTGCAAGGTTCACACTGAAACTGACAGTTGCATTTGAAGAGGGGGTTAAGTACCTTAACTGACGAGCCATGGTTACTGGATAAGTGACCGGTACACAGTTACGCTGTAAACTTGGTCACGCTGTGGCAACGGTTATGTTGTGAATTATTTATGTTACAAGGTAACATACACAGTAGCAGCCACGGAAAGAATGGGAGGAGAAATCTTATTTGTTATTTATATTTGTATAATACATTATACAGCATATTCACATGGAAACAATTAATTATATTAACACGTTAGGCTCGCCTTAAGCGGGGGTGGAATAGCCCGATGGTTAAATATGTCATACTCCTGATGACCTTAGATGTTGCCAGGATGTAAACCTCCGACAAACATTGTATGCCATAGTAGCAGGAAGAGAATGATCAATCATTCGCGGCTAGTTCATGGTTCATAGATACCATGACCAGATGATATACAGCGAAATACAGGCTGAGCTTAACCCATATATTGTCTGGAATCTTTATTTATCAAAACATAATGTTCTAGTAGGAGTTAAGCTCAGTCTGTATTTCGAGACCCAGAACGATCAGCCCTATTGCAGGTGCCTTTCAGTTTGGGTGGGTGGTATGGTTAAATTTGACGAGATAGCCCCATACACAAAGTGTCAGGTTCGGGCACTGCAGGTGAAGTGCCGGCGATGGTTGGTATGTTTCTGGTAGATGCCGGCAGGGGGTGTCTGGGTCGGAAGTCATTATTGAGTTGGCCCTGCCACACTACGACGTTTCTCACCGGCGTGCCGGCAACGTGCAAAATATTTGCAACCCGTCGACACACGTCCAACTCTTCATTGTTTTGGGAGAAAGTTTGACGGGGCGCAGCGTGCTAGTGGCGTGTTGGTGGCATGTTCGTATCATGTTAGTACCGTGTCAACGCATATACACCCGCCACCAACACGTCAAGACGCGCCGGCAACACGTCCAACGCGTCGAACAACGCTGAAGCAACACCAATATCGTGCCCACTACCCGTCGATCGGACGTTACGGACGCGCCGACGGAACGGTCGCATTTTGGGGGGAAAAAAAGCCGACGTTGATCAACGTTCTGGCAGCGTTCCCCCGGCGCGCTGCCAACGGGTATCGATGTGTTGATAACGCGTCCGTAAGGCCCTCCCCAACCTGTCGGCGCGCATCGGGGTGCAAGCACAAAGCGATCGGCGCGACCCGACGCGCGCCGACGTGTCCATTCACACGTTGCTAACACTCAACGTGTACCGACGTGTACCGATGCGCCGGTAACACGCGCGTAACGCTTCCCGACGCTTCGCCCAAAAAGGCAACACGTCGGTGCACGTTGGTGAGAAACGTCATAGTGTGACAGGGCCTTTAGCTCGGGCTACCGAAAGGTGGCGCCAGGGTAGAGCATCATAGGTAATGGTGACGGGTTCCACGCACTGAATTACCCGTCTTGCTATGCAACATGTACCATTTGTCCACGCAGATACCTGTATCAAATTGACGGTCTGTGTATCCTCCTCTTCACACAGACACGAACGAGTGTGAATCCGACCCGTGCCAGTTTGGTGGGGGCTGCAGCGACTTGATAGGAGGCTTCTTCTGCCGTTGTAAGGAAGGAACGACTGGCAAGACCTGCGAGATAGGTAAGTGTGTACGCGGTGTTATATCACAACTGTAGGTATAGCAGAGGACAGGCCAATGCATAGCGCGCTAGGTATTGTGTGTCAGTATATATATACTAAAAGTTATCTACAGTATTTCAAAGTGGTCCCAATAGTTAGGTATTACATCATAGTCCCAATATATTGGTAATTCTTAGTATATATATATACATGCATATGTACATACACACATACATACAATATGTACAATATATGAAGGGTTCAGGCGCAAAAACCAAGAAATGCCATCAAGGCCGAAATGAAACCATGAGTATGATGTTTGAGCTGAAGCTGCTATCAACAGTATCATTCCAATAATCAACTCTGATTTTTGCAAAAGCAGCCACATCCCCTTGTAAAAATATACGGATTTTCGGTTCGGAATTATATATTGGCAGAGAGGATTATTATTCTTGGGCGACGGAGTGGGGACAATGTTATGTAAACTAAAGGTAATAATATCCCACTCCCATTATGACATGATATAAGCTGTGTGAAATATATGTTCATATATTAGGCCTGATATTAATGAAGAGATGTTCCTATATAAGAGGCAGTACATGATTGTTGAAATGTTTCTCCATGCATCCATAAAGAGTGCAATTGGAGAAAAGACCATTTTAACAGAGATCTATTGTAACTGTGTGCAGCTACCTGTCCCTACATGACACACCAGCCTAATTTGCATATACACACAGGACACCACCTGCAGCTGGGTTGAGTGACAGCCACCCTACTGGGGTGTGTGGGGGGGGGGGGGGGGGGGGGTGCCACCCACCCAGACTGTGGAGGTGCCTGATTGGCTGGCTGTGGACTGCCCAGTCACCTGCACCCCATTGGCCCTCTGACCACACTAGCCTCACTTTGAGATAATTATTCGAGACTCTGCTTCAGACACACTGAAGAGAGATCACTCTACTCCTGGCTCTGGAGTGAGGCACACCTTCTCTAGAGCAGGAACCCCAGAAACTCTGTCCGATGCTATCAAAATGCATCTATTCCAATTGAGTGTGTACACAGCCATAGGACTCCTGTCCCATGGGATGTAGGCACTGCTTTCTATACGGGCTAGAGAGGTAATGAGATGTTGTGTGGATAGAAGTAAGGGGTGTGGATGCTAGGTCACTGGTAGGTGGACACTATCATCATCATGCTGCCGGTCGCAATGCGACAAAGACTGCTTTCATTACTTGACTGCCGCTCTCCATTTAGCTAAGTACATTTCATGAAAGCTGCCTGCAAAAGTGTTGAAGTGCTGCTGGCTTTTGCAAGTTACCAGCGGCACTCTCTCGGGGAGCAAGTAGAGGTTTCACACCGGCAAGAACATGTCAAGACAGGCGCAAAACTATTTGTCCCTGCAGTGGCTGGTCGGGAGATGTTGGGAGTTCCATACATCAACCGCCCTTAATGCTGCCACAGTGACATGGTTTTCTGTTCAGGGTTTGCTCCCTTAGCCTTCGGTTCTGTCAAGAAACTTGTACCACAAGGCAGTGGTTTACAACTCTGCAGGGCAGGGG
>CM059191.1:12540881-12556091 GCA_030323885.1 Branchipolynoe longqiensis
CAACTTCAAACCTGACTCATCTAAAGTAGGACACACATACTAGTATCCTACAGGGCAACTTCAAACCTGACTCATCTAAAGTAGGACACACATACTAGTATACTACAGGGCAACTTCAAACCTGACTCATCTAAAGTAGGACACACATACTAGTATACTACAGGGCAACTTCAAACCTGACTCATCTAAAGTAGGACACACATACTAGTATACTACAGGGCAACTTCAAACCTGACTCATCTAAAGTAGGACACACATACTAGTATCCTACAGGGCAACTTCAAACCTGACTCATCTAAAGTAGGACACACATACTAGTATACTACAGGGCAACTTCAAACCTGACTCATCTAAAGTAGGACACACATACTAGTATACTACAGGGCAACTTCAAACCTGACTCATCTAAAGTAGGGCACACATACTAGTATCCTACAGGGCAACTTCAAACCTGACTCATCTAAAGTAGGACACACATACTAGTATCCTACAGGGCAACTTCAAACCTGACTCATCTAAAGTAGGACACACATACTAGTATCCTACAGGGCAACTTCAAACCTGACTCATCTAAAGTAGGACACACATACTAGTATACTACAGGGCAACTTCAAACCTGACTCATCTAAAGTAGGACACACATACTAGTATACTACAGGGCAACTTCAAACCTGACTCATCTAAAGTAGGACACACATACTAGTATACTACAGGGCAACTTCAAACCTGACTCATCTAAAGTAGGACACACATACTAGTATACTACAGGGCAACTTCAAACCTGACTCATCTAAAGTAGGACACACATACTAGTATCCTACAGGGCAACTTCAAACCTGACTCATCTAAAGTAGGACACACATACTAGTATACTACAGGGCAACTTCAAACCTGACTCATCTAAAGTAGGACACACATACTAGTATCCTACAGGGCAACTTCAAACCTGACTCATCTAAAGTAGGACACACATACTAGTATACTACAGGGCAACTTCAAACCTGACTCATCTAAAGTAGGACACACATACTAGTATACTACAGGGCAACTTCAAACCTGACTCATCTAAAGTAGGACACACATACTAGTATACTACAGGGCAACTTCAAACCTGACTCATCTAAAGTAGGACACACATACTAGTATACTACAGGGCAACTTCAAACCTGACTCATCTAAAGTAGGACACACATACTATATACTACAGGCAACTTCAAACCTGACTCATCTAAAGTAGGACACACATACTAGTATACTACAGGGCAACTTCAAACCTGACTCATTAAAGTAGGACACACATACTATATCCTACAGGCAACTTCAAACCTGACTCATCTAAAGTAGGACACACATACTAGTATACTACAGGGCAACTTCAAACCTGACTCATCTAAAGTAGGACACACATACTAGTATACTACAGGGCAACTTCAAACCTGACTCATCTAAAGTAGGACACACATACTAGTATACTACAGGGCAACTTCAAACCTGACTCATCTAAAGTAGGACACACATACTAGTATACTACAGGGCAACTTCAAACCTGACTCATCTAAAGTAGGACACACATACTAGTATACTACAGGGCAACTTCAAACCTGACTCATCTAAAGTAGGACACACATACTAGTATACTACAGGGCAACTTCAAACCTGACTCATCTAAAGTAGGACACACATACTAGTATCCTACAGGGCAACTTCAAACCTGACTCATCTAAAGTAGGACACACATACTAGTATACTACAGGGCAACTTCAAACCTGACTCATCTAAAGTAGGACACACATACTAGTACACTACAGGGCAACTTCAAACCTGACTCATCTAAAGTAGGACACACATACTAGTATCCTACAGGGCAACTTCAAACCTGACTCATCTAAAGTAGGACACACATACTAGTATACTACAGGGCAACTTCAAACCTGACTCATCTAAAGTAGGACACACATACTAGTATCCTACAGGCAACTTCAAACCTGACTCATCTAAAGTAGGACACACATACTAGTATCCACAGGGCAACTTCAAACCTGACTCATCTAAAGTAGGACACACATACTAGTATCGGCCACATACTAGTATACTACAGGGCAACTTCAAACCTGACTCATCTAAAGTAGGACACACATACTAGTATCCTACAGGGCAACTTCAAACCTGACTCATCTAAAGTAGGACACACATACTAGTATACTACAGGGCAACTTCAAACCTGACTCATCTAAAGTAGGACACACATACTAGTATCCTACAGGGCAACTTCAAACCTGACTCATCTAAAGTAGGACACACACACTAGTATACTACAGGGCAACTTCAAACCTGACTCATCTTAAGTAGGACACACACACTAGTATACTACAGGGCAACTTCAAACCTGACTCATCTTAAGTAGGACACACATACTAGTACACTACAGGGCAACTTCAAACCTGACTCATCTAAAGTAGGACACACACACTAGTATCCTACAGGGCAACTTCAAACCTGACTCATCTAAAGTAGGACACACATACTAGTACACTACAGGGCAACTTCAAACCTGACTCATCTAAGGTAGGACACACATACTAGTATCCTACAGGGCAACTTCAAACCTGACTCATCTAAAGTAGGACACACACACTAGTATCCTACTGGGCAACTTCAAACCTGACTCATCTAAATTGTGAATGTGGTAAAGTATGTCACACCAATATTCTACTGGGTAATTTAAAACTTGACTCTTCTAAATTGTGAATGTGGTAAAGTATGTTACACCAGCATACTAATGGGCAACTTCAAACCTGACTCATCTAAATTGTGAATGCGGTAAAGTATGTCACACACCAGCATACTAATGGGCAACTTCAAACCTGACTCATCTAAATTGTGAATGGGGTAAAGTATGTCACACACCAGCATACTAATGGGCAACTTCAAACCTGACTCATCTAAATTGTGAATGGGGTAAAGTATGTCACACACCAGCATACTACTGGGCAACTTCAAACCTGACTCATCTAAATTGTGAATGGGGTAAAGTATTTCACACCAGCATACTACTGGGCAACTTCAAACCTGACTCATCTAAATTGTGAATGTGGTAAAGTATGTCACACCAGTAATCTACTGGGCAACTTCAAACCTGACTTGTCTAAATTGTGAATGGGGTAAAGTATGTCACACCAGCATACTACTGGGTAACTTAAAACTTGACTCATCTAAATTGTGAATGGCAAAAGTATGTCACACACCAGTATTGCAATTGGCTTCACCAGTAATTGGACCCGACAACATGAAACAACAATGAAACTAAAACAAAGCAGCACCCGGCCACCCCGCCTCGCCCGGGGCTGGCCCTGAACCTAACCATAACCACAGTCAATCAAACGGTGCATGTGCAGGACAGAGGAACCAGCGCGTCGAACCCTATCTGCGGGTTATCAGACGGGAGCAGCTTATCGCCGCGTCACACACCGGGTCTGGCCGCAGACGATGCAGTCAGAGATGATTGCGCTTAACCACTGCTTGACAAACAACGCAGGGTCAGACAGAAACCCGCACTGGTCACACCAGTCAGGGCATAATGACAGGTACTGTACACAGTCACAACATCATGCAGAAACGTGCACTGGCGACACCACTCAGGGCATAATGACAACTATTGTACACAGTCACAACATCACACAGAAACCCGCACTGGTCACACCACTCAGGGCATAATGACAGCTAATGCATACAGTGACAACATCGCGCAGTAACTTGCACTGGTCACACCACTCAGGGCATAATGACAGCTACTGTACGCAGTCACAACATCTCACAGAAACCCACACTGGTCACACCACTCAGGGCATAATAACAGCTACCGTACACTGTCACTACATCACGCAGAAACCGGCACTGGTCACACCACTCAGGGCATAATGACAACTATTGTACACAATCACAACATCGCGCAGAAACCCGCACTGTTCACACCATTCAGGGCATACTGACAGCTACAGTACACCGTCACAACATCGTGCAGAAACCCGCACTGGTCACACCACTCAGGGCATAATGACAGCTACTGTAAACAGTCACACCATCGCGCAGAAACCAACACTGGTCACACCACTCAGGGTATAATGACAGCTACAGTACACAGTCACAACATCGCACAGAAACCCACACTGGTCACACCACTCAGGGCATAATGACAAGTACTCTATACAGTCATATCGCGCAGAAACCCGCATTGGCCACACCACACATACCATGATGATACCTAGTAAATATAGTCTCAACATCACACAGAAACCTGCACTGACCACACCACTCAGAACATGATGATACCTAGTGAATATAGTCACAACATAACCCAGACACCTGTACTGACGATACTACTCAGAACATGATGATACCTAGTGAATATAGTCACAACATAACCCAGAAACCTGTACTGACGATACTACTCATAACATGATGATACCTAGTGAATATAGTCACAACATAACCCAGAAATCTGGACTGGCCACACCACTCAGAACATGATGATACCTAGTGAATATAGTCACAACATAACCCAGACACCTGTACTGACCACACCACTCAGAACATGATGATACCTAGTGAATATAGTCACAACATAACCCAGACACCTGTACTGACCACACCACTCAGAACATGATGATACCTAGTGAATATAGTCACAACATAACCCAGAAACCTGTACTGACCACACCACTCAGACCATGATGATACCTAGTGAATATAGTCACAACATAACCCTGAAACCTGTACTGGCCACACCACTCAGAACATGATGAAACCTAGTGAATATAGTCACAACATAACCCAGAAACCTGTACTGACGATACTACTCAGAACATGATGATACCTAGTGAATATAGTCACAACATAACCCAGACACCTGTACTGACCACACCACTCAGAACATGATGATACCTAGTGAATATAGTCACAACATAACCCAGAAACCTGTACTGACGATACTACTCAGAACATGATGATACCTAGTGAATATAGTCACAACATAACCCAGAAACCTGTACTGACGATACCACTCAGAACATGATGATACCTAGTGAATATAGTCACAACATAACCCAGACACCTGTACTGACGATACTACTCAGAACATGATGATACCTAGTGAATATAGTCACAACATAACCCAGAAACCTGTACTGACGATACCACTCAGAACATGATGATACCTAGTGAATATAGTCACAACATAACCCAGAAACCTGTGCTGACGATACTACTCAGAACATGATGATACCTAGTGAATATAGTCACACCATAACCCAGAAACCTGTGCTGACGATACCACTCAGAACATGATGATACCTAGTGAATATAGTCACAACATAACCCAGACACCTGTACTGGCCACACCACTCAGAACATGATGATACCTAGTGAATATAGAAACCTGTACTGGCCACACCACTGAGGGCATGAGGATACCTAGTGTACCTAATCTCAACCTCGTCCAGATACCTGCACTGTCCAAACAATTCACCACATAATGCACACTTACTGGGCATATACAAATCTGCAACTGTCACTAAGCGTGTCATCGGTAAATATCTTCAATTCAACTCGGTCGGGTTGGATACGGGGCATGTCTTACAGTATCAGAGCAGCTGAAGTGTTTCAGAAGAATTGAATACTACCCTATGGAATGCCTAGCCGGCCTGGGATCTGGACGCACGTGGCGGCAGTTCGGGTTAGTGATTACTCACGGAACTAACCATGAGGCACCCTACACCTTGCATCGTCACTTCAGATTAAAGAAAATGCTTGGCAGTAAGTGACCGGTGGTTACAGTGTGAAGCGGGTGGTGGCACCACCATCGGAGATGAGGTTGACTAGGCTGGAGCAGTAGATGACTAGTCCAGACTCCAGCAGGCGATGCCTGGGGGAGTGCTGGTGAGCAGGAGGGATATTCCTCGCTAATATGCTTGTATACTTCTTATACCGTATTGTCTGTATTTGAATTTTGCAAAAAAGAAATATGACAGCTTTACAGTAAATGGATCCTCCTATTAAATACAGCCATTCACGTTAATATGCGGCCCTTTTTAATGGTGCGATTCCGTATTATTATAATGCAGTGTACGATTACTGGGCAAGCCGCACTCCAACCAAATCTATAGAGTGTGTTCAGCATCCATGAACCAATCAACTCGCCCCATGTCATCTTCTTACCATTGACCTTATCGGGGCACTATCGGAGCCGCACCACTGGCTGCCACAGACCTGCACTCTGTATATGATAAGAGCAGCTCTCCAAGTGGCGCCCCCATCACAGCCATGGCCCGCCCTGTCTGGTCAACCCTCAGCTCCACAAGGGTGAAGCTAAACCGTCCCCACCACCGTGCGACCCACACGTACTCCTCCCCACTGCTCTCCCCCCTCCGTGCTACCCATATATATCCCTCCCCACTGCTCTCCCCCCACCGTGCTACGCACATGTACCCCTCCCCACTCCCCACTGCTCTCCCCCCACCGTGCTACCCACATCTACCCCTCCCCACTGCTCTCCCCCCACCGTGCTACCCACATCTACCCCTCCCCACTGCTCTCCCCCCTCCGTGCTACCCATATATATCCCTCCCCATTGCTCTCCCCCCACCGTGCTACGCACATGTACCCCTCCCCACTCCCCACTGCTCTCCCCCCACCGTGCAACCCACATCTAACCCCTCCCCACTGCTGCTCTCCCCCCACCGTGCCTACCCACATCTACCCCCTCCCCACTGCTCTCCCCCCACCGTGCTACCCAAATGTACCCCCCCCCCACTGCTCCCCCCCCCCCACCATGATACCAACATCTACCCCCCCCACTGCTCTCCCCCTCACCATGCCACACCGACATCTACCCCTCCCTACTGCTCTCCCCCCCCCCAACCGTGCTACCCACATCTACCCCTCTCCACTGCTCTCCCACCACCGTGCTACCACATCCACCCCTCCCCATGCTCTCCCCCCTCCACCCCCACCGTGATACCCACAGATACCCCTCCCCACGCTCTCCCCCACCGTGCTACCCACACCAACCTACCCCTCCCCACTGCTCTCCCCAACAGTGCTACCGACATTTACCCCTCCCCACTCCCCACTACTCTCCCCCCACCGGCTACCCACAGCTACACCTCCTCATTCCCCACTGCTCTCCCCCCACCGTGGTACACACATATACCCATCCCCACTCCCCACTGCTCTACCCCCGTCTGTGCAACGCCCATCTACCTCTTCCCATTCCCCAATACTCTCCCCCCACCGTGCTACACACATCTGCCTCTCCCCACTCCCCACTGCTCGACCCCCACCCTGCTACGTCCAGCTACCACTGCCCACTCCCAACTACTCTGCTCCCACCATGCAACCGCCGTCTACGTCTCCCCAGATCCCACTACTCTCCCCACACGGTGCTACCCACACCCGCCCCTCCCCACTCCCACTGCTCTCCCACCCACCATACCACCCAAATCAACCCGGCCCACTCCCCACTGCTCCTTGCTATCATCCTAACACCTTCAGTCAGTTCACCCACATCATTACAACTTCACTCACTTCACCCCATATCCTTAAACATTCAGTCACTTCACCCCACCCTCCCTGTGCTCATCACCTGTCCCACCACACGTTGCTCCTCCCACCTGAGGGTCAAACGGAGCCTCCTGCCCCTCACGACCATCCACTCCTCATCCTCAAATCCCCACATCAGCCCCCACATCCCTCCACTCCTCATCCAAATCCCCACCTCACTGCCCACTCCTACAAACCCATCCCAACTCACTGCCCACTCCTACAAACCCATCCAACCTCACTGCACACTCCTACAAACCCGTCCCCACCTCACATCCCACTCCTACAAACCCATCCCCTCCTAACTGCACACTCCTACAAACCCATCCCCACCTAACTGCCCACTCCTACAAACCCATCCCCACCTCACTGCCCACTCCTACAACCCTATCCCACCTCACCACTCACGCCTACAACCCCATCCCCACTCCTTCAAGACCACCCACCTCACTGCCCATTCCTATAAAACCACCCCACCTCACTGCCCAGCCCTACAAACCCAGCCCACATTCACTTCCGCTTACAATCCTTCTATTTCCGGATCAACCCCAATCCCACCCCAACGGTCCGCCAGTCCTCCTCTTGCCAACCGCACCTGGCACCCTCCTCCCCCGCCCCCGCCCCCGCCCACCATCACTCGCCCCGCCCCCTCGCCTCCCCCCTCGCCTGCATCCAGGTCCCGGCGAATCAGCTGAGCAGGTCCACACAAATCCGCCGTTCCGCCCGAACAGGGCCATAGATTGGGTCGGAGGCACAGGCCATTAGTCTGCACGGGGCGCGGGGCGCGGGGCGCGGGGCGCGGGGCGCGGGGCGCGGGGCGCGGGGCGAGGGGCGCGGGGCGCGGGCGCGGGGCGCGGGGCGCGGGGCGCGGGGCGCGGGGCGCGGGGCGCGGGGCGCGGGGCGCGGGGCGCGGGGCGAGGGGCGAGGGGCGCGGGGCGCGGGGCGCGGGGCGCGGGGGGCGCGGGGCATGCAGGTTGGTGGGCGGGTAGATGGGGACGGTGGGGAAGGAGGGAGAGGAGCGGTGGCTGTCCGAGTAGGGATGACGGCGGAATGGGGTGACGTGGAGGGAGGTTTGGACGGGGGTGCGTTGCAGGTAGACAGGGTGGATTGGGGATGGAGATTGGGAAGAGTTAGGGCAAGAACAAAGTGCCAGTCAGGTGGGTTGGTGAGGGGATTGGAAGTAGAGTGAGGAGGGTTGGTGATGAGATTGGAAGTAGAGTGAGGAGGATTGGTGAAGGGATTGGAAGTAGAGTGAGGAGGGTTGGTGAGGGGATTGGAAGTAGAGTGAGGAGGGTTGGTGAGGGGATTGGAAGTAGAGTGAGAAGGGTTGTTGAGGGGATTAGAACTAGAGTGAGAAGGGTTGGTGAAGGGATTGGAAGTAGAATGAGGAGGGTTGGTGAAGGGATTGGAAGTAGAATGAGGAGGGTTGGTGAGGGGATTGGAAGTAGAGTGAGGAGGATTGGTGAAGGGATTGAAAGTAGAATGAGGAGGGTTGGTGAAGGGATTGGAAGTAGAGTGAGGGGGGTTGGTGAAGGGATTGGAAGTAGAGTGATCAGGGTTGTTGAGGGGATTAGAACTAGAGTGAGAAAGGTTGGTGAAGGGATTGGAAGTAGAATGAGGAGGGTTGGTGAGGGGATTGGAAGTAGAGTGAGAAGGATTGGTGAAGGGATTGGAAGTAGAATGAGGAGGGTTGGTGAGGGGATTAGAAATAGACTGAGGAGGGTTGGTGATGGGATTAGAAGTAGAGTGAGAAGGGTTAGTGATGGGATTGGAAGTAGAGTGAGAAGGATTGGTGAATGGATTGGAAGTAGACTGAGTAATTTTGGGGAAGGGATTGGAAGTAGAGTGAGGAGGGTTGGTGAATGGATTGGAAATATAATGAGGAGGGTTGGTGAGGGGATTAGACGTAGTGTGAGGAGGTGTTGAACGGAAGGTGGAGGGGGATGAGGAGGGTTGGTGGGAAGGTGGGGGGGAATGATGAGGGTTGGTGGGAAGGTGGGGGGCAATGAGGAGGGCTGGCGTGAAGGTGGACGGGAATGAGGAGGGCTGGAGGGAAGGTGGAGGGGAATGAGGAGGGTTGGAGGGAAGGTGGAGGGGAATGAGGAGGGTTAGTTGGAAGGTGGAGGGGAATGAGGAGGGCTGGCGGGAAGGTGGAGGGGAATGGGAAGGTGGCGTGAAGGTGGAGGGGAATGAGGAGGGTTGGAAAGGTGAGGGAAGAGGAGGAGTTGGAAGGTGGAGGGTAATGAGGAGGGATGGCGGGAAGGTGGAGGGGAATGAGGAGGTTGTTGGAAGGTTGAGGGCAATGAGGAGGGCTGGAGGGAAGGTGGAGGGGAATGAGGAGGGTTGGAGGGAAGGTGGAGGGGAATGAGGAGGGTTAGTTGGAAGGTGGAGGGTAATGAGGAGGGATGGCGGGAAGGTGGAGGGGAATGAGGAGGGTTAGTTGGAAGGTTGAGGGCAATGAGGAGGGCTGGAGGGAAGGTGGAGGGGAATGAGGAGGGTTGGAGGGAAGGTGGAGGGGAATGAGGAGGGTTAGTTGGAAGGTGGAGGGTAATGAGGAGGGCTGGCGGGAAGGTGGAGGGGAATGAGGAGGGTTAGTTGGAAGGTTGAGGGCAATGAGGAGGGCTGGAGGGAAGGTGGAGGGGAATGAGGAGGGTTAGTTGGAAGGTGGAGTGTAATGAGGAGGGCTGGCGGGAAGGTGGAGGGGAATGAGGAGGGTTGGAGGGAAGGTGGAGGGGACTGAGGAGGGTTAGTTGGAAGGTGGAGGGGAATGAGGAGGGCTGGCGGGAAGGTGGAGGGGAATGAGGAGGGTTAGTTGGAAGGTTGAGGGCAATGAGGAGGGCTGGCTGGAAGCTTCAGATGGAATATTCTGGAGGTTGTAAGAAGTGAGGTGGGTTGCAATGAGGATGGGAAGGCACTAGTCTGGAGCTGGACTGGGGGCGGAGGGCTGGCCACACGTGGACAGTCGTTGGATGTTAGAGTCTTATGTCCTGGCAACATCGAAGGTCACATCACGACTGGTCCCTACTTATGACTGTGTGCAATCATGGCAATTATATAGTGCTGCCTCACTGGGAGATCAGGCAGCCGGCACCATGACCTGATATCTCACTCTGTTACACATTATCCGGACACTGAGCTAACCTGTACTTGTCCTATTCTAATAACGTTCAACACCTGGCTGGGAAGCTACAAGTACCAAGTTTTACGTCATTGGTTTTACGCTACCCGGTTTCGAATTGGGAACTTTCCGCATGGGAATTCTACGCTCTCCCGATTCGGCCACCACGTCCGGTGTCAGGTAGAAGTGACGAGGCCAGCAGTAGTACTGACTGCTTTACCAGCAGTAGTACTGACTGCTTTACCAGCAGTAGGACTGACTGCTTTACCAACAGTAGTACTGACTGCTTTACCAACAGTAGTACTGACTGCTTTACCAGCAGTAGTACTGACTGCTTTACCAGCAGTAGGACTGACTGCTTTACCAACAGTAGTACTGACTGCTTTACCAGCAGTAGGACTGACTGCTTTACCAACAGTAGAGTACTGACTGCTTTACCAGCAGTAGTACTGACTGCTTTACCAACAGTAGTACTGACTGCTTTACCAGCAGTAGGACTGACTGCTTTACCAACAGTAGTACTGACTGCTTTACCAGCAGTAGGACTGACTGCTTTACCAACAGTAGTACTGACTGCTTTACCAGCAGTAGTACTGACTGCTTTACCAGCAGTAGTACTGACTGCTTTACCAGCAGTAGTACTGACTGCTTTACCAGCAGTAGGACTGACTGCTTTACCAGCAGTAGGACTGACTGCTTTACCAACAGTAGTACTGACTGCTTTACCAGCAGTAGTACTGACTGCTTTACCAACAGTAGTACTGACTGCTTTACCAACAGTAGTACTGACTGCTTTACCAGCAGTAGGACTGACTGCTTTACCAGCAGTAGTACTGACTGCTTTACCAGCAGTAGTACTGACTGCTTTACCAACAGTAGGACTGACTGCTTTACCAACAGTAGTACTGACTGCTTTACCAACAGTAGGACTGACTGCTTTACCAACAGTAGTACTGACTGCTTTACCAGCAGTAGTACTGACTGCTTTACCAGCAGTAGGACTGACTGCTTTACAACAGTAGTACTGACTGCTTTACCAGCAGTAGGACTGACTGCTTTACCAGCAGTAGGACTGACTGCTTTACCAACAGTAGTACTGACTGCTTTACCAACAGTAGGACTGACTGCTTTACCAGCAGTAGGACTGACTGCTTTACCAACAGTAGTACTGACTGCTTTACCAACAGTAGTACTGACTGCTTTACCAGCAGTAGTACTGACTGCTTTACCAACAGTAGTACTGACTGCTTTACCAGCAGTAGTACTGACTGCTTTACCAGCAGTAGTACTGACTGCTTTACCAACAGTAGTACTGACTGCTTTACCAGCAGTAGGACTGACTGCTTTACCAACAGTAGTACTGACTGCTTTACCAGCAGTAGTACTGACTGCTTTACCAGCAGTAGTACTGACTGCTTTACCAGCAGTAGGACTGACTGCTTTACCGCAGTAGGACTGACTGCTTTACCAGTAGTACGACTGCTTCAGCAGTAGTACTGACTGCTTTACCAGCAGTAGTACTGACTGCTTTACCAGCAGTAGGACTGACTGCTTTACCAGCAGTAGGACTGACTGCTTTACCAACAGTAGTACTGACTGCTTTACCAACAGTAGGACTGACTGCTTTACCAGCAGTAGTACTGACTGCTTTACCAACAGTAGTACTGACTGCTTTACCAGCAGTAGGACTGACTGCTTTACCAACAGTAGTACTGACTGCTTTACCAGCAGTAGTACTGACTGCTTTACCAGCAGTAGGACTGACTGCTTTACCAACAGTAGGACTGACTGCTTTACCAACAGTAGTACTGACTGCTTTACCAGCAGTAGTACTGACTGCTTTACCAGCAGTAGGACTGACTGCTTTACCAACAGTAGTACTGACTGCTTTACCAGCAGTAGTACTGACTGCTTTACCAGCAGTAGGACTGACTGCTTTACCAACAGTAGGACTGACTGCTTTACCAGCAGTAGTACTGACTGCTTTACCAACAGTAGTACTGACTGCTTTACCAGCAGTAGGACTGACTGCTTTACCAACAGTAGTACTGACTGCTTTACCAGCAGTAGTACTGACTGCTTTACCAGCAGTAGGACTGACTGCTTTACCAACAGTAGTACTGACTGCTTTACCAACAGTAGTACTGACTGCTTTACCAGCAGTAGGACTGACTGCTTTACCAACAGTAGTACTGACTGCTTTACCAGCAGTAGGACTGACTGCTTTACCAACAGTAGGACTGACTGCTTTACCAACAGTAGGAGGCAGATGCTCGCCTTTATAACCAGGTCATGATGGGCAGGGTAGTTTGGTGTGTTGGGGTTTTAAGTACTGACAACATATACGGTCATATTAGGATGGATACAGACTTCTGACAGCACGCAGGTGGTAAATGTGTAATGCATCCCCACTGGGAGCTTGCCCCGAGAGCACCATGACACGATATCCTACTGAGTCCTAATATTCGGATACTGAACAAATCAGTGCTTTTTATCCTAGTGTTGCAGTCAGAGTGCGTGTCCGAGTATATCCTTGCTCTAACCCGTCTATTTGATGAGTTCGCAATTCGATCCCACAACTTTCCGCGCGGAAAGCGAACGCTCTCATCGACTTGTGCGTTCCCTTCGGCGAGCGATAGTTATTATATTGTTGGTGAACTACCTTTCTTAAGGCTGAAGTTTAGTGAACAGTTTCCTTGAAATTGACACAAGGCGGTAAGATATATAAGTCTTCACTACAGGATTCATCAGATGTCACAATACAGAGCAGTAACAATCAATAATTAAATGACTGAAACCGTATTGCAAAAATGAACATCATACTAACAACACACAAACAGAGTACCTATTTACTAGACACCAGCCTATTACTTGTGATTAAATCCACTGATTTGCATAATTACTATCATATGTATTTGAAAAATTGTATATATATGGTTTTAGAAAAAGGGGATGACAAAAGAATTCCCAAAGAAAATGCTAAAACCATGCAATACAAGATAATGCATAGTCATCAAATGCATGATACCTTCATCAAACAGGAAGTGCATACAGTTACAACTACAGCTGACAGTTAATGTATAATATGAAGAGCTCTGTTTCAAAACGTGATAAGCGCTAATCAAAAACATGTCTTTGCAATGCCAATATCATAAATCGTGCAGAAACTTGGCATTGGCATTGCAAACTAATTTGTTGGATTGGCGTGTATTACGTTTTGGAGACGAGCTCTTCATTTGTATAATAGTTTATTATCGAACAGGGTGTACATATATAGATAATATTACAACTCAGAGCTTCAGTTATGTATCAATGAATTGTACTGCATGGCCGGAAGACAGTGCTGTCACTGGCAATAGATATTATTCAATAAATAAAATACATTTAGTAAACAAATAAATTGGGGACCCTCTCCCTGTCCAATGAAAATATCCTGTTGACATGAGATAGTAATGGAAGGGATTCGGTATTGGATATTTAGGATATGTGTAGGTGGAGGTTGGATATGACATCAAGGAAGGGTACTTTCACTGGAAGTGTGGTTTGCAGTCACTACTCAAGTACACTATATGTCAATGCAGTTGTGTAGAATTTACCTTTTAGTAATAGCTGATATAAGTGGTTGGTTGTATTCACAACCTGTCAGAACATGATCAGCAAATACGCAAACACGCAGCCTGTGGTGTCATCACACACCACACCACTCACCAGCACTCCCTCCCGCAATCATCCTCATCCCGCAGTGGCCGAGTCGGTCCAGCGCAGGCTTCCCGGGCGGAAGGTCGGAACTTCGAATCCCAGCCGACTCAAACAAATGACTCATACAATTGATAGCTGTCGCTTCCTACTTTGTCACTTGGCATTAATGGGATATGACAAGGACTGGTTAGGGTTGTATCAGTATAGTGCGACTGTGTGGGAAATTGAGTCATGGTGTAGGCGGTCTCATCTCCCAGTGGGGCAGCATTATAAAGTCACCATGAGTGTGCATTGTAACAAGGCGGTACCAGTCCTGATATAACCTTAGACTTTACTAGGACGCCAAACAACAACAAACAGACGAACCCTCTCCCCATATACCATCAGTCCCCCCCCCCCCCCCACTGTCCTATTCGGTGGCGCCCCCTGCCGTCAGTCGCGCCAACAACGGTAATCTGCAGCAATTACATTGTCGTGTATCGGATTGCACCTGGTTCAAAGGTCACACGCAGTTTAGCCCGGTAATGTGGTAAGATGGCTTCTGTATTGGGGCGGGTTGCTGTGAGTGGGGGTGGGGTGGTTGGGTGGGGGTGGGGGTGCGGGTATTGTGCGGGGATTAGCGACTGCCTGCAGACTTGCATATTAAGTCATGTTGCCATAACGAGGCCGGGACCCGCTGTGCATAATGTGCACTTAACTCATTGCTGGCTGACAGATCTGCGCGACGACGCTCCCAGTCAGCCTTATTCTTCAGAAATGTACATAAACAACTTTGCTATCTCTTCATCTCCTGCTAA
>CM059191.1:12556589-12656863 GCA_030323885.1 Branchipolynoe longqiensis
TTTACCTCGGTATACAGCCTCAGGCTAGCCTCAGGCTAGGGAGAAGGAAGCACGTGAGGTACCAGCAATTAGCATATACAACTCACGACTGGATTACGTGTCGTTGGGTTGCTCCGGCAAATTTAGTCTACATACAAGCTAATACGCAGTAAGTATAATAAAAACTGTGGTTAGCTTAATCATGATGCATTAGAGCATCATTATGGAAAGTTTAGACTTTCTTTGGTCCATTTTGGACGAGTTATTTGGTTATAAAAAACCAAGGATAGAATTCCTTCTCGAAGGATTGAAACCGATCATTAGCGGTTCTGTCAACACCCGAGTCACCGTGTGATTATGGGTAGAGATGTGGGCTCTGCCTCGTCTCCTGTGGAAATTCTCTCGTACTCTAATAGAGAGTAATGTTGGAGATGCTCCTGGGTTTCTTTTATAGACTCCCCACAAACTTTTTCAGGCGTTTCTCCGAGTTTCGTAGCATTTTCTCCAACTTGTTGACGTAGTAGTCACAGGTGGGAGAAGTGTGCGGAACAGAGGGATGGGCGGGCCGATACACTGGTCCCGACCCCGCGTAAGGTTTGGGCTTGACCCACAACCCACGCACAAATTTAGCTTATTACGCCTGTGTTATAACGGTATAAACACGTTCTCTAACACCACTAGATGTCCAAATGAGTTTGAAACAACCATATTGTGACATATATATATACCGGGACTGACCAAAAATCTTTGTTTCAGTTCCCGATGGCCACGAAGCGGAGTAAGCGCGGTGCAGCAGCAGCCGAGGGGCGTGTTCCGAGTGGAGTGGACGAGGAGTACGACTCCTCACCCGTGTTGTCGGCAGGGCCTTCGACACAGCCCGGGGCGCATATTCTCTCCGAGGAGGACATAGTGCCTGACGGCGCCGCGGCTCAAAATTGGGAGACGCGGTTTGCGGCGATGGAGAGTCATATTATGGCTCTCAAACCACCGGTGTCTCGTAAACGGCGAATGCCGAGTGTCCAAGAGGAGTCTTCATTTGAGGATTTCTCGGAGACAGACTCAGCGATGGAGCTTAAGGCTCCTCCTCCTTCTCCTAAACGGAGGAAGAAGAAGAAACATATCGTTTCTTCTGGTGATGATTTCACCAAGGAACGGGGGAAGACTGGACTTCGCAAAAAGCGGAAGACCAAGTCCAAGAAGAAGAAGAAGAAGAGGAAAGATTCTTCTTCTTCCGATTCGTCCACAGATTCCACTTCCACGGAATCGGACTCAGACACACAATATGAAGGTGTCTATGCTGCCATTGGTGGCAAAGTGGCTAAGAAAGTGGAGAAGCCAAAGGCTAAGCGTGTGAAAACCACTACGCTTATGCGTGAGAACATTAATGGCCATTTCCGCACGTTTAAACCGGCGGAGATTATTTCCAAGTTAGCAGATGAGTTAACAGGCATTAAAGGTGTTCCCAACTCCATCATTAAGGAGATGGATCGAGATGTCAATATGACGGAGGACCGTAAGAGATTTGAGGGTGTGTTGCACACAGTGCATAAGGCGGTGCTTGGTACCCTAACAGCTATTGCTCCTGTGGCAAATAGAATGCAACGAGAAAATAAGTTCTCGTCTTTGGCTAAGACGATGGACAAAGGAATTGCATTGTTGGCGGCGGCAGGTAATTACCTGTCGTATCGAAGATATGAAAATGTCTTCAAGTCGGTTTGCACAGATGCTGGCAAAGAAGTGGCTCGCTCAAAGAAGATTACGGATAATGATGGGAAAGAGTTTACGCTCTTTCTCGCTCCAGAGCCGATTAAAGGGAAACCTTTAGATAACACGAAAATGTTTGGCGGTCAACTACAATACCTCTATAAAGAGGTAGAAACTGCAGCCAAGAGTGGCAAAAACATGGATGGTAAGAAGAAACAGGAAACTCCTCGTTTCAAAAGGTCACGAGGGGATTTTCGTCCACGGCGGTTCACCAGGGGAACCAGACCGGGCTCAAACTTCGGTCAAGCTTTTCGGGGCCGGGGCGCTCGCTCAGGCTGGACCGACAACACCGCACGGCCACTAGGCCGAGGCGTCAACTCGCCGAGACCCTTCCCCAGGGGCGGGTCCAAGTAGAGGTTGAAACACAGACGTTACAAGTCCTTGCAGCCTCTAAAACCACACAAACTGTAAGCAACTTTGTGGCTGGTAATATTAATAATCATATTTCTGAGTGGCACAAAATTACTAGTGACCAAGAAATTTTACAAATAGTTAGGGGTGTTCACATTCCCTTCACACAAATTCCGGTACAAGGCAGGATACCTTTTCCTTATAACATTGAACCGGTTGAACGAGAGGCACTAACTAAACAGGTACAAAAATTCTTTGAGAAAGGAATTATACAAAAAGTGACATACTGTTCAGGAGAGTTTATTTCAAACATTTTCTCGAGACCGAAGCCTAATGGTGATGTTCGAATGATCCTGGATTTAACAATCCTTAATAAAATGGTTGAATATCGACATTTTAAAATGTTCTCTCTAGATACGGCACGAGATCTGATTACGCCAGATGCGTGGATGGCTAGTGTTGATTTACAAGATGCATATTATACGCTTCCCATAAGGGAAAAAGACCGGAAATTTCTTCGGTTTCTTTGGGATAACCAACTCTATGAGTTTACCTGCATGCCGAATGGTTTAGCTTGTGCCCCTCGTTTATTCACTAAACTGCTTAAACCTGTTTTCTCAGTAATGGCGCGGAAGGGTCATATAATGTTTCCATACATAGATGATTCCTTTATTATAGCATCAACACAAATTGATTGTGTGAATGCAGTTTTGGATTTATGTGCATTACTCACTAAACTGGGGTTTTATGTACATCCACAAAAGTCAGTGCTTAAACCAACAAAACAACTCAAATGTTTAGGGTTTATTCTGGATACACAGTCTCTTACAGTGTCGATAACAGAACAAAAACTAATTAAGTTTATGAATACAGCGACCCAGCTTATTAAGTTACCAAAACCTAAAATTAGACAGGTCGCAGTCCTTATTGGGATAATGATATCGTATGCACCCGCTATTCTATACGGGAAGGCCCATATTAAATCTCTAGAAATAGATAAAAATTTAGCGTTAACACGAACTAAAGGGAATTTTGAGCGAAAGATGTTTATTTCGCAAGAAGGGCTACAGGATATTGCATGGTGGATGCAACACATAGCAAGTTCACCAAATCCAATCCGCATGGCGGAACCTAATACGGTAATTACTTCGTTAGAAGGTTGGGGAGCTCATCGAGATGGGGTCACAACAGGAGGTAGATGGCTTGATGATGAAAAATCAGACCATATTAATGTGCTAGAATTGCGTGCTATTTATCTGGGCTTATGTAGTTTAGTAAAGATACATAAATCACAAGTTAGAATACTAACTGATAATACTACTGCCATGGCATATATTCGTAACATGGGTGGAACCAAATCAAAGCCTTGCAATCAGTTGTCTAAACTGATTTGGAACTGGGCACAGGCTCAACAAGTCTGGCTGACTGTAGCGCATATTCCAGGGTCACAAAATACACTTGCAGACCATAAAAGTAGAAATTTCCATGACCATTTAGAATGGTCTCTCTCTACACCTTTGTTTAACTTCATTTGTGAAAAATGGGGTACACCTAAAGTTGACTTGTTTGCATCACGAAATAATAACAAATTACCTTGTTATGTTTCTTGGCATCCTGAACCGGAGGCTTGGAAAGTAGATGCATTTGCTATTACCTGGGAAAATAATTATTTTTATATTTTCCCACCGTTTAGCATTATCAGCCGAGTTGTCAGGAAAATCGGTTTGGAAAGGACACATGCTATACTGGTGGTGCCCGATTGGGACACGCAACCTTGGCTGCCAGCAGTTTCACAACTGGCAAAAGAACATATACGATTCCCAAGAAAACTCGGGAATCTGACACACCACGGACCGCTAGTGGTTCACGGCGACGTGTCAACGACGCCCCTATTGGCATTCCTTTTCTAAGGAAACAGCTGCAGCAATTTGGATTGGACAAAATTACTGAGAATAGGATAGTATCTGATGCCTGGAGGCCAGGAACTGTCAAAATGTACACATCCTATTTAAAGAAATGGGGTGTACATTGTTTGTTAATGAAAGTTAAGCCAACAAATCCAACAATTTCACAAGTAGCTCGTTTTCTTCGTTCTCTAGAGGATGAAGGACTATCCTTTGGGTCGATCAATGCGGCAAGATGTGCGTTATCAATCATATTACCTAGAATTGATGGCGAAACAGTTGGAAAACATTATGTCCTTTGTTATCTACTTCGTTCAATTTATCAAAGGAATCCTCCAAAACCAAAGTATAGTCGGTTTTGGGATGTGTCTATAGTATTTAAGTTGTTTCAGGCTTGGCCTCACAACTCGTGGTTAGATATAAAACAATTAGGTTTTAAGGTCGCGGTCCTGTTATTATTAGTAACGGGACACAGAGGACAGACGATTGTTGCTTTATCCTTAACTGGATTAGAAATAGACAAGAAACAAGCTACGTTTGATTTAGCACAATTGCTCAAATCGAACACGTTAGGTGACCCTTTATCTACGGTTCACTTAGACTGCTTTCCGAATGATCGGAAATTATGTGTTGTGTCAGCCATACGGGCTTATATATCTAAGACAAAGGATTTACGTGCATCACAACAACTATTAGTGAGCTTTATAAAGCCACATAAGGCAATTTCACGAGACACCCTTGCCAGATGGACAATTACGGTGTTGAAATTGGCTGGAGTGGATATGGGCAAATACTCTTCCCACTCAACTAGAGGTGCCATGGTCTCCAAGGCACGGTTGCTAGGTATTTCTGTGAAAAGAATACTAGCGCATGCAGGCTGGAAGACGGCTAAGTCGTTTGCAAAACATTACAACAAGCGACTAGAAAAGCCTACCGGCATTGCAAAGCGCCTGCTCGCCAACTAACAAGAATAGGTGAGAACAAAAACGTTGAATATTATATAAGAATGGATGATATTAAGGATAAAAATGAATTATGTAAAGGTCTCCCTAGCCTGAGGCTAGCCTGAGGCTGTATACCGAGGTAAAATAGTATAGTTATACGAATCTTACCTGGGTATAGATGATGGATAACTGTTGTTTTCCCGAGGTATAAGCCTCGGGTAGACGTGGGCTAGGGCCCACCCACCACGCCCTACCACGTCTATCCCGTTGGTGTACCATTACGGAAAATCATAGTATCCATTGTATTGAAAGATCATTGTTTATCCTGAATAAGTAGGTTAAAATTGCTGGTACCTCACGTGCTTCCTTCTCCCTAGCCCACGTCTACCCGAGGCTTATACCTCGGGAAAACAACAGTTATCCATCATCTATACCCAGGTAAGATTCGTATAACTATACTATATATATATATATATATATATACATATACATATACATCCATATATGTGCTGCATAGTCTATTATATGAATATAAACAAGGACACTCTCTATCTTCAGTTCCCTATATTATAGTATACTATGATATTTCCTATCTAACTGGCCGAGTGTAGTTACAATATTGTTCACCCTGGCACCACTTGTGGGGGGCTCTAAGCGCTGTATGCCAGCTGCGTCTGTCCGTTATGGCTTATATACCCATTTGGATGGTCACATTTTAATGTATATATACATATACCTATATATATGCATTGTATATATACATTACAATTAAATGTACACACACACACATATATATATATATATATATATATATATATATATATATATATGTGTGTGTGTGTAACTGTTTGATAATTGTACCAGTAGTTAAGTGGCATAAATATTTAGCGTTGCATTTAGCCAAGATTTCTGGTAGCAAAAATCTTATTATTTCATCGGATCATGCAACTGTAAACATTATTATACCTTACAAATACTCCACCTGTGGTTCTTGCATAACATCCTTGGAGGGGACATAACACGATTGTGGTGTTCTCTGTCACGGAATGGTTAGAGTGTCTGACGTTTTTCTAGGTCAGGCTCCTAAGCTGAAGGTCCCCTGTGGTCCTTGAGAAAGCCATCGGTTATCCTCCGACTCACGGAACTGAGGAAGTCTGGGACACATCCACTCGAGTACCAAGGACTGCATGCAGAGATTCAAGGCCAGTTTGCAGACCACCTCTCCATATACACTGATGGTTTGAAAGACCAAAGCCGGGTAGCTGCTGCGGCAGTCTGCCGACGGGAAAAATTTGGTGTACGTTTGCCCGATCAGAGCTCGATTTTCACTGCAGAAGCCCGAGCACTCCTTCTCGCGTTGGAGTGTATCGAGGTATCCAACCACACTAACTATGTTATATACAGTGATTCGTTCTCTTGCCTCCTGGCTGTTGCTGGACTGAAAACGAATCACCCTATTCTAGCAACGGTCATTTATAAAATGAACCAACTGACAACGGATGGGTATGACATCCACCTGTGCTGGGTGCCTGGCCATGCCGGCATACAAGGAAACGAACGAGCTGATCGGGCTGCGAAGAAGGCCCTGAACTGTGATCTTGAACCGTGTCTGATCCCTCACTCTGATCTGAAACCACTAATAGCCACCCACATAAAATCCAAATGGCAACATGAGTGGGATGAAAACATTAATAAACTTAAAGAAATTGAACCATCTGTGGGAAAGCCACCACAGACTCATGTGGGAGGTCGGCGGGACCAAGTGGTCCTTGGCTGCTGCCATATTGGCCACTCTGGGCTTACACATGCTTTTCTGCTCAAGGGGGAACCTCCCCCTGAATGTATTGGGTGTCAGTCCCCACTGACACTCAAACACATTTGACTAAGTTCCGTTGATTTTTTGGCCCTGCGCCAACGGTTCTACACTGCAGACAGTATGCATGACCTTTTTACTAAGGTAAAACAGGAAAACATTTTAGCCTTTTTGAGGGCAGCTGGACTGTACCACCTTATATAGTTTACTAAATGGATTCTATCAATTATTAATAAAACTTTTCTTTTTCTATGGGAATTTGTTTCCCTTGACCACAAATATATGATTGTGAGCTTTCTAATTTAATGAGTGTCTATTGGCACATAATTGATTGTCTGCTTTTACATGTAAAAGCGATGGTTTGAACAAAAAACAAACATTTCTCGCCGTGAATATGGCCTGTGCTGCCGACACGGTGTAAAGCAACCACCACCACCACCACCACCTAAGCTGAAGGTCGGTGGTTTGATTCCCTGTGAGCCCCCCCCCCCCCCCCGCAACTCTGCCAATTTAGATTTCCACTGATGTGTATAACTTATAACTTACAGCGTCATCAAAGGCCAGTTGCTTGCATACTGTGTCTATGTAGTGTGGGAGGTTAAAAATCCTTTGGGTCGGTAAATGTGTAGGCTTTCTATCGACAAACTCTCTATCTAATAGTGAAAACAAGTCTATTCAGACTTATCCATGATAGGCAGTATACATCTTCAAGAAAAAAATGTCAAATGGAGAAGATGAGTTAAACACGTGTGCTACACCATGTGTGCACCATGTGTGCACAATATGCAGCAGAACTGGGCCTGACATATATTGTGAGAGTGTACTCTGTGTCTTACCTAGCTCGCACTGTTTGCCTTGGAAACCAGTCTTACAGCTGCACCCGAATCCGTTAAGGTCATAGACGCACTCGCCTCCATTCTTACACGAAACTCCGCCACAGTCAGTGGAATCAGTGCTCTCTGCGAATACAATAATACCCGTGTGACTAACTGTAGTAACAATATGTATATAAGTCAGCCTCACGAAAATGGGCCAATTGGTGGTTTATTTAAGATGGTGGCATCGCAATTCTTAAAGTGTAGTGCATTTCTTTGTTTTATATTAAATTATCCTAGAAACAAATATGGTCATTGTATTTTCTCTAACTTACACCTTTAGGATAAATTTAAGGACTTTGCAACGCCTCAGTCAATGCTAAACTATAATTATGCAGTTCGACGCCAACATCAAATGCTCGACGCCGACAACTTTAACAGATGTTGGCATCGCAATTCTTAAAGTGTAGTGCATTTCTTTGTTTTATATTAAATTATCCTAGAAACAGATAAGGTTGTTGTATTTTCTCTACCTTTACATTCAGGATAAATTTAAGGACTTTCCAATACCTCTGTCACTGCTAAACTATAATTATGCTGTTTGACGCCGACATCCAATGCTCGACACACCGACAACTTCCCCCCAATTGGCCTATTTTCGTGATCCTGACTCATTATCTAAGTGTCGTGTTTATTTTGTTATTTATGAGGAATGGGTAGGAACGGGATTGGTTGCTTCTTGGTTGGTTGTTGGATTCTTACATCCTGGCAACATCTAAGGTCTTATCAGGTCGGGTACCGACTTGTGATCAAGTTCCGCTGGTCCCACATGAATGGCCGACGCTGTGACGTCACTTGCAGCATACACACTGGAAGTTTGGATGTTGGTGCCCCTCCCAGGGCCATCCTTCACTATAAACCCTGATATGTTAAACCAACTTTGCACCTATAACCACACGCTACCAAGTTTAGTCATCGAGAGGCATTGCTATACATTTGTGTCTAATGTCAATTGCAGTGAAATTATATCCTAGCGAATATTTTAAATGTGATAAAACACTACTTCGTGTATGTGTACTCACTGTGACATACTGATTCTAACTGTGACGTGATGACTATCAGTGTGACATGCTGGCTATCACTGTGCCATGCTGATCCTCACTGTGACATGCTGACTGTCACTGTGACATGCTGACCATCAATGTGACATGCTGATCTTAACTGTGGCAGGCTGATTATCACTGTGACATGCTGACCGTCACTGTGACATGCTAGCTATCACTGCGTAAGATCTACAGCCGATCTGACACGCCGGCAGTTACTGTGATATACTGACAGTCACTGTGACATGTTGACAGTCACTATGTCATACTGGTAGTCACTATGAGGTGCTGACAGTCACTGTTGACAGCTGCTCTGACAAGCTGACAGTGACTCTGAGGTGCTGACAGTCACTGTGTGAGGTTGACAGCTGCTCTGACACGTTTACATTCACTTTGAGGCTCTGATAGTCACTGTTGACAGCTGCTGTGACAAGCGACAGTGACTGAGGCACTGTCCGTCACTAGTTCTCACCTGTGGTGCAGGTGGCGCCCTGGAAGCCAACTTGACACCTACAGAAGAAGCCTCCATCGTCGTGCAGGTCAACGCATTCTCCGCCATTCTGACAGGGCGACGAGGCTGAAGCGCAGGTACCAGCATTCACCAACACTGCAAGCACAGGGCATGCAGCCACACTCACTTCAAAATCATACGCGGCTAGAGCTAGGATTCCGTATACGCAGCATGCGGTATGCCAATACAACATAAAATGGAAAACATGTAAATACAATAGCTTCGATTGCATATATCCGACTGTGAATGCGATTTGCGTAGACGGCAACTTGGATCGCACCATTTAGGGAGTGATTGGTGTAAATGTGAATACAAAATTTGATGGACTGACTGAAAATGCATGGGTATTTGTATTTATGGGAGCATATAAATTGCATACCTTGTACCCATTCGCATACTTCACACTGCATACATTGAATCCTAACTTTACTCAGTATGAGGATAATGCTGTTGTAAGAATACAGCGTCCTCAGTTCTGGCACAGTGACGAGTCGCACTTATTGTTCCCTACGTGTACAAATACATGATCATCACACCGCATTCCACTGTAGGATATCTACTAATTTAAGCCGTCATTCATCAATTTCATGTACAAAACATTATGTCCAATTTCCACATTTTAATATTCAACTTCTGATTCAGTTGTTAAAAATGTTTGGGTAGATGAATGGTGTCAATATACACTTTTTAAAATATTTTCACTTTCGTACAAAATCAAGCATATTTAGGGAACTTTTTATGGAATATATTAAATTCATGTAGTATTCCTAACATACTTAGCACACATAGTCAACAATAACTGACTAACTAACCCCCCCCCCACCCACCCATTCCTCCGAAAAAAGGACAAACTCATTGACATTATAATGTGGTAACCAAATATGTGGTACAGTTTTCTATATTGGAAATATTGTGCTGTGAGATGAACATTATTGACCCTCACCTAATTAATTTTACAGCACAGTCACATACCTTCACACTTGTCGCCCACATAACCTTCGTTGCAGTAACATTGGTAACCATTGATGTAGGGAATACAGCGTCCTTTGCTCTGGCACGGTGATGATTCACATTTATTGTTTCCTACAGGAAGTGAAACATTGAATAATCTGTATTACAACATACTATGAAAGTAATTCCCTTCCCCGCCTTTATACTCGCATAATATCTTATACATCACACAAGAAATACATGATACAAAAACAGGTGATTAAATCATTTAATGAAACTCCCTTCCCTCCGAAGGTCGGGAGTTCGAATCCCAGGCGAGTAAAATTGATACTTGTCACTACCTAGCCTGGCACTCTGCATGACTATGATATGGCAAGGACTGGTTGGCACAGTGTCAGGATAATGCGACTGTGTGGTTATATCAGGTCATAGTCTCCCACCAATGGGGCAGCACCGTAAAGTTGTCATGAGTGCACACTGTCACAAGTTGGTACCCATCCGAATATGACCTTAAATGTTCCTACGATGTAACGCAACAACAACAAATGTTAACCAGACGTGATGGCGGAATGAGTTGAGCGTCCGCCTCCCATTCTGGTAGGTCATGGAATTCGACTTACCGGTTTCGAACCCTGGCCGAGTCAAACCGATGACTTAAATATTGATACTTATCGCTACCTAGCCTGGCCCTCTGTATCACTAGGATTGGGCAAGGAGCAGTGGAATGAGGAAGGCCAATTTCCCATGATTGAATTTCCCCTGCTTTATCAATTAATGTACAAAAAAACTAAAAATCCCAATAATCCCCCCCCCCCATGCCATCGAAATATACAGTAAAACCTCTCTAAATCGACCGACCATGGGATCGACATAAAATGGTCCATTTAGGGAGGTGGTCGGTTTATGGAGTTTAAAAAAATCATTACAATGGTATTGTATGGGTGACCCAAATGAAGAGATCGATATAGGGGAGTAGTCAATCTGTGCAGGTGGTCGGTTCGAGAAGTTTTACTATACACACAGGCGGTGAACAGCCTGCCATAGTCCTACCATGTGGGCCACGGATCGATGTGGCCGGGATTTCCATGGGGAACACGTTCTCGTCCTCGACCCTGACGTCAGGCGGCCGGCCGCCGAACCGGATGAAGATGTTTCCGGTCGAGCCGAGTTCTCGCTGAAAGGCGACAAGAACGAGAAGCGCGAGCAAGTCGTCGCGCATGCCCCTCCGGAAGTGCAAGGTGAAGAAGACAGTTGACCCGGCGCCCTTATTGAAAGGCCTGTGGAAAGGATCAAGGCAGGCAGTGAAAGAATAGTTCAGGGGGTCACACTCCAGAGCACGCCCTGGCGGTGTTCGGAGGTGGGGGCAGTCGATCATAGTGGAGTGTTTGGGCAGTGAGTTGGTTGTTGGAGTTTTACGTCCTGGCAATATGAACTAATGTATTAAAGAAAGAAAAACAAACAAAATAATTAGAGAGTTTACTGATTAATGGACAGAGTCGCATGAGAACTATAATTTCATCTACCATTGAAACGCTCCCAAATGGCTGGTAAAGCAAACAGCAATAAATAACATAGATGAGTTAGAAGTCAACGTTCAGTATCAACTTGGGATAGACAATTGTGATAAACCCTTTACATGCTTCGATTGTTTGTTGTTTTATGTCCTAGCAACATCTCAGGTCATATCCAGATGGGTACCCACTTGTGACAGTGCACACTCATGGCGACTATAGAGTCCTGCCCCACTGGGAAACCAGGCTGCTGGCATCATGACCCGATATCCCACTCAGTCACATTATCCTGACACTGAGCTAACCAGTCCTTGCCCTATCCTATTAATAATGCCCAGTGCCATTGGCCATATGCATGGAGTGGTGTTAGCGAGTCCAAACTGTTTTTGGACGGGATTTCTAGTTTAGCGGCAAAATGTTGCTATGCATGGAGCAGTGTTACGGAAACACCGCAAGTTTAAGGTCGGATATTCTAACACCACTCCATAGCAAGTTTACTGGTGGTGTTAGGTACCGATTAGGCCCAAATCTATTCAATGCTATCATATTTAACCAAATAACATAGTAAAAAAGTGAAATTTGGTCAAATTAACCCCAATATCGAAGCGATATTAACACCGCCGCTACAACGGCGGCGATTTACATATTGTCGAATGTAAACAAAACAAATTGCCGCCACCGCCCGTCGTCGCCACCGCCGACAGAATAACATTTAAAAAAAGTGAAATTTGGCCAAATTAAACCAGAAATTGAAGTGATATTAACGCTGCCGCCAAATTTTGGAAGCGATATTAACGCCGCTGCTACATCGGCAGCGATATTCATATGGTTGAATCGACGAAAGTAAACAAAACAAATCACCGCCGCCAGTTGTCAAATAGCGGTGCTCGCCGGCAACAGGCTCAGAGGGATTTCCCAAATCTATAAATAACTGCTAGGTTAGCTAACGCCTCCGCACTTTGGCACTGTACATAACCTGAAACCCATTTCCCAACATCAGCGTTAGCTAACCCGAACGCGGTCCTTAACACCAGAGCCAATAAATAATTCTTCATGCATACGGCCCCAGGGCAGGAAGCAAGAAGTATGAATTATACAGTCACTGGATGGACTCGACCGGGAACCAAACTCCCGATCTTCCGCATGCGAGGCCTGCGCTCTACCGATTAGGGCACTGCGCCCGGTGTTTGGACAGTGAGAGCATTGGTTTTATGTGAAGGGTTCACTTCAGGCACAAAAACCGAGAAATGCCGCAATGAAACCATGACGAGTACCACATTTTAAATCTTTTAAATAAAATTTGTTGTATTGAGGCTGTATTTATACTGTCCATAGCATGTAAGCCCGTGTACCTAGGCTTGTTTTCAATGCTGGCCAGCTGTAGTGTTGGTGTTGTCTTACCAAGCAGCAGCTGCTGATAAGTTATTTGATTGTCTCCATTTCAGTAGCAGATAGATAGTCTGTTGGTACGTTTAGTAGCCTATGTTAGTTTTTTTGGGCCCTCTTGGCATTGTATTTTTGTTCTATTCTTATTACTATGTTAGTTGTTCTATGTTAGTGTTTTAGGGTTTTCTTGCGAAGAGTTTTCCGTTTTTTTCTATTTAATTCTATACTAGCCTATTTTATTTACATGTCCATAGGCCTGTACATAATAGATGGTTGAGTTATGTTTGTTTGAATTTGATTTGATTTATATTGTTGTTGGATATGTTATCTGTCTTTTATATTTCCGGTTATCCCGCCCTGGGCTGTCCAGTTGGTGGGCCGTGATATATCACTTGCCCCCTTGTGATGCAGTTCGGTTGGGGTTTCTAGTTTTTATTTTGCACAGATATCTTTTGTACGTTTTTAGGTCAGGGATTTGTCTTTCTTTCACCATTGCGTATTCCATGCCTTGGCGGCCATTTCCAGTGTGATCCTTTCATGGGCTTTGATCTGGCTTCTGGTCTGCCTTAGTAGTGGTGCCTTGCTTGCTCTGGCATCCCTTAGTGGTTGGGTTAGACGCTTAATGTCTTGGCTATATCCATATGCTAATGTTTTTAGGTGGATTATCCTTCTGTTTTCTAGTAGCTTTACTTTAGTTCTTTTGTGTAGGTCATAAGTGCGGTGTAGTTTGTCTACTTTCAGGCAGATCTTCAGAGCCCTATTTTGTAGTATCTGCAATTTTTTAAGTAGCTCTTTTTTAGCACCCATGTAAATTACATCCCCATAGTCAAAGTAGGGGAGTACCATGCCTTTGAATATTTTTATTGACATATCTTGTGTCATATAGTTTCTTAGTTTAGCAAATAGCCATAGTTTGTGATTTTTGTTACACACAGATTGTAGTTTAGCTGGCTATCTAGTTCTAGGCCTAGGTATTTGTAGTGATTTACACTTTCCAGTGTTTGGTTTCCTAGTGTACATTGTAGGTTTCTTCCTGTGATTGCTGTATGTGAGAAGAGTACAGTTTTAGATTTATTTGCATTGATGGTTATTTTATTGGGTTCACACCAGCCGTCCAGCTTTAACAGGAGGTTGTTCAGTTTGGTTGCTACCTCCTCTACTGTGCTTCCTTCTGCATAAACAATAGACGAGTTCGTAATTCCAACCGCGCATACGCTAGAAGTGGGGCCCAATCTGTAGCTGAAATGTGTTGCAACAAATTAATAGCACTCACAGCTTCAACATACACCATTTGCTGTGTGCGGGTTTCTTTTGCTTTTACACATCCCACAATGCACCGCACTGCTGCAATTACGAACTCATCTAATGAAATGGGCGGGTGTGTGGCCGGGTCGGTGGTTTGGTGATTCAGAAATACAGCGAGCATGTAGAATATGGAGAGAGGGAAATGACACACATGTCGTGCCCTTGTATGGGCTGACCAGGTGTCCCAGTGGGGAAGCACTATAGAGATGCTGTGTGGACGCACTGTCACAAGTCGGTGCCCGTCTTGATATTGAGCCAGATGTAGCTGGGATAGAATACCGCACTCTTTCACTTATCTACTCACTCACTTACTCACTTACTCATTCACTCATTCATTTCCTTACTCACTCACTTACTGACTCCTTCACTCACCCACTCACTTACTCACATACTCACTCAGTCACCCACTCATTAAGTTACTCAATCACTTACTCACTCTATTATTTACTCACACCCTTATTTAATTACTTACTCACTTACTCAGCCACTCAATTAGTCACTTATTCACTAACTCATATATTCACTCACTCACTTCCTTACTCATTTACGTACTCACTCCATCACTCACTACCTCACTCAATATCAGGTAGAACATACCCACAAATCAATGTCAGTCATTTGGTACCGGACTACTGATATGTCTCCTGAATCCACATTGAAAAGGAAGGCTAAGGCTTTCGGAGTGCCAACAGACCTGACCATCTGAACATTAAGGAACTTCAGGATGCTGTGCCATAATTAAATCTACATTTGTTTCGCCTTGTATCTCATTAGGGCGTTACCAGCCCAATATAACAATCAGAAATATTATTTCGACTATCAAATAATTGACTTCATTATCAGAAAGGCAGGATTCTTGTTTATATATATCCCATTTCCGTAAACATAGCGTCAATGTTGTGTGTAGTATTTGTCAACAGCACCGTCATATATAATAAATAGAAATTCTCCCAGTTTCAGCTGACCATATGTATATATAGTAGTCTGCACTGACCTCTCAGCGAAGTAACCAAATAGACAGGTAGGTGTGGGTAGTGTGGTGATATCAGGGAGCCTAGGTTTTGTGATGGTTAGCAAGTTGGCCCAGAATGCAAAGAGATGTGGGTTCGAGTACCGCTCTATGCACAATAATTCCCATTTACATCACCCCCCATGACACTGGTGCCATGGCCAGGATCCTGTACAAGCTCCGCTCTGTATGATTGTTGAACCTACCCTCTGTATGTATGTGTTAGTGCATTGTCTGTATGTATGTAATTGTAAGCATTACATGATCATTTAAAAGACTTACAATTCCAAGGGGACGAGTGTAGTAGTCTGCCCTGACCTCTCAGGCAAGTAACCACATAGACAGGTAGGCATGGTAGGCATGGGTAATGTGGTCATATCAGGGAGCCTAGGAGGTGTAATGGTTAGCACACTGGCCCGGAATGCAAAGAGATGTGGGTTCGAGTCCCGCTCTAGGAGCAATATTTCCCATTTTCATCACCCCCATGACATATATATGGATAGTGATAAACCCTTTATGGCATTTAATAAGCTCTGTAGTGGTTCCTTCCGTGGAATAAGTTATGTAGTGGGTGACCAGTATGCACCTCGCCTCCCCTCTCTTATCGGGGATGCATTCGCCACTCGATCGGAAGCATTTTTTATTATACGTATATGGATAGTGAGTTGAGCGTCCACTTCCCATTTTGGTAGCTCAGCGGGTTCAACCCCTTGGGACTGTGGTGGTTAACACCGGCCGAGTCAAACCAATGACTCCAAAATTGATACTTGTCACTACGTAGCCTGGTGTTCATCAGCATTACTAGAATAGTACAAGGCGGTGTGGACTTAGGAACACCAATTGTACGCGATTGAAATTTCCCCCATTTAATCAAAACCCATACCAAAAAACCTCAATTAAACAAATAAAAAGAAAAGTACCCTGCAATGATTGACCAACTTTTACACTCATTCAGGTCAATATTCTGGACTAATCCTTCCCCAGTGAGTACGCCACATTAATATATGCAAAGCCTACAGCCTGCTTAAATTCACCATAATATATATGTCAGCTCACTTAAGTCAACAGCGCTTGAATGTTCACATATTTTGCAAGCTTAGCGCCTTAATTTTAATCCCATGTGCAATTTTATAGGACACAATGCATATTCGTGAAAATAGCTTCTTTTTTCTTTTGTTCCAAAATGGCCAGGCAGTCTGCATTAAGGCAGACTTCGGCCACCAGGGGATGCAGTAGCCTCTTTCTGGCACAGCTGTTCAACTTGGAATGGGTTAGCAGCACAACGCTTGCTGCGCCCTAGTTCCATCGGTTGCCGCCATTTGTGCCCATCAAAGCGCTCGGAGTCGCCCACCAGGGGGCTTCTGAGGTTCAAGGCTATAGCTTCCAGGATGCACTGGGGTTGGCAAAGAAGAGGTATGAGTGTGGGTGGTTGGGGGTGGGGGTGTAGTGCAGGCTGGCGTGTGTGTGTTAGTGTTGATCAGTTAAAGCTGCATAGTCATATTTTCAAAACCAAAACAATTATCCAAATTTGATTCTACATACAGTATAACCCCGTTAAACCAAGCTCGGTTAAACCAAATAATTGGTTAATCCAAACTTTTTTCAGCGGCCCAGCAAACATACTACCATTTATCATATAAAAAAGTTGGTTAAACCAAAGTCGGTTAATCCAAACTATCGGTTAATCCAAACAAAATTGTCGGACCCCAGGACACTTCCAGTACGGCTAAACCAAACTTTCATGTGGTTATAATGTCATCTGAGACCCCACCAACTTTTTTATATGATAAATGTTAGTATTTTGCCGGGCCGGTGACAAAAGTTTGGATTAGCTGATCATTTGGGTTAAGCAAGCTTGGTTTAACGGGGTTATACTGTATATACATAAAAACAATAATCAAAGTGTCCAGATAGATTGTATATTACATTCATAATGTACCCAAGGTTTTGCCAAAGCCAAGTCAAAGTCGAAGCCAAAGCTCGGTTAAACCAATGATTGATTAATCCAAACAAATTTCTAGGGTCCGTTCAAGTTTTCTTTAATGGGGTTATACTGTATCAAACTTAGATACTATTGCACTTATTAATCGGTTGTCGCCACACAGAAGGGAATATTGAGGCAATTTAATAGAATCGTTTCCTGCAGAAGCCCATGGTGTCAGAGTTTTGGCATTCATGTCAACATTGATTTTGCATGGTTGCACTTCAAATATCTCAAAGGTTAGCCACTTAAAATAAAATTTACTTCAAGCTAAAGTTAGGTACCAGATAACGATCAACCTAATGTATTTATCTCAGAAAATGTCAGAAAATCAAAACCATCGGACTATGCAACTTTCAGTTCCCAATCCTTTCTTTATCCCCCTCTCTCCCCTAACCATGCACTGGCAAAAAAAAAAAAAAAAAAAAGATCAAATACATTAACCTTAAGAAAACAACTAACATAGTAATAAGAATAGAACAAAAATACAATGCCAAGAGGGCCCCAAAAAACTAACATAGCCTACTAAACGTACCAACATACTATCTATCTGCTACTGAAATGCAGACAATCAAATAACTTATCAGCAGCTACTGCTTGGTAAGACAACACCAACGCTACAGCTGGCCAGCATTGAAAACAAGCCTGGGTACCCGGGCTTACATGTTATGGACAGAATAAATACAGCCTCAATAAAGAAAACTTTAAAAAAACTCAGACACTCAACTAGTAGTGGACAAGTAGTCCAAAACCTCAACCTACTAACTGAATGAGCCCGGAAATGCTTCTAGTTGGATCCTACTGATACATTATTAAACAATATCAACCTACTTACTCACTCTATCGGCCCCACCTGAGATTACCATGAACTTGTTAGTCCTGCCTCACTGGGAAAGCTGACCTGCTGGCACCATGACCCGATATCCCACTCATTCACATTATCCTGATCCTGAGCTAACCAGTCCTTGTCCTGTCTTATTATGCTGAGGGCCAGGCTAGGTAACGAGCAATGCTAAGCATAATTTTAGTATGTCATTGGTTTGACGCTGCCAGATTTCGGAATCTAACTTTCCACAAAGGAAGCCAGTGCTCTTACCAATTCGTCCTGTCTCTAAGTCCCAGTCACACTACAGATTGCGACCACCTTAGACCAAAGAACCCACAATCACCAGTGACATCCTTGCGACCAAAACAATGGTGTTGACGCCTGGGCGTCACTGGTGACTGTGGGTTCTTTGGTCTAAAGTAGTCACAAAGTGGTTGCATGCCGTTGTGTGACTGGGGCTTAAAGGAAACCGATGGCATTTAGATAAGCTAGGCCGCTGCTGGTTGTGAAAGTACAACGTCTGAACACTTTGACTTCTGCGCATATATTACACTGGTGGTGTCAGTATAATGACATTAACGTCAGCACGTCTATAATACGTCTAATAATCCACGATATGTGCAATTCGAATGTTAGTATTAATGTTTAGTACTAACAAACAAATGAAATGTACTCATGACATATGCAAACAAGACTTGAAAATTGAAGCGTTCGGGCACAAAGATTGACAGATTCATTTTAATTGTTATCCGTAAAATGAAATTTGTTGTTGTGCTTTACAGGTAAAATTGATCAAATTACTATTGGGTAGTGCATTGCATAGGGGATCTGTTGGTTTCTCTGAAAAAAACTGATTTCATTATCAGAATGTTGGCAGCTTCAGCTCAAACCAGGAAGTGGTTGTTTCATTTCAGCCCAAATGGCATTTCTCGGTTTTTGCGCCTGAATTCTTCAAATGTACTCATATCATGTGCTACCAAAGAAAAATATGTATCTATATGGCTCAATTAATGCAATAACCTTAGCCACTACTCTCAAATTATCGTTTATTTATTAAAGAAAATGCAAAATAAACAACAAAACATTCAAGCAATTTCTTAGTATAACCAAAGACCCTATAATACTAAGACGGCTCACTCAGCCTGTACTGTATAATCAAAATGATCAAACCCACCACTTGGTGCGCTGGCTGTTCTCTTGGTTAAACAGTTGCTATATTATATGTATAAATGTATATATGAATGTGAAAGATGTGTGATGATCGCAATGATGATGATGATGATGATGATGTGTATTTGTTCATAGCAATTTCATATTGATGTATATTCATACTTACCTATCTCATGTATAATATAATTGTATGTGTTTATATGTGAAACACCAACCAGCAGCCGGGCTGATCAAACCCACCACAAGGTGGCACTGCAAAATTTACATTACCATGGGAGAGATAGGGAGTGAGCCGTCTTAGTATTATAGGGTCTTTGGTATAACTAGCAAAAATTTTGCAATTCTGGTAATGATTCCGCCTTCCCCTTGTGAGCAAATGTGCTAATAAAAGAAAGGAAATCCAGGGCAGAGACCAGCATTAATGCAGCACCCTAATCGATAGCCTTGCTCGCCATTCGGCAAGTTGAATAGCTAATTGTCAGGCACCGCCCACTCTGGATCTCAGACCCGGACTTGGGTTTGCGCATACATGTGCTGGGGTTTGTGCAAGTGTGCTGGGGTTTACACGCGCATGCTGGGGTTTGCGTATGCATGCTGGGGTTTGCCCATGTGTGCTGGGGTTTGTGCATGGGCACTGGGTTTTGTGCATGGGCACTAAGATTTGTGCATGGGCACTGGGGTTTGCGCATGTGCGCTGGGGTTTGCGAATGCGCGCTGGGGTTTGCAAATGCATGCTGGGCTTTACGAATGCACACTGGACTTTAGGGATGCCAGCTGGAGTTTGCGCATGCATGCTGGGGTTTGTGCATGCGCGCTGGGGATAGCACATTCGCGCTGGGGTTTGCACATGCAAGCTGGGGTTTGCACATGCACGCTGGTGTTCGCACATGTGCATTGGGGTTTGTACTTGCATGCTGGGGTTTCGGCATGGACGCTGGTATTTGCGCATGCGTGCTGACCTACTGACCTGAATGAAGACACTTTACACTTGGCGTAGATCTTCTTGAGGAATGTAGCCTTGATTAAAAGGTCCACCTATTGAAGGGACAAAGAACTAGTGAAGTTCAATGTGGCATTATTAAAGCTGCATATATATACTTTACTTTAGTTTGGAGTAACTTTTCTCTTCAAAGATTAACTTTGGACATTGTTGATGTGTGAAACGATGCAAAACTTAATGTTTGTGTGCACACTGAAATGTTAACGGTGAGCTTTGCTTAGCGATGTTCATGCACAGCGGCATAGCACTGGAGTACCAAACGGTAATAAATATTTAAATAGTACCAAGTTGGGTATGTTGGATGAATTTGATATAATTGCTCTGATTTAAAAAATGAATGCTTTCATCGGATTATGCACTTTATCTAGAAAAGAATTTCACATTTAGTACTGAGTTTGTTCATGACTAAGCATTCACAGTACTGGCATACTTTTTGTTTAGGGGATGTTTAGATTTAAGGCAGGTTAAATGAAGCTAAGGTAGCACTATAATTAAAAAAACAATGTTTTAAGCATGTAGGTATATATATATATATTTCACCTCGTCCACTAGCCTCCTGGTTAACTATAGCACAGGGAGAGGTAGCGCTTCCATTCAAATCAATCGGCGTTTCCAACTCACCGAGAGCGGTCGATAGGAAAGATGAGTTACAAATCTTCTTTTATCATGGTGAACGTTATAAAATAAGGATAAAATTGTGCAAACCCCTTTGACTAGGAGCATTTGACTAGGGGCACTACATGGTGTTTTAGTTACAAATTATGTAAGAATTTGTGAGAAAATTGCAAACTGATACCAGCACTGAACTGCCGGCAGTTGTTGTCGGGTGGTGCGGCGAGAGCTGCCAGTCCTAGGAAGGCCGGCGACATGACAAAATATGACTACACACCTTGCCAGTGCCAGTCCCAGAGGGTGGTCATAAGTATTCAATGTATATGGTTTATGAATTAACTGTAATTTCTGTAGTTACAAGCTGGTAGTTCAGGGTAGCATGTGCTGCATTGGCACCCAACTTTTAAAAAAAGGGGCGTGGCCTCTCAGCACAAACCATGCGGTCTCATTGCGTACACGACTGCAAAAATACGACTGTCAATAGTGGAAATTTGGCATAAGAGGCAGAGAACTCCTGTTTGTTAAAGAAACATTCAGCCAAAAGTGAGCATTGGGACAATATCATGGAAGATTAAATTTGTTTTCAAAATGGCCGTCCATGGTGGTATGCCAGTGGGAGTAGTTGCTTGACTATGGATATTTAGTGGATGTAGGTATTGCAATACCTCAGGGAGTTTGACGCCCCTGCCCTGCAGAGTTGTAAACCACTGCCTTGTGGTACAGGTTCTTTACAGAACCGAAGGCTAAGGGAGCAAACCCTAAACAGAAAACCATGTCACTGTCACTGTGGCAGCATTAAGGGCGGTTGATGTATGGAACTCCCAACATCTCCCAACCAGCCACTGCAGGGACAAATAGTTTTGCGCCTGTCTGGACATGTTCTTGCCGGTGTGACACCTCTATTTGCTCCCCGAGAGAGTGCCGCTGGTAACTTGCAAAAGCCAGCAGCACTTCAACACTTTTGCAGGCAGCTTTCTTGAAATGTACAACCGCACAAAACACCATACCGGAGAGTGGCAGTCAAGTAATGAAAGCAGTCTTTGTCGCATCGCGACTGACAGCATGATGATGATGATGAAATATTCACAATAAACCAGAAATTTGCTTTTGCAATTTGACTCTGCAACTAATTATTGTCTTGTTGTTTGACAGATGGCAGAAAAACAGACAAAACTTGGCAGACCGGCTCCGCCAGATGACGAGGACACCCAGTCAGGCGTTGACCTGAATTCCAACCCAAGCCAGTCAGACACGTGGGCCGAGGGTGTTATGTCATAGGCGGAATACATAAGGGCTGTCGGTGACCCAGTGCAGGGCACAAGTGAAGCGTCGCTACAGCTGGGGCTTGACCCAGATCTTGATGCTCGGCTGAATCAGCTGCTGACATTTAAAATGCAACAGCAACTGAAGCGGGGCAAGAAAAGGAGGCGTAAGTCCAACTGGAGTCACAAGCTATCGGATAGTGAATCGGATGACATAATAGTGTTGCTGATGTTAGAGCATTAGGTATGTCAGTGTGTACCAACCAAAACAAGTAAGAAGTAGAACAAGAAATGTAAGTCTGACATTTCCTCTGACTCAGAATCCGGCCTGTCATAAGGTGGCAGGTACAGGAGATTGAAAGTGGTTTCGAAGAAGGTGAAGAAATCTAAAAAGAGCAAGAAAAGTAAGCATTCCTTGATTTCTACCTACTCTGAATCGTTTTTCCCGTTGTCCGACTCTGATGTCGGTGAGGAGGGTGTGATGGTTAAGCAGTTAGCAAAGGCCTAAAAAAAGAAGAGACTTGGTCCTCATAATTCGGTCAGGGTCAGGTCATTGCTCAGAACTGCCCTAGAGGGCCATTTTGATACCTTCAAGCCTGCTGAGATTATCAACAGGAGAGCCAATTAAGGGCGTAAAAGAATCAGTCATGTGAGAAATGGCCACTGATGTGATCATAACTGAGCAAATGAAGAGGTTTGAGACAGTGATGCACACCACTCAAACAGCAGTGCTCTCGGCCTTGGCAGTGATCGCTCCAATAGTGAACAGTATGACAAATGAAAACACATTTACTATGCTGGCAGCTGGTATGAATGGCGGGCTAGAGCTGTTGGCTACGGCCAGAGGTTATGCAACATTCCGGAGGTTCGAGAACATTTACAAAGGTGTGATGACTGATGCTGGTAAGGAAGTAACCAGATCAAAAAAGTTGAAGGATTAGAACGGTAAAGAATTTACACTTTTCATGGGCCCAAAATCCATCGAAGGCAAGAAATTGGATAAATCACTCATGTTTGGGGGCCAGCTTCAGCACCTCTTGAAGGAGGTGGAGATCGGTATCAAATTTGGGAAACAAATGGGTACCAAGCGCCGAGTGGATGACAATGCACAGAAGGCAAAGCAAATGATATTGGATCGAGCGAGATGAGGCACGTTCAGGGGTGGCAGAGGTGCATTCGAACCAACTGGCCCAGCATTCAGAGGTCGCTCTCAAAGCAACTTGGTTGGTTGGAATGAGTTCAACAGACCGAGTTTCAACAGGCAATCTGTGGCTCAAGGAAGACCACAGGGTTTCCACAGGGGAGGAGTGAAGTAGAGCCAGCCGCAGCTTCTCCTGAAAACTCAGAACTGGTAAATAAAAAGTTCATTGCTGGCAATGTTGCCTATTGCTTAAATTATTCGGCAGAAGTCTTAGATGTGGTAAAATGGATTGAAATTCCATTAATTAAAAGGCCGACACAGGCGCATGCTCCAAAACCTTATAAGTTTTCGGACTCTGAAACGGTGAAAGCGAATAATGAAATAGCTAAATTATTGGCCGATGGCATCATTAACGAAGTGAACCATGTAGAGGGCAAATTTTTCTCTAACATTTTTCTAAGAAAGAAGATGAATGGGGAATTCTGAGTAATTCTTGACTTAATGGAGCTGAATAAGCTAGTAAAAATATGAAAGTATTAAAATGTTTAATTTAAAAACAGCTTTGGACTTGATCACACCACGTGACTGGATGGCTAGTGTAGACCTGAAACAGGTGTATCACTCAGTTTCAGTAACAGAAGAATTCAGGAAATTCTTGAGGTTTAATTGGCAAGGGCAATTGTTTGAATATTGAGTATGCCAAATGGTTTGGTGGTTTGCCCAAGGTACTTCACAAAACTGTTGAAGCCAATCTATGCAAAACTTGGTGAAATGGGGTATGTGTTATTCCCATACATTGAGGATTTGTTTGTCATGTCAAATTTAGAATCGAATTGTCTGGCAGCAGTACAAGCGTTATGTGCAGAACTCACGAAAGCAGGGTTCTGTGTTCACATAGGGAAACCTGTTCACAAACCGACCAAATTCTTAAAATCTTTTGGGTTTTACATAAACACCGTTGCTATGCAGGTCTCACTAACACCCGACAAGATAAAAAATCTCCTAGATTTTGTAGATAAAGTAAGGGAGGGCCCAGAAAAATACTAATTCACAAAATTGTGGCTCTGATCGGTATCATGGGTAGCTCATGCGCAAGGCTTGCAGTAGGCAGCAGCGCACATTAAATGTTTGGAAATAGACAAAAACCTCACACTTAAAAGAGAAATGGACAATTTTAATAGAAACATGAGATTATCAAAAGAAAGGCTAGACAAAATTGACTGGTGGGTTGCTAACATTAAGGGGCCTCCTCGCAAGATACAAATAGATGAGCCAGAAGTGGAGATAACGCACTGATGCATCATTAGATGAATGGGGGCTCAAGACGGACATACACAGACAGGAGGCAGGTGGCGATCAGATGAGGCAGATGACCACATTAATGTGCTAGAACTAAAAGTTCCTATTAGGCCTATGCAGTCTAGGCAGGGAAAGTAGCACACACATTACATTTTTCACAGATAATAGCCCAGCGAAGGCTTTTATCTGTAAAATGGGAGGCACCAGATTAGCATGGTGCAACAAAATTACTAAAGAAATTTGGACCTGGGCCGAAACCATACAGATTTGGCTAACTATTGAACACATACCAGGCAAGAGTAAGACGATAGCAGATAAGTGCAGCAGAGTAGTCCATGACCACATGGAATGGGGACTGACATCAACCATTTTTGGCAACATTTGTACTCATTGGGGGTGGCCAGGAATTGACCTTTTTGCCTCTTGTAAAAACCACAAATTACTTAAATATGTGACTTGGCTCCTTCTGACCTATATTAGGCCATTTGGGCCCATCTCGAGAGACACACTAACAAGGTGGACATTGAGAGTGCTAGCCTCTACTGGCATAGACACCAAGAGAGCTGTGGCCTCTAAGGCCAGACATTTGGGTATTTCTATGAAAACAATACTACTTAGAGCATAAGTTACTGTTGGTTAATAAAAAGTTAATAAAAAAGAATGAACCAAAATTATGATTACTTAAACATCTCCCTGTGCTATAATTAGCCAGGAGGCAAGGGGATGAGGTGAAATAGAATAATTATGTGAGACTTACTTGTGGTACAGTTCAACACAGAGTGGTTGTTTTACCGAGTCTTTAGCCGAGGCTTGTCTTAGTACAGTTCCCTCCCACCCTGACCCGTTATGAAATCCCGTATTTGCGGGTCCCAGCATTCTATATATGCACGCATTTAAATGCTATTGATGGCCGATCCTGTTAGGCAGTACACATAGGTTATAGTTACTTTCATTATCTTCACTCATGTTATTAGCTCTACTGCTCAACAAGGCTAGACTCCCCTAATATCCAGCATAAGGTGTAATATCCTGCATAAGGCATAATATTCTGCATAAGGCGTATGATTCAAAGTTCCCCATTTTCATATCTGTATTAGATAAATTACATGCTAGAGCTTATCCCATAGTAGATATGACACACAACACAACACATGATCCGAGTTCAGCACCAGCAGAATTGTATATATATATAGATAAGAGGCTGATTGCTTAGTTTTATTCACTTATATATTGTTTTCAGATACATACAACAGTGTATGTAAGAGACCTTCTCATTAGCTATTACACTCAGCACACCAGTCACTCCTCTCCCGCATAATCTCTCCCTAACATAGTTCACCATTGGCTGTTTTAAGGACTCACCCCCCTCCTGACCAGCTCTGGCCACCACCTGGCCCTCATGGGATTACCTAACATGACAGATACAGTGTGGCTGGGCGAGATAAGGGGGAGGGATTCTGCTTAAAGGGCACTGCTTCCCTCCGCCAGAGTGAGCATTATAAAGGGAGTACTGTTTCTTATTTAGCCATCTCGATACTCAATATATACTTAATCGGAGAATTTTACACTGTGGTGATTAATGGAACTTTGGTTTACCAAAGGGAGGAAAACAAGGAAAGTAAAGAAAGGAAGGAATAAGCAATAAATTAAAAGTTAAAGACATAATTTTGGTAATTAGTAGGTAAAAGATTGATTCGAATGGAAGTGATACATCTCCCTGTACTAAAACAAGCCAAGGGTAAAACAACAATTATGTGTTCAACTGTACCACAGATAAGTCTCACATAATTATTCTATATAAATATATATATATCAGAATATGTGGGGATGGATGGAGGGATTTCGAAGCAAATTTGGCATATACCATCATAAGGGCATATTATGACAGATACACATTTGTACTGACACGTTTTTCGTCGTTGTTTATTACATAGGTACAAGGCTGGTTGGTTATTCGCTAGCTGCACATCACCCATCCCTCCCCTCAACCCCACTCTCCACATCACCCCTTTCTACATCGCCCCTCTCCTCTTCACCCCCTCCCCTCATCACCCCTTCTTCTCATCACCAGTCTCCTCACCACCCCATCTTCTCCTCACCACTCTCCTACCACCCCCTCTTCTCATCACCACTCTCCTCACAACCCCATCTTCTCCTCACCACTCTCTTACCAGCCCATCTTCTCCTCACCACTCTCCTACCATCCCCTCTTCTCACCACAACTCTCCTCACCACCCCATCTTCTCCTCACCACTCTCCTACCACCCCCTCTTCTCCTCACCACTCTCCTACCACCCCCTCTTCTCACCACAACTGTCCTCACCACACCATCTTCTCCTCACCACTCTACTACCACCCCCTCTTCTCATCACCACTCTCCTCACCACCCCATCTTCTCCTCACCACTCTCCTCACCACCCCCTTTCCTCATCACACCCTCTCCTCATCACCCCACCGCCTTCTCACCACAACCTCTCCACATCACCCCTCTCCTCATGACGCGCTCTCCACATAACCCCTCCCCACATCAAACGTTATCTCCCCTCGCCCTCTCCTGTCATCCTAACCTGTCCACCTCCTCCTGTCTTTTCTGTCCCCGCTTCCTCATTTCCCTATGGTAATGCTCGTGTAATTCCACCTGACGATAGATGTCAGCCCCACCACCTCCCGGATATTTGCCTTATCTCGGCAAATTGTATGCGCTGGCTTCATACAAAGGCACATGCCATAAATGCATCGCCGGCATGGGAGAATCACCATCACTCACACTAGCGTGTGTGTGTTACATACACAGTGGGAAAGGGGTCTGCATCGCATTGTTTCCTTCCGCTAATGTAGGTCATGGCCCCCTAGCGGCAAATTAGATTTACAGTGAAAACCACGTTGAAAGCCCCAAGCATTAACTGTACCATGTTCCTTATCCCCAATCCAGAACCCGTAATTGTCGTCTGCCGTCCCACAGTTCCTGTCACGGAATCACCGGAAGTAGCGAGGCACACTAAGAGTAAAGGCCCTGTCACACTACGACGTGACAACGTCAGCGTAGGGAGAACGTGAAAAACGTCAAACTTCTCAGCGTAGTATGCAAATTTGGGCACAAGTTGAACGTGGATGCGGCGTAGTTGATGAGAGCGTAACGTCGGTAAAGTGTAGTGATATCGTCATTCAATGAGAGAGGACAACGTAATTACGCTCACGGAACATTATGAACGTTATTCCATTGCCAGAACTACATTGCTTTACGTTACGTGACGTTACATATGTCATGACATGGTGGCGAAATGCTGAATGTACATTGGACATACGTTCAGTGTATGTTCTCCTGACGTTCTCCTGACATTCTCCTGACATTCTCCTGATGTTCCCATTACACCGCGTGGACGTTTCCACCGGCGTTAATGTGGGTCGACGTAGTGGAACGTAGTAGAACGTAGTGAGCAGCGTTTGACTAACGTCCGTTTAACATCATTGACGTTCGCTGAATGTGTACAGAATGTATGGCGAACGTAAACCCTTACGTTTGAGTCACGTCGAAAGTTTTGAACAGGTTCAAAACCTTGACACGCCCCGACGTAACACGACATAACATGACGTAGCTCAACGTCAGTCTAACATCATTCTGACGTCATCATAACGTAACCCAACGTACATCAACGTAATGACAAAAAGTGCCCACCTCTGGCTTACGTTGGCTCATTACGTCGTAGTGTGACAGCGGTATAAGAAAGTGTAGTACTGGACGTGTGCCAGAATTGGTAGAGCGTAGGCTTCCTGTGGGGAAGGTCAGGAGTTTGTATCGCAGCCGAGTCAAACCGATGACTTATGTGATATATAAATACATTAGATTAATATTATTAGCGGAGTGCCGGTAGCGTCTCGTCCACCGAATGTTACTATCGCCCGAACCGCTGATGCCAGATGCCTGGGCGACTTGGTTTTGCGCGCAGTGAGGCAAACCCACCGTGAGCAGCCGCCAAGCTGGCGCGAGCAGCACTATAGCTATCACTCCCGTTGATACTTTTCACTGGTACTCGGCATTAATATGATAGGACAGGCACTGGTTAATACAGTATCAGGATAATGTTAATGTGTGGGATATTGGGTCATGACTGGTGGCCTCGTCTCCCAGTGGGGCAGCACTATGAAGTCACCAAGAGTGCGCACTGTCACAAGTCGATACCCATCCTAATATGACCTTAGATGTTGCCCTTCTAAATTGCATCAGATATGTTTTTTGTGCTATCATTTGACATGGATTTCATGTACATTTCAAGGTAGGCATGTAAATATGATTGACAAACCTAACAGAATAGATACTATTAGGTTTTCTCCGTGAATATGGACTTTGTTTCCGACACAGCATTAAACCATTATCAATCAATCAATCAATCATGGATGCCTAGAACAAGAAGATACAACATCAGGCGACTCAAACAGTTTTTTTACCTTTTCACAGAAGTTATTGGTCACTTCCTGGTACTGTGCGTGATTCGGGTCAAGGAGTTGGGGAGAGAACTGGATCCGAGGCAGGTTGGCAGAGGCGTACAAGTAATCTGTCGACAAACAAAGTAACACTATTAAAGCAAGGCGCATATAACAGGCCCGTAGCTACAGTGGCTGCAAGGGAGACTCGGGCCTCCCCACTTTATTCTAATAAAAATATAAACACAAGTGTAGTAAGTGCGACTGAGCTTAGGTTCATGGCTGATCCATTTTTAATACCACGTGTACTCTAATTTATCAGGGTTACTATTTCGCTGTACAGTCAGACATGATGCAAGCCTTAGTGCCTACGTCATAAGTAATTGTGTGTGTGTGTTAATATGTGTATTCTGCTGAATAAGTCTTTTGTCTTCCAGCCATTTTTCAATTCAGAAATATTTACACAAAAAGGTATATATTTGAGCTTTGTATTCACCTTAAATAAGGGATTGCATGTCTGGGTTAATTTTGAGACTTGTTAACTTGGATACAAAGCTAAAGAGAAATCATTCTCGGTTTGCATATTTTGTCTCTAGAAAATGATGGTGTGAGGAAAGCTGCTAGTTTCTATATGCGGAATCTGTGTGCGTTTTGACTGAATAAGAAATCAATTTTGTTGTTGTTGTTGGTCCATTAGTTGTTTAAGCAGGGGAAATTTCAGTCATAGACGACTGGTCTTCCTCATTCCACTGCTGGTCGATAGAAAGCCCGAGCCTACACTTTTACCGACCCAAGGGATTTTTAACCTCCCACACCACATAGACATGGTATGAGAGCAACTGGCCTTTGATGACGCTGTAAGTTATACACAGCGGTGGAAATCCAAATTGGCAGAGCTGGGGGCACGGGGAATCGAACCGCCGACTCTCAGATTAGGAGTCTGACCTAGAAAAAAGTCAGACACTCTAACCACTCTGCCACAGAGAACACCAGGTGTACAATCTACTGCGTTATAGTTGCCGAATTGGAACGAGCATAGGTTTACCGTACGGAAGGTCAGGAGAGTTATTAATTTGATACATGTCACTACCTAGCTTCGTGCTCCGCATTACTAGTGTCGTGGGAGGGGTGGTGGTGATGAAAATGGGAAATATTGCGCCTATAGTGGGAATCGAACCCGCATTTCTTGCATTCCGGGTCAGTGTGCTAACCATTACACGACCTAGGCTCCCTAATGTCACCACTGTTCCCATGCCTACCTGTCTATGCTGCTCCTTGGCTGAGAGGTCAGTGCAGACTACTACACTAGGAATAGTAGGATAGGGCAAATATTGGGTAGCTCAGTGCCATGATGATGTGACTGCGTGGCAAATTGGGTCATGGTGTCGGCAGCCTGGTCTGCCAGTGGGGCAGTACTATAAAGTTGTCATGAGTGAACACTGTCACAAGTCAGTACACATTCTGAGATAATTATATCAATATTAATAAATATGCCTTTACCTAACTCCATAAATTCGAGCCGGGTAAAGTCGAGCCGGGTAAAGTCGAGCCGGGTAAAGTCGAGCCGGGTAAAGTCGAGCCGGGTAAAGTCGAGCCGGATAAAGTCGAGCTGGGTAAAGTCGAGCCGGGCAAAGTCGAGCTGGGTAAAGTCGAGCCGGGTAAAGTCGAGCCGGGTAAAGTCGAGCCGGGTAAAGTCGAGCTGGGTAAAGTCGAGCCGGGCAAAGTCGAGCCGGGCAAAGTCGAGCCGGGCAAAGTCGAGCCGGGTAAAGTCGAGCCGGGTAAAGTCGAACCGGGCAAAGTCGAGCTGGGCAAAGTCGAGCCAGGCAAAGTCGAGGCCGGCAAAGTCGAGCAATGCAAAGTCATGGCCGGCAAATTCAACTAATGTTGAGTCAGGTAAAGGCATATTGATTAATAGTAATATAATTATGCATTTAAAAAAAATTATTAAGACATTCTTTCTCTAAAAAAGTATTCCTGTTCCAAGATTCGAACCAGTTACCCTCTGACCTTGAGACTAACAGTCTACCATCTGAGCTACAGAGGAACTGCTAAACATCTAGTGGTCCAATTGGTGGCAGAATGCTGGCAGGTCCTGACTAATTTGAATAATGAGAAAACAATATGGATAGAAATAATCTGAAACAAATTAAATAGTAAGGATAATAATTCAATCAATTTAAATATAAATTAAATACAATTAAAATAAATATCACTACATCATTATTGACCAGAATGGTGTGGCTAGAGGCGGGCTGGTGGGTGTGTGGATTGCAGATCAGTGATGCTGTGTGTCTTACTTTGTGTGCGTGTGGGTAGGGGTAGGAGGTTTCAGGTGGGGCAACCATGCATGACTACCTCTAACCTGCTCTATATGGCTGGCAGGGTTACACCAACACACAGACGCTAGGGGGGATGCATCTGTAAACTGTCCAACTGAAAAACTTAGGGTGAATGTGGGTCATGGTTATTGACCCATGAGTGCTGTCAAACCTTGTTTTTAAGTTTGAGGATGGAGGTACTACCAGTACATATACACATATATGTGTAGATATCTGTATATATGTGTATATACGTATATATGTGTATATATACGCGTATATATGTGTATATATACGTATGCACATTTATATATGTATATGTGTGTATATATGCGTATATATGCACATATATCCACATATACGCATGTATATGTTCATAATTATGCCTATATGAGCCTGTCTCAAAAGGTGATAAAGCTAAGATTCCATATATGTGGTATGTGGCATGCAGCATGCAAATGCGAATGTGGTATATGCAGAATAGATATATGCCAACCCCCAATAGCCGATGTTTACTTTTTGTGCTGCGATATGGTTAAACAAAAAAAAAACACCAAAAAAGTTACCCATGACATTTTTGGGGGATTTTCCTCCAAATTTGTGAAGGAAGATCAAAGTGTACTATTTTTTTCTATGGCAAACACAGCAGTATTCGCATTCGCATTCGCAATGATCGGTCCATGGGTCCATCCATTTGCCGCATTCGCATTCGTATTCGTGTTTGTATTCGCATTCGGATGTATGGAAGCACTACTATTCATTTACATGCTTTTTTATTCTTTGTCGCATTCACATTTGCATGCCTCATACCACTTATAATGAATCTTAGCTTAACTCTTTCTTTTTTTTGTCCATTGTAACAATTGACACAAAACAGCACAGAAACGGTTACACTGAAAACACAAGTCCATTTGCTTCAAATCAATATGTATTCTATTGGGATTATGAAACACCATGTAACAAACAAATGACTTTATCCTGAGCAAATGCATAAGCAGATAGTATGTTGATGCTTACAATGGACAAAGTTTTGTCCAATATTGCTTAACACCTTTTGAGACATATATATACATGTATATCTCTGTCTGTTTATGCACATACACATATACTGTATGGATATACCACACAGAGAGAAATCCCACTCTGCACCCACATCCACACCCATACCCACCCACACACACACACACACCAACCTCCAGTGGCCATCCTTGTGTAGACTGCTAAAACAACAACCCATCTGCCTGTGTGTACATTAGAGTAATGGCTTATATTATGCCACACATCATGATTTGTTCATATTGTTGGTTATTTCTCATTAATTATGTCCAGGATTTTGATTCTAAGAAAAATACATTTTTAAATTGACCATGGTGGTTCACCAGCAAAAATGACTAATTCCAGAATACAAGCAGCACAATGTTATAGGCAAAATAAGATTATCTCTTTATTTTAATATAGTTTTAATTGAATATTATGAACAGACTATACAAAGGAGCATTTTATTCATAGAAACTTTGAAGATCTACTTATGACCATGTTAATGATGTATTATGTTAGGTTCCATCCTCAATATTAAAGTAGTTGCAGACTGTGACAGCTCACCCCTATTTGTTTCTATATGTAAACTGTCTTGGTTTTTCAAGACGCCTTGAGAAAGCAAGACGTTTTGAATTCCAAGTCGTGGCCCCAAGCTGATAATGAGAGGGCGCTGCTGACATCTGCATCCTGATCCCATCAGTCAACGCTTAGGTCGCGACTGGGGAAATCTCCCATCTAGTTTCATGCCTACTGGTTGGTCGCTTGTTGGAGTTTGATGTCCTGGAACATATCAGGATGGGTACCAACTTATGACAGTGCGCACTTATGGTGACTTTATAGTGCTGTCCCACTGGGAGACCAGGCTGCTGGAACCATGCCCTTGTATCCCACTCAGTCACATTATCGTGACCCTGAGCTAACCAGTCCTGGTCCTATCCTAACACTGCCGAGTGCCAGGCTAGGAAGCGACAAGTACTAATTTGATAAGTCATTGGTTTAACGAGAGGCATGCACTCTACCGATTCGGCCACCGCGCCAAATCATGCCTACAGTATGGTGAGCATTTCAGTTACGAGCAACATTTAACTAGCGCAGGACAAAATACCCCAAAATAACAAACTAATTAATACCAACAAAATGTGGTTAATCCTTTAATCCCAAGTTTTAACTTGATTTGATTATTTATAGAATTTCATTTCGCGTCTTAATGTCAGGGATGAAAGATCACGATTTCTTGGAGTTCCACGATTTAAAAAATACTCAACGATTACCATTAAACAAAATCCCAAGGAATCAGGATGTATATGACAACAATTGGGTGGTTTGAATCCCGTTCTTAAATGATGTTAGATGTTGCGATAACATAAAATGCAAATAAGAACGAGGTAGGTATGGGCAATAATATTGGCAGAACAATGCTGGTTGAAATCTGACTTCTGGCATTTTTAAGCAGGGATGAAAGATCTCCGCGATTCAGCGGATTTCCGAGATTTTTCAATCCCACAGCACCATCAGCGTATACTAATTATTATTATTATTATTATTATTATCCTCTTCTTTGATGGTGCTGATGCTGCAGCACTATCAGCGTGCACTGCTAATATTAATAAATGCTCCAAGCGTTGCAGCACTATCAGCGTACACTACTAATACATGCTTCAAACGGTGCAGCACTTTCAGTGTATACCAATATATTTAAAACCTGACTTCCGGAAATTTTCCACGATTCCCTGACAATGTTAAACCTATAGGAGAATATCAGCATTTCCGCTTTTTTTCCCGGAGACCACTTTCATCCCTGTTTAGGCAATTCCCTGACAGTGCTAATTCTATGGGGGGGAAATCCACGTTTTGTGGAATTCACTGTCAGTGGAATAATCTCGGCTTTATATTCCACGTTTTTTTGCTGTAGACCACTTTCATCCCTGTATTATTGTGCTAGCTATTTTAACTTCTCTGACATCAAATTGCAGAAGGCTGTGGGCAGACAATGTACATGAAGTGAAGGCAAAAGTCATGTGTATGTATGTATGTGTGTGTCTGCTCCCCTACTTATAGTACAGTGAAACCTCGTTATACAATGATCATTGGGGCCCATACAATATCATCACAAAAACTGGGGTTGTGCTAAGTTGGTGTTCAGCTTACTGACTTACCTTTGAATTCAAGAAATCTGTAAAAAAATAAATTGGGTTGCGTAAAATCTGGGGTTCACTCTAGCCGTTCACTATATACCGTTCATAATCAAAGTTACTTCAAACTAAAGTAAAGTATGTTATAGTTACCAACCTGATGTATTTATCACAGAAAATATGAAAAACTCAGAACCATCAGACTATGCAACTTTATCTAATCATCAGGACCCCTTGATGGGATATGGATAACCCAGTGACACACGAAGTACTTAAAAAAAAGAAAATGTAAACTGCCTATCACATAAATCTGAGTAGTCTTGTTTTCATCGTTAGACAGTTGGTTGATCGATAGAAAGACTGAGGCTACACTTTTTACCAACTCAAGGAATCTTTAACCTCCCACACCACATAGACATGGTATGAGAGCAACTGGCTTTTAATTACACTGTAAAGTATACACACTGGTGGAAATCCAAACTGACAGAGCTGATGGGATGAGGAATCAATCAATCAACCTTCAGATTCGGAGTCTGACCTAAACAAAATAATCAGATACTCTAACCACTCCACCCCAGAGAAAACCACTGTGGTCATTGGTCACCATAATCCATCAGTGTCTCATTGTTTACTATTAGTATTACCATACATGATACATGAGCTGCATTACAACCTATTTTGGGTAATTAGTCTTGAGGGTATGCAGGTATTGCAGATATTGCAATACCTCAGGGAGTGTGTTGCCCCTGCCCTGCAGAGTTGTAAACCACTGCCTGGTGGTACAGGTTCTTGACAGAACAGAAGGCTAAGGGAGCAAACCTTAAACAGAAAACCATGTCACTGTGGCAGCATTAAGGGCAGTTGAAGTATGGAACTCCCAACATCTCCTGACCAGCCACTGCAGAGACAAATAGTTTTGCACCTGTCTGGACATGTTCTTGCCGGTGTGAAACCTCTATTTGCTCCCGGAGAGAGTGTCACTGGTAACTTGCAAACGCCAGCAGCACTTCAACACTTTTGCAGGCAGCTTTCATGAAATGTCGCACAATTCAGAGCGAAGACCAAGACTACTCGCATACTGGTGAGAGAGCTGCTATTCACAGGTGACAGTACACTGGTTGCTCACTCTGCTTAAGAGATCCAGAAAATAGTGGATGCTTTCTCCGATGCATCAAAGAAGTTCGGCCTGAAGATTAACATCAAGAAGACGGAGGTGCTGTAACAACCCAACTCTACAAGAACCCAAGAGGAGGATATCATTGTTGACGGAAACAAGCTGAACTCTGTTCCGGAATTCACATACCTCGGAAGAACTATATCAAGTGATGGATGCATTGATGCTGAAATACAGAGGAGGATGGCCAAGGCTAGCACATCTTTCAGCCGACTATGCCAGAGACTCTGGAACAACCACCATGTATCCATGTGGGTCAAAGGCAACAACTACCGTGCAATCGTGCTATCCACCCTACTATACACATCCGAGGCCTGGACACCTCATGAGGATCTCATCAGACAGGCTACCAAAGCAGATCCTCTATTCTCAACTGTCTTCTGGTTACAGAAAGAGAGGGCACCCTCGTCTCCAGTTCAAGGATACCATTAAGAGAACCCTGAAGCTGAGAGACATTAAGACTGACTCATGGACATCACTCTCACAGCAGAGAGCTAAATGGACAGCGGCAGTCAAGTAATGAAAGCAGTCTTTGTTGCATCACGACCGACACCATAATGATGATGAGTCTTGAAAAGTCTGAATTCCATTGAACTGTCTGCACTGATCTAAATTAAATTAATCGCCATCGTTTTTCTTTTTTCCTGAAATAAAAATAAAAATAGTCTTGAATTCCTATCAAAAACCGCCTTGAGAAACCTTGAAATGGCCTTGAATTCCATATTCACGGTCCATACACATATGTCATACAGGGCTCATTCCTTAATGCCTGAGGTACAAATACAAATGAGTAACAGATGTTGGCAACAACTTCATCTGATGATCATATACACGATGCCCCCCTTACAACCAAACTCATTTGAACTTGTATAATGGAGTAAAGTAACAAGTGGTCCTCAACTGGTTCATCAAAGGCTGTGGTATGTGCTGTCCTGTCCTGTCTGTGGGAAAGTATATAAAAGACCCATTGATGCTTAATCGGAAAGAGTAGCCCATGTCGCTGTGATGTATATATATACATATATATATATATATATATATTTATATATATATATATAAATATATGGACCCAGGGCCAACGCGGGTCAAGTGTGGGGGTCAGGGGTCATGAGGAAGTCTTGCTGCGTCACATGCGACTCTGAATAAACCAGTTGTCACTCACAGTTCATGCTCTTAGTACTTTCCTTACATGGTCTCAGATATGGCAAAGTAGGTTTCCTCCAAAGAAATATGTCCGAATGATCATATGTCTAATGTCCACTAGCCAATGCTACAATAAAAACATCAATGAGCTCTGGAGGCGTCATTAAATAAAACAAGCTTTACTTTACCCTTTAGTGAACTAGACCTACCTCGCTGAGGTAACACTCATGATGAGGTGATTACATTGCTGGTGGAGATTAACTCACTTACCTTCCGTCCGCGTCAGCTTGAATCCTAGTACTTCAGCAGTTTCTTGAGGGGGTCGGGCCTTTTCCACTAGAGAAATGAAAGTAAATGTATTAGTTAGGTGAGGTATAAAGTATGTATGCAAATATTATTATGTATGTAATGCTCCTGTCTTTTATTGTTATTACCGTGACCTTCCTTTTGATATGTTCCTTCTATGGATGAGGGGAGGTTGTGGTGCGGCCTGGTGACCGGGAGGCCTGCTTCCAATCAGCTCCCCTACTTATAGTACCAAACTCATTCGATCAGCTGCGCAACCTATGCATATTATATTTAGTAGATATTCCTGATATCGGATAGGACTTCCTCAGCCGCCTCTCAGTAAGCATGCCCAGTCGCTAAGGGAATACGCATCCCACAGGTCATAGGACTTCAAACCCCAATATTCTAACTCAAAGCCATCCATCAGTTTCATATCTTTATTTAATTAATTACCTCATGTAAGCAAGGAATACTATATTCATGGCGAGGGACCTTTTCTTACTGCAGAACACAGGATAAATACTCAAACTTAGCAAGTTGATGAGGAATTTACCTCAATTTGTCTATCTAGGGGTGTGTGTGTGTGTGAAGTATCCATATCTATCAGCAAACTGAATAGAAATAGCCGTAGATATATCTCTATCTGCAGGTTGACAGTGATCTCTAATTGTTGCTAAACATCACTCTAGCTAATGTATTGATTCTTCACTGTGGAAATTACCGGATATGTAACATGGGGGAATGTTTATATAAATATTCCCGACGCGGTGGCCGAATCGATTGAGCGCAGGCTTTCCGTATGGAAGGTCGGGAGTTCGATACCTGATCAAGTCAAACCATTGACATACCAAACTGATACTTTTCGCTACCTATCCTGGCGTTCAGCATAACTAGGATAGGGCAAGGACTGTTTAGCTTAGTATCCAGATAATGTGACTCAATCATGGTGCCGGTGGCCTGGTATCCCAGTGGGGCAACACTATAAAGCATCCATGAGTGTGCACGGTCACAAGCTGGTACCTGTCCTGATGTGACCTTAGATGTTGCCAGGATGTAAAATCCCAAGAAACAAACCTGTATCAATGTACCTCGCTACACTACACACCTTGGTAAGAGTAGTAACGGATATCGCTAAACAGGTACTATGCATGATTCAGGTTAATCCTAGCATCATACATAAGGCTGCCTAACCCTATGAAAGCATCACATTTTCCAAATTAAAACACTAGCTAGCTCTAGATTTGATCCTACATATCAAGCTGAGATTATGGTGTACTCATCTAACATTTATTGTGCCTTAGTTCTTCTTTGGGTAAATATATCCTATGTCCAGCAAGTTCGTGTGTGCATAATTTGTATCAGATCTTTATTAGGCCATCTTCACAATAATCTAATAACTTACTAATTATAAAGAGTGAAACAATATCTTTGTACTCGCTATATCCTCTTATATTAGTTAGTATATTAGTATCATAACATAAACTATATAACTAACCATATATTGGACTACGACAAGATACTTTATCACACTTACTAAATGTACATCCTTTTACTATAGTTAAATGTACAAACGTTTAGCAGCATTTGAGATGTGGACTTATCGAAGGATGATGAAAATATCATGGACAAAGAAGATCACCAACAAAGAAGTTCTCAGAAAAATTAAAAATAAGAAAAGCTTGTTTGCCACTATACAGACAAAGAAACTTATTTATTTTGGCCACATCATTCGTCAGAGTTCAATATACCGTACATTGTTGGAAGGGAAGGTGAATGGCAGCAGAGGGAGAGGGAGACCAAGAACATCATGGTTTACAAATATTTCACAGTGGACAGGCTTGAATTATTCACAGTCTATCAGAACAGCACAACATCGGGACAAGTGGAGAACCATTCCATCCAACCCTCGACTAGAGGATGGAACTATTGATTGATTGATAGTTAACGTATTATCTGTGTTATAATTACATTTTAAAACCTGTTGTGTAAATAACTGTGCCACTTCCGGCTGGAAAACTAGTGCTATTGCGCTGTCAAATTACCTACTCATATGAGTAAAATATTTAAACAAAAAACAAGGAAGAAAAGAATTTGATTAGTGAAGATATGATGGGTTGGAACACTTAGAAAGAATTATTGTTATTGACGTATATAACCATATATGGGTCGCTATTATTATCCATTACTCAGGTTTGTTATTTTTCTATTGTTTTTGTTTGTTGGTTGGTGTTTTTTGTGTTTGTTTTTGCTTTCCGGAAGAAGAACTAACCGTGGGAGGATAGAAGAGCCCCGCAGAGAATGGTGAACACGGCGATGGCGAGGAAGACCACTGCCCCCACAGCGGCTGTCTTTCGAGAACCCCCCAACAGGGGGCGCCACAGGGAGTCCTCAGCCAGGAAGATCCTTGCCCGGTCACGGTTGAAATCTAGGGCGCCTTCTTTCTGCTCGAGGAGTCCTGCAGTGAGAGCAAATAGCGTCAACACCGAAATCTTCTCATGCCACCATGAGGTTAATTACAATTTCCCTGCACTACTTACTCCCGTAGTGAGTTCTTCTAACCCACCACCCCAACCCCTAACCCTTCCACTGAAATTCCACATATGTAGGCAGGGCCGGCCAGAGGTGGCAGCAGCTGGGGTGCCATGTGCTAGGGGGCGCCACACGTCAGTGTTAACTACAAAAAACTATTTCCCCCCCATCACACCGAACTAGTTCTCAAACCATCTGACCCCATTCTAAAACGGGCTGTTGTCGGGGTAGAACGTGGCTGCAAGACAATGTTGGGCATGCTCAAAGTTCTGTAGCATCATTCCGTTCTAGCCCGTCCATTCCATTCTTAAACAAACTGTAAAACGTTGCTACTACATCCATTCATTCCGTTCACACACAGTTCGAGCCCTGTTCAGCAACATTTTCAAGAACGTAGTGAGAACTAGTTTGTGGTGATGGGGGTATTATGAATAATAAGCAAAACAGCGAGGAAGACCCAACCAGTGCTTGCTTGTTCGGTACATGCTTGTTAGGTGAGCACAACTTCCAGAAAAAAAAAACAGTCAGCCCTTCTCAGTGTAAATCCAATGTAGTCGTTTCGTATTCACACATTATCACAAATTGGACACATTTATACCATTGAAAGATATAATAGTTGTTGTTGAAGATTTATACTGCCTATCATGGATAAGCCTGAATAGGCTTGTTTTCACCATTAGACAGTTTGTCGATAGAAAGCCCGAGCCTACACTTTTACCGACCCAAGGGATTTTTAACCTCCCACACCACATAGACATGGCGCATAGACATGGTATGAGAGCAACTGGCCTTTGATGTCGCTGTAAGTTATACACAGCGGTGGAAATCCAAATTGGCAGAGATGGGGGCACGGGGAATCGAACCACCGACCTTCAGGTTAGGAGTGCAACCTAGAAAAAAGTCAGACACTCTAGCCACTCCGCCACAGAGAAGACCACAGTACCTATGCGCTAAATAGTGGAGTGATTTGAAAAGGGTCAAAGCCAATTACAGTAAAACCTCTCTAAATCGACCAACGTTGGGACCGATTTTAAGTGGTCCATTTAGGGAGGTGGTCGTTTTAAGGAGTTAGAATGTGGTTACAATGGTATTGTCGGGACCTAAATAAAGCGATCAATATATGGAAGTGGTCGATCCGTCGAGGTGGTCGGTTAGGGAGGTTTTACTGTATATATATTCTATTGACTTAAGATGGTACTACTACTAGTGTCAGTCAACTAAACAAAGGGCCCTCTATCCATTGAAGTTGTGATATAATACATGTGTTGAGATGCATATTTAATTCAATACTGGGATGTTACTTATTTTTTTTGCATCAAACTAGGCCATCAGATTTCCATAGAAATATTTAAATACCTAGCCATATACAAACTGAAATAAAATAAAATACCCAAAATCGTGAAAAGTAGACTAATCCTTATGTGTTGGTAATTTCCTTCGTCTTCAGTTCATAATCTGGGTTTGACCTAATTGGTATCCATTGATCCACAATCTATGACTATTAATATTATGTATATTTAGTTAGACCTTTTAATTCCGTGCATTATTGCAGTGTGAGTAATGAACGCCTTACCTGCTGAGACTGCATAGTCACTGCCTTGTCCCAAGTAGGAAGTGCGTAAGGCCTTACGCGCATTGAAAGGTGATGAGCGTGGTTTGTCCAACGAGCTGGGCCTTGTCTGGAGAATAAAATCAACAGAGGCTATTAAAGACGCACTAACGGGACCAACACTCAGTATGATAGAATATGATTAGTCATGGTTATCATATCAGTGATAGAAATAAGCAAAATGTCCTATGTTGCCAAGCTATATATATAATAGGGTCATTCAGTCCTGATGATTCATCTCAGTTATAAGATGTTGACATACTCTCAGGAATGCTTGTACAGTTTGAGACTTTCTCAATAAAATATAAATGAATCGTATTCAGATTCATGAGTCAGTAATTGTATAAAAGGATTATAATCTTCAAGAAAAGTAGCACAATGCCTATTGTGACCAGTGCTGACTTTCAAGCTTCCTGGCTATGCATTATAACTTACAAAATCCCATCAATTACTTCCCTGCACGATGCCACAGAATGGACTATTTTCAGCTTCAACTAAGTAAGTAGGGATTGATCTGTCCAGGACCAATCTACTCATACTCACTCATACTCATCCGCTTCTGATTTTGTTAGGCTTATAAGCCTGTATCAGGTCGATGCATGTCAAAATTTGATTTAGTAGGATTAAATGCATCGAGTACCGGATGTATGCAATATTGCAGCCCCCTTCAATGCTTATCCAGTCTGCCTTTGAAGGCATTCAATCAACTATCCCATGGTTATTCCCATAAATTCTAAATACAATATAGTCACTATTTCTAGATTTTGGATACTAACTTAAAATCTAGAAAATATTCCTGTAAAAAATGCGTATTCAAATCAGGTGAACAGATCTTTACGGCAGAGGAGAGTTTACGGTAGTGCGGAAACCCTAGTTGGCGAAGAAAAAACAAATGCATGGGAATGATGCTGAAGCATCTTGTTCAATGAAGCCTCTGGTTCTGGGAAGCCTCGTGATTACACACAGTATTTTCTTTCTCGGGGCGACACTAGACCTATAGACTCAATCAGACAAGTTAGGCCTTGTTATTCAGGATATAATAAGTGTCTTCCGAGTTATTGTCCACTGGTTGTTAGGAGAGGATTGAAGCTGCGATCTGGCATGCTTATAGTGCCAGAAGTGGGGGCGTCTTCCGAGTTATTGTCCGGTCGTTGCTGAGAGAGGACTGAAGCTGTCACCTGGTGTGCTTATCATGCCATAAATGGGAGTGTCTTCCAGGTCATTATCCACTAGTCGCTGAGAGAAAACTGAAGCTGTGACCTGGCATGCATATTGTTCCAGAAGTGGGAGCTTCCAAGTTATTGTCCTCTGGTTGTCCAAGCTGCGACTTGGCATGCTTATAGTGTCAGAAGTGGGAGTGTCTTCCAAATTATTGTTTGCTGAGAGAGAGGACTGAAGCTGCCACCTGGCATGCTTATAGTTCCTGAAGTGGGGTTGCTGACCTTGCCAGCGCTATTATTCATGACAGGCTCAATGCGTTCAGCTCACTGTGAACACATAGTCGTATTGTTCCCGATGACAAAACTCGGTGTCATGGTGGTGATGGAAATGGGAAGAATTGCGTCTAAAGCAGGATTTGAATTCACACTTCTTGCCATTCGAGAGCTAATGTGCTAACCATTACCCTACTTTGACTCCCTGATCCTGATGAAATCACCCTATTTACACCTACCTGTCTATGTGGCTCCTTGCCTGAGAAGTCAGTGCAGACTACGATGTTCATCCCCCTGGATTGATTGATTGATTGGTGGTTGTTTTACGCCGTGTCGGCAGCATAGGTCATATTCATGGCGAGAAATGTTTGTTTTTTGTTCAAACCATCACTTTTACATGTAAAAGCAGACAATCAATTATGTGCCAATAGACACTCAATAAATTAGAAAAGCTCACAATCATATATTTGAGCAGGATTTGAGCAGGATTTGAATCCATACTTCTTGCCATTCCACGGGTAAAGTGCCAACCATTTCACTACCGATGCTCCCTGGCGCAATCACCCTATCTACGCCTACCTGTCTATCTGGTGCTTTTCCGGGAGTTTAGTGCCGACTATTACAATCAATAAGGTTCTTTCCTCCTTTGTTTCTAAATCCTGTTGTTATGAATTTGTGTTAAAATGTATTCTAATCTAGATGAAATACCACTTCCTGAATCTACACGTACCAGTGTGCAATGCTGTAATGTGCTTCAACCTGCCCTAGCAGGGTCATTGACCGGAATAGTGGCTAGCTGGGTACCGACATTGTTATCTCTGAAGTGATGTATTAGTTCTTGCAATCCCTATTGGAATCCATGACAATCTAGTGTCACGGTTGTATCCTTTGGCATAGGTTCTAATTAGGAACTTTGCTTATAAATACCAGCATGTTCTGTTATCTGCTGAACAAGGCGTGTAGTTGCTGTTCGTACAGTTCTTTATCACAGACTGCATAGTCTGACGAAAGCTTCACATTTTCTAAACAGGACAACTTATCTGGCTTCGATTCTGTATATCCAACTTAGATTATTAAGTATTTGAATTATATTAGATAGATTTAATAGGACATACTGGTGAACATTATAGTGTCAGAGTTTTCACATTATGTTGGCACGTTTCTACTTCAAATATCTCCAAAGTAGCCATTAAAATCAGCGTTAAATAACATAGATTATAATGATCAATCTAATATATTCATCTAAATAAATGACAGAAATTCAAAACCACTGTACTATGCAACTTTAATGAATTATCGTTGCATAATCCGATGAAAGTGATAACATTTTCGAACCCAGAAGACTTACTAGATTTGATTCTATGCACCCAACAAAGTTGGTGGCCGAATCGGTATGGTGCAGGCTAGCCGTGCAGAAGGCTGGGTGTTCGAATCCCAGCCAAGTCAAATCAATGGCTTATAAAATTGATACTTGTCGCTACCTAGCCTGGCGCTCTGCATTAATAGGATAGGAGAAGGACTGGTTAGCACAGTGTCAGGATAATGTGACTGTGTGGGATATTGGATCATGGTGCTGGTGGCCTAGTCTCCCAGTGGGGCAGCACTATAAAATTACCATGAGTGCACACTATCACAAGTCGATACCAGTCCTAATATTACTTTAAATGTTGCTAGAATGTAAACCAACAACAACAAACTAACTTAAAGAAAGTTAGTTTTTTTAAAGAACCTTTTAAAATAGAAATTCCATGAAAGTAAGATTGTGTAAATTATAACGATTAACTTGATATAGATATCTATAAGATATGCTTGAAAGTGAAAACCATCTAAATATTGAAGGTAAACGCATTCTAATTCTTTCTACTCTTGCTCTCTTCTATCCTGCTTCCCCCGGCTCCAACCGTCCTGATATGACCTTAGATGTTGCTAGGACGTAAAACAACAACAACACACACTCCCCCGGCTCCACCTCATTAACCTACTTTCCCTGACGCCACATTCTAATTAACATCTACTAACCCTCTAGCCAACGCCATTATCATTATTGTATTTTGTCAGGGTTATTTATCCGTCAAAATGCCATTATAGATGTGTTTTTGTGTGTTTATTTTTCTCTTTTTGGTAAATGTCATTTCTATCTCTGGGAAATTATCAATTAATGCGCAGTGCTTTTCTAATGAAAAAGAAAATCAACATACAGTATGACCCTGTTATAATTTGATAACGCAACAAGGAACTCATAGTATGGAATTTATTAACAATAAATTGGTATCAAATGAACAAAGGGTGAAGAAAATACAGTTACAGAGGTCAGAGGTCAAACAATTATGTGAAGGTGAAGGAAGGGAATGAGGTCAATAGAGAGTGGAGGGAGGTCAAGTGGTTGAGATGGTAGGAGTGAAGAGAGGAAGGCTAATGAGGGCAATAGGTGGTTAAGGTATGGTGATGAAGGTCAGGAGGTCAGTGTAACATCCAGGTCAAATAATATGAATGAGAACAAACTATGGGGCAATAGGAATGGGGAATGATGAGGTCAAAGGTCATGAGTTGTTGGGTTGGTTGGTGAAAAGTGAATCCCACGACCTGGCACTCAACCAAATAAAGTTGAGAGTGCCTGTGTCGCGATCTTGAATGAAGCCAGTTGGACGTATGCGGTGATGGCATTGAATCTCCAGTTGCCAAGTTTTTGCACATGCTGGAGTGGGGCACCGGCTCTGGCGCAGGCCTGAGCGGCCCCACGCTGGAGGCTGTGTAGTGTGTAGTCTTCAGGGCGATCATGGCGAGCGGACGTGAGGGCCACACGGAGTGCCAGCATGACTGTGTGTGTGGTCAGTGGTTCACCAGTAATGGTCAGGAAGGCCGGGTCATCAGAGTTCGTGTTGGTGGCGGATTTGTATTTTCACCAGGCCTTTACCGGGCAGCATATGGAGTTCAGTATGATTGGGACCTTGATGATGAACCGGTCTTGGTTTGACCTAGAGGTCTTGGTTGATCATATCAGGACTGTTAGTGAGTGTCCATTGTCAGTGACATTGGCACTACGGATGGTGTGGCCCAGGTTGTTGCGTCTTCCGGTGACGAGGAAGTTGCCTTGTCGTAATAGGCTGAAGTAGCCGAGGAAGATGGCAGCAGTGAGGACGTAGGCATTCGGGCCGGCTAACCTGAAGAAGCTCACAGCAGATTTGAGCAGGTGAACGGTTAGGGGCGGGGCCTGCCTTGGTACATGGAGCGAGGAGCGTGCCACGCCTCGCTTGACGATAGAGACCATATCGGTGTCAAAGCCACAAACACTGCCTTGGTGGAGCCAAACTCTGGTTCTTGCCACAATGGGGTAGGTGAGGACAGCACCCAGGGTGTGTAGCTTGCGCGCAAGGTGGGCAATGTACAACATCACGTTGTGCTCTGAGGGGCAGCTTGGGTCATATCGGGCAGAGGCGGCGTGGCGTGTTGGTGGTAGTTGTCAATCTGATGTGACTTGTTCTGTCAGGTTCCAGCAGCTAGCCCTGCCTCATACAGGCATCTGATGTCTTCATGATGTTATTGAAGACAAGGGAAGAGAGCGGCAAAGTGACGAGTGTCATTAATGAGGGTGTGGTCATGTCGTACCCTGACCCTGACAAGCTTTTGCTTGCGGGAGAGGGCCGTGGCTTTCGCTCGTGCAGCTGGGTTGAATGCGGCCTACTGAGGGTGTCGGCAAGTATGATGTCGGCTCCCGGTTTGTGGTATATGCTGACCTCGCAGGACTTAAGGGCGGCAAACCCCCATATCGCCCTAGCACAGGCGCAGAGGATGTGGTCCCTCCCCTCGGTGGAGGTAAGCACCGCCTGGGAAGCAAGGTTGTCTGTGTTGATCCTTATGGCGTAGTCATTGGGGTTGTCAGGAGCAAGTGTGTGGAGGGCAACGACCAGGTTGATGGCTTTGAGGGCGTTTATGTGATGACCCATGGCTATGTATTCCTGTTGGTACTCCTTGGTGATGAAGCCGGAGGGGGAGTGCGCCCCTCCCCCAAGGAGGGAGGAGTCGAGCTGGATGAGCCATTCGAGCTTGGGTGGAGTGGGGGGGGGTACAGGAGGACAAGACCAGTCAAGTCCTGGACGAACCATATCTTCCCTGACCATATCGGTTGTTTCGGATGCTTGCCGGTGTAGGGGGCGTTGCAGCGTGCTTCCAGGATGCGGTTCATACACTGCCTCGCTGGTCGCACGCACAGGGCATGGGTCGGCGGGAGACACTCCACCGGTGAGAGTGCAAGGCCTAGGGCCGCTGCAATGTTGATCATCTCAGTATAGGCCTTTACGGCCGCTTCCTTGGAGCCGGCCGTGCCCACAAAGTCATCCAAGTAACACAGCGCAAAGTGGCGGCGGCGAAGGAGATAGACGACAGCATTGGCGCAGGCCACGGAGGAGGTGTGGCAGCCAAATGGTGGGGCAATATCAAAGTATGTATCATCATCGATGTTGATGCTGAGGAGGGAAACGGAGAGGGTGCAGGCCCTGAGCTGCCTTTACGCTTTGGCCAGATCAGCTGACCAGAGGTAGCATTTACGTCCAAGACAAGTTGCCTTGTCCGCGAAATCCATGATCCTGGGCAGGATGTAAGTGACTGGCCTACCCTGGAAGTAGCCCTTCCGGATGCCGGAGTTGATACTCACCCCCTAGGGGTAGCTCAGATCGACAATAGCCCTACGTTCACTGGTGTTCCTCTTCGATCGGGTCATCCTCGGGCTGGTCTAGGAGAAAAAGGGCGGCTCAGGGAAGGGGTCGAGGAGGGCTCCGAGCTCGCTCTTCTTCCTGACGTACCATCTTATCCATTGTAGATATTGGGCGGGGGGGGGGGGGGGGGGGGGGGGGGGGGGGCTGGTGGGCGTGGCTAACTGGGTCAGTGGGTGAACACCTGATGTGGTGCGGTGTACAGGTTGGTCGGCATTTGTTGACATCTCGTCTTCATGATGTAGGTCAGTGACGGTGATGTCAGTCTTTGTAGTATTGTGGAGTGAAGCCGCTTTAAAGTTGAAGCGGCGGCTGCCTGGAGTGCTGTTGTCATCTGCGGCAGTGGTGGCTGCAGCTGGTGAGATGTCAACACAGTAAGTGATGGGGGGTGGTGCTTGGGGGCGGGCGTGTGGACGGATGGGCGTGGTGGTGGTGGGGTAGGGGGTGGTGGGGGTGTTATTGTTGTGCGGGGAACTTCCGGTGGCTGGGGGGTAGATATGGGGGGTTGGGTGGCATGTAATGTGAGGCGAGCTGTGTTTGAATGAGCATCGGCACCAAGGGGGGCTGCCGAGTAAACAACCCCACCAAGACCACGTGGTGCTTGTCTGGCGGGAACACAATCTACAGGATTGTCACCTACTGTGGGTTGTTTTGAAGATACGGTTGTGTGGTGACATGGAGGTTTGCAGTCGGCTTTGAGGCTGAAAGTGCCAGGCGTGTTTGAGTTCTCTGATGTGGGTGTTTGGTCGTTTGGTGGGGAGTGGGCCCCGCCACGTGCTGTGTCGTCAAGTGTTATGTCATAAGACGGCACGGGCTCTTTGGTGGCTGGAAAGCAATAAATGGTCATGGCGGCACAGATATTCAAAGTATGTTCAAGACTTACTTCACGCATGGTGTTCATGCCAATGTTTATGTCACTTGCTACCCGACTTTGCTTATTGTCGGCCTGGAGAGGGACGGTTACTGAAAATCCACGGCCTGGTGGTCATCATTATTAACAGTTGCAGCTTTCTTCTCAAGTTGGCGTTTCTTATTGTTACAGTCCTGTTCTCTATCGGGGTTTGCCTTCCTATACTTGTTCACGCACATACATGTGCGAGCCTCTCACCTCCGGTGCCGTGTGAGTTAGAGAAACCACAGTCGTTTCCCAAGATCCGCCTGTGGCAGGGGTGGCCATCTGTTTCGTGGTCAAACTCAGGGCGTTTATATTGTCCTTATTTGCTAGTCAAGCCTTGCTCATCTGACCTATAGTCCAGGAACATTAGGTTTTAACCCGGAAAAAAATAATGTCAAGCTGAATTTTTTTTTACAAGCTCAGTTCATCTTGCTGAGTAACATATCAAAAGTCCCCTAAAATCCCACCCTTGCTTCATTCCTAAAAGAATTGTGTTACCTAGCAACCATAGCTGAATGCTAAATGGCCCAGAAAATGCCCTTATGGATTAATTAATTCCATTAGTAATCTAACATTTGCTTGTATTTATCATTCTGATTACTAGTGTTTTGGCCCGGTAACCATGCTCGGCCTTGCTGGCTCTCCTCTACTCGTCCCTCCTCACAGCAGTCAGACAAGCATCACGTTGTAAATGTTTATTCACCATGCTACCCTTCCAGCCATTTCGCAACCTCCCGTCATCAATCATCGTGAAAATACGTTCAGACCAACCTAAGCATGCGCTCCACGACCAGTCTCCCACCATGAGGGCTACCTGATCTTGGTGCTCGATCATGGGCTCGATCCATGACCGAGGCACTGTGGAATCTGCCCGCATGTTGCCTAGCATGGCAAAATATTCATGCCACATGCTCTCACCGAGACCTTTCGGTGTGAGTCGCGTTGTGCAGTATGAGAATTATCCAGGGTGTAATGGGTGCGGCGTCTGTGTTTGGTAGCTGTACTGTAGTCGTCTGAAGAGTTGGTGGTTGGTGATCGCTTCCTCCTTCTGCCGGTAGTTTCGAGTGCCTCCATCCTATCCATTATCTTTTTGGCGAACTGAGCTTGCTGCTCCAGGGAGTCGGTCATGGATTGTCAAAGTAGGTAGATCGGCGAGAACTCAGTGTGTAGCATTCATTATATAGACACGTCATTCAGGGTATAAAACCTATTTGTATAGAGTTTTAAAGTTTTTCCCTGGTAAGCAACTGGCTCCCCCCAACCACTATGCGCATGCACACTGTCCACTAGTGCCTAAGCACTAAACCACTACGGATGCACATTCAACACCTACCAAACTTACATGCAGCTTTCCCTTCAGGTACCACACGGGTTGGCTCAGTGTCAGGATAATGTGACTGAGTCTGATATCTGGTCATAGTGCTGGTGTCTCAGTGGGGCAGCACTATAAAGCCGCCATGAGTGCGCACTGTCACAAGTCGGATATGACCTTTGATGTTGCCAGGAGGTAAACCTCCAACAACCAACCGACACCCCCGAAAGCGTTACGTAATATTTGAATGTCCCCCTAACTAGTCCATTCCCTATTAAAACTGTCGATGTAATTAACTGCCAGCTAACTACAGCTGCTTTGACAAGGACAGATGTGTTATTCTGACAAATAAAATATGAACCAACAGAAGAAGCAATCTGGCTACTCGCATCATATATTTTTACATGCCAATATTATTACCAACGAATTGGTGATGCCTGGTTAGTTCTGCTAGTCCCCACTAACCGGAACTGGCGCTTCACACTGCCCTGTCCGGTTTGAGATACACCATGGGATGCTAACCCCCACACCCACCTCCAACCCCACACCCACCTCCACTCCACTTCAGTTGTTGGTGTATCTACTTGCATAAACACTTTTAGTTTTATTTAACGACACCTCCAGAGCACATTGATTTGTATCATTGGCTATTGGATGTCAAACATATGGTCATTCTGACATTTCTTTGGAGGAAACCTGCTGCCGTCACATATCCTACTCTTTCCGATAAGCAGCAGGTGGTCTTTTATATGCACTTTCCCACAGACAGGACAACACATACCACAGCCTTTGTTGAACCAGTTTGTGGCCCACTGGTTGTAACGGAAAATAACCCAAGCTGCAAATGAGCCCATGGAGCAGGATAGATCAGATAACCCACACCTTCACAGGTGGACACAGTAATGTCTAGTACACACCTCCCGTTTACGATTCGCGCACTAAAACTCGCGACTCGACCCGACCCGCTTAAAACTGAAAACGGGCCGATTCATTTTTCGAATCGCGAATCGCAATCGTAATCGGGCACTTTTAGCCTTAAAAACTGAGTTTTATGCGCGAATCGCAATCGCTAGGTGTGCGCGGGGAGCGCACACCAAGCGATTTTTGTGGGCGAAACGGGCAGTTTTCGATCGTATACGGGAGGTGTGTGCGCACAAACGGTAGGTGTGTACCAGGCATTATATAAGACCTCACCTTTCATCCACTTGCAATATATATATTTGTTGAATTTAAATTTAATCCGGTCCAATATGTCCATTGAGGAGCAAGGCATGTCAGGAATAAACACAGTTATCATTCACAACTATGCAAATGGTTAAACAAAAAAACAACCCACATCATAACTGCCCGCAAAACCCAGCATCGTCATCAATGTTGTCTTCGCTGACTTCATCGAATTGCAATCGTTAGAAATTCGAAGCTCTTGACAATTTTGCATGTTTAATTGCTCAGGTCACATTTCTTTTCTTATGCGACGGCAGAGAATTTTGACGAGGTGGTCGTCAAGTTTCATGGCCCTTCAATTGTTTGTTTGTTATTGTTTTACATCCTAGCAACATCTAAGGACATATCAGGACGGGTACCGACTTGTGACAATACGCACTCATGGCGATTTTATAGTGCTGCCCCACTGGGAAATCAGGCCGCTGGCACCATGACCCGATATCCCACTCAGTCACATTATCTTGACACCGAGCTAACCAGCCCTTGCCATATCCTAATAATGCTGAGCACCAGGATAGGAAGTGACAAGTATCAATAGTAAAGTCATTGGTTTGACTCGACCGGGAACCGAACTCGCAAACTCCCGATCTTTCGCATGCGAGGCCTGTGCTCTACCGATTCGGCCACCGCGCCTGGTCATGGCCATTCAAGGCTTACACTTTATTTGACAAGGCTCCGTTATCCGTGTGATCACGTGAGAATGACAACAAAAAAGCTGCATGATCGGATGAAAGCATAAAATATTCGAACCCAAGACCCTTACCTAGATTTGGTCCAGCATATCCAACTTAGGTACTAGTGCACTCACCAGACGGAATGGCCCGATGAGTTGAGGGTCCGTCTCCCGTTTTGGTATATCGTGGGATTCGAACCCATGGGTCAAGTAAAACCAATGACTTAGAGATCGATACTTGTCGCTTCCTAGCCTGGCGCTCTGCATTATTAGGATAGTGCAAGGACTGGTTGGCTCAGTGTCAGCATAATGTGACTGAATAGGATATCAGGTCATGGTGTTGGAGGCCTGATTTCCCGGTGGGGCAGCACTATAATATTGTGGTGGTAATAGTAGTTGTAATAGTAGTGACGGTAGCAGTAGTACTCCTTGTAGTGGTAGTAGTGGCAGCAGTAGTGGTAGTCGTGGTGGTAGTAGTAGTAGTAGTAGTAGTAGCAGTAGTAGCAGCAGCAGCAGCAGTAGCAGTAGCAGTAGCAGTAGCAGTAGCAGTAGCAGTAGCAGTAGCAGTAGCGTTTTATTAATATGTCAAGTTTGTGTCTGTTAGTGCCCCTTTAATGCTCCAGAGTATGGGCAACTCCTCATCCATGTATAATAAAGCTATTTACTTGAAACGCATATCTGATCTGCACAGCAATTTGCGCACTGAACAACATTTCTGAGTTGACCTCGACAAATTGGACATGAAGAATATCACATGAATTGGAATAGTATTGAATAAGTAACACATTTTTCTAACTATACGTTTGCACACTGTGCTCTAACAATTACAGATCTGCTATCTAACAACTTACCCTGTGATTCTCAGTTTGTAGTATCTTGATAAACCTATATCACTGTGTTGTGGATATGTTTGATCTGCTGTCTCCTGTCCAACAAGTGCTACAATGCCTGCTGATGTTGCCCTTGTTCCTGGACAGACCAACACCCATCGGCTAACAGCCTTTGAGAACTTTGTTTATAGCTTCCATAGAAGAATAATGGGAGGAATCCGCATATTTTCTTTCCTTTATTTGTTTGGGGTTGTATGTCCTGCTATGGTGGGCCGTGTGTGAGTGGTTATTCAGAGGCTCGCGGGGGCGAGGCTGGGGTTGGGGTTTTGAGGTTGAATTTGATTGGTCGAGGGGTTTGTGGGGTTGGCCGGTGGGGTGGCTTGTTGGTGTGAGTGGCAGGTGGGAGGGGCTGCTTACCTGTTCTCTGCACCCCTAGCAATTACAGCAAATGAGCGCCACATGCTCATTTAACCCCATGCCGACTTTATAGTGTTTCCCTACTGGGATACCAGGCCACTGGCACTATGACACAATGTCCCACTCAATCACATTATCCCGATACTGAGCTAACCAGTTGTTGCCCTATCCTAGTGATGCCAAGCACCAGGCTAGGTAGCGACAAATATCAATTGTATCATTGGTTTCATACGGCCAGTATTTGAAATCCCCGACCTATCATATATACAGGGATGGAAGATCTCCGCGAGTCCGCCGCTTTCCACGATTTGTCAATCCCCCACCACCATCAGTGTAAATCTATGCTAATATGTGGTGAAAACGCCGCAGCACTATCAACGTATACTACTAATAAATGCTCCAAACACCGCAGCACTATCAGCGTATACTGCTACCATACATGGTTCAAATGGCGCAGCACTATCAGCGTATACCAATATATATGAAACCCGAGTTCCGGAAATTGTTTGTGATTCCTTGACAGGAAATTGGAGAATATTCACATGTCCGCTTTTTTTCCCCGGAGATCATTTTCATCCCTGTTACTAGACATACATTTTTTTTCTAAAATAATCTTGACCTGAACAATGAGCGGAATACGAGTGCTTCTGCGCTGACAAAATAATCTAATGAGTTGAATCAATATTTAGAACAACAACACAACCAATAAAATGGCAATTACCAATTTTCTTGCGCTAAGCTCACAAAGCTGAGTACAAAGCAAGTATCACTTTGGCGACTTGATTTAATGTTAATCTTACTCTCCCGGTGATCCAACGCATGACACCCCCCTCCCCCTTCCCCCACAATGGAAGCTGGCGCTCTTACCGGTCCGGCCATCTTCATCACCACCCCCTTTACTGTCACAAGTATCCTCCAAGGTTAGACTCCCTAGCCGCTCAAGTTATCTTGGCAGAATTTTCTTGAGCAGACAAAAGAAAATCCTTCCGAAACAAAAAAAAACACATCGGCATATGAATAGCAGCTTACTGTTTGAATAAACGATGTCTGGCCAAATAGTGAGGTATGGACGCAACGCCATTTTCCTTATTTAGTTTGACCTTTGACCACTGTATGCTCGCGGTAGCGGGGGGGGGGGGAGGTGTACCCAAAGAATACGGGTATTCAGTGTTACTGGTACATCAGGAAGGTCTGAAGCTGCAACTCAGAATGCTGGGTCACAGCTTCAGCTTACACGCCGAAAGGGAGGGTCAGCGGTGAATACATATACACAAAGTGGTATTTGTTATATAATGTGGCGATATGATAATGGATTTATACATTGTTCATGTTACTTGTAACATGGGTAATTCACAGGTGGGGACCGACGCCCCAACCACCACATAGGCACAGACAACCGAGGGTGGCGCCACCTTTCCTCAAAATCATTGTATTGAAGAACTGGACTCCTCGGACAGAAAGACTTCCTTCGCGGAGTGTTCTTGTTGACTGTGAGGCTTTTGTATCTATTCCTGGTACCCCTAGCGATATACGGTACTACCTGTAGCCTGCCAAAACCAAAATGGTCACATGACCATGCACCTCCTCATCAAGGGATGCCGCCTTACCCTGAGCAACTCACTAATTTCACCCATGCACCTAGACCATTGAGACAGAATATTAAGTGATATAGTGATTAGTAGACAGGAAGTGTGAACACTTATTTGTCTAAGGGTAGGGTTGAGGATTCGAGCCCGGTGTTGCAGTTTCCGCGGCACACAAGTTTGCCAGGGACACATCGCTTATGCACATGCGTCAAAATCGAACAGCATCATCACTGACCTTATAAATTTAATATAATGTTTTTGGTAAACATGTTTTCTATATGTGTACCGAGTGATTTGTTTCTAGGTGGTGTCGTTTTAGAGATATTTCACTTATTCTGTATTTTCTGAATGAAGATTGCTCACGGCCATTGACAATGCCTTGAGTTTGATGGTACGCCCAGTCCAAAACATTAGTTTTATTCAAAATTAATAGAAATCAAGAACCCTAACCTTATAAATTTAACATACTCTTTATGGTAAAGATGTTTTCTATATGTCTACCAAGCGATTTGTTTCTAGGTGGTGTAATTTGAGAGATATTTGACTTTTTCTGTATAAAGATTTGCCCACGGCCGTTCACAATGCATTTGAATGGATGTGTCCCTGGAAAACTGGTGTGACTCGGAAACCGCAACACCGGCCCTCCCTGTGAAAGTGATCCCTAGGGGAATGTCAAGGGGGGCGGTTATAAGGAGGGGGGGGGGCTCCTCACAAGATATCAAACTCACCAAAAATCACTACCGAAACATTCCACTTCCAACCTGTGCCTAGAAATAAATAAACCATTATATTCCAAGTCGTGTTCCCCAACTCGTGAATTGAAGTTTATAAAAATGATGCAGGGTGAAGCTTTGAAGGCAAGATTTAAATCATTCATTATCTCATTGCCCGAACACTTGAGTTGAGGCCCCCTCCATGCTTCTGGCGGGTTTAACCCATCTGCGTCCTGTCTCCAGGGTCCCTCATACCTCAACGCTATTGGATTATAACTGACTATGGGAAATGCTGTCACAGTACATTAAGCTTGTATTGCCTGACATGTAGCTTGATGACGGAGGGATTCTGGATGAGTATTTACTGGAGATACCTGAGGGCACAAACCAGCCTTCAAATTAGGCTGATAAACAATTTAGCTGATTAAGCGATGACTGCATTGGCTTCCAAGCTTAAGTTAATTATCATATCAGAGATTTAAGCTGTACTTCCACATGCCTGACAAATATCGACACCCATAGTAGCCGGATTATCAATACGCAAACCGGACCCGGTGGCCGAATCGGTAGAGCACAGGTCTCCCGTGTGGGAGGTCACGAGTTCAATTCCCGGACAAGTCAAACCAATGACTTACAAAATTGATACTTGTTGCTCCCTAGTTTGGTGCTTGGTATTAATAGCATAAGGTTACCTCAGTGTCATGATAATGTCACTGAGTGGGATATTGGGTCATGGCGCTGGCAGCCTGATTTCCCAGTGAGGCAGCAGAATACAGTTGATATAACCTTAGATGTTGCCAGGATGTAAAACTCCAACAACCAACAACAATACACAAAAGCCAGTGTTCAGTGCAATCACTGAACTAGGCGCTGAATGACTATGAGTTCGAAGCATGGCATTGACTACTGTCCCAACACCTATCCTAGGCTGGACTTTATATCCTAGTAACATCAGAGGTCATATCAGGATGGGTCGCGACCTGTAACAGTGAACGCAGTCTGAATTTATTCTGCTGCCCCACTGGAAGATCGGGCAGCAGGCCACCATGGCCACAAACTCCCATTATCCTGATACTGAGCAAACCAGTCCTTGTCTTATCCTATTAATATCGAGCTAAGTAGTGACATGTATACTAATGTTGTAAGTCATACTTTTGACTCTGACGGGGTTTGAACACACAACTTCCCATACAGGAAGCCAGGCAGTGCTATTAACGATTCGGCCACCGTATTCTTTACACAGGATAGGATAGTCGAAGAAAGTACATCTAGAAGTGTCATACACTTGAGGTTAGAATACTTAGTCTAATCCTAGTACTCTCGCTGTTCTTTGATAAGAAATGCTACTCTTCTTAAAAGTTGCATAGTCCGATGAAAACATCAAGTTTTCAAAACTAAAACAATTATCTATATAGCTGTGTTTACACGGGCAAATGTAAAACGATCTAGACAAAGCGATTTATATGAAGCGATGTAGTGGCGCGTTTACACACGGAGCGGTTTAAGGCGGAAATCGATATCTGCGCATGAGCAAGTCCAGACTAACCAGTGCCAGTTTGGGTTCGTCGACATCACCACGAGAGAGTGTGGGTTCGACCTAGATATATATGGACTGAATCATATTGTTTTGGAACGGTCAAAACTTTTGCTGGGCAGTGAAAACCTTAAAATAAATCATGAACAAAATATATGTGCACCTCTAGCAGGTTCATAGACCAAATTATATAATATGCGCTTTTGATCGACCGGAAAATAAACAAACTCAGGTCTCGACTGTGCATGCGTCTGACGTGCTTAAGCTAGTTCGCTTTATATAAACCACCTAGCAAGGCAGTTTACATAAAGTGAATCATATGAATCGATTCAGCCCTAAAACGCCACAGCATCGCGTTTACACGGCAAATGTAAATCGATCTAGACAAGTGGTTTTATATGAAGCGTTTTAACTCGCCCGTGTAAACACGGCTTATATTTGATTTGATAAATGTAACTTAGATACTGGTGCATTTATTAAACATTTTGTTGCCACATAGAAGGGAATACTGAGGCAATTTAATATATTGTGTTACTGCTGAATCCTATGGTGACAGAGTTTTGGCATGCTTGCCAAAATTAATTAAAAATGTTTTTCACTTCAAATATCTCAAAAGGTAGCCATTTAAAAATGAATAAAGGTTACCTCAAACTAATGTAAGTTAGATTTTACCTATGATCCTAATCTCAGAAAATGACAGAAACTCAACTGACCGTGCAACTTTAAGGAATAGCAGAGTCTGAAGAGAGCTATCAGCACCTGCTTACTAGAAATACATCAGAAGAACCGGTGTTATCAGAACGCAGCTGATCATTATGTAATTACCAGGAATAGAGTAACTAATTAATTATTCAGGTAATCTTCTATGGCTTCCCAAACAGGAACTCCCTGCATATAAATCCAATAGACCTTTACCGCAGAGCGTGCACAGTGAGCTTCTAACTCATACATTAGTTCTTACCATTACCATCAGAAGGCGGATTGCTGGTGGAATTCATCTATAAAACCTTTTCTATGGAATATGCTGCACAGTGAGCTGCTACGCAAAACATTAGTTCCTGCCATTTCCATCAGAGGATGAGTTGTTGATGGAATTCCTCTATTGGATGAGTTGGATGAGTTGTTGATGGAATTCCTCTATTGGATAATACATTTTCCGTAGAGTATGCTGGCCAATGAGCTGTTACCAAACACAGCAGTTTCTGTCACTGCCATCAGAAGGCGCATTGCTCGTGGAATTCCTCTATAAAACATATTCCATGGAAGAGGCTGCACACTGAGCTACTACACAACATATCAGTTTCCACCACGGCCATCAGAGGATGCGTTGTTGATGGAATTCCTCTATAAGACCTTTTTCATGGAATATACTGCACAAGGAGTTGTTACCCAATACAGTAGTTTCTGTCACTGCCATTAGAGGATGAGTTATTGATGCTACTCCAATATAAGTCCTGCTCCATTGATATGTTAAGCCCAGTGAGCTGGTACCCAATATATTACTTCCTGCTACAGTCATCAGACGATGAATCTTTTTATGGGATTTGGACAGAGGGGGCCAGACACAGTAATGGTTTTGGGAAATTGACTATTTTGTTAGTTTATTTATCTTAGTGGGTGTACATGTTAAGTCAATCGATGTCTTCTGAGGCCAATGAAGCTGCCTCTCGAGGTAACAGGGAATCCGCTGAAGAGGACTTCCGGGCCGAGCCTTAAATATTCAGAATAGAGGGTGATCGGGCATGGTAAACTTTACATACTGTTGAGTTGCTCCACCGAGTGTCTTTTCTATGGGCAGTGTGACATGAGCAGTACACGACACCTCCACCAGGCGACATATACACGCAAGTCCTTTGCTGTAAAGTGAATACATTGCACTTCTCATGTATACTAACCAGATTACAACCATCATCAATGTTGCAGCCCTAAAATCTGTCTAATTCATTCAAAAAAATTATCTATCGATTTTCCATTAATATTGTGCAATGCTAAAAGTGTATTGATTATCTCAATATATACACATTGCATACTTAGTGCTGAAATTCCGGTCGCAAGTGACAGTAGTAGCGGCGGAGCCCGTTGGCCAATAATATAATATCGGAATAACATAATACAGTGTAATAAAGACAATGAAATTCCCTTACGCGGCTTTATACTAGCATAATGCTTATACATCACATAAGCCACTACGGAAGAAAGGCAGACAATGAGAGTTGGGCTGAGTCCTATTTTATTAGTTCTCTGGCCAGGACTTATAAATACGCCCGCCTACAAAAAGAAAATTGTAGCTGGAGTGATACCGATTCAGCGCTGTACAGGTGGCGCCCCATTCACGCGTACAGGTCGGGGTATGTGCGCGACTCTTAATACATATAATACAGTAACAACGTTAATAATGAACAGTAATTAAACCTTGGTATACGCTTCGTTATTTATATTATTATAATTCATTATAATACACATTATTCTAGTGAGACCAGACATTAACTAGGCTTACGACGAGTTGTGTATGGCAGAGGCGGGCTTCAGGCAGATGCACAGTGCTAAATAGGATCAGCGAGACCAGACATGATGGCTGGTTGTTGGAGTTTTGCATACTGGCACCATCTAAGGTCATATCCAGATGGGTACCGACCATGTGTCCATTCGTGTCAAAGGTAAGATCTACAGCGCAATCGTGCTATCCACGGAAGCCGAGGCCTGGACAGTGTACAGACAGCAGGTGAAATAGCTGCATGCCTTCATGATGCGACATCTGCGTTCAATCATGAGGATAACCTGGAAGGACAAAGTGACGAATAAGGAAATACTCGAACGGATGGGGCTGCCCTCTATGGAAGATCTTCTGATCAAAAAGAATCTCCGGTGGACTGGACACCTCATGAGGATGTTATCAGACAGGCTACCAAAGCAGATCCTCTATTCTCAACTGTCTTCTGGTTACAGAAAGAGAGGGTGCCCTCGTCTCCGGTTCAAGGATACCATCAAGAGAAACCTGAAGCTGAGAGACATTAAGACCGACTCATGGACGCAACTCTCACAGCAGAGAGCTAAATGGAGAGCGGCAGTCAACCGACAGCATGATGATGATGATGATGAGACCGACTTGTGACAGTGCCCACTCATGGCGAGTTTATAGCACTGCCTCACTGGGAAATCAGGCTTCCGGAACCATGACTCGATATCCCACTCAGTTACATTAACCTGACACTGAGCTAACCAGTCCTTGCCCTATCCTATTAATGCCGAGCGCCAGGCTAGGAAGCGACAAGTATACATTTTATAAGTCATTGGTTTGACTCGATTGGGAATAGATTAAAGAGCGGAATAATGGTTCCAGTGACCAAACTTTGATGTGCTCTTGGAGGATGGGTACTGACTTGTGACAGTGCGCAATCTTGGTGACTTTATAGTGCTGCCCCACTAGGAGATCATGCCGCCAGCCTATGACCTGATACTGATAGCCCACTCAGTAATATTATCCTGAAATTGAGCTAACCAGTCCTTAGCGTATCCTAATAAGTGTTGTGTGTGTGGTGATGGTGGGGGGGGGGGGGGGGTGAGTACTCAAGTGACTTATTGAGATCACAAAACACGGGACGAGCGTTAATCTTGGAAAATAAGTCTGAACATGAAGCGCCTTCTTTTCATCCTAGTAACTGAGCTCATTTGCTCACACACCTCACAACCAGTTTTTGTTTTCTAGCCCTTACCCGCTTGTATTCAACTTATCAAAGGCACTCTTCAACCGTTGAAGTTCTGAAATGTGTGGTTATATTATTGAAGCCTTAAGGGTGCATTCCTTACACGCGTAATGCGTAATGCGAATGCGAATGCGACAAAAAATCGAAACGCCTTGAAACCTATGAGCTACATTCCTTACACGCGTAATGCGAATGCGAATGCGAATGCGAATGCGAATGCATTATCCCGATCGGTCCATGTAGCGATCGGTGCGTAATGCATTATGCGTCAAGCTGGGTGTGAATAGAAACCTGAGTCTGATGTGTCCATTAGTTTAACACTAGGAGAGGCGACTGAGCATTACGGAACGGTCACGCACAAGGCTTCTGATATATGGTAGTGGTGGTGGTGGGGGTTCGGGTTGGTAAAAATGCTACCAGAGCCACAAAAATATGAATCCTTATCTATAATTTGGTTATAATAAAGGGAGGAACCCCCATGTGACATACAAAAAGTTACATAGATATAGATGCAATATTTGGTCATATACAGAGCAGTATGGTGAATAATTGTTTATTTTTATTTTTTAAATATAGCCAGTCGTGTGCCGCATAACGCATTACGCATAACGTGTGTAAGGAATGATGGCATTCGCATACCGCATAGTGCATGACGCATGACGCATAATGCATTACGCATAACGCATGTAAGGAATGCCAGCTTTATTGTAAATGTCATTGCATCTCTGCACCATATCACCCGAACTGATATGCATCTGAATTCAATTAAAGCTGCATAGTCCGATAAAGCATCACATTTTCAAAGACAAAGTAAAATATCTAGATTTGATTCTACATATCCAACCCAGGTACTGTTCCCCTTATTATGCATTTGTTGCCACAACGAAGGAAATATTGAGTCAATTTAATAGAACCTACTACTGCAGAAGCCTATATTGTCAGAGTTTTACATGTTTGCATTTCAAATATCTGAAAAGGTAGCCATTTAAAATTATCAGTTACTTCAAAGTTACTTCAAAGTGAAGTAATGTAGATTATAACAATCAAATTAACTAGCCTTATCTCAGAGAAATGACAGAAATTCAAAACCATCGGACTATGCAACTTTAATATATTCATTGTCTCCCTAGTTGGAGAGTTAATTAATGTTCCCGAGGTTTAAAAGTCATTATGACCCTGTACATACGTTTATTCTTTAGTAATATATGAAGGGTTCAAGTGCAAAAACTGAGAAACGCCATCCGAGCCTAAATGAAACAATGACTACCACGGTGGAGCTGAAGCTGCCATCATTCCGACAGTAAAATCCATTTGTTTGCAGAAGCTGCCACATCCCCTATATAATGCACTATGTAATATGAAATTGATAGACTTAAACTGGAAAGCACCACAATGAATTCTATTTTAGAGTTAACAACTAAATTGGATTTGTCAGTTTTTGCGCCTGAACCTTTCATTATGCATGATATAGAAACATCACATCTGACACTGCAATCTTCTTAATCAAATACTTGACACACTGAGGCACATTATTACCCAGGTACTTTTTGTTGGGTAAAGGAAAGGATGATACAAAATGTGAGTAGGCGTCGTTGTAAGATGTCAGGCCTGTCTGTCCAGGGACAGGTGATCTGAGCTTAGGTTCTACACTCAACCTTAGTGTTGACAGGAGCAGGGCCCTTGTCAACCCAGTTGTTGACAGGAGTTGGATGAGCTGATTCTGCAGCAGGGACTTTGGACAGCCACGTCTGGGTGGCATGTCACATGAGGTGTGGCAGGATAAGAGGCACTATTCAGGAGAATGATTTGGTTGGTTGTTCGAGTTACATGTCCTGGGCCGCGTTCAGGGTCCGTCTCGGAGGCGCCTCGGCGACGTCTCGGCGATGCTTTTTGGACTATTTGCTTTCAGGGTCCGTCTCGGTGACGTCTCGGCGACGCCTCCCTTTTCAGGTTGGAGACAAAAAGCGCCTCGAAAATGGCCGCCGCATGCAGTGGTTTCATCTAATCAGAGCACAGCATTTTGATTGCAAATGGCTGCCGCCTATGGGGGTGGCCATTTTCGAGGCGACCAACTGTGCTGTTGTTGTTCAGACTAGCCTGACGTCACGGGCGCCTCCGAGGCGCCTCCGAGACGGACCCTGAACACGTCCTGGCAACATCTAAGATCTTATCAGGACGGGGTGGGGGGTAAGAAGAAGAAAAAGGGTGAGAATGAAGGCCTTTAAAAAGAGGGAGAATGAAGGCTAGCTATCACTTCTGGGTTTGTTTGTTTTGATTTATGTCCTAACAATATCGGTAGTCTTATCAGGATGGGTACCCACTTGAGTATATGCACTGATGGCGACTTTATAGTACTGTCCCACTGGGAGACCAGGCCGCCAGCACCATGACTCGATATCACATTATCCTAACACAGAGTTAACCAGTCCTTACCCTATTGTAGTAATCCCAAGCACCAGACTAGGAAGTGATAAGTATTAGTTCTGTATGTCATTGGGTTGACTCCGCTGGGATTCAAACTCCCGACCTTCCACATGGAAAGCCTGCACTGTACTGACTGTTTCCCATTCAGAGACGGGTTGCTCCCTAGCGAATGTCACTACCTACATTGGCGCTCTACATTACTAAGGTAACACACGGAACTGTGGAATATGGAAGACCGATTTTCCATGATTCAATTTGTACAGATTAATGGAGGAATGTGATGAACAATTAAAGCACACAGACACACACACCAATTCAGATGCCTCTGGAGTTCGTATCAACTAGGGTGTTATTCTTCATCAGGCGTTAAGCCCCATATTCGGCAATAACTACATACTCATGATTCCCATTAGCCCCCATAATAACACAGGGTGACAAGGGACTATCTCCATTCCCCATTCATGGTGCCTGGCACTCATTTGTTACTGCCTGGGGATTTTTCCTAATCTTTTCACAACTGTCTATATGGATGTGTAATAAGGAGAACTCGCCGCCGCAATGGAAATTACACATACCCATGTAGGTGTGAGTAGGTTGATTGCGTCAGTGGGCCTAGGTAGGCCCTGGAATAACACTAGGCATGGTATTTTCATTCATTTGGCAAAAGAAACCCAACAAAAACCACCACAACATCGGGGCCATTACCAGGAGTGTATATAATGTTTATGTAGGCCCTACTGTAAGTGTGCTATCTGGATATTTCCAGTTGTAAATATGATGTTCACAATTCCAGGCGAAGGGATGAGTGATGTTCGTCCTAGAATGGCCGAAATATGGGTTGAACTACTGCTTTAGGCATGACATTCCCCTTGTTTTAATTTTTTTTTAAAACAACAACACCTGACGACATAGGTGACAATGACAGCACCCCCACCCTCGCTACACTCCCCCCCCCCCCCGATACCCACGTGTGTTTTTCTTCACCCCGGGGACTGCCATGCCATGCCGTGCAGGGTGCATGCGTGATTTGGTACATATCTCCGCCACCAGGCGTGTTTTTGGCGCCGTGGGGGGAGTGGCGGGCAGCGTGCGGGCCGGCAGCCTGCGCCTGGGAGCTGACTGGTTAATTAGGAACATAGGTGACGCGCAGATTCGGTCAGTGTCGCCGGGATTCTCGCGCGGGCAGCAGCCACCTGCACCTTCTCATGGCAGACGGAACCCAACCGCAACGGATGCAAGGAGCCACCTTATTACTGCTACTAATCTATACATATTATAGTATATACATATTTAATAGACACCACGTCTATAAATAGAATTCTACTCTCGGCAGACGAAACAAGCACCTCGCGGTGCATTTATTCAACACCAACCAAGAGTGCCTCAGGTTTAATTTATTCAACAGCAGTTGATTGTTGATTACTTATCCGCACTCGCAAAGGACTAGATGAGTTCTGTGTGGTGGATATTCTATTTTGTGCTGGAGGGAACGAGTTGATTTTAAAAACAACAACAAAACGCATGCATGCAGTTATAATGCTACTACTAATAAGAACACATGTGAAGCTAGTCATTGTCTTTGGACCAAGCTAACAACAAATGTGAAGCTATTCATTGTCATTGGATCAAGCTACCAACACATGTGAAGCTATTCATTGTCTTCGGATTAAGCTAACAACAAATGTGAAGCTATTCTTTGTATTCGGATTAGGCTAACAACAAATGTGAAGCTATTCATTGTCTTTGGATCAAGCTAACAACAAATGTGAAGCTATTCCTTGTCTTTGGATCAAGCTACCAACAAATGTGAAGCTATTCCTTGTCTTTGGACCAAGCTAACAACAAATGTGAAGCTATTCATTGTCATTGGATCAAACTAACAACAAATGTGAGGCTATTCATTGTCTTTGGATAACGCTAACAACAAATGTCAAGCGATTCATTGTCTTCGGACCAAGCTAACAACACATGTGAAGCTATTCATTGTCTTTGGATCAAACTAACAACACATGTGAAGCTATTCATTGTCTTTGGATCAAACTAACAACAAATGTGAGGCTATTCATTGTCTTCGGATAAAGCTAACAACAAATGTCAAGCGATTAATTGTCTTCGGATCAAACTAACAACACATGTGAGGCTATTCATTGTCATTGGACCAAGCTAACAACACATGTGAAGCTATTCATTGTCATTGGATCAAGCTAACAACAAATGTGAGGCTATTCATTGTCATTGGACCAAGCTAACAACACATGTGAAGCTATTCATTGTCTTTGGATCAAACTAACGACAAATGTGAGGCTATTCATTGTCTTCAGACCAAGCTAACAACACATGTGAAGCTATTCATTGTCGTTGGATCAAGCTAACAACAAATGTGAAGCTATTTATTGTCTTCACATCAAGCTACCCACACATGTGAAGCTATTCATTGCCAACAAATGTTAAGCTATATTGTCTTTGGATTAAGCTATTGTATGCTTGACTGGATGTCTTCCAATACATTACCAGGTGATCAATCACGAATTTAACCATAGGGGTAAAAAAACAACTTTTATTTTTATTTGATTTTGGAGTGCGCCCATCCCCCCCCCCACACGCCAAGACCCCCCCTCCCATCCCCACACTACACATCCCCTCTACACACACGCACACATTCCAAATGGGCTGCACCCAGGGCAAAGTGGAGGACACCCTTGGTTACGGGAAGGCGCTAAAACTTCCCGACATCCTCACGCACAGGGACCCTGCCAACATGATCTCACCGTCATCGTCGTCACTTCGGGTGCAGACGCCTACGCCTGCGCAGCGCGGGCTGTTGCTGACAATACACCAGCAGCACCTGGTGCGCACCACGTGGGCGCACATCGAGCATGACATGGCGAACATCGGGAAGCAGCTCTTCTTGTGCATCTTCAACCAGAACGCGCGCGTCAAGGACCTCTTCCCGTTCCGCGACGCGTGGGGTGACGAGCTGCTCCAGCACCCACAGTTCATGGCGCACACGCTGCGCTTCATGGCCGTCATCCAGGGAGCGGTGCGCGCCGTGCACAACTTGGAGGAGGGCTACGCGCCGGCACTCGTCGGCCTCGGGGCCCGGCACACGCGCATCCAGGGCTTCACACCCGAGCTGTTCATGCTCTTCCACAGCTCGATGCTGGTGGTGTTCAGCCAGCATTTGGGTGAGTTGATGACACCTGAGATGATGCACGCCTGGCGGCTTATTCTCGAGTTCACCGTGCGCAAGCTGCAGCAGGGCTACTTTGGGCAGGCCAAGATGGACCAGATCATCGAAGAGATCGACGTCGGGTCGACTTCCCCGAACTCTACCGACGGGCAACTCATCGGGGAAGAGGAAGAGGAGGAGGAGGAAGAGGAGTGAGAGTTTGGTTTGGCTTGGTTTCGAAACGGGAGGGAGAAGTATTCCTCTTTTACTCCACACACACAGTGCTTCTAGTGCGCATGCGCGTGATGCATATTTGTTGTTTGATTGGATGGGAGGTTTCACATCTCATCGCCCGAGCAGCATTTGAGATATCTAGAGCGTATTGATTTGAGTTCAGACAATTCAAATTTTTGGCAGCGTAATAATGCTGCCCAGCTTGGATATCAACCACACAGGCATCATGACACGTTCTACCCCCCCCCCCCCCACCTCCCACTCCCCCCCCCCCCCCACCCCCCCACCTCCCACCCCCCCCCCCCCCCCCCCTCCCGCCTACCCCCTACCACTCCCCTTACCACCTATCTCCTCCAGCCGACACACACTCGGGCATTTATGCCAGTGCACATTGATGGCAAATGAATAGTGCACTTACGCCGAGCCATCCCACGCAGCCACATCATCCTGTCGATAAGCAAACTAGTTATTTACCTGTCTATGTAAGTGTAAGCCGCGATAGCAACACTCATAGATTCTGTAAATCTTTGGTTTGACTCGGCCGGGAATAAAGCCCATGATCAGCACGCGAAGCAGATGGCGCTCTAATTGCTAGTCCATACTGCCAGGTGGTGCAATATATAGAAGGCTACCAATAAACACATTAGTAAGAAATACTACAAATACTGATGGTCATGCTAACCAAACCAAGCATATAACTGGAGCGATATACTGTTTGTGTTTTATTAGAATTGTTTCAAATGCAGAGCGCTGTGTGTGAGATAATATACATCATGCCACAACAGGAACTCTCAATGCTGTCTGTGTCACGACACAAAGGTGGAAACAGAAGGGCATCGATTGGATACTACATACAGTTGCCACTGAAGACAGATGGATTTTCATTGGAAAGTCTAGATACCATGTGAGTGCAGACGACATTTGGACAAAGCAGACAGCAGCATAAGCTGGAATGGTGGTAGTGTACCCATTGAAATTACCCAGGGGGCCTCCAAATAGAATAAAACAGGTTAGCTTGTATAATAATTGATTATTTTACCTGGTAATACAATTATTGATCACACAACTACATTTAGCTGTATATAAAGTGGATTGTGATGTCAGTGATTACCACACATTTGTATATTGAATGCTTAATTTAAACGTCGTACGATGGAGTATTATTTCCCATTTCGAAGGATTATTATGTGGTGTATTATATTATATATATAATATATATTATATATATATATATAATTATCATATATATACATATATATATACATATATATATATGTATATATATGTATATATATGTATATATATATATGTATATATATATATGCTATGAGGATAGCTTGAGGGTAGCAAGTTAGTCCACATATACTGTAGTTATCCCAATGGTGCCATTTTGTATGAGTATCAATATTATAGTGCACATCCTCAAGTACAAGGGCACTCAGGGATCAATGCGATGCAGAATCCTAAAATGGTGGCTACCTGCCTTCATCCTATGATGAAGGTGCAATACTTAAAACCCTGCGCATGGAATAAAACACTGACGCTATATTCCTGAAATACTAAATATATTCTAAGTGTTGGTTTTGAATAAATGACGGTTCCCTCGTGTTTACTTCCTTGTTCTAAGTTATCGTCCCACAATTGAGTTTCATACTAGACTGAGGACTTGATACAGTTGCTGAACCAGGGACAGCTAAGGCTTCGGAGTCAAGGCGATGACTTACAAAATTTATATTTGTCGCTACCTAGCATGGCACTTGGGATTAATACGATAGCATCAGGACTGGTTAATTCAGTGAAAGGATAATGGGACTGAGTGGACAATTGGATCATGATGCTGGCGGCTTGGTGTCCTAATTGGGACACCATCGTGCGCACTGTCACAAGTCGCTGTCCATCCTGATATGAAAAAGATTGTTGCCAGGACGTAAACCTCAAATACACTAGATTAAGGACCCTCCTCTGCAAACACTATCAGTTCCCTATCCCCCATCGTGTCACATGAGCGTTTTTCTATTCACTGGAGTTAAAATACACTCAATTTCATATTTCTTTTTTAATGATAGGATGCTATCACAGAGTGCTGAGTAAATCATTGCATTACAACTCACTACGTGCCCAACTATCGATATATAATTGATCGATTGAGAAGAGACCTTTCTCATTATTCGGATGGATACTGACTTGTGACATCGCACACTCATGACCGCTTTATAATGCTGCCTTATTGAGGTATTGTAAGACCAGCAGCGTAGCCCGATATCCAAAACGGCCCATTATCCTAACACCCAGATAACCAGTCCTTGGCATATCCGAGAGTAATCAATGCCGAACGCCAGGAAAAGGTAACGAGAAGGTTCAATTTGACAAATTCTTGTATAGACTCACCTAGGAGTTGATCCCGCGACCTGCCACACGGAAAGCGGATGATCTACCAATCAGGCCATCCGCTCCACTTACCCTCGATAAACAACTATTGTATATGTGTTGCCAAAATGAAAAACCCTGCGTTTATTTAGGTTTCCTTTTACTATTGAAATGTCTTGGTATATTACAACATTTGTGACCCAATACAACCAACCCTTAAACACAATGCTTAATAACTTGGCTCAGTTTCACTCACCATTCGGATAACGCACAATGGTGAGTTCATTTGTGATTAAATAGGACACAGTCGCTATTATTATGTACTATGCATCCTCCTTATTAATATGAAGCAAATATTTTCGAAGTAGTGCTGGATAAACTGTTGTTGGTGCATGCATCATGTGAATGCGGATTTGATGTCCAATAGCCGATGGTAAACAGGGGCGTAGCTAGACCTTTAACGATATGTACTCCTAATTTCGGCAGGGGGTTTAGGGGGCCGCTTACGGCGTCACACCCTTCCGAATATGAAATCATATCTAAGTAACCCCTCCCCCTCTCTCTCTCTTTATTATTTTTTAATGATGTGGACGTTTTGGCGTACGCGTGTACGCCTAGCTACACCAAGCTATGCCTAGCTATGGCCCTGGTAAAAATTAATGTGCTCTGGAGGCGTTGTTAAATAAAGCAAGCTTGTTTCCCCATGTGAATGTGGTGTAGCCATAAGTCGAAGTAGCTTCCTTAGCTAGAATATATTCTCCAGGGACTCCTTGCAGTGCAGCTCTTAAAGTTGCATAATCAATTAGTTTCATGTTATATTCGTTGAGTAAGTATTCGACGGCGGGACATTTGTCGTCCTGTCTACTGCTCCTTGCTCAGTGCTAGTAATCCCAAGTGCCAAGCGAGCTAGTGACAAATATCAACTTGTATCACATTGGTTTAACTCAGCTTGGGTTTGTATACATGGTTGGAATCCTAAGACCGACCACACCAGACTTTAGCACTCAACTTATTTGGTGATATCCTGTCTGTTTTTGTTATTTATTATGTATGTATTCTTGAATAGAACGGACAAACATGCAAAGTTTAATCCAATGTTCTTCATCTAAATATCATCAAATTCAAGAATACCCAAGTATTTAAAGTCTTCGAACTTGCTGAGATGTACAGAAAACCTCTCACCTACTCTACCTTGATTTGGAGTAACTTTTATTTTAAACTCAGCAAGTTGGGAGATATTTGAGCTTTTTTCCCTGGAAGAATTACAAATTGCTCCGTTTAAATCTCATGACACAGCACCTGGACCAGATCAGGTCCATTACCAAATTCTTAAACATATGCCATCTGAAACCACGATAGATCTCTTAGAAATATTCAACACGATCTGGATGAGTAGTAACTTTCCTCCTTGCTGGAGCGAAGCCACAATAATTCCGATACCCAAACCTGGAAAGGACTCCACCAATCCCAATAACTATTGACCAATAGCACTCACCAGCTGTGTATGTAAGACCATGGAATGCATGATCAATGAAAGGCTTGTTTGGTTTCTTGAAGAGGCTGCTATTATCTCTTCTTCTCAAAGTGGTTATAGGAAGACCAGAAGCATCATGCACCATCTGGTATGCCTTCAGATATTCGTGAGATACGGTTTTATCAAGGGTGAACATGTTGTTGCACTTTTCTTTGACTTGGAGAAGGCATACAACACCACATGAAAATATGGCATTATGAAAGACATCCATAATAGTGGATTGAGAGGCAGACTACCCCTTTTTATAGAACAATTTCTTTTAAATAGGTGCTTCCAAGTCCGTGTCGGAAGCACCCTCTCAGAAGCCTTTGACCAAGAAATGGCTGTACCCAAGGGAGCATCTTATCAGTTACACTGTTCATAATCAAAATTAATAGCATTGTGGGTTGTGCAGACCTGACATTGATAAATCTCTCTTTGTAGGTGATTTCCACCTTTGTTACAGGTCTAGAAACATGGAGGCTATAGAAAGAAAACTGCAACATCACCTGAACAGAATAGCCGAATGGGCTGACGAAAATGGTTTAAAATTCTCTCTCAGCAAAACTCTGCTTGTGTGCATTTCTGTCAACAGCGGGGTGTACACCCAGTCCCAGAGACCAAACACAGATTCCTGTGGTTGAAGAAACCAAATTCTTGGGTGTAATTTTTTACAAGAAATTGAATGTTATTTCGCGCATTAAATATGTCAAAAAGAAATGTCAAAAAGCTCTAGATCTCCTGAGAGTTGTTGTTCATACCAATTGGGGGGGGGGGCGACCGCCCCACTCTTCTTTCTTTCTATCGTGCACTGGTCCGATGAAAGCTCGATTATGGCTCCATGGTCTATGGATCAGCCAGACCATCATACATCCAAATGCTGAAACCCATTCAAAATCAAGGACTCAGACTCTGTCTTGGAGCATTTCGCACTTCGCCAGAGGAGAGCCTTAGTGTAGAAGCAGATGAACCTCCACTTGCACTGAGAAGAGAAAAACTCGCTCTACAGTATGCATCCAAGATCGCAGCAAATTCCAGCAACCCTGCCTATGACTGCATTTTCAACCCAAGCAATGAAACACTCTTTGCCAATAAACCCAAGGACATTCCAACTTTTGGTATACATATTAAGGAATCATTAGAAACACTCGAGTTTGATGTAGAAAACATTGCAAAATTTGAATATCCAGACACACCACCTTGGACATAGGCTGTCAATGTGAACTTGGCAATCTCTGAAGCAAGGAAAGACTCAACTGACCCTTTGATCTACAACAGTATGTTCAGGGAGGTTTAAAGAGATACATTCTGATCATAAGTTCATCTATACCGATGGTTCTTACAAGGATGACGAGGCTGCAGCGCCAGCTGTCATGGGCAAGCGCACCTTCTCAGAGCGATTACCAAAGGGTGCTTCGATATATTCAGCAGAGCTTGATGCCATATTCTTAGCAATAGACCATCTAGAAACCTCTTCTCGTAGAAAATGTGTGATATGTTCGGATTCAAAATCATGCCTACACGCTATTCAGAGCAAGGATTGGAAGACTCCTCTGATCTGCAAGATTTTAGAAAGGTTACATTATTTATGTTCAGAACTTCACACAACTGTGCTCTTTTATTGGTTACCGAGTCATGTTGGCATTCGAGGAAATGAGGCTGCAGATACAGCTGCCAAAGAAGCTCTCGACAAACACATTACACCTCTTCCTATTCTTCACACTGACCTCAAAAGACACATCAGTGTACTGACAGGAAAAGTGGCAATTACAATTGGATGAAGCTGTCATGAACAAGCTTCATGCAATTCAGCCCACCCTTGGCAAATTTTCAGGTGCTTATCATAGAAGTAGACGCAAAGAGACTGTTGTTGCACATATATGCGAATTGGACATAGCTATTTGACTCATAGTTACCTTCTTAAAGCAGAAGACCAGCCAGAATGCATACCATGTGGAGTGCCTCCGACTGTGAAACATATTTTGATTGAATGCATTGACTTTGCAAATGTTTGAGCACAGTATTCTAATGTAGCAAGTATGAAACGTTTATTTGACACAGTTAGTACTGCCTTGGTTTTATCGTTTTTAATGCCCATTGGACTGTTTAACCGGTTTTAGGACATTTTGATGGCATTGTATTGCCCTTAGTGTATTGGTATGCCATTAAGCATTAACTCATTCATTATCGGTGGAGCAGTACAGCACAGGTGCACCACACTCAGCTGCACTGGTACATGCATGATGCTCGACGTCATAGACATCGCTTACAGGTTTCCGGAGAGTACCATGGTAGTATCACAGTGAGCTACACTGATACTCATAAGGCTTACTTTATAATTTTCGAATCGTAACTAATATATTTACTTAATATTTATTATATGGTATGTGGCACCAAATGTTCAAAGTTGCACAGTCTGATGCTTCTGATGATATGTCATTTTCTTAGATAAATAAAGTAGCTTGATGGTTGTAGTCCACCTTACTTTAGTTTGAAATAACTACTTTAAATGAGTAACTTCGGGGATATTTGAAGTATGCACATGCAAAGTAAATTTGTACATGCTTCTCAAAACCTTGACCCCTTCGGCTTCAGCAGTAACATGTTCTATTAAATTGACGTAGTCTGCCCTTCTAGTTATATGTAGTGTAGTGGTCTGCACTGACCTCTCAGGCAAGTAACCACATAGACAGGTAGGCGTGGGGAGCGTGTTGATATCAGGGAGCCTAGGTGGTGTAATGGTTAGCACACTGGCCCGGAATGCAAAGAGATATGTGTTTGAGTCCCGCTCTAGGCGCAATATTTCCCATTTTCATCACCCCCATGACAAATGGCACGGTGTCCTATGGATCCGTGTTCAATGCTTTGAGCTGCGCAAGTTGGGTTGGAGAATCAAATCTAGGTAATGTTTTTGTTAGTAGCTTTGCCCTGTACATGTTTGTTTTTGTAAGTATTATGCTTACAATTCCAGGCGATAGTGTTGTGATATGCATTTTCTTAGATAAATAAAGAGCTTGATGGGTAGTCGTGGGTAGTTTATTGATATCAGTGAGCTTAGGTGGTGTTTGGTTTGCACATGGCGGAATGTAAAGTACATGCTTCTCAAAACCTTGACCCCTTCGGCTTAAGCAGTAACATGTTCTATTAAATTGACGTAGTCTGCCCTTCTAGTTATATGTAGCAAGGAATTAAAATGCACAAGTGTCCTAATTGGAGCCGTAGATTCAAATCTAGACAAGTGATTTTGCTTTTGAAAACTTTTATCAGACTATGCAGCTTTAAGAGGTGCGCCAATATATAAGTTGGAGTTGGAGAATCAAATCTAGGTCAATGTTTTTGTTTTGAAAGTATTATGCTTCGACCTGATTATGTTCCTTCAATATATAAGTTGTAGTTGGAGAATCAAATCTAGGTACATGTTTTTGTTTTTGTAAGTATTATGCTTTGACCTGATTATGTTCCTTTAAGGCGATAGTTGTTCTTCCTTTCAACAACCTGCTGGTTTATCAGCTCCATGTTCTTCTATCTCCACCGAGCTGTACTTCGGCGCACTCTCACCTTTTATGTAGGCTCAATCTCACGGACCAGAATTTAATTAGCGTTCCCATCTTGCTTTCAGTTATTCTATTTGTTGACCCATATTGATACTTTGGAAATACTCTCCATGAAATTCTGTATTCCACCCACCCACACACCCACACACCCACACACCCACACATCCACACACCCACATATCCACACACCCACTTTGAGTGTCGGTGGTCATGCAGTAAGTGGGCGGCAGGTGACCCCAGGAATGGGAGGGTCGTCGAAATAGGAAATAACGATATTGATGACTTTGGTTATATATATTCACATAATGCATCAGACACAGTGGTACAGTGAGAGGCGGTTACAGTGTGCAGCGGTGGTGGCGCCACCATCGGAGATGGGGTTGGGGAGCCTTGAGCAGTAGATGACTAGGACAGACTCTCTTGGTCCATGGAGCTGAGTGAGTGATGAGGGAAAGGAGGGATGTTCCTGGTTATTGTACAGGTTTTGTGGGGTGGGCCTAGGGTTCGGGGAACGCGCAGCCAATAGAATTTGATGTAATCACTGAAAAAGTCTGCGTGCCACCTGAAAAAACGAGAGTAGGCCTCTCATATATGCATGTACTATATAATAGGCCTGTCACACTACGACATAATGGCCCAGCATAGGGGCAGCGTGAAAATAAATGTTACGCGTCAAAATTATCGGCGTAATATGTAAATATGGGGCCAAGTTGGACGTCAGTGCCACGTAGTTGACGTGAGTGTAACGTTGGTATAGCGTAGTTATAATGTGGTTCAATGAGTGAGGACAAAGGAATAATTAATTGTGTCAAAGTAAGGGTAGCGAAACTCCAGCGCGTGCTACACGAGCCTAGCATGACATTAGCAGCGGCTTAGTGTCGGGCTGGTGTGATCACGCCCGCTCTAACGTTGCCACAGCCGACTCAACCATTTTTCCTGATGTGAGTCGACGTCGACCAGCCAAGAGACTATCATCGGGCTGAGATGAGTCCAGCATGGCCAGCGTGATGGCAGCACGTGTTTAATGCACTCGGCGTGAGCGAAATGTGGGCCGACGTGCGGAAAAGCACCCGACCCACCCACGCCTTGGGTATGAATAAGGGTGCTGTGTTGGTCTCTCCTCATAGCTTCTCCAGTATGCCGCCGAAAAACACCTCCAGCTCCAGTTCCAATTGTGTTTCAAACCCCCACTATGGGAGGGTAAGAGGGAAGGGGAGGAAGAGGATGACTGTTACACCACCAACATCACCAGCGGGTAGCACCATCTCCACCATCTCCTATGGTCTTGTCTCCTGCTTGCCCGAGAGAGGAGACTATGGACACGCAGTCCCTGTCGCCATCTTCTCCGCATTCATGTGCATCGTCTGCAGTCTCCATCTCCTTCACTTCACACCGTCTGCAAGGAACAGGCAAGAAGAGGGTGCCAAAGTTTGGCTGCACTCTGCCTGCAGATGAGGAGGAGGCGGTGCTGCATTTTCTGCATGACACCCCGGTCCTATGGAACGTCAAGTTGACTGACTACCTGAGGACTGACAAAGAGAGCAAGCTGTGGTAGATGGGGAGAGCCGCTGCACATCCCCAAGGCTAGTTCAAATCCATGTGGCACAGCAACACCAGGCTGCATAAAAAGAATAGTGGTGACGGGGCGCCCAAGTGAACTGAGAGGGAGCAGTGGATCATGGACAAGTTCGGCTTCCTCAGCCCAGTCATGTGACACCGGCCAGAGCCCTGCAGAAGTGTAATAACTATATTTTTTCATTTGCATTCACGTGGATATTAATTAAAAAATTTGTTATTTAATTATGTATTTATTTCTTTTAGACCTCATTGTGGACAAATCATTTAAAATTGTTAATGGCATTATAATATGCAAGCATGTGGATTTATTTATTATTGGCCTCATTGTGGATAAATAATTGTATATATGTAATGGCATTGTTGTATGCCATCATGTGGATTTATTTATTATTGCTCTCATTATGTAAAGTTGTGTTGTCTTTTATTCATTGTACTTATGTTGCTATATTATTTTGTCTTGCCAGTGTTGGCCACCATTGACGCATCGCATGGTGATCTGGGGCCTGCAGAGACTGCCTGCACTGAGCTGCAGATCGGAATGGAGCAGCCCGAATGACGACCCCTAGCCGAGGCCCGAGGCAAGGGGAAGAAGTCCACGACGGAGGAGGACCTGCTGGATGTTCTGAAGCACTGCATCGATGCCTCGGGCAACATGTTGGACTGCCTAACAACCACACGCATGACCTAGAGGATCGCATTCTCAAACTATGTGCGGGACTGTTTATCCACAATGACGAAGGGCCAGTTCCACCATGTGCAGACTACGATAAACATCATCCTGTCACAGGTGATGGAGTCGGAGATGGCAGACGACAGCACTGTAGTATCGGGACTGGCGGGAACAAGCAGGCGCCTGTAGCTGGCATGCACTGCTATTTTGTTTAGTTTACACACGTCGATTCGACGCAGATGTAGCTGCTATGCTAATATCGCTTGGAATTTAAGGTTAATTTAATTAAATTTCATTATTTGAGTCTGTAATTCTGTTAAATATGATCGCATTCACTAGATTTCGGCGTAATCGGGCCCTAACACTGCCGGGAACCAGCGATTAGTTACTGCTCCCCCTGTTCCCGGCACGCACTACTATTTTATACTATCGCCGCCCGGGAACAAGCTGAATCGCTTCAAATAAACCACCTCCCGAGGTGGTATAGATGAGGCGTTTCATATGAAGCGATTCAGCCCTAAAACGCCACAGCATCGCGTTTACACGGCAAATGTGAATCGATCTAGGCAAGGCGTTTCATATGAGGCATTTTAAATCGCCCGTGTAAACACAGCTTTAGGTACAGACGCAGGATCAAATGTAGGTCAGTAAGTTGGCTCTGAACATTTGATGCTTTCATCGGACTATGTAACTTGAATGTAATTAAATTTACATTTGAAGGATATCATATTCTAATTAAATCAGGGCAATTCACTAAACTAGATGGTTATCTTACTATCGTTTGAAACTTTAATTATTATATATTCATGTATTATTTATCCGGGGTCCAGTATTTCATTTACGTGCATAGCTAAAATTTGAAGAGTGTCTACAATACCATGGCTAATTAAATTACTGTATCACTGTCATCAGTTTGTGTCTGCATCGGTTCAAATTGTACATATTCACAGATGTATGTAACATGACGTCGTTGAGATGTTCACCAGAATAAATTGCAATGTAAAAATTCAAGGACGCCTCGTTCAAAATCATTTCTGTATCTCCAGCATGCCATAGGGGTGTAGTCGCGGAGTTAAATTTGCATAGTCTAATGCAAGCATAAACTTGTCTAAATCAAAAGCAGTATTTAGACTTGACCCAACATCTCCAACTTCTATATGGCGGACTTATTAACAATCTGGTCATCTGATTTTAACATACGTATATATCCTAATAAAATATTAAAATTATAAAAGAAAGTATATTAAAGTTGCATGGTCCGATAAAAGCAGAATATTTTTGAAAAGATAACACTTATCTAGATTTTAACCTATGTATATATATATATATACAATTATATATATATATATATTAAAGTTGCATGCTCTGATAAGAGCATACCATTTTCTAAAGGAAAAGAGTTATCTAGAATTAGGCCTATATATCAGACGTACCAGATGCCCAGAGAAGTTCACAACTATGATCGAGGTTCTACATACAGGAATGATGGCGAACGTTAGTGTTGGAGGGGAAGTCTCGGAATCGTTCGGGGTTACCAATGGGGTCAAGCAAGGTTGTGTACTGGCCCCCACGCTCTTCTCGATCTTCCTATCAGCAATGCTCGATGAGGCTTTCCGAGACATGGGGGGATGGCATCTATATACAGTCCAGACAGAGCGCTGACCTATTCAATGTTACACACTTCAGAGCGAAGACCAAGACTACTCAGATACTGGTGAGAGAGCTACTATTCGCAGATGACAGTGCACTGGTTGCCCACTCTGCTGAAGAGATCCAGAAAATAGTGGACGCTTTCTCTGATGCATCAAAGAAGTTTGGCCTGAAGATTAACATCAAGAAGACAGAGGCGCTGTACCAACCCAACTCTACAAGAACCCAAGAAGAGGAGATCATGGTTGACGGAAACAAGCTGAACTCTGTTCCGGAACTCACCTACCTCGGAAGCACTGATGCGCGAAAAGGAAGAAAGCAAGGCGGAGGTGGGAAAAGAGGCGCTTTATTGAGAACACCTCAGGAAAGAAAATACAATATGTACAGGGCAACGGTGAGATCAACTAAGGCAGGCGCCTCAGGAAATAAACAAAGTAAATACAGGGAAGCGGTAAGAGGAACTAAGGTAAAATAAACTTAAGGCTGGCACCTCAGGAAATAAGGAGTCTGTAAGGAGGCGGTAAGAGAACCTAATGCTAAGGAGCTCCGGGGAAGCTTAGAGTTTGTGGCGAGGGGTGCCGAAGAGCCCTCCACCAGCTGTAAGGTAGAGAGGTTAGATAAAGAGTTGGGTGGGTGGGTGAAGGAAAACGGCAGAGCGTGGAGGAGGCTGGAGGGCGAGTGACTGAGGGAGGCCGGCGGGCGGCCTTATAAGGGAAAGCAGGAGGGCGATGGCAGGGGAGGTGAGAAAGCAGCGGGCCCGGGGGAGGGCGAGGGAGAAAGCTGAGAGGCGGACGTCGCGCGAGGTGCGAACGCCGCGCGACTACCGGGGAGGGGAGTGGGAGGGTCTCTTCCTCTCCACGCATCAAACGCAATGCTCGCATTACGACCGATGCGCGAAAAGGAAGAAAGCAAGGCGGAGGTGGGAAATGAGGCACTTTATTGAGAACACCTCAGGAAAGAAAATACAATATGTACAGGGCAACGGTGAGGTCAACTAAGGCAGGCACCTCAGGAAATAAACAAAGTAAATACAGGGAAGCGGTAAGAGGAACTAAGGTAAAATAAACTTAAGGCTGGCACCTCAGGAAATAAGGAGTCTGTAAGGAGGCGGTAAGAGAACCTAATGCTAAGGAGCTCCGGGGAAGCTTAGAGTTCGTGGCGAGGGGTGCCGAAGAGGCACCAAAAGAGGAGGAGAGGGCTCGAGGCGTGCCCGAGGCGGGGGGCCCGAGGCATAGGCCGCGTCTGAGGTCCTAAGCCTGGGCCTGGGCCGGGGTAGCGCGGGGCGAGGCTTGGGCGGGGTTCTTGGCGGAGGCTGGGGAAGTTGAAGGTCTGGGTGTGGTGGTGAGTCCGGGGCCTACGAGGGCAGGGAGCGGGCGGCCAAAATGTTGGGGAGGCCCGCTCCTTGGAGAGCTGCGGTGAGGAGGTCCGGCGAGGGTCGAGCAGGGGGGCAGCGAAGTCCTCAGGGCTGGGCGGGGTGGGGGTCGGGGTCGGGTCGGGCGGGTTGATCAAGGCGGTGTCGTGGAGGTCGTGATGGTCGGTGGCTGTGCTGTCTGGGGAGGGTTCGTCGTGAGGCTGGGCTGTATCTGGGGCCTGAGGTGCGAGGTGATGGTCCCCGGCTCTGTCTGGGCGGTGTTTCGATCGGTGGTCGCTGGGGGGTTGTCGGTGGTCGTGATGGTCGGCGGCGGTGCTGTCTGGGGAGGGTTCGTCCTGAGGATGGGCGGCGTCTGGGGCCTGCGGTGCGAGGTGATGGTCCCCGGCTCTGTCTGGGCGGTGTTTCGATCGGTGGTCGCTGGGGGGTTGTCGGTGGTGGTCAGGGGGTTGTCGGCATGGGTGTGGGTGAGGTGCCGGGGATGGCCCCCCGGGCCGGCCGGGGGGGGGCCGGCGGATCAAAAATCCGCCGAGGCGGCCGGGGTCTGGCGTCTCCCGCTGTGCTGCACCTCGGCCGACGCCAGGGTCTCCCGGAGGGCGTCGGCCGCGGATGCCCGTGTGTGGTCGACGGGACCCTGAGGGGCAGGGCCGGGGGGGGGGGGGGGGGGGTGCGCTCCCCCGGCGACGTGTGCCCGAGGTGCTGGGATGGGCGGTGTGATGTACGCCGTCCGCCGCCCCGGGGTGGGTGGTGGCGTCCCCTCGCTTCTGGGCATGATGCTGGTGTTGGAGCGGTCCGAGGTGGAGAAACGGTCCGAGGTCCGAGGTGACGGCCAATGGTCCGAGGTGAAGGCCAAAGTAGGAAAACGGCAGAGCGTGGAGGAGGCTGGAGGGCGAGTGACTGAGGGAGGCCGGCGGGCGGCCTTATAAGGGAAAGCAGGAGGGCGATGGCAGGGGAGGTGAGAAAGCAGCGGGCCCGGGGGAGGGCGAGGGAGTAAGCTGAGAGGCGGACGTCGCGCGAGGTGCGAACGCCGCGCGACAACCGGGGAGGGGGGGGGAGGGTCTCTTTCTCTCCACGCATCAAACGCAATGCTCGCATTACGACCATATCAAGTGATGGATGCATTGATGCTGAAATACAGAGGAGGATGGCCAAGGCTAGCACATCTTTCGGCCGACTATGCCAGATACTCTGGAACAACCACCATGTGTCCATTCGGGTCAAAGGTAAGATCTACCGTGCAATCATGCTATCCACCCTACTATACGGAGCCGAGGCCTGGACAGTGTACAGAAGACAGGTGAAAAAGCTGCATGCCTTCATGATGCGACGTCTGCATTCAATCAAAGTGACAAATAAGGAAATACTCAAATGGATGGGGCTGCCCTCTATGGAAGATCTTCTGATCAAAAAGAATCTCCGGTGGACTGGACACCTCATGAGGATGTCATCAGACAGGCTACCAAAGCAGATCCTCTATTCTCAACTGTCTTCTGGCTATAGAAAGAGAGGAGCCCGTCTCCGGTTCAAGGATACCATCAAGAGAAACCTGAAGCTGAGAGACATTAAGACCGACTCATGGACGCAACTCTCACAGCAGAGAGCTAAATGGAGAGCGGCAGTCAAGTAATGAAAGCAGTCTTTGTCGCATCGCGACCGACAGCATGATGATGACACACTGATGCATTCAATTAAGTATTTGGTGCTACATAGAAGGGCATAGTAATTACTATGTCTCTTCAGCAGCTGAGAAAGATCATTAACGCTAAATGGTCCTACTAGACCGTGACCTTCAGTATTGCTGGGGCTATAAATAACTCCCATCTTGATACCCATGTTGACTGCTCATATTCCTTCATGATGAATATGACTAAAGCTAATATTCCATATATACGGTATGCGAATGCGACCAAATATGGACAAACATGTAGACACATGGTGGTGCTTCCATATGTCTGGATGCTAATGTGAATGCGAATGCAAATGCAAATGCAAATGCAAATGCAAATGCGACAAAGTGGACCGCTCAATGGACTGATCGGTGCAAATGCAAATGCGAATGCGAATGGAATGACGCGTTTATGGAATCTTAGCTTTAGTTCAGTTGTGTTGCTCATGTTACTGTCTTCATAAGCATGTGTTGCTGGATACAAAGAACTACTAAGTGATTTTAATAGAACCTGTTACTGCTGAAACCTATCCGGTTTCATGTCGAGGTGAACGCCAAAGTTAATTTACCACGTTTCCACTTAAACTATATCCAAAGTTAACCCGTGAAAATAAACGCTACTTCAAAGTAAAGTAAGTTATAATTATCAACGTAATATATTTATGTATCTAAAATAAATTGGTGTAGAAACTCAACACCATCGGACTATGCAAGTTTAACTACCTAGTCCACCTACGAATGTCAGTTGGACCTGGATTAGGGGTTTCCAATATCAAAGTGATCCCCGCTAAATTGTGTGTGAGAGGAAATTTACAATTATTAATATCCCAATCACACTACTGCTTGCAACCATAACAAAACGTGTTTGTCACAAGGAGGTCGCAAAGTGGTCGCAAGCGTCGCAAGCCGTAGTGTGACTGTGGGCTTAAATATAAGAAGTCTACAGACGTTACACCTTTTCATGGCACCCACCTCATTCAGCATCTTCCCAAATGAACAACATACAAAGTTGAACTTCTGCAACAAATGCTGAGAAGGCATGAAATGGAATACATTGGTATTTCCAACAGTATGTACAGTGACCATTACCCAAATATGTGTGTTCTGAGTTCAACTGGTCCCTCTGGAAGGATTGAAGCTGTGACCCAGCAAGCCGGGTCGCAGCTTCAGCTTCAGCTTGTCAATAAACGTAGCGTTCGCTGAGTTGGTGAACACACAGCCGAAAGTGTAGATTTGTTGTATCTACTCTCGCATGTTTTCTAGGATAAGTTCAGTGCAATCTGCATTAAAAACAAATATATGGTAAGAATCCTACAAAGTTTTGTCATCAGGAGGTATGGGATTATAGGTGCGACATGATCTTAAAGGTTGGTTGGTTGGTTGGCTGTTGGAGTTTTATGTCCTGGAAAGATCTAAGATCATATCAGGACAGCCACGGGACTTGTGACAGTGCACATGCATGGTGACTTTTTAGTGCTGCCCCACTGCCAGAATAGGCCACCAGCACCATGATATGGTATCCCATTTAGTAACATTATCCTGACACTCAGCCAACCAGTCCTTGCTCTATCCTAATAATGCCGAGCACCAAGCTAGGAAGCAACAACTATCAATTGTTAAGTCATTGATTTGACTCGACCAGAGTTCAAACCCATGTGATTGAATCCCACAATTTACCAAAACGTGGGACGGACGCTCAACTCATCAGATGACTTTACAACGATTAAACAACAAGTCGTTGGGGCGGTCCATAATCACTCCGGTCCGACGGTAGCACAGCACTTGTATCCAGCAGACAGCAGCAAGGGTTTCGGGGAAGGGCGGGTAAAGATTGGTCCAGCGCTGGTTCCAGCAACGAGAACAAAGCGAGAGAAACGTAAAGGTAAAGGGCCCCCACCCAAGCACACAACTCACCTGGTCAGGGGGAGAAGTATGCCTGGGAGAAAAAAAAAGGGCAGAGTCTAGGAAAGAGAAGTGAGGAGAGTTGAGTCAAAGGACCATATCTATTTGCTCTATGGTGACCATCCAGTGAGCCAAAGACACGGACCAAGTAAGAGTAGAAAGTGAAATGCTGGAGGGCTCCCCCTCCTGAAACTCTTTTTAAACATATCAAGGAGGAGCAAGGCCAGCGGAGAGGAGATAGAGGGAGGTGTGGACGAAGTGTGGTCCGGATAGCAAGTATGACAGTGCACACCCATGGTGACTTTATAGTGCTGCCCCACAGGGAAACCAGGCTGCCATCACCATGACCTGATATCCCTCTCTGTCACATTATCCTGACACTAAGCCAAGCAGTGGGGTCGAATCCCATGATCTACCAAAACGAGAGACTGATGCTCAACTCATTCGGTCATCCCGTCTGGTCCCTATTAATAGGTGTTTACGATATAATTTATTTCTACGGAATAATAATAATAATAAATTATGTCAATTGTCAGTGAGTGACAGTTACTAGCTGTGTGTCCTGGGTAAAAGCATCATTGCCATCAATGCGTTGTTGCATGTCGGGATGGTTTTACCGCTTGTAGAGGTTAGGTTATATGGAAGTATACTGAACTAGTGATCAGAAGGTTGAGATTTAATTTTCCATTTACTACCAGCTACATATATAGAAAACAGCTTTGAGTGCCTTGTACTATGGACATTACTGCATGAGAGCATGACAAACACACAAAACATACCAAGTATGCACATGAAATGAGATACAAGAACATAAATATAATAAAAAAAGTAAAAATTTAAATTATCAGCCCAGATCAACACTCAACACTCACTAAGTTAAATATGTAAGTACAACAGTCACCAATTTTCACGCACATGGGGGTTGGCAGGTCCTTGGGTGTGGGGGGGGGGGTGCATGCACAGGAGAGTGATTGCGAGGGCCCGGATTTGGTGGTTGATGGGCCACCTACTTTTACTGCATTTCCTCTGACAGAACTGAAGGGCCAGCCAGGCTTCAAGATTGGCCATCTAAATATATAAAATCTCACCAACAAGATTGACCAGCTAAGGCTAGACCTACCTGAGTCAGGATTTGATGTTGTCACAATATCGGAAACATGGCTCAACAGTTACATGGAAGATAGACTAGCCAGTGTACCAGACTACCAATTTATGAGAGCTGACAGAAAAAAACAAAGCGGCCAGATGTTCAAATCAAACAAGGAGGTGGACTGGGAATTTATTAAAAAATGAGCTGCATACTGATACATCCAAATATGAGGAACTTAACCTCTCCAACTGCAACATCGAACTACAATGGGAAATTGTAATCAGACCTCTCACCAAGAGTATGCTCATCGGCAAAATATACATGCCTCCAGATGGCAATCTAAATGAAGGAATTGACCTTCTAAACGGATCCATGAGACAAAGAACTGACTTGGACAAATATGAGAGACTTTAATATGGATTACAATGAAAAGAAACAGACTCTGTGGGGAACAATGAAACAATTTGCTGCAGATCATAAGCTCCAGCAAATGATACACAAACCAACCAGGATAACCAGAACCTCTGACAAAACAATAGACCTAGCATTCACCAATATTAAGCACTGCACCAATGCAGGAGTTATCAATTATAACATAAGTGACCATAAACCAATATACATACTAAAAAAGAAAATAAGGAACGACAAGAGCTCTGCCACCTACCAGGGACGCTCATACCGAAACTATGATCAGAGAGAATTGGAAAACTCACTACTGTAATTTAACCAAAGAGAGTTCCTAGCAGAACAAGACCCAAACAAATGCTGGGAAATGCTTAACACAACAATAACAAAAGCAGCTGACATGCACTGTCCCCATGTAGAGCTCACTATTAGAACTAACATGGATGGGTACCTTAATGGTGAACTAACTGAACTACAACAAGACAGAGACTACTTCAGACACAAATTTGAAATATCAAAAGACCCTGGTGATGAGTTTGTTGCCAAATGTATGACCAGGAAAATAAGAAATGAAGTCAGAAAAGCCAAAGCAATATTCCTCCAAGACCTAGTAGACAAACATAGAAAAAATGCCAAAAAATGATGGTGTGTACTCAAACAGATTGAACCAGCAAACTAGACCAAAATTAGCAGCCTTTCCAATGAAGAATCTGCCAACATGATACCTGATAACCTACTTACTGAAAAGATTTATAACTATTTCATCAAGATAGGAGAAAAGTTAGCCAGTAAATTTAACCGAGTAACAGCCCAACAAAAATGTTACCAAGCCAAACTAAATAACCACAACTATGATCTCTAAGAAACATCTTGTGATGAAATCCTAGATAGAATAAATAAAATATCATTCTATAAATCATCTGGTATAAAAGACATCAGTACTACCCTGATAAAGATGGCAATAACAACATTAATTAGGGAATTCACACATATGTACAATTTAATAATTAAAACCAGCATCTTCCCCGATGCATGGAAAGTAACTACAGTCACCCCAATCCCCAAGACCAACGACCCAAGATACTGCAGTGAACTGCAACCAATTCCAATCCTCCCACTTCCAGTAAACGTTAAAGCATTCCTTGAATCATCCAACTATCTGACCTACCAGCAAAATGGATTTAGGAAAAAAAATCCAGAACAGGGGCTCTGGCATCTCTACTTGATGAACTTTTGGGAAACATGGATAAAGGTGCACTAACAATCTCTGTCTTCCTTGATGTCAAGAAGTCATTTGATACAATTGACCACAAGATCCTGATGCAGCAAGTAGCAAGAGCTGGATTAGACAACAAAGCATATAATTTCCACACAAATTATCTCAAGAACAGGATGCAGTGCACAAAAGTAAACAACAATGATTCCACCACCGTTAGGGTCAAGACCGGGGTGCCACATGGCTCCACCCTAGCACCCCTGCTATTCTTAAACTTTATTAATGTCCTACCACTAGTATCTGAAAGAGCAACATTTACATTATTTGCTGATGACGCAGCACTCACAGTACGCAATAGAGATCTTGTGGCAATATAGTTATATGGAGCATATGCTGGCCACAATCTTGTTTTGTATATTCTCTCACATTTAACCAACTCTACACCAATGTTCATGTTGGTTTGTCAACATGGGTAATTTGCGCGTGAACGATGAGCTGCTGTGGTGGTGCCACCTGGGTTATATCCCACCAACTACCACACCCCCTGCCAGAATTCCTGTGAACCACATCTCACCCACGAGATCCGTGACGTCACATCTGGTCAACAACAACCCGCCATATCCTACTTCCGCCATTACGTCTCCAGCCGCTGGACTGACAACAACCATCAGCTTCCTTGTTGGCCCACCCATCCCTACAATAAGATGTAGATAAAGCGATAGGGTTGAGAGCCTGAATTGATAACTTTGACGGTTGATTTTGTATGAACACTACTACCCTTATACCTACTTGAATAAAGTCCATGTCATATAGCTCCTTGTTTGTGTCGTAAATTATAGATCCGTCCTGATCTGACCTTAGATGTTGCCCTGATGTAAAACTCCAATAACCAACCAACTGATATAAATAAACACTGGGCACACGAACCAGGAGCTCCATTTGGTTTATACCGAAGCAATTTGTTCTTGGATTTAGGGATAGTTTTCATTCACCCCTACTCTGGTTACAGGTAAATCTTGTATATTAGTTATTACATACTCCTCAGCTTCCAGGTCTGTCATTAAAACATTTCAGCCCTTGTTTGCTGATGATGTGACATTGCCTTGTAGGGTGATGCATTATCATACTGTCGATGGTGCAAGCCATACACATTTACATTAAAAAGTATGTATGATTTTAATCGACATAATTATCTCTTTCACTAATTAGATATTGCATTAGTTAAATGAGCATAACATGATAGAGCTAAGGAACTCTAAAGAATTGCCAGAAGGCATATGCCGTGTAATAGTCGGTGGATGAGTAAAGTTGGTTGGTCGTTGGAGTTTTACATCCGGGTCATATCAGGTTGGGTACGGACTTGTAACAGTGTGCGCTCATGACAACTTTATAGTGCTGCCACACTGGGAATCAGGCCAGTGGCACCATGACCCAATATCCCACTCAGTCACATTATCCTGACACTGAGCAAACCAGTCCTTGCCCTATCCTATTAATGCCAGGCTAGGAAGTGACAAGTGACACATACCGAACTCCCGACCTTCCAAACACAAGGCCTGTGCTCTACAGATTAGGCCAACGCGCCCGGTAAGTTGGTTGGTTGTTAGACGTTTACATCCTGGCAACATGTAAGGTCATACCCGGATGGGTACCGACTTGTTACAGTGCACACTCATGGCAAGATTATAGTGCCATCCTAGGAAGCGACAAGTATCAATTTTGTAAGTCATTAGTTTGACTCCACCGGGAATTGAACTCCAGATCTCCCGCACGGGAGTCCTGCACTCTACACTCATCAAACCTAAAAATATTTGCGGATGACACAAAAGTCTTTCGAGCCATAAGGATATTCTGCAAGAGGATATTCTGAAACTCGCACAGTGGTCCGAGAAATGGCAATTGCCCTTCAATGAAAAGAAGTGCAAAATTATTCATTACGGGAAAAATAATCCTCATTATGCCTATGATATGAAGAACGCTGTCCTGCAACATGACAGCTATGAAAAGGACTTGGGCGTAACCTTCGACTCCCAACTCTCCTTTCAGAAACACATGAGGACTATCGTCTCAAATGCTAACCAGAGAGTAGGATTAATTAAAAGAACTTTCCACCGCCTCAACAAGAACAATTTTCTCATTCTATTTAAGTCTCTTGTTAGGCCAATTTTGGAATACTGTCCACAGATTTGGAGCCCAATTTTTCGAAAAGATATTCTGGAGATCGAAAAGGTTCAGAGACGTGCAACAAAATTAGTTGCAGTTATAAAGGACTTACCCTATGAACAACGGCTTAGGGAATTGAAACTTCCTACCCTTTCCTACAGAAGAAAAAGAAGTGACATAATTGAAGTATTCAAAATTATGAAAGGTTTTGATAAAATAGATATAAACCAATGTTTCACCTTGAATAAAAGAGAAGGCAGTTGGGGCCATACTCTCAAATTAGTAAAACCCAGAGCCATTTCAAAGTTAAGGCAACACAGTTTCTCAAGCAGGATCATAAATATATGGAACAGTCTCCCACAAAATGTTATTGATGCCGAGTCAATAAATTCATTCAAGAACAGATTAGAAAAAGCATGGGCTGATGATCCAGGGAAATTTGACCCCTTATTCACCACATGCTACTAATTATTCCTTGTGTTGCATATTTACTTGCACTCAAGCAAAAATGAGAGACAAATAAGTGTTCACACGTCCTGTCTACCATTCGCTATTTCGCTATTATTTCGCTATTTTGCTATTTCTACCGATTCGGCCATCACCTCCGGCTTGCTGAGTGAAACATGAGATAGGACCTGCTATGACCTACTTGGGATATGAGTTCAAATTACCAGTATTGACTGATGGATCATGATTGGCTAGTGGTGGAAGCGACTGAGTGGTGGATAGGATATAATCAGGTTGTGGCATGGTGAGCTGAGTAATATGATTGGCAGGTAGATAATGGTGTGGGTGATGGTATTCCCCTGTGCCCTGCAATAACAGAGAATGAGTGCCAAGCTCTCTTTTACCCCGTTATTTCAGATAGGTTATATGTGCAATCCCACGATTATTTGACTAAGCGATATTCACTCTTAAGGCCCGGTCAGATACACGTTAGTGGACGTAGTTGCACGTAGTGGAGGCTAACATAGTTGAACGTAGTTGAACGTAGCTGAACGTAGTTGAACACAGTTAAACATAGTGAATGTACCGACACCATACTTTTCCGGTACATTCAACTACGTTCAACTCCATTCAACTACGTTCAACTACGTTAGCCTCCACTATGTTCAAATACGTCCACTAACGTGTAGGTGACTGGGCCTTAAGAAGCAGTTGTAAAGTTCATACATCTCTCAGGGTAAATTATTATGTCTTTCCTATTTCTGTTTTGTTTTGTTTGGTGATTTATATCTATATATATATATATGGACATATATTAATTTAGATAAATATATATATATATATTTAGATATATATTTTTATTTATTTACAAAGTTACCTTGTTGTTGATATTTTTGCTTACTTAAATACAAATGTTTACATTCACCAATGCGCCCATATTGGGACCAATATTGACCCGACCAGAACTTAATATATTATTTTAAAACAAAGCCATTCATTACACTTGCAAATACACCAGTTCCATATCGTTTTCATATTGCATCAATCAATTAATGAGTGATTTTCTTTTCACTCTGTCGGAAATTATGGCCATATATGTCTTTTTTAATGTTTTTATTTTAAAAACTCGGCATCCAACAATGATATGTGTCCTTTTAACATAAGCTTAATTTGAGTTAATTATCTATGACTATCTGGTTATAACAATGACAACCAGTGGGAGGTGCATATAAAACAGTTTGTTTGTTTACAATTTTCGTCCTGGCAACATCTAAGATCATATCAGGATTGGTACTGACTTGTGACAGTGCACACTCGTGATGAGTTTATAGTACTGCCCCACTGGGAGACCATAACCCTATTTCCCAGTGGACCTTAGCCGCTGCCGCATTGGCCACTCGTGGCTTACACATGGTTTTCTGCTCAACGGGGAACTTCCCCCTGAATGTATTGGGTGTCAGTCCCCGCTGACACTCAAACACATTTTACTAAGTTGCGTCGATGTTTTGGCCCTGCACCAACAGTTCTATACTGCAGACAGTGTGCATGACCTTTTTACTAAGGTAAAACAGGAAAATATTTTAGCCTTTTTGAGGGCAGCTGGACTGTACCACCTCATATAGTTTACTAAATAGATTCTATCAATTATTAATAAAACTTTTCTTTTTCTATGGGAATTTGTTTCCATTGACCACAAATATATGATTAAGAGCTTTCTAATTTAATCAGTGTCTATTGGCACATAATTGATTGTCTGCTTTTACATGAAAAAAGCAATGGTTTGAACAAAAAACAAACATTTCTCGTCGTGAATATGGCCTATGCTGCCGACACGGCATAAAACAACCACCAATCAATCAATCAATCAACCCACTTAGTCGCATTATCCTATTCCTGAGCTAACCAGTCCTTGCCCTCTCCTAGTAATGCCGAGTGCCACGTTAGGTCATTGGTTCTGACTCAATCGGGAATCAAAGTCCAGACCTTCCTCATGGGAAGTCTGCGCTCTACCGATTCGACCACCAGGTCCAGTGCAGGTACAACAAGATTAGTTACATTTACAGAGAGTTGCCATCTGGATGCAGCCATAGGACATAAAATGTAAAGTAGCAGGGTGGCGGGTGGAAAGTGTGTGCAGCGCCACCAACAGTCGGAAGTCAGTGGTGGAGATGTGAAAGTTCACCACCCAATCAGCTGGATGGAGAGATCATCTCATCCGTCCACCTGAAGATGGCTCCAAGGCACAGCGGTCACGAAAGGAGGGTGAACCATTTAATCAAATGCAATGTTTTTCCACCACGGTGTATAACTTACAGCGTCATCAAAGGCCGGTTGCTCTCATACGATGTCTATGTGGTGTGGGAGGTTAAAAATCCCTTGGGTCGGTAAAAGTGTAGGCTCGGGCTTTCTATCAACCAGCAGTGGAATGAGGAAGACCAGTCGTCTATGACTGAAATTTCCCCTGCTTAAACAACTGATGGACCAACAAAAAAAACAAAAAAATGTGAGCATTGCAGCAAATGGTTATTTCCCTCAAGCTTTCCACTCCACCAAAATGTATTGTAGCACCTGAGTGTGTTATTTCCTATGAATAGCTGTCTATCTATTAACACCGAGAAATGTCAAGTTTTGCAGACACTAAGCCAATACCATTATTCCAAGTTCCGTTGGTTTCTAAGAAAGGATTGAAGGTGCGAGCCAGCACACCGGGTCGCAGCTTCAGCTTACACTGCGGGAGTTGGTGTTTTGTGTCCAATGTAAAATATTCCCTCGGATAATGTTATTGCAATCTACACAGAAACAAATGTAAGGCAATAATCATGACAAGTTTGGACATCCAGGGCGTAATCGATTAATCAACTCGGGTCACCCGAGCCACTTATTGGCGCATGCGCACAGCCTACAAACTTGGGTCGAATAATTGAATACGCTTCTCCGCGCTTGGGTGGACAATTTTTTCTTTTTTTTTAATAACCGATAAAACTACAGCAAAATAGGATTTAAAGTATTTTATGATGGCCTAGTTTAGATATATTTCCCTTTCATTAATCTAAGTTATTCTTGAAAAAAAAACATATATGACTGGTACTGGTAGCTCTTATCCTGCAGGACGATACCAGCGCAAATGTGACGTCATCGCTCGTAGCCAACCCCAGCTAGGAGGTGGGTTACTTGGGTCGGATCATTTTGCACATGGCACGTGTATTTGTCGACTCTACCCGCAGTGTTCGATTTGAAATTCTGATGACTCGGGTGACCCGAGTCGCTCGGGTCGTGGTAATCGATTACGGCCCAGGAAGCATGTGGGTGTAACTTAAGGCCCTGTCACATTACGGCGTATGGCGGGAGCGTATGGCGGCGTAGGCGCGTTACGTCATATACGTCGGCATACGCCGTATACGCTACTCATACGCTACTCATACGCTACGCATACGCTACTCATACGCTACTCATACGCCGCCAGATGCCGCCAGATGCTGGCTTATGTGAAGAGTATGAGTCATACGCCGCCATACGCTTTCATAAATCCGTCCGTCCAAATTTTTTTGTGCATGCTCCAAAAAACTCGACCTATGAGGGCGTATGGCCCATACTGTCAACAAATTTCACAGCACGCTCCCATACGCTCCTCGTACGCTCCTCATAGGTCCCCCATATGCTCAAACCCACCCGAAAGTTCACCGAAGGTCATCATAGGCCGACACCAGCACGGCATACGTAGGTTTTCAACACGCTCCCGCCATACGCTGTAATGTGACAGGGCCTTTAAAGTGATATGGGGTGCAAGAGGGACTGACCGAAACTTCCTGTGTGTAAGCTGTATATGCGACTCGCATACTGGGTCACAGCTTCAGGCTTGCAGAACTTGGTTGGTTGTTGAAGTTTTACATTCTGGCAACATCTAAGGTCATATAAGGACGGGCACCGACTTTCCGCAGTGGGCACTCATGGCATCTTTATAGTGCTGCCCCACTAGGTTGGTTGGTTGGTTGTTGCAGTGTTATGGTCTGGAAACATTTAAGTTCATATCAGGTCGGCACCGACTTGTGACAGGGCGCACTGATACCAGCTTTATAGTCCTGCCTCACTGGGAAATCAGGCCGCTGTCACTATGAGCTGATATCACACTCAGTCAAATTATCCTGACACTGAGCTAACCAGTGCTTGCCATTTCCTAATAATGCCGAGCGCCTGGCTAGGAAGCAACAAGTATCAATTTTTAAGTCATTGGTTTGACTCGACCAGGGTTCGAACGCGAATCCCACGATCTACCAAAACGGTAGACAAACTCTCAAGTACTTCGGCCATCCCATCTGATCACGGAGCTTGGGATACCATATTAAATGTGAACTCTATCTGATTAACGCTGAGCGTCAGATAAGGTCGTGACAAATATACATGTTAGTAGAGACTTTGATTTGACTCGGCCGGGGATCAACTCCAGCGACACTTCTCTACATGGGGAAACGGTGTGCCCTGGCTGTTTGGCCATTGCTTCCTGGAAACTACTGTTGTTAACGTGTTAGACATCAGGCAGATCAGTCTGGAACAAATGAGGAGAGGAAAAAAAAACACCTAAGCAAATCTGATGAGTTCGCTGCTGTCAGGTGCACGTGAATCTGGTAGTTTGATATGTATGACTAGATTAGAAAAATAACCACAACAAAATAACCACAGCATGGTCAACCAGACGAGATGGCCGAATTAGTTAGAGCGTCCGTCTCCCGTGTTGGTAGATCGTGGGATCGTGGGTTCGAATCCTGGTCGAGTCAAACCAATGACTTAAAAATTGATACTTGTTGCTTCCTAGTCAGGTGCTCGGCATTACTAGGATAGGGCAAGTAGAAGTGGAATGAGTAAGACCAGCCAGCTGCGACTGAAATTTCCCCTGCTTAAACAACTAATGTACAAAAAAAAAGAGAAAAAAAAGTGAATCTACGTGACTGACTGCATGTCTGACCAAGTCGCACTGGAATAGTAGTCAGGTTCACCTCTCTGTCAGTCGCTTTTATCCTAAATGTGCACCAAACCTAGCGAGCATTTTCCGTAATTGATGGCTCAGTTGGTCCCGAGCAACACATACACCTTACACATGAACGGGCACGTTAACCCTTCAGGGCCAGGAGTGTCCATGTGCGCCCGCCGCAAGTTCTACGCGCTTACAGCCCAGGGGCCATATTCATGAGCTCGGGGTAGCGCTACCCTGAGGCTGTAACCGGGGGGTACGCTACCCCCCCGGCTAACGGCGGAAAATCCTTATTCATGAGCTCGGGGTAGCACTACCCTGGGGCTCTATCCGGAGGGTACGCTACCCCAATTTCGACCCAGGGGTAAGCCACTATCCTGAGGGGATAGTGAGTGTGTGTGGTTCTGAATCTATTCAATGCGATCATATTTGATAGATTTAAATACGCAATAAGTGAAATATATTCAAATTAACCCTAAATCCGAAGCGAAATTAACGCTGATGCCGTAACGGCGGCGATATTAATATTTTCGAATCGACGAATGTAAAGTACACAAATCGCCGCCTCCGCAGCGACGTCGATATCCATACTGTCCAACGTTAACCAAACATGGCCGCCGCCGTCGCCGCCGAATCGGCGTGAATTTCTTACGCTCAAATCTATTCAATGCGATCAGATTTGATAGATTTAAATACCCAATAAGTGAAATTTGCTCAAATTAACCCTAAATCCGAAGCGAAATTAACGCTGACGCCGTAACGGCGGCGATATTACTATTTTCGAATCGACGAATGTAAAGTACACAAATCGGCGCAAAAATGGCCGCCGCCGTCGCCGCCGAATCGGCGTGAATTCCTTACGCCCAAATCTATTCAATGCTGTCATATTTAACAGAATTACATACGCAATAAGTGAAATCTTATCAATTTAACCCTAAATCCGAAGCGAAATTCACGCTGCTCGCGCAAAGGCGGCGATATTAATATTTTCGAATCGCCGAATATAAAGTAAACAAATCGCCGCCACCACAGCGACTGGAGGGATTTCCCAAATCTATAAATAATCGAACGGGTAGCTATCCGCAACGGCTAGTGCATTGGTGAATACCGATTGACCTAATTAATCTCCGCCGTTAACCCGCGGGATACCTACCCAACGGCTAAGCCTATCCTCCGGCTAACCGTACCCCGAGCTCATGAATATGGCCCCAGGTGTGACTTTAGTTGAATTGCATTTCTAGAAATGCTTTCCGTAACATTTGTAGATTGTATCAGAAATAGAGTGCCACCCGATTGCGGGTGCATTCAGCCGTACCCGGACTGTAAGCATGCGACACCTTGTAATCGTGCCGGCTGGTGGTGTGGGTGGTGTAAATAGGTCAAGTGAAAGCACTACAGGTAATGAAGGAAAACAGGGCAAGAGTGAAAAGTAAGAGAGTGAGACTCTTTGGTTTATTGCTTATATAGGTTCTTCAAGATTCAAGATGGCCGTTGTCACATGATCCTACTCATCAATCACAGTACAATGCAGTGGTCACATGACTCACTCCTCCAATCAGAGTACAATGCAGTGGTCAATGATCATAACAATACCATGTGGGGGGGAGGGGGCATATGAGGTGACTCTTCCAAAGACTGTTCTTAGTCAAACTCGGAAGTGACACTCCCTCTAAAGACTATTCAATTATACAAATTCTATACTCAATGAATAATAGTTTACCAATTTCACACATCCCTCATATGCCTTTGGGTTTTTATAGTTTAACATTTATCATTATATAGACAGTTTGTAATTTATTATAGTAACTTCACCTCGGTTCACATGTATTATATCGGACAATTTTACAACCTGTTGGTGTGAGCACCAGACGGGATGGCCGAATGAGTTAGAGCGTCCGTCTCCCGTGATGGTAGATCGCGGGGTCGTGGGTTCGAACACTGGTCGAGTCAAACCAATGACTTAAAAATGTATACTTGTTGCTTCCTAGCCTGGCGCTCGGCAGTATTAGGATAGGGCAAGGACTGGTTTGCTCAGTGTCGGGATAATGTGACTGAGTGAGATATCAGGTCATGGTGCTGGCGACCTGGTCTTCCAGTGGGGCAGCACTATAAAGTCGCAATGAGTGTGAACTGTCACAAGTCGGTACCCGTCCTGATATGACCTTAGATGTTGCTAGGATGTAAAACAACAGCAAACAAACAAACAAACCCAAGCACTCCCAGCCACAAAGGGTTAATGGTGGACCAGCAGGGTTGAGAAGTCAACACAATGAAGGGGACTTCTGGCCAAGACACATTTGACAATTTTTATGGATAAAAAAAAGAAGCTTGTTTTATTTGATGATGCCTCTGGACCACATTTATTTTGATCATCGGCTATTGGACGTCAAACATATGGTCATTCTGATATATTTCTTTGGAAGAAACCCGCTGCTGCTACATAACCTATTCTTTCTGATAAGCAGCAAGGAGTCTTTTATATTCACTTTCCCACAGACAGGATAGCACATACCAGAGCCGTTGATGAACCAGTTGTGGACCACTGGTTGGAATGGAAAATAGCCAAAGCTGCAATTGATCCACTGATGAGGATCGATCCGATCACTGGTGGATACTCTAGCGCCTGAGCTATATGACCAGCGCACCGAGTGGGATTGTTGAAGGCTTGGTCTCGCAGTGGGACAGCACTATCTGACTATATATAAACAAACACTGCAATGTAGGAAGTTGCATTTACAACGACATTAACGGGGGTGTCCCCTTAATGGATTGTGTGTAGTAATGGGATCTGTGCCTGTCTGGTCTCTCTGACCGGGATACACGCTTTGTGAAATGTGGCGCCCTCCAGTGGAGATCTTCTGCAACTATCTGTAGCGGGTCCGCTACAGACACTTTTGATCATGTGACCTCTCATGTCATATCAGGTAGTAAAGATCTATTCACCCGATCTTAATTTGTGTTTCTTTCATGACACTGCAATATCCAGCACACTGATGTATATATATATATATGTGCTCTATAATCTATTATGGGAATATAAACAAGGACACCACCACTGAGCAGTTCTCTCCCTCTATTTACTCTACACCTGAATGTCATGTGACTTAGCTACTACCCACTCCTAGTCAGTGAGTTAGTACTACCCAACCTGATATGCCTAGCTTAGTTCCTTCATCCACCACTGCACTGCCACCTGTGAGTGGCTCATGACTGCGTGATACCAGCTGCGCCTGGTCACTATTGTAATGGCCCACGGCCCTCCGACTCACCCTTTCTCACACGAAAGAACACCAAGATTCAATTCAGTGTACGCTTCACCTGGTTTATTGAACCCTCTGCTCTCCGCGGCGTCAGTAGTTGTCTGACCCGCCCCCTGACTCGCCAGATCCCACATCGACTCTATAGGTGTGTGTGGGGGGGTGGGTCAACCACACGCAGTAGAGGTCAGCCCAGTTGGGGTCTGACCGGTGGTGACCCGTGCCGCCACCTAGCGCAGTGTAGTGGAACTGCGCTGGTGGCGTCGTAGTCTCCGCTGCTACCGCGTGATAGTAGAGCTCATGTTCAGACTACTACACTATGTTTTTATATATATTATATATATTATATATATATTATATATATTACATATTATATATATTATATATATATATATATACATTATATATATTTATATATATATATAATTATATATTATATATATAATCGGGCCTGGTAAACAGAATAACAAGAGACTGGAGTCATTGAGAAGAGTATATATATTCTCTGGCAGGAGTATGTCAATGGCCCACCTAAAATTTCAAATCTGACCATTCGAGCAGGTCTGGAGGGGGTAGTGACCAAACGCAGCTGGTTTCAGGGTCGCCAGGAGCCACTCACGGGGAGTGCCATAGTGGCAGAAGCAGGAACTAACTCATATGACAGTAGGATAGTAGGTAATAACTAATGTTTAGAAGCGAACTAATAAGTGGTGGTGTCCTTGTTTATATTCCGATACAGCACATAATAAATTATATAGTACATTTATATATATATATATATATATATATATATATATATATATCTGATGTGTATATGTATATAAATTGGAAGAACTATTTCCGCTCTATTTAATATTGTAGTGGTCTGCACTGACTTCTCAGGCAAGGAACCACATAGACAGGTAGGCGTGGGTAGTATGGTGATATCATGGAGCCTAGGTGGTGTAATGGTTAGTACACTGGCCCGGAGTGCAAAGAGATGTGGGTTCGAGTCCCGCTCTAGGCGCAATATTTCCCATTTTCATCACCCCCACGACAATATTAAATTATATATATTTATTACTTTACTTATTCGATCCGTATCTGCAGTGGGTCAGCACTACCTTCGACGGTGGCGCCACCAAACATGTATTTTTGTGGCCTGAACTTCCACTCTGACCACTCTGTAACGGAAGAGCCACGCCCGTCGATATGCGGGGAGGTTGTGGGAAGAGCCACTAGCGAGTTCCTAATTATGACCTGTAATACTAAATAGGGTGGCGTATCATCATCCATTTGGGCACTTCTCAGAAATGGTGTACCCCCTTTGTGAAATGAGAACCAAAAGTGACAAAATTCCAAATATTAACAGAAAACATTCCAAAAAGTGAAAAAAATAAATTTCAACTCTGACATAGGCAGACAATGTAAACCTACATATGAATATGGATTCAGTATGTAGGTTTACTTTTTCTGCTTATGTCAGAGTTGAACAAATCTAGTTTGACATTTTGATTTGGATGTTTACAAATTGAGAAATCTGTTAAAATTAACACTGTAACATCCATCCATGACATCATTCTAACACACATCCATAACAGCATTTGAACACACACACCAACATCAAACATGATTACACTTAAACCAAAATTGTTGTATCGGATATGTTTATTATGGTCAGATTCGACGGGAATAAAGCACTTCCTGTATAGCTACCACGTGAGACTCACACACTGATTATCCTACATGGTGACAGCGGTAAACTATGAAGCTCTCACAGGCTAAGAAGACCACTCAATTATTGCATATTAGCACTCATATACTTTAATTTTACTGTTGGTGTGTGTGTAAGATTTCTAATGTGAAAATCAATCTTAAACTGCTGTTGAGTTGATTGAACTGATAGAATCCTCCATTATCACTCACCAGCAGACAAGTAGAAAAGCATGGGTGTTGTTTACTCTACACACAATATATATATGGGAATCTGTAGACTGCTGTATTAATCCAAGGAGACTCACGAAGTAAGGATATCTAGATTTGGCACTGAATTGCTCTATACGCTCCGACTGTGTAGTCTGTGCAACGGCATTGTGATATATGCGTAATAGACGTACAGGTGTGTGGTTAATATATGTTAACGAGATGCAGAGTTTGAGACAAAGGTATATGCTAATGAGATGATGTCATGGAAAGTTTAGCCGGCAGGTCAAGCATGCCCTAGGCTGTGAATAAACCATTCAGTATCCAGAAGTCAAAGTGTTCAGACGTCGTACTTTCACAGGCATCACCCGTCCCTGGAAATAAAGTTAATACATCCACTGTCGGGACTCGTGACCTCCAAAGGCCCTTATTCCTGGCCTACCACTGCCACGATATAACCGCCGTTGGCCTCCCTTTATTGCGTTGTTGTTTTACTTCCTAGCAACAACTATGGTCATATCAGGATGGGTACCGACTTGTGACAGTGCACACTCATGGTGAATTTATAGTGCTGCCACACTGGGAAATCAGGCCGCCAGCACCATGATCCGATATCCCACTCAGTCACATTATCCTGACACTGAGCTAACCAGTAATGACGAGGGCCAGGCTAGGAAGTGACATATATCAACTTTTAGATCATTGTTTGACTCGACCGGGAGCAGAACTCCCGACCTTCCGCACGCGAGGCCCGCCCTCTCCCGATTAGGCCACCTAGCCCGTTTGTTGGCCTCCCAGTGCACTAATGAATTCCCGCCATAGAACGCTGTATGTACCACTGTGTACCTGCAACTACTCCTAACAGGATAACTTCATCTCCATATTGCGTGTCACTGAACGTGGTGGCCCAATCCGTAGAGCGCACGCTTCCCGAGAGGAAGGTCGGGAGTTTGAATCCCCGCCAAGTCAAATCAATGACATATAATATTGATAGTTGTCGCTACCTAGCCTGGCGCTCAGCATTAATAGGATAACAGTACCAGGATAATGTGCAGTACCAGGATAATGTGACTGTGTGGGATATTGGGTCATGGTGCTAGTGGCCGGGTCTGGTCTCCCAGTGGGGCTGCAAATATTATTCCTGTATGTAATGATCCTGCTAATTATTATTTGTTATTGTCTTCTACCACTGCTCCTGTTATCGCCTTTGATATACTCCTTTCTTGTCTGGGTTACTGGAGGCTGGGGTGCGGCGTGAAGTGCAGGAGATTTGCTTCCAACCAGCTCCCCTAATTATCCTCCTCCCCTCCAGGTGGCCCCTCATCCCCCTACTATCTGCAATTTCGCCACCGATTATGCTCATTAAAATGTAAGAGTACGTCTTAAGGACCAACCAGAGTCTTAGGCTCGATCCATATACTTCTGTTTTGTCTCCTATTTTGTTATGGAAGGAATTAATAATACATACCTCAGTTGGTCGCCAGAGTGCTCCGAGTAGGTCGTGCCACGGCTGTGTGGTGGCGCTGCTGTTGGTGGCGGGTTCCGTCGTTGCTGCAGTCATCTTTGTATTCTTTAAGGCTTCACTGGTATGGTTTGCAGGGATATCATCATAGATGTGCACAGCAGTCTGCAATCAGGAAAAAGTTGTGAATATTTTAACCCTCTGTGGCCGGGACTGCTTGAGTACGCCAGTATGTTCCATGCGCTTACAGCCCTGGTGCCGCCGTAGTTGAATTGCTTTTATAGAGATGTTTTTCTGATAATTTGTAGATTATATCAGAAATACAATACTACCTGATTGCAGATGCATTCAGACGCACCCGGACAGTAAATGCGCAAAACCCATGGGCACTCCCAGGTGTCCTTGGCCACAAAGGGTTAATGAAAATTACTCATTGGCATTGAATTCAGCTACATTCCGGAATCACATTTTTTGTTTCTTTGGGGATTTACATCCTGAAAACATGTAAGGTCATATCATATCAAGTCATATCAGGTAAACTAGCGACTTGTGACATTACACATTCATGGTGACTTTATAGTGCTGCCCCACTGGGATACCAGGGCACAATAACCATGACTCAATTCCACACTCAGGTAGAATATCCTGACACTGAGCTAACCAAGCATTGCATCATCCTAGTAATGCCATGGGCCAGGCTAGGGGATGACAAGTATCAATTGTATATGTCATTGGTTCGAATAAGTACATCACTGGTCAACCTAGTCCATATCAGGTCACTTTAATAAGTAGATCGCTGACCATCCTCTTCCGTATTAGAACCTTTAAATTAGTACAATTTAGAGAATCCTAGTCTATATCGAAACCCTTTAATAACTACCGCACTGCTGGTGGGTGGTCTCCCAGTGCACTAATGCTAGTTCGTATCAGAATACTTTGATGCGAGGGAA
>CM059191.1:12657362-12707113 GCA_030323885.1 Branchipolynoe longqiensis
ATTGCCTTCAATGAACTAGAGGATCACCAGACCTGAAACATTGACATCAGTACGAACAGTCGACTATGCGCAGTGTGCGAGGAGCTGCAGCATATACTGATGGTAACTATGTTCGCAACACAGTTCGGTGGGAACTTTGGCATATGTGACTGGGTCAATGATTTCGCATCAACAGTACGAGGAAATGCTAGGTTCATGAGGAGAACTAAAGCATATGCTGACCAGTGTTTCCATTAGTCTTCGAGAAGATTGCAACAATAATATTGACATTCGATGGACTTAGTATGCAGCACTATCAAGCTTAGCAGTTCTGGAGAACTGTACCACAAGCTGATCATCAATATGTTCGTAGCAGAGTTTGGCAGGAACTTTGACATATGTGACTGAGTCGAGGATTTCGCTACAGCAATGTGATGGACAATGCTATAGTTCAGTTAGAACTAACGCATATGCTGCTAGTGACCGGATCGTGTTGGTGATATTAAGCAGCGCAGACGTACGAGTTCACATAGAACTAACACAGAGACAGTTATAGTCAATATAAATTTGCCGTTTCGTGGAAGAAACGCTGTAACATCGATAATCGACATCAACAAATGCAGAACATTCGAACATTACTATTGAATACGTTAAACTTGAGCAAAAGCATGTAGATCTATCATTATTGAATGATATAGATAAGCATTATGGTTTTGAAGTTCAAAAAGAACCACTGTCATTGCTTTGTTTACATTATGCCGCCAAGTTACGCTATCGTATATGTTGAATTTCTGTTGACATGATTATATTGTTAATACTGATAATTGATGCTTTATTCTTGTACAGGAGTTACAAAAACACATATTGATTCATCTTTTGCCATTATTTCGACATAAAACGACTTAAAATTGGTGAAATCGAAGATTTTGGTCTAAATTTGCAAGAAAATAGTCCCTGAAACTAGGTCATCGATTCAAACCACTTAGGCCTTGTTTTCTCATTGGATTGAGTTCCGTAATGTTATTCCTATGGAGACCTGTCGATCAACCACGCATCTACCATCGACGTCCCAGGTCTTCTACGAGTTTAGCATTCGGTAAAACAAAATGCCTTGTAAGAGCGTATCGATGTGAAGGGTTGACAGCAAATGCCAAATCTGATTGAGCACTAATGTAAGATCGATGCTAGGTGACTGGAGTGTGCCTTAGAATCGTTGCAGAACGACCTCTAAACCGTCACAAAACTAAAAAATGCTCGGAATAAGCTAAAAATGATGGCAAATGAATCATATGCTTCTTAAGACATCATATAAGTTATCAGAGGGGTAAAATAAGACTTGAAACATAGTTAAAATTTAAATCATAAAAATAAAATATAGAATTATTTTATTAAATACCATAGAAAAAATTAAGAAATTGAAAATTTTCGAAGTTTTTTTTACTCTCAAAGTCAGATGTACCTGATCTATTAGCGCGACTATTTCAGACTCAATTTTAAGTTTAGGTTGATAAAAGATATAAAAGATTAAAGAGGATATAAAGGTGACAACGTAGTACTGTGCACTTCTTTCTATACTGCTGGGCAGATGGTAAGAAGTGGAGGGGCAGAGTACGTTGTAAAATTGTCCGATATAATACATGTAAACCGAGGTGAAGTTACTATAATAAATTACAAACTGTCTATATAATGATAAATGTTAAAATATAAAAACCCAAAGGCATATGAGGGATGTGTGAAATTGGTAAACTATTATTCATTGAGTATAGAATTTGTATAATTGAATAGTCTTTAGAGGGAGTGTCACTTCCGAGTTTGACTAAGAACAGTCTTTGGAAGAGTCACCTCACATGCCCCCTCCCCTCCCACATGGTATTGTTATGATCATTGACCACTGCATTGTACTCTGATTGGAGGAGTGAGTCATGTGACCACTGCATTGTACTGTGATTGATGAATGGAATCATGTGACAACGGCCATCTTGAATCTTGAAGAACCTATATAAGCAAATAAACTAAAGAGTCTCACTCTCTTACTTTCACTCTAACCCTGTTTCCTTCATTACCTGTAGTGCTTTCATTTGACCTATTTACACCACCCACACCCACCACCCGGCACGTTTACAAGGGCGCAAGGAGGTTGCACGTGCAGCAGCAACAACCTCCTTACGCCCAAAATTTCCGAAATGGGCGCCGGGAGGTTGGCGATTTCGCGGCGCCAGGACTCAATGAGGGCGTAAGGAGGGCGCAAGGAGGACGTTTTGACGTCGTGAATCGATCTGAAACGAACGCAGGCCTCGTGTGACTGGGGTTTGAATTGCCAGAACCGGAAGTGAAAGCTCTACTCATACAATGACCAGACCGGATGGCCGAATGAGTTAGAGCATCCGTCTACCATGTTGCGAGACTGTCGGTTCGAACCCTGGTTGAGTCAAACCAATGACTTATGGCGGGCATTCACCATCATATGTAGAATTCATCAAGAGATAATTGATAAAAACAATAGCCAAACAGATGATGGAATACACATGGAAACTACTTTGTCTGGCATGTTTCTTTCTAATGGTATTGTCACTCATGCTCTTTTTATTGATCCATTATGACATGCCACAATAAAAGGGCTCTGAATGCTTTAAGAAACTCAGAGGAGACTGGGAATGCCTGATAATGTCATTATTATGCGCAAGTGTATGGTCTGTTATCAGACAGAATTCTGCTAATTCATCATAATCCTGAGCAATTAGATAACCAGCGTGCCTTCTAGAAGAACCAATTTTTCAAAATAATTCCGAGCAGGTAATTTAGCATGACTTAACATGGCCTATTCTTCCAGGCCGATCGTGGATAATACAGTGGATACAAATACAATGTCATTCTTAAACCTGCATACTCCACCAATGAAAACATATTGACGCACGTAGTAATCACTTGTTGCCACACAAAAGGGAATATTTGAGTCAATTTAACAGAATCTGTAGCTGCAGAAGGCTATGGTGTCAGAGTGTTGGCCCGCTTGCCAACATTTATTTTCTATGTTTGCATGTCAAATATCTCAGAAAGTTAGCCCTTTAAAATAAGGTACTTCAATCTATAGATTATATCTATGAACCTAATATATTTATCTCAGAAAATGACAGAAACTTCGGACCATGCAACTTTTTTATTTTAAATGTTAAAAAGACCCAACTATTTGCTGTTATTTTTGTTAGGTTTGTCCATTAACCAGGACACCTTTACATTTGAGACAATTGGTTATATAACAAAATGAGTAAATATACAGGTGTTTGTGAAGTCCCATTTAATGTTGATTTATGCAGATGTTAGCCCCATTCCATATCCACTACCAGGACATGTATCCTGCCGTAGACTGGAATAGTGTGGTGGATTACTACACCAACCGCATGTGCTGATATAGTGTTAGATAAGGTCGGCACGCAATTGTCCGTAATATGCCATGATATTGCAATAGAGGCCATTAGAGAACAACGCTCTACCAACTAAGCCAAATTATTCATCACATGATATCTGGCAGTGCATATTTTATGCAGCAACGCAGAACACATTATGATAACAATGTAGTGACGTTCCAGCCTACCAGTATCATATTGTACAATGTTTGATTTCAATGTGGAGGGCCCTGGGCCCGTATGCATGACGAATTACTTATCGCCACCCGGGGTAAGGACCGACTTCGGGGTAGCTACCTCCGGGGGTGAGAAATGGGTCGCGTGGTATGCATGGACGCAAAGCGGCGAGGAGGTAGCTATCCGTGTAGTTATTTATAGATGTGGGGAATCCCTCTGAGTAAGTACCCGGCGAGCGTAGTTGTTTTGGTGTTCCACGCGTGATAATCAGCGGGCGGCTTTCCGGTTTTCCTTTCCACAAGCCATTTGTGTCGAAAGTTATCTGTACGTTTTCTATGATATTGCTTCGTTCATTCGTCATCCCCATCGACAAGGCATAAAATCATCACATACTAAAAGTGTTCTTCTTGCCTTTCTACGCTGTGTAAATATCCCACTCGTTCTTCGCGAAACTTCATCGTCAACTACGGAAAACGGCAGTGCGGTACGTTAACAATTTCTAGTGACCTTTATTTTCTAACAACTAAACCACTGTCGGTGACAAATATTGTGCGAACAGTCTGACAAAAATGTGTCGTATGTTGTCGCTGTTGTAGACATCATGGTAGCTACACTAGCTTTGAGGTAATGGGTCATTTAACTCTTTTCTATTGTCGAACTGTACCCACACGCAAAGGTTATAAACTGCTGCACTCGCCAATAAATGTTATTTAGTTTGATATGTTTTTTTTTGGAATTGCGCTAATTGTAGCTGCAATTTTTTCTGTTTTGTCACGATTATTGCATTTAGACTACTATTTTTTTTTATGTATTCACTGGCTTATTGATCATATACCCAGGTTCACTATAAATTCTGGCCCTCCTCACGTATGTAATATGCCTCTGCATCCTGTCTATATGAGAATTGCTAGCTAAATAACGTTCAATTCCTTACCCGTCTTGGCTGTCACTTGTGCTGCTTTGTGTCGAGGGACCAGATTTCTGCTATATTAACTAGCATTTGACATTTCCAATATTTCACTTATTACCTGATTGATGGATAATTCGCGCTTCTGTTAATTTCTTTTTCAAACGGTTTGTTTTTACTTTTGTGTGTGTTTGACCTTAGCTTTCCCATAGTTTCGTAAGCCCTTAATGACAAAGAAAAAGTCCGACTTAGCACCGCTGTCTACGTGCAATTTTTATTTGATGTATTATTATCTACCAATTCGTGGAATTTATTTTTTAAGACGTGCTTTACGGGTTATCCAAATGATAATTGTGTTATTCATTGCATTTTTGTTCATTTTTATGACACATCTACCCGTACTAGGATATGCGTGCGATTGGTCTCATTGTCATCAGATGTTACCCTCTTCATCATCATTACAGTCTTAAGGTTCGACATTTAATTTTATTTTTTCTACTTATCTGCAGGTCACCTACTAGGCAGAAAACTCAGAGCGCAATGTCTTGTGTGCCAACTCCCTCTCAGATTTCCACTGCCAGCAAAAGGCCACGAAAGGCAAACTACAGCGACAACGAAATTTGTGTGCTTCTCGAAGAAATAATGTTGGGGAGGATAGTATTGTTTTCCGCCTTCAGTAATCGCATAACCCTACAGGAAAAGAACCGTGCGTGGGACGTCGTGACCGCAGCTGTCAATGCGTGTGAGGTAGCGAAACGCTCGCGTCTGGAAATAAAAGAAAAATGGAAGGGGATGAAGGGTGATGTACTCACGCGTCAGAGGCGAGCAGCAAAAACTGGAGGAGGCCCACCGGAATCGCAACTGCCCTATGAGGAGAGTATCCTCCAAATCATCGGATACGAATCAAACTTGTATGATGGAGTGAGTGGTAAGTTTGTAAATAATGTAATGATTTACAACAAATGAATACCATTACTAACTTGTAAGCCATGCTATTATAAACAGAAAAATGGCTTTGATCTTTATTCGTGTCTGTCAATTTTTACCAACAGCCGTACGTGTGCAGCTGACACATTGCTTTGTGTGACGGATTTGCTTTTAGAACATATGTAACAACAATTATCATTGGACATAGATGCTTTTGTCTACATCATTGACCTCATCTATCTTACTAGCTCACATTGCTAAGTCCCACCTTTTGGGTGCAGTAATTGTACAGCGCCTACCTTACAGGCACTATTGTAATACATGTTTCCAACCACACTCTCTTTTTCTCTTGCAGCCCGCCATCCGGCAAGCTTTGTCCGTGAGTAACTTAAGGCCCTGTCACATTACGGTGTATGGCGGGAGCGTATTGAAAACCTACGTAGGTCCTGCGCGTGCCGGCCTATGATGACATTTGGTGACCTTTCGGGTGGTTTTGAGCGTATGTGGAACCTACGAGGAGCGTACGAGGAGCGTATGAGGAGCGTATGGGAGCGTGCTGTGACATTTTTTGACAGTATGGGCCATACGCCCTCATAGGTCGGGTTTTTTTGAGCATGCACAAACAAATTTGGACGGACGGATTTATGAAAGCGTATGGCGGCGTATGCCTCATACGCTTCACATACGCCGGCATCTGGCGGCATCTGGCGGTGTATGAGTAGCGTATGAGTAGCGTATGCGTAGCGTATGAGTAGCGTATACGGCGTATGCCGACGTATATGACGTAACGCGCTTACGCCGCCATACGCTCCCGCAAAAAACCCTAATGTGACAGCCCCTTTAATAAGTAATCACCACATTAATCTGTATAACATTGATTAATCATTTAAGCAACGTGTAACAAATTCCCTTTTATATTCCTAGAATTTGGAGCATCCCGTTATTAAGACAGGTCTAGACGCGAGTAGGTACCATCATCCGTGTCCAATTATAAGATTTTTGTGACACACAGAGTATGTCAAAAACGTTTAGATTAAAACCCATAAACCTCTATTCTCAAGTTTGCGGGCTCTGTATGTACAATGTTATGAGCCTACCTATTAGACATTTAGTTCACAAAATATGCTAATTGACGCTGAGAGATATTTAGTGAGTAATCAAAATGTACACCGCGGTAATGTCAATTTACCAAAATATCAACACTAAGTACCTAGTCGACTCTAAATAAACTTTCCCATCTTAGGTCGCTATTATCAAACTTCCATGTGACATGTACAAGAATTTGTTTCTATTATCCATGTCTGTCATTCGGTGAACAAGACATAGGGATTGTGTCGAAGCCTTATTACATCATTTATTGATATGCATTCCCATACTAAACATCCATTGAATAAATGTCCGGGTAACTGTGGCCCCACGGACCCATAATTTAAAGCACCCTATTATTTTTTGTAGCCCCCGCGCAAGCCAAACCGTCTGCCGATGAACAAATAGGCATCACACTTGCCTTCTCTGGCTCGCCCACAGAACACAACGAGACGCACGAGACCCACATGTCCGAATCATTATGCTCGGTAGTTCTGAGCAATCCGATGTGTTCCTCCACTCCCCTTCTGGATACAGCAATGGATCGCTCATCGTGCGTGACACTACCCTTTGTTATTGAAGGTATGTAGGGACAGGGGCACGGTATGGGTGGAACGTGAATAATTAACATAACATCTTTGAGTAGCATTATCGCATGCCTTACGTACACTATCCTAGACTTTCTCATGAATTTTCTGCTGGCGATTCCAATATTTTTGATCCTGCTTATGACAGGCAAGAATAGTTGACAGTGCCCCTTACTAAGTAATCCGCATTGTCTCTGCTCTGTCTTGAGCTATACTAGGCTTAAACACATTAGTTGCCGGAGAGGTTGTAATATTACACAATTGCATCATCCACCGTCTCATATTTCTGTAGGTGACGTCGCCTCGTGTGTGCTGGCGGCTCATCCGGTATGTTTGCCGACCCTTACCACCGAAGTCGATGAACCCATGCGCACTCCGTCACTTCCCAGCAAAACACTGTCCCGAGGTGGAAGTGTCCGGAACCGCAAACGCCTTGCAACGCCTCACGACTTCCCAAATGCTGGTCCGGAAAGAGCGGCCTTCCTGGAGTATCTGAACACAACGTCGGGTAAGAACAAGGCAAAAGCAACATTACTGCAAGGGCTAGTTGAGGGTGAAGGTTTGGAAAGAGAGCTCTTGGTGATGCAGTATAGACGGGAACAGTTGGAAGTGGCCAAATTGGAGAGAGATGGAAATGAGGAGAGGTTGAGGGCGGAGGAGCACCTGTTTAACATAAGATGTCGGCGAGAAGCTTTACAGTTGGAGATACTAGAGAGGGAGGTTCTGAGGGTGACGGCCGATACAGAGTTGTTGGACTTGAAGCGTAGGCGAGAAGCGTTGGAGGTGGAGAAATTAGAGAGGGATTTGAAGAAGTAATCAGAGGTTATAAAAAATAATGGTGGCTTTAATGATGATATGTAAGATGTGCCATATCCAAGTGATAAAAGAATATCTCCGTTGATGAAAACAGTACTGTATTTGTTGGAATTAATGACTGTAAGGTTCTATATGATGTTACATATCCCAGTGACTAAAAAGAAGGGGCGGTGTTAAAGCCATTGTACTGCGCTAAATATCTATCAGATGCCAGTGACTGTACACAGTTCTCGGTGCTATGCACAATAGAGGTGTTAAGCGATTAAAGGGCTCTACTTATGTTTAAGATGTTCCTTATAGCAGTGACTATAGACAATCTGCGGTGCTAAACACACTAAAATTCACTTTTAATTTCATGGGTGTAATTATGTGTATGGTTAAATCTCAGGAAATGTTGTGAGGTTGGGCCACACCACCCATCTAGCATAAAGCGTTTCGTTCTAACTATTTATGTGTTGTGATAAACTTTTTACTGTTGTTTGTTTCACATGTTTCTAAGATGTTCCATATCCCAGTCCAAAAATATTTGTTATTTGTACTAAGTACAATGTAAGGAATGTTATTAGGTATATGGCTAAATGTAGTTCAAATTGTTGCTCCTTGTCATTTTGACAGGACACAAGGTATAAATGTTTTGTTGGTCTGGGTACACATGTTATAAAAAGTGCGTTTAGTTTGACAACAATTTGTTTACTTGTGGCTATGTTACGATGCGTACATGTGAAGATATACTTGACTTTTCATATGTCACTCTTTTTTTCTGAGTGTTAATAAAGTTGCCAACAGGTACTATATATACTTTTATCAAAGTGTGTGTCTTTGTATTTTTTTCTGAAAAGAATGCTTCTTCTAATGAACAATACATACCAAAATCAAAAGAAGTTGTCCACCATTCTCTGTCTGGCTGCTTTCCCCACCTGGCTGCGAACACGCTCGGAACGTCTGTAGTTTTCTGGACGGTCATGGTCGCCGTCATCGGCATATGCCTCTTCTTCATCATCTGCCTCTCCGTCGGACTCGGAATCGGAGGGAGCATCGAGGTTCAGGAGTCGTGCTCGATTGTGCAGAATAATACAAACTATTATGACATTGCACGCCTTGACAGGTTGAAGGCGCAGCCGACGCAGACAATGCCATCGTCTTTTGAGTATCCCTATGGACCTTTCAACCAGCGACCTCGCCGACTTATGGTGCTGGTTGTATGCTCTCTGCTGTGGTGTGTTTGGGGTGAGGAAGGGGGTGAAAAGCCAGTCACGCAGCATGTACCCACTGTCCCCAAGCAGTACACCCTTGACTGGTTTGTCCTCGCTCTCGAACGCCGCAAACAGATCAGACTGGCGCAGGATATGCGCGTCATGAACGCTGCCCGGCCATTTTACAATACAATCAATGAACTTTAAATCACCGTCACAGATCACCTGCAATAAGAAACAGGAAACAGTTAGGTACCAAAAGTGAACACAAGGAGTTGAGTGCTGTTAATATAGCGGGTGTTATTTTTATTTGCAAAAACCGTAAAAAGGGCACCAAGTAAAGTCTAATCCACTATAAAAAAAAATCTTTAAATTTACATTATCCAACATATTTAGAAGCACACAACAACCAACAATATCAATACAGATTTGAGGTCATTCCACACATTTCCAATATGGATTATAAAGCAAACAAGAAATTCACCTCACGGTAAGAGACCCTAAATGTAGCGTATATGTAAGTCTAGAAAAGCCTATGTTGGAAGTGGGGTGTGCATCGTAGTTCTGCATCGATGGGGAAGATAATAGTAGGATTTTTTTACAGTAGGCCACTGAAAGTACAGTGCTGAATTGCGTAAAGTGTGTTTTACAAACACATAGCATAGGTGTGAATAGTTGATAGGTATATAGTGTCAGCTAGGTTGGCGAGGAATTGAGACAGGAATTCTTTTTGTGATAACGCTAGGCAAATACCCCTGTATACCAAGTAACAGTGTAAATTCACTTGTGTAAATTAACTTGTCCTTGTAAACATAACGGTATAGGCAATTTTTTTACTTAGTAATATTTACCTGGATGTTCAATGAGTGATAGTGTTTGCGGTTAACGAATTCATGCTCAAACTCGTTGGGGGCCTGTATCCTGATATGGGTGCCGTCGATACAGCCGAAGACATTGGGGAATCCATGGGTGTTGAATATTTTCACCTTCGTACGGTCAGCAGCCTCCTGCGTTGGCAGGTTCACCGACTGTTGCAGTTGGTGGGCGAGTGCATCCGTAACTCGTGAAACAGTGCGTGATACCGTCGACTGATCCACGCCCACCAACTCCCCACACACATCTTGGAAGCTACCACTGGCGTAAAAGCGCAGTGCGATCATAACCTGCAGTGCAAGTGTGGCAAACATTAAATAAGTCTTAGAAAATGTAGGTGGCATGAGAAAGTAGACAATGTTTTGCTACATACTGGTAATTGTTGCAAGCGGGCCAGACAATAGGTGTCACCTAATTAGCAAAAATTAGATGTGTATGTTGCTACACAGCAGCGTAATAATAGTATCAAATTCGAACAAATTGAGTCTAGCACAATAGTAAAATATTGACATATTGATCCATTATTTAGTGGCCTAAACTGTCAACGATGTTACATACAATGCCGAAGAGAACAACTTGCATGCCCTGACACCTCTGTAAGGAAAAGGGTTACAAATTTCGGGTTGTTTAGTGTAGAAGAGACGGCCATTTCAGCAAGCTAAAACACCTCTAACTTGGTCGATCTACAGCTAGAAAATGGTATTTCGCCAAGATTTTGAAGGTCTCATAAATCTCTATCCATAGGATGCTGTTTCACTGAGAGCAAAAGTTTGGAAATAGACAATCACAGCACAGTGACAGTGACACCATTTATGTCCAATCCACCGGAACTCTAGTGTCAATGTGCACATGCGGCGGCATCATAACTACGTCTCGACCACTTGAAAGGTTAAAATAGTAGGTAGAGGGAGAGGAAGGACATATAGAATAAGCTGTAAACACGTAAGACTTACGTCCGTAATGAATGTCATCAACATTAAAGGAAAACAGCACGAAATTACGAGGTGCGTTGTAAACACGTACCTGCAGCAATGGCGGAAGCGATCCCTGTCGGTTTGGATGCTCGATTGCGTCTGTCAACGTATCGGTGAGTGTCAAAATGTCGTGCCTTCGGAATCGGAACTTCTTAAAAAGCTCAAGATCATCAAATTTCTCAAATGGATTAGTCCTATCACGGAAAATACGGTTCCTGGCTAAATGGCCTCTCTCCATAAAGCGTCGATATATGAAGACCTCCATTTTGATTCAGGGCCTACCCCAGCCCTTATACCAGCTATGTAACGGGGGTAGCTTACCCGACTTTTATACCCAGAGGTATCCCTACCCCCGGCCCATGCATAGCAACATTTCGCCGCTATCCCGGAAATCCCAACTACCCCCAGAGGTAGGGCGCTACCCCGGCTCCATGCATACGGGCCTGGGGGGTTCCATCCCCGGCTGAATGAAACGGAACATTTAAAAATAGATACCTGTGGCTATTTTGTCTCGTACTCGACATGTCTAGGACTAGGAAATGACACTTGTTTAAGGTCAGGGTTATGCGGCTGCAGTCAATACCAGGTCATAGTGCCAGCTGAATGGTATCTGAGTTAGACCACACTATACTACCACCGTCATAACTGTGCTCTATGGCATGTTGGTGGCCGGCCTGAGATGACCTGACCCGTTGCTAGGACGCATATCACCAATTTAATAAACCGAAAGAGTGTTAGACCCTGGTTCGGATATTATCTAATTAACTTCTTTCTATGAGATTGTGGCAGTGGAGAGGTGGTACTTGTATTTAATGGAGAACTCTGTATGCATAGCAATATTGTCCGGGCTTAGCGGTTATTAGAGGAACATTGTTCCCCGGGGAACAACGAAGTAGGAAGCAGGAAGTGGGAATAACATAACTTTATTTTCATGACAGGCAGGGTAACCAGCTGACTAGCGCAGCTCTACTCAATGCAGCTGTGAATGACTGGTAAGAAGGTCTGAGATACAACTGAAGTTATACAGGAATAATTAATAATAATTTACATGACAAATGAATAGATTTCAATCATAATCACAGGACATTTCAATCATCATAAACAAAGCATTTTTATCATCAGTCATCAATCAATAAAAACAAGTTTGCAGATTGAAAAATATGTGCACATATGACGGTACAGGCTGTGGTGGAGATAAGAACGAGTTTACCTTCTATATATCTTTATTATTATGGATGTTGGCTGATTACCTTATATATGCTATGTACCAGAACTATGCTGGTTGCGACCAGCAATAACGAGGACCTTTACTTGTGCATTAGATCGATTCATCTCCAAGGATGATTGAAATTGATATATAAAATGATTCCGCTCGAGTGGCGAGTCCCACCCCGCGTAGGGGAGGGGGAGCGAGAGCATGCTGGTGCCCCCCCCCCTCCCCCCAACACCCCGCCCCAACAGGAGGAGGGGGAGGGACCGCTACAGAGCTTATTACACGTGATAAAGGGTTTATCACTATCCATATATGCTTTTGTCCTAATATGCAATCCAAACTAATATTGTCACGAAGGAGTGTGTATAATCTCAAGGGCAACTATTATAGTTAGAATGCATTCACTTGCATCTTACTATGACAATGCAACAGCGATATCTCAATCAATCAATAGTTCCATCCTCTAGTCGAGGGTTGGATGCAATGGTTCTCCACTTGTCCCGATGTTGTGCTGTTCTGATAGACTGTGAATAATTCAAGCCTGTCCACTGTGAAATATTTGTAAACCATGATGTTCTTGGTCTCCCTCTCCCTCTGCTGCCATTCACCTTCCCTTCCAACAATGTACGGTATATTGAACTCTGACGAATGATGTGGCCAAAATAAATAAGTTTCTTTGTCTGTATAGTGGCAAACAAGCTTTTCTTATTTTTAATTTTTCTGAGAACTTCTTTGTTGGTGATCTTCTTTGTCCATGATATTTTCATCATCCTTCGATAAGTCCACATCTCAAATGCTGCTAAACGTTTGTACATTTTCTTAGAGATTGTCCATGTCTCTGCCCCATACATTAGAGTAGACCACACATAACACTGAAGAATACGCTTCCTTGTTTGTATTAATATCTTACTTGATGTTAACACTCTATACATTTTGGAGAATGTTGTTCGGGCTATTGTTATCCTTCTTTTAATTTCTTCCTCACATCTCCCATCATTTGTAATCTTTTGTCCGAGATATATGAATTCGGATACTTGTTCTATGTTTGTGCCATCTATGGTTATATTGACATTTGGTTTATCTGTCTTTTTACTTATAACCATTGTTTTGGTCTTCCTGGCATTCATCTTCATGTTGAATAGTATTCCAGCTTTATTGATTCTATTCACTATATCTTGTAGGTTTTTCTCACTGTCTGCTAGTATTACACTGTCATCGGCATATCTAAGATTGTTGACGTTCATGCCACCTATTGTCACTCCCTTGCAATCTTCAATGTGTCTGAAAATCATCTCTGTGTACAGGTTAAATAGACATGGTGACAATACACACCCCTGTCGAACTCCTCGTTTAATCATAACTTCATCCGATAGGCCCTGCTCCATTTTTATAAATGCACGTTGTGTCCAGTATAAGTTCACAATTAGTTTAATGTCTTTGCCATTGACACCAATATCTTGTAAACATTTGATTAACAGTTCATGATTGACTCGGTCGAAGGCCTTCTCATAGTCAATAAAGCAGGCATAAACATCCTGGTTCACTTCACAATAACGTTCACAAATCATTCTCATATTGAAAATCCCTTCACGTGTACCTCTTCCAGATATAAACCCACTTTGTACGTTACTGATTTGTTCTTCAATTTTCTGTCTGTTTCTCAGTAAAATTATTTTCAGGATCATCTTCAACATATGACTCATCAGGCTTAGTGTTCTGTACTCAGTACACAATGTTGGTTTTAGCTTCTTTGGGAGTCGTACAAATATGGATTCATTCATATTTAATGGTATAAATCCAGTCTCATAGATGTCAGTTACTAGCTTATGAATGATTTGAATCCCCACTTCATCTAGTCCTTTTATCATTTCTGATGTTATCTGGTCACTTCCAGGAGCCTTACCTGCCTTTAGATCATTGATAGCCTTCTCAACCTCTGATACTAATATAATATTCCCATCTTCTTTCTCAATTGTGGGTGGGTTCCCTCTGTCATCATTGTATAGTTTGTTTACATATTCTTCCCATCTGGACTTTATTTCATCTTCTTCAAAGAGCATTTTGCCGTCTTTGTTCTTGATACATTTACTGCTTCTCTGTCTGTATCCTTGACCTGTTATCTCTTTCACTTTCTTGTGCATCTCTCTTGAACGATGTTGAGACTCAAGTTGTTCCACTACTTCACACTTCTTATTCCACCATTCATCTTTAGCTTTTTTGCATTCATCTTCTATTTCATTCTTCAGGTGTTTGTATTTAGGTGGATCAGTGGTTTTCACTTTCTTCCTTTCTGCCATCTTTTCTAGTATGGTTTGCGTCATCCATGATTGCTTTGTCTCTCGTTTTTTATTTGGTAACACCTCCTCTGCTGACTTGACCATGCTTTCTCTGAGAGCTTCCCATTCCATTTCAATGTTGTTATACTCTCTCTGAGGAGTTTCTTCATTCATCAGTACACTGAATTTGTTATGAACAGAGACATTATACTTAGTTCTGTATTTTGCATCTTTTAACATGTTCATATCCATTTGAATGTTGTTTTTAATTTTGTTCTGCTGTTTCAATTTCACTACCATACTGATTACTACTGGATTATGATCCGAACATATGTCAGCACCTGGATATGTCCTTGCCTGTTTGATACAATTTCGATATCGTTGGTTGACAAGAATGTAATCGATCTGGTTCCGACATACATCACCAGGGCTCTTCCATGTATATAGTCTTCTCTTTGGATGTTCAAATAAGGTGTTAGCAATTACTAGTTTTGATGTCAAACAGAAATTTATCAAGTATTCACCACGATCATTTCTCTCACCTAAGCCAAATCTTCCTGTTACTGGATATTCATGTTGTTCTCCAACTTTCGCATTCCAATCGCCCATAACAATTGTTATTTCTCCAGACTTGGTGTATTCCATTACCTTTTTGATGCTGTCATAGAACTCGTTGACTTCTTCATCATCGTGATCTGAGGTTGGTGCATAAACTTGCAGAATGTTTATATTGAACGGTTTTCCCCTCAGCTTCATCATAATAATTCTGTCAGATACTGGCCAGAATCCAATCATTGTGGCGGCAATGGACTTCTTCATCATAATTCCAACGCGGGCCGGCCGGGGGAGGCCGGCGGATCAAAAATCCGCCAGGTGGCGGGTGGGGGGGGGGGGGGGGGGGGGGGGGGGGGGGGGGGGGGGTCTGGCGCTCACGGGTTTGTTTTGTGATGCAGTCGGCCTCGCTGTGCATGGTTAGGAGGCGCCTCACATTGGCGCAGTATGCGCAGGCGTGACGGCGCCTGTCCCTCGCCTCACCGTGGGCCTCCCCGACGTGGGCCCGATCGCACGAGGCGGGGGCGCGGTTCCAGGCCGGGCAGGGGGTCCCGTGGGCGTCCCTGTCGTAGGTGGCGCGGGCGTCAGCTTGGGGTCGGGGGAGGTGGGCGCCTCGGTGGAGAGGGTCGGGTAGGCGGGCAGGGGCGGCGGTGGCTTGGTCCTCGGGCATGGCGAGGCAGTCTAGTCTCATGAGGTTGAGCGCTACCGGGTCGTGCCAGCCCTGGGGGAGGGTTCCGTCCGCGATTGCGGTGAACACGGTCTCTGAGTACCGGCGGACGGTGGCCCAGGGGTACACAAGGTTATCCCGGCAGACTGCTAGGTGGTGGTGGTGGAGTCCCTGGGCGGAGTGGGCGGGGAAGTCGGGGTGGTCGATGAGGGTGAGGAGGGCGAGGGTATACTCGTCCTTTGTCGCCTCCCCCTCTTCACCGGCTTCCTCTCGGCCCCTCGTTTCACCAGGTCGGAGGGGAAGATGTAGTTGGCCGGGATCCCTTGGCTCCTCACGGAGTGGCGCGCCTCGGCGGATGCTAGTATGTCCCGGACAGCGTCGGCCGCGGAGGCGGGGCTGTGGCGGATGGCCTCCTCGTGGTAGGCAGGCAAGGTGGCGGGTGGTGCTTGACTGGAGAGGTGACGTTACCTCTCGTACTCCGGGTGCGCGGCCCCGGGGAGGGAGGCCTGAGGCGGCGGCGGGGGCCGGGCTGTAGTGGCGGTAGGCGCCCGAGGCGTCCGGGCGGCTTGGGGCCTCAGGGGAGATGAGGGGATCCCCGGGCGGGGCCCCCCGGTCTCCAGGGAGTCGATCCGGGCGTGGAGGTCGGCCGTCGCCTGGCGCGCCTCGGCGGCGGAGTGCTGATGGTCGAGCTGGATGCGCTGGAGTGCCTCCAGCAGTGTCGACATCTCGGGGCCCGAGGTGCGGCCCGAGGGCGCCGCGGGGGACGCCGGGGCGTAGGCCGGGGACTTGCCCCGGCCGGGTGCTGGAGAGGGCCCCGGGGTGCGGGGGCGGCCCGGGATCCCTTCCGTCCACGTCCTTTTCCTTGAGGCATCCTGAGGCTGAGCTGGAGCAGAGATCCGAGGTGGAGAAGCCAAGACTTGAAGAAGGAGGGAGCTGGGAGACGGCAGGAGGGCGAGTGCCTGAGGGAGGCCGGGGGGCGACCTTATAAGGGGAGGAGGGAGGGGCGACAGCAGGTGAGTGTGAAAGCTGCCGGCCCGGGGGAGGGCGAGAGGTGGCGAGCAGCGGCGTCGGGTGAGGCGTCAGCGCTGCGGGACGTGGAGGGTGGGGGAGGGGGCGGCGCGCCGCGCCATCTGCCGAGGTGAGAAAGGAGCGCGACAGCGCGGGGCGGGGGGAGGGTCTCTTCCTCTCCTCGCATCAAACGTAATGCTTCGCATTACGACCAATTATATATATACTACTTACGCCACACATGGCAGCGCCAGTCTTTTTCTATTATTAGCGGCCATTACACGTCTGATACTAGTACAATGCTTCACCTCGACTTGTGGAAAAATACTTCAATTCACTACGCCACCTACTGACTCAGACTCGAACCACTGACCTAATTTCCACATCACCTACATTGGTCTGACCGCATCACCACATGTAGAGGTACTCACTTGCCCCCTAGAGCCTGAACACACATGGGCCGTATTCGGTTATGACGGTCCTGACCATTCGGGCCATCTGGGTGGTCAGGATTTCAAATAGAACACCCCGAGTTGAACAGAAAAAATACATGGGCCGTGCGCAAAACAATCCGACTCCAGTCCCCATATCTTGGCTGGGGGTATCAGGAGCATTTGTGCTGGCACCTGTGTGTGGCGGTAGTGAGACCATGTACTGCAAAGCTACCTATTGTTTGTTTATAATGTAACAGAGCATGCTGAATAAAATGGACATATATCTAAATTATGCAATCATAAAATCCTATAAATCCTATTTTGCTGTAGTTGTATTGGTTATTACAAAAAAAAGAGTCTCGAATTAAGCCACTATTGTTTCCACGTCAAGTGCATTTGTTTAGGCCCTGCGCATGCGCTAAAAGGTGGTTCGGATGATCCGAGTTGTTTAATCCGTTACGGCCCTGGTGTGAGCTAGGATTGGTGGTGTAACTTTGTCACTCACTCAACCAACTTGAATGATTTATTCCAAATCGGTAGGGTTAAGCACCAATGAACCTGAGGCCCCAGTGGTAAAGTGGTAAAATCTCAAGGGCAAAAGTGGGTTGTCCACGATGTTAAAAGTAATATGATATGGTTATAGTTTAAAAATAAATAGCTGGCCAAGAGCGGGAAATACATTGATATGATAGTTGTGCTTATATTTTATATTGTAACTAGACAGGTGGCCGAGGCACCAGTTGCCAGTCCTGTAGTTATGAGCCCTGATAAGCGGGTATTACAGTACCTCTGATACCTTATACCCCAGTCACACGAGAGCCAGCGTCCGCCTACGACCTTCTTACGCCCAAAAGGACGCCAACCTCCCAACCTCCCATTCAATACATTGATTCAAATATGTGGTCGGCACCAGGTCTGCACCATGGCGCCGCCAGATTGGTGCTGGCTGTTGCCGCATCAGTGCCGGGGCCGGGGAAGGGGCAGGGCCGGGGCGGGGCCGGGGCGGGGCCAGGGCGGGGCCGGGGTGGGGCCATGGCGGGGCTGTGGTGGGGCCATGGCAGGCTGTGGCGGGGCCATGGCGGGGCTAGGTCAGTGACACCAAGGGGTCGGTGACCTGGCAGTGCCAGGGCGGCGCCATGTCGCCAACCATTTTTAATGGCGCCGCCGGAACAGGACACAAGGAGGTTGCACATGCAGCAGCTGCATCCTCCTTCTGAAATGGACGCCAGGAGGTTGTCATCCTCATGGCACCAGTACTTAAGGAGGGCATAAGGAGGGTGCAATGAGGATGTTTTGACATCGCAAATTGATCATAAGCAAACGCAGGCCTCGTGTGACTGGGGTATTAGGTGCTAAAATACCTCAGGGAGTTTGACGCCCATGCCTTGCAAAGTTGTAAACTAGTGCCTTGTGGTACAGGTTCTTGATAGAACCAATGGCTACAGGAGCAAACCCTAACAGAAAACCATGTTAACGTGGCAGCGTTAAGGGCGGTTATGAATGGAATTCCCAACATCTCCCGACCAGCCACTGAGAGACAAACAGGTTGTGTGTGTCTTGACATGTTCTTGCCAGTGCGAGACCTCACTTTTTCCCCGAGAGAGTGCCACTAGTAACTTGCAAAACACTGCAACACTTCAGTGCTTTGCAAGCAGCTTTTATGAAATGCACAACCGCACAAAATCATCACTGTAACAGCAGAGAACCAAATAGAGCGGCAGTTAAGTAATAAAAGCAGTTGTTGTCGCATTGCGGCTAACAGAATGATGATGAGTTATGATCCTGACCCATCAAATATAATCTAGCAACAAAAGACACAGCAAACACCATCGGGCAACCTTCAGCGCAGTGACATCTGGTGTAAACGCTGATAATAATAGTCGCACTTTGGAGATATTTGGATGCTGTTGTACTAGCATTTCTCCAGAACAAACCGCCAGAACCAGCCATCCCTCCATAATAATAAGATCAAGCAGAAGAAGAAGAGGAAGAAGAAGAAGACGGAAAAACACTAATAGTGTTTATATTTCATATTTGTGTCACGTGATGACAGCCTCCTTGAGAGGCGGGCGTAAAAAAAAACACATCTAGACACCCACCCACCCACTCGCACACCCTGGCAGGCCGTGACGTCAGCACCAGCTCTGGTGACGTGAGTGCTGTCAGCGGTGACGTCAGGCACTAGCCTGTGATGCAGGCAGTCCATTTACGGTACCAGCAATTCACAGCGACGCCGGTTGGTCACTTGGGCTCGGATAAACCGCCTGAATACTGTTTTATTAGCAGTTCACCAGAACACACCGCCAGAACCAGCCATTCCTCAATAAGAAGAAGAAGAAGAAGAAGAAGAGGAAGAAGAAGAAGGACAAGAAGAAGAAGACGACAAAACACTATTTTGCTTTTGCATTTGTCAATTAAAGTCGAACCTGTTACTACTAGACTACTGAAGTTTATATGGCAGAGTTTTGATGTGCTTGCCAAAATTAATTTAACATAGTTTTATTTCAAATGTCTCCAAACTGCGACGTTTAAAATCAAAGTTACTTCAAATTAAAATGCATTAATTAATACAATACCAGAACCTCACAAATATCGGACTATGAGACTTTAAGCAAAGGACATTTCAACCATCGATAATCGAGTTATTTCATGCTAGCCCGCCCTGTCGTTTTGTAGTGAAGCCGTGTGCCTGGTTAAATAGTGCCAACTGCACATGTTCATGTCATGGGTTTAATTAAATCAGCCAGAGGTTGAATCCCACCACCTGCCATCACTGCTAGCAGGCATTCAACTCATTCCACCGTGCTCTCTATGACATATCGACTACTGATTTGCTAGGCTATAAGCCTTTTTCAGAATGACTTCTTAAAGGCACCTCAGTTTCCAAAGCATTGAGAATCCAAACCAGTGCTTCGGCGCTGACACAACATCTATTCAGATGAATAAAATATGCATTTTGTTAAAACACCCCAAAGACTAACTTGACTGAAGGAATAAGATTCATGTTTTACCAACAGTAGATCTATATTAACTGTGGACTTGGTAAGCCCTTGACGCATATCTGTTTCGAATTATTATTTTTTTTACTTTTTTCTAAGATATAAAGGATTCAGTTGGGCGCCAAATTATCTGTGTTTTGGCCCTCCTGCATTTAGTAAAATTTCCTTAATTCGAAAGTACTTGGTTCGGAAAGGGATATTGATGTGGAATTTGTAATTAGGTCATATTGAGCTAGTAAAATGATGAATGATATCGAAATATGCATCTTGTCCCACGGGCATTGAGCAGTCATTTGGAAAGTGTAATTTGACATTTGCAATATGTAATGTATCACGCATTATGCGAGTATAAAGGTGCGGAAGGGAATGCCTCCTCCTTGCTATACTCATGACTGGTGGCGCCACCACCAGTGCTCCTCCTCCCAATCGTGCGTGCCGAACCGCCACTTCCACCGGAGCATTTATTCAATCAAGCATAAGTTGAAACCTCTTCAAAATATTCCTGATAAATGTATGTGTGTTGGAAAACGCATACCGTCTTGCACAATATCATATCAAGTTGAAACCTCTTCAAAATATTCCCCATAAATGTATGTGTGTTGGAAAACGCACACCATCTTGCACCATATCATATCATATACATAACCATGGATATACAAGTAGTGGGAAGCCTGCGGATCGCATGGCCAGAATATGTGAAACTAATTTTTCATGCAGTCAAGTGGAAGTTCACATCTCCTTCACAATACTACTGATAAATGTAAATGGTTGGTTGTTGGCGTTTTACATCCTGACAACAGCTAAGGTCATAACAGTACGGGTACCGACTTGTGATAGGGTGCACCTATGGCGAATTTATAGTGCTGGCCCACTGGGAGACCAGGCTGCCGGCACATTATCCTGACACCGAGCCAACCAGTCCTTGCCCTAACATAATAATGCTGAGTGCCTGGATAGGAAGCGACAAGTACCAATTGTGTAAGTCATTGGTTTGACTCGACCGGGAATTGAGCTCCCGACTTTCCGCACGACAGGGTCGCACTCTATCGATTCGGCCATCGCGTCCAGTTCTACATGGAAATGTGTGATGGAAAGCTTATAACATCTTGAACCATATCATAGATATACGCACGAGTAAATGAGTAAGAACAGAACCTAGGAATGCGATGGCGAGATTATAACTTCTCTGGGGCCGAAGAAGAGATAAGAATATCAAGAAAAATGTAATGCTTCACCAAATATAGCATATTCCCCCCTCCCCCCGCTAATAATTATATTCCTGTATTGGCAACCGAGGCTGAAAGATTGGCATATCGGCGGCAACATGCCATGGTTTCAGGTTAATAACACTAGTTTAACAGAGGACACTGGAATAAGCAGACATAAAATAAATACATGATTATATTAACTCGGAACAAATAAGTCAATGATCAAATAAAAAATACATTTTTGTTTGAAAGAATACATTAGCAGGAAGCAATCAAAGACATCTTAATTATTCATAATAATTAGAAAATGCTAGTTATGATAATTAATTATTAAATCGACTCAGTTCGGTGAAAGCAGACTGCGAAAAATTAGTGTGGGGAGAGTGGCAATGGACGGGGAAATTTAGTGTACAGAGACCTTGGCAGTGGCGTCTCTGACGTCACAGCGCGTGGCTGTAAACAGACCCGGATAATGCTGTTGAATGTGGAAGGGTAGCCGGGAGAGCTGCAACCTTTTCCCGTGGTGTCTCTCTCTGGTGGCCACCCGGCAGCTTACGCCGTTACCATGCATATATAAATGAATATATGTGTCTATATTTATATGGATGTAGATATAGTTGTTAAGCATCGACACTGCATATGATATTAATGTGCACATTAAAGGATAATCAGGTAACAGATAATTATACTCGTTTAATGCTTATACAGTATATATATATAGGTGATCAGAGCCCCTGACAGGTGGCGCCGGTGTAGCCAAACGTGGAACTAATCACTGGCATACACTAGCTGTGGTTCACAAATAACAGTACAAATATAACTGAAGATGGTGGTGTCCTTGTTTATATTCCCATAATAGATTATAGAAGCACATATATACATGTGTGATGGATAAGCCTTATGCGAGTATATCGGCGTGGGAAGGGATTATTGCTTTTATTATTAGCTTAAAAGAATCCGCATTGGGGCTGTCAGTATAGTATGACTTTCATCGTTTAATACAATGTTGATTGATATCTTTCAACGATTTAAAAATATATTTATATAAATATATATATATATTAATGGAGTAAGCAAGGGGAATTTCAGTCACAGAAAATTGGTCTTCCTCATTCCACTACTTCCTTGCCCGCACATCGTAGTGATGCCCAACGCCAGGCTAGGTGGCAACATGCATAGTTAGTAAGTTTTTGGTTTCAGTTGAGTTCGAATCCCATGACCTCGCAAAGCAGGAGTTGGGCTCTCAACTCATTCGACCACCCTGTCTGGGTCTGTAGTAAAATGGTGATGTGTACTACGTTTGTGGAGGGTTTAGTAGGGTTTGGAAAAGTAGTATTTGTGGTAATGCAGTAGTTATCTGCTAAAATACCCCAGGGAGTTTGACGCCCCTGACTTGCAAAGTTGTAAACCACTGCCTTGTGGTATAGGTTCTTGATAGAACCAAAGGCTAAGGGAGCAAACCCTAACAGAAAACCATGCTTCCATGGCAGCATTAAGGGCGGTGATGAAGGGAAATCCCAACATCTCCCAGCCAGCTACTGCAGGGACAAATAGCTTACGCCTGTCTTGACGTGTTCTTGCCAGTGTGAGACCTCTATTTGCTCCCCAAGAGAGTGCTGCTAGTACCTTCCAAAAGCCAGCAGCACTTCAACACTTTGCAAGCAGCTTCTATGAAATGCACAACTGCACGAAATAGTGGCGGTTAAAAAATAAAAGCAGTCTTTGTCACATTGCGACCGACAGCATGATGATGATGATGACCTTGACAATGTTGACAACTTTGAACTGCCTCAAACACATTCCGAGATTCGTCATATTGGCGCCAACACGTTTAATTCACACAGACAACAGGCACATTCTCTTAATGGCGTGACGATCTTCTGGGGTATGGTCACGTGATACCAATTACCACCCACCAATAAAATAACCATCACCAAAGGTGGGCCCCCATGACGTCATCAAACCAATATCAAATCACCAACACTACAGATAAGAAGACATACTGCTTACGTTTGAAAATGTCCACCCACGCCCGTTAAAGTTGAATAGACCCATGATTTTGACTTTCTATTTGATTCTAGGTAGCCTCGATAAATATTGCTGCACGTATTAAGCATTGTTCTGTGCGGAAGGTCATGCAACATCAATGTAATAGGAGCCATTAAGTGTGTCCCTATTGGTGCCCAGCATTGTGTGAATGCAAAAATGACTTTGGTGTATTTTTACTTCAAATATCTCCAAAGTACCCATTTATATTAACAGAAATATTTCAGACTGGTATGAGGTAGACTATAATAATGAACCTAATACATTTATCTGGGGAAAAAATGGCAAGATACAAAACCACCAGAATTTTACCTCAAACATAAATTTAACTTGAATATAATTTCCACAATTCGAGAATAAAACTTCGCAACTTCAATTACGATTCCTAGTTAACGTAATACTTACTAAATAAAAAGCTATTTTCCAGAACAAAAATGGTGTTATTTGCACAATAATAGCGCGAAACTTGATTTGCTTGTTCTAATTGAGTTAATATTGACAGACACTTTGCTCAATTATGGGGATTAGCTGGAGCTGCTTCGCTCACAGAACTTTGCAAATCCCAAAGGACAATTCTCTCTCAGCGACTTAGTGAGCATTGTCGATTGTTGTAATTATGGTTTTCTTGAGACGTTGGTTAAGTGAATTAAACTCTCGTAGCAGGGTACTCTCGTAGCAGCGTTTAATCTGTAGACTCACACCTGCTAATTTATGAAGAAAATCTGTTCTGATTGGACTGTGTTGGTTAAGGGAGCGTTGTTCTGTTAGCAGAGCCACATTCATTCATTAAGTTACATAGTCCAATGAAGCATCACATTTTCAAAACTAAGACAATTATGTACATGTTATTCTACATATATAAGTTAGTTACTGATGCAGTTATTACACATTTGTTATTGAATTTAATAGAACCTGTTCCTGTTGCAGCCTATGTCGCCATAGATTTAACAAGCATGTCCACAGTAATTTCGCAGGTTTACACCATATATCTTCCATCTTCAAATTTAGCCAATTCAAATAAAGCTTACTCCAAACTAAAGTAACATAGATACTAACAATCAACCTAATATATTTATCTCAGAAAATGACAGAAACTCAGAGCTATCCGAGTGTACTTATGTATTTATGATCGGCATTATTCACAGGCCTCCTCCGAGGAGATGATAATGTATTTTTTCAAATATATATTGCAGAATTTCTGGCATATGAAGTAATATATTTATATATAGAATGCTTCCTTCCTGATATGTATACATATATATTACATTTTATTATATATAAATAAACGTATGTATATATTTCATGACCGGTATACATCGCTTTGTCTCTCTCTATATATATATGCTGCCTAAGCTATTATGAGAGTATAATAAGGCCAGACGCTTCCATCTGTTTCTCACCCCTAACTCCTCCCTCAGTCATCAACTGGAGGAGCCTTGATCTAGTCATATGTTGTTCCAGCCTAGTCAACCCCAGATCTGTTACCGAGCGCCACCCATCTGCACACGGCCATTGCCCCCCCCCCCCCCCCCCCACCTACACTCACTGTACCGCCGGAATTTCTTTTTCTTTCTTTCTGGAATATAGTGTATTTCTGTCATATCTACCTATGCAGTGCCAATATAAATACATATTTCTAGATATATACAAATCTACCATATATTGATATCCTTCTGCCATGAATACTGTGACTAATAGAACACTGACCAAACTTAGATTGTTTAGAATGTCAATTCCAATAGTCAGATGGCCGGAAGACCAGTGCTTCGGCTCTGACAAATGTCATATTCAGATGAATAAATACTTTACCCAAAACAAAAAACAAAAAAAATACTGACGAAATTCCCTCTGACATCTGTATCTGTATATTTGACACATATCATAGTATATTCTTGTCAAATTCTGCACATATGTGATATATTAATTAACCATCTCCAGCATATATTGTCGTTAATTTAATTAATCATATTAGTCAATATTTGTATTTGTTATGCTTAAACCAATAGGTAAGTGGTTTACAGCCGATGTGCATAAACATCACGATGTGCAAGTGATGTTTCCAGTACGCTGACAATCTGCGCGCGATACTGAATGTATTGAAACAGTTAAGGTAAGCCATTTTTCGTGGAACTGATCAGATTTCCTAAAGCTTCCTAATGGCGTGCGTTCCTGAAGTCAGTCACACATAGTGCTTCCCGCCGAAACATCATGGACATTTGTCGCCAGATGGCGCCAGTTGTCGCCAGGTGGCGCCTGTTGTCGTCAGATGGCGCCAGTTGTTGCCAGATGCGGGATTGTGGAGGCGGGATTGTGTGGGCACGACGAGAGGCGGGAATGTGAAGTGTTGGGATGGAACGTGTCAAATGGCCAGATATGAGGCAGTGGAGATGGGGAGTGTGGAGATAAAGGGATGTAGTAATGTGGGTATGTAGGAATGGGTGAATGTGGGGATGTACGAATGTGGGGATGTAGGAATGTGGGCATGTGATAATATGGTGATGTGGGAATGTGGTAATGGCCATGTCACACTACAACGTAACAACATCGACGTAGGGAGAACGTGAAAAACGTTGAACTTCTCGGCGTAGAATGCAAATTTGGGCACAAGTTGAATGTGGATGCAGTGTTGTGGACGAGAGAGTAACAGTGGTAAAGCGTAGTGATAGCGTCATTCACTGAGAGAGGACAACGTAGTTATGCTCAGGGACTGTTATGTACGTTATTCCATCGCCAGAACTATGTTGCATTACATTACCTTACGTTACTTACGTCATGAAATGGTGGCAAAAGGGTAAATGTATGTTGGATGTCCGTTAGGCATCTGTTTTCCCAATGTGGGTCAACATAATGCAATGTAATGCAACGTAGTGTAACGTAGTAACCAGCGTTTCATTGACATTCACTGAACGTGTACAGAACGTACGGCGAACGTAAACCCTTACATTCTAGTTACGTCAAAAGTTTTGAACAGGTTCAAAACTTTGAGGCACGCCGACGTAACACAACGTAATGTGATGTAGCTCGATGTCAGTCTAACATCATTCTGACGTCATCATAACTTAATCCAACATACGTCAACGTAATGATAAAAAATCACCACGTCAGGTTTACGTTGGCTCGTTCCGTCATAGTGGGACAGGGGTATAAGGACGAGGCCATTCGCAGAGCTGCTTTGCTCTGCGAAATAGATTGTGTAACCAGGATTTGTTGCACGACACATAGCCAAACCCTCCATGGACAATTAATATATGAGCAGCCTATATTATGAATGCCATTTTCAAATTATTTTCTGTCAATAAAATAATTACTAGAAATTACATCAATTTATATCAATTATGTGATAGTTCTGTTAATGTGACATTTTCTATCCATCACCTCCAAAATGTTACACATTGAATTATTTGTATTTGGCCTAATGAGTAATAATGATATATATTTTTTCGGAATATCATGACTATGGCTGTCACTAAGTGTCCTGATGACCAGCTTGTTGCTGGTCTGCGAATTGTACATGTTATATTTAACATGGGTAATTCAGACACGAGACTGGACAGCCAATAAACATCACCGATAAGACCCTGTGGAGCCACCTCCCGGCTCTAGCCCGAACTAACTGCGACTCCCAGATCAAATTTCCCGCCATTCCGGTCATGTGCCCCAACGGCAGTTTGAAACCCGCGCACAACTGTCCCAGCTGCCGCCATTGTCGCACCATCCAGCTATCTTCGCCCACACACCCACACCATTAGATAAAAAGTGAAACTATAGGGTTGAGGTTTCTAGTCAAGCCCAATTCAAACCAATAGCATGGCCCAGGAAGAAGAAGCAGATCAACGGCGGTTCCCGGTTCAGTGACACTTATGTATTGCTGTCATGAATTACTCAAATACACTGTACTGATGATATACCATATATGTGAATTAAAGCCCATTGTACCTAATGCGGTCTTCTGTCATGAATTACAATATTGGTGGCTAAAATTCGCAGAGCAGCAGGCTCTGCGAATAGCCAGTCCGATGTGATGATGTGGGAATGTGGTGATGTAGGGATGTGGGAATGTGGAGATGTGTGAATGAGGAGATATGTTGGTATGGGGAAAATGTAAAAATGTAAGTATGTGGTAACGTGAAAAGTGTAAACATGTATGGATATGATGGTGCTGTGGCAATGTGGTGATGTGTTAATGTGGCAATGTGGTCATGCAATGATGTGTTTATGTAGGAATCTTTTAATGTAGTGAGGTGGTAATGTGGTGATGTGTTAATGTGGGGCTGTGCAGATGTTGGGGACATGGGCGTGTATGGAAGTAATGCCAATGGTAGGGTCTGTCTCTAAAAGCAGCTTCCAAACTGCCACCCAGCTGGCGTTGGTTGACATATTGAAAAGTTTGTTTATCTCAGAAATTTGATGGTATTAAAGTCTATGCTATTAGATTACATTGAAATAGTTGTCAGAGAATTTCTACACATATCCTTTAGATATACCAACTATCTACTTCCAAAATCACTTGGTGGGCTCAGTAACTAAAATATCACACAAGACACAATATTGTACTCACATGGTTTAATCCCAAAACTAAAGTTGCAACAGGCACATGTACATAGTCTGGGCTGGCTGGTGGCGGTGGTGAGAGAGAGCGTGCACTTGCCATGCACCCTTATTTATAGGTTAAAATCCAGGTACCAGTCAGGTGACCGAGCCTGTTCCCAGCAGGCCCTTGGCTGCAGAGTATCAATGCAACCAGGTACCAGCCAGGTGACCCAGCCTGTACCCGGCAGGCCCTTGCCTGCAGAGTACCAATGCAACCAGGTACCAGTCAGGTGACCTGGCCTGTACCCGGCAGGTCCTTGTCTTCAGAGCATGAAATATAAACCACCCGCAAATTCCCAAATATTTTACAGCGATAAATCGCCCCTAGAATCATGGATGTCACCGTAGACATTTTTCCTCATTCCAGTACCATCCAGCGCAGCCATGATTCTAACAAATAGAGTCAGAAAATATCATATAAAAATGTTTACATAATAACTTGGTTCGTCAACTTATTCTTTGTTTACAATAATAGAGTGCCCTGTGCACAGCTATAAAAAAATTGAACTAGAACTACAGAGTTATCATACGGTGATATGAGCCTCCCCACAATATATTAGGATTGTGTTAGCTACCCTTACTCCTTCTAAATTTGGAAGAATTTTTGGTTTCCATCATATATTCCTCATCCACTGTATGGTCCTCTCATTCATATTTAATGATCACTTTATATTGATATCTGGTCTGCTGGTCCACCTTGATGGACCTGGTTCCCTTCTCAAATGTTTTTATGGTACGAGTGGTAATCCTTGGAGAACCTAGTCATGACACCACTTGTAGACCTGGACCGGTTCGGTTGTGGAATCTTGGAACATTGTCTTCACCAGCTTCGCCCCAGCCCTGTTACCCAAGGGGGTTTTATTGGCCACTTCCCATAGGTGAATGTCTCTGGTCCTTACCACCCCCTCAGTCATGTGGCTGCTTCTTGTGCAAGGCATACCTGTACTATCCTCAATAGCTGCTTACAGGGAGACTTGTGTTGCTGCTGATACCACATTCGATGCCCTATGACCAGTCCTTCACCATCATCCCATGTCTTTGGTTCTCTCTCTCCACTTCAATTGTTCATACTGAGACCATTCTTCTTCAATATATATGCCTGGTCACGAAGTTTCCCACCCATCAATTACTTTGAACCTGAATAATTACTTTGAACCTGAATATTCTCATTAAATAATACGCCCCTTGAAAATAACAAAAGAAAAAAAACCATGAGTTTGAAAACCATGAGTTCTTTTTTTTTTTAATTTTCAAATATTTTACAATATGTGTCTGTGCGTGAGGGGGGGGGGGGGGGGGGGGGGGGGGGGGGCGGGGGTGTTCAGGGTGGTCAGTGCGCAGTGGTTTCTGGGAGGTTCAGCCACTGACTGGCAGGTGGCGCTTTAAAAGCACAAACGAATAAAAGTATAAAATCCATCACCCTTGGAGTGAATGCTTCGAATCAAAGTCCTGCGCATTTACTGAAATAACACCCCTCTGATGTCGTGTATGGTGGCGACCTTCCTCTCCTACTAATAATGGTCAGTCAGATATAGACAGTTGATCCTGAAGTGAATTTGAGCGGACCTCTTCAACAGTTAATAGTGTCATTCGGCTTCCTAGATTGATTATGTGATGGAATAACAGAATGGGTTGAGGACATGTTTCCTATCTCCGATCATGTCAAGCCAATGATTGAAAAGCTTATAATCGTCGCTAACTAGCTATCTTGGCATCAGTAGGATAGGAAAAGAAACGGTGGACAGTCGAAGCCCAGTTGTGTGTGATTGAAATATCGCCTGATTAATCAACAGATTTCACTTTTTATTTTACAGCAAAAAAGGATGACGCATTATATTCTAGTTGTATCTTGATCAGACAGATCATCATCCACACAGCATGACCCGATTTCCCACACAGTCACGTTATCCCAACACTGCGCTAACCAGTCCTTTACCCTATCGTAGTAATGCCAAGTGCCAGGCTAGGTAGCGACAAGTATAAATTTGGTTAGTTATTTGCTTGACTCGAGTGGTGTTTGAATCCTGACCTTCCATGTGGGAAGCCTGTTCTCTCTACCTATTCGACTAGCACATCCGGTGGGAATGCAGTTGTGGCCCAGCGGTCAATGCTGGGTTAGTGTCACGTGGTTCACATCACGTGGTGGTGACCTGTTGGTGGGCTTCGCCTCGGCTATAGATACTTTGAAGTCTCGTAAAGCCTCGTTCTTGCCAAGAAGACACTTGGCGAGGCGAGACTTTCGGTGGGGGAGCATTAGGAGTAATATACCCCGCTGTGCTGACAGTCTGACATATTGTAGAGTGGGTGTTCGAGTCTGTGGCTATGTAGGTAGGCTAAAGTGCAAAACAATACATACTGACAGAAAGATAGAAAGTAAAGCAAAAGTAAGAGTGTAAGAGAGAGTCCAAGCCCCTCTGGTTTATTATATATAGTAAATGGATTCTTGGTATAGGATCATGCCATTACTCCAACCAATAGGGATGCAGCATTCCCAGTTCTTCTAATAGGGACTCAACATTTCTGGTTACCATGACCACCAGTGGTCTGCCCACCACCATAGCTGGTTGACTTGTGGCCACCACCAACCTTGACCCCTGTGAGTTCACTCAGCAGAGAGCCAGGCCCTGAGTGCACTCACACCCACACCTGCCAAGCATCCCTCTGTCAATAATTACCTGCCCTCTAGCATGGGCCAAACCATATATATATATATATATATATATATATATACATATATATATATATATATATATTCACAACATACATATAGACACACTCTTGGCCGGCCACACAGAATAATAATAGAAGATTTCCATTTACCCCCTCTGCTGATTATCGGAATATTTTATAATATGATGGCACGTTATCCGGTAGGGCTTCCGGTGTCCTTGAAATCGAAAGTGATCTAACCATAACCTCTGCCTAAGAGTAAGACCATCTCAAGGTTGGTAGTTTGTTATGGTAACAAGATGTCCGAATGAGTTAGAGCGTCCGTCTCCCGTGTTGGTAGATCGTAGGTTCGAACACTGGTCGAGTCAAACCAATGACTTGAAAATTGATACTTGTCAATTCCTAGCCTGGCACTCAGCATTATTAGGATAGGGCAAGGAGCAGTGGAATGAGGAAGACCAATCATCTGCGATTGAAATTTCTCCTGCTTAATCAACTAATGGACCCCAAAACACGAGAATGGTGGTTAGCATAACTACACTCCCACCCCCAGAGCATTATTTAATTGATCTAATATTATGATCGTTGTTATTATTTACGCTGTTTCTTAATTTCATGACCAGATGGGATGGCCGAATGTGTTGAGTGTCCATCAGCAATTTTGGTAGATCGTATTTTTCGAATGCTGGTCGAGTAAAACCAATGACTTAACAATGTATACTTGTCGCTTCCTAGCCAGGCGCTCATCATTATTACGATAGGGCAAGGAGTGGTTGGCTCAGTGTCAGGAGAATTATTCTTATACTGTGCTAACCAGTCCTTATGCTATCCTATGAATGAAGAATGCTTGGCTAGGTAGTTGCACTTATCGATTTTGTAAGTCATTGGTTTGACTCGGCTGGGGTTTGAACTTTGAACCCATGACCTCCTGCATGATATAACCAGCGCTCTAACCCAATTTGAGCATCCCATCCATTTCCACAATAACCAAATAGAGGAGTACCTCCCTTACCAGGGCCCGTATGCAGGAGTCGGTGGTATTCGGTGGTAGCGGGCCAAAACGGTGGTAGGAGGGAATTTCCCGGGATGGGGCGAAAAATGGTATGCACGAGGCGGTGATAGGCCTAACACCAAAAGCTTAACCGGTGTTATCCTACCCCTGATAGATAGGAGGTATAGCGAGTTCATTAGGCCCAAATCTATTCAATGCTGTCATATTTAACAGAATTACATCTGCAATAAGTGAAATTTCATGAAATTAACCCTAAATTCGAAGCAATATTAATGCTGCCGCTGCAACGGCGGTGATATTAATATTAATATTTTCGAATCGACGAACGTAAAGTAAACAAATCGCCGCTGCCGCACGTCGCTTTCCATACTGGCGGCGGCGCCGGTTGCTTGCAATATTAATATCGCCGCCAATGCGGCGGAAGCGTTAATAACGGTTTGAATTTAGGGTTAAATTGATCAAATTTCACTTATTGCGTATGTAATTCTGTTAAATATGATAGCCTTTAATAGATTTGAGCCTAATATATGGCTACAAATGCAGAGGGATTTCCCAAATCTATAAATAACTTCATGTGTAGCTATAATCAAAGTGTTACGCGCTCCTGCATACCACTTGACACAGTTCCCGACGTCGGCGATAGCTACCCGGTAATAGGCTGTAACACCAAAAGCCGCTACCACCAACTCCTGCATACAGGCCCAGGTCTATTCACATTTCTACATTCTTTTTAAAGCTGCATATTCCAACGAAAGCTTCAAATTGTTGAAAGTGAAACATGGACGTAGATGTAAACCCACATTTCCAGCCTACATGAGCACTCAATAAACTGAATAGAATAAGTCAACTGAATCCAGTGAACTCTTGCATTGCCTCATGTTGAAGTCAACATAGATAATTCGGGGCACGAAAGCATATGACCAACATCCTGCCTATGACGCTCTCCACTGGTGCTGCCTTATGGGTAGAGCCGGGACCCCGCACTTCCATGCCACCTAGCGTTACATACCACCATGTGGTGCAGCCACCATGTGGTGTCGGCAAGAGCTGCTCACTTTGTCCGCAGTATCCGAACCCGCATGGTGTGTGGAGCTGTTGCACCTTTTCTCAGCCACCCGACCCACCCATCTGGAAGATCTAAAGGGGCTAGGGTTGAGCGTCCTGGTAGTCAACACGTTATGATTAAGATAGACTGAACACGACAATATACCTATGATATACTACGATTCATTCAAATAATAAAAACTCTTAATTACCACTTTATATACATGTGCTATAACCATAAGTAATTCTGTAAGCTTTCTTTTCAAGTTTGAAGTTAACCCTTTAAAATTAAAATTAAAAAGTCAAAGTAAAGTAAAGGAGATTATTATATGTTTCTTGTATATAATACAGCAGGAAGTCAAACCTTGGACTATACACCTTTAAGAACACGCAAGGTTCGGTAGTTCACCGTCGGTGTTGGTGCTATTTTGCCAGGCGATGCCTTCAAGGGGAGGATCGATGGGTTAGTCTGCGTTGTACTCTCACTGCCAGGAGCCTCGTTTCCAAAATAGGAACCCAAACCTGGACCAAACCATACTACACTGCTTTCATCGTTGACCTGTGGAAGACTAGAACAAATGCAGTAGAATTCACACTTCGCCGGTGATTCAACATGCCTTATTACTTTGCTTTGGAATGCTGACTGAACCGGTTTGTACTGGTATATCGCTGAATATGGGTCATGGAGGGTGGGTGGGGGTATACTGTGACTAATGTAGTTTTAGTGTGCAACCGGCCCTTGATAACTAGGGATCATGTCTGTTCTACACTAAACAAACCTTGAACTGCTTGTATTGACATTTCCTATAGTTCTTCGAGTATTTGTAAGGTGAGCACTAAGTGTTAACATCGTTTCCAAAATATGAACCCAAACCTGCACCAACCCACAGTCATTTCATCGATGCGCTATGGAGTACTAGGCCAAATCAAGTAGAATTCACAATTCATCGGTGATACCTTCTTTCTTTTCTTTCGAATGTTGCCTGAACCGGTTTGAGCTGGTTATTGCTTAACATGGATCATGGAGGGTGGGTGGGGTTCCATTGTGATTAAAGCCGGCCCACCTGTATGCAGGAGTTGGTGGCAGCTAAGAACGTGTCAAGGGGTTTAGTGTTGAACCGACCCTTGCTAACTAGGGAACAGGTTCACTCTACACGAGACCAGCCTTGAACTGCGTGTATTGATAGCTAGCGTAGTTCTTTGAGTAGTCACAAAGGTTAGCACGAAACTGTTAACCAGTTTCATTAAATCACTGGCTACAGTAATTTGCCTCAGTTTTTATAAATGCTGGACCAGATGTGATTGTCAAGTGTGTTCAACAACCACGTCCTGTCTGTCAGGTGGTGGATTGAATCCGGCTAAGTTAAACGCATCATCTAAACATGTATTACAAATTATTACTAAAACTAAATTCCAAAGAGTTGACTCAAATTGGACTAGTGCTGCCCAGCGGTTAAAACAAGTATTAATACTCTTATTCGTTATGAGCAGGGTAAATAAATTCATCACAAACAAACAACAAAAAAACAAAAAAATGTGTACTGCGTGCTCCATGGCTACGACAGAGCAAGTAGCAGCGAGGTGAGCAAATCCAATTTCCATGGTCGTAATTTCCGCTGGTTTATCAACAAACATAAAAAAAGAAATATCCGAAGCGAAATAAACACACTAAACCAAACATCGCGATGGTGTTGATTCATAGCACCTACACTATTTAATTTAAATATGTCCCTAATTGTACATGTTGGAATAACATGGGTAATTCACGGGCGGGGACGAGACGGCAACAACATAGATATTCATAACACCCACACCAACCTGCGGGATTCGAACCCGAGTTTCGAGCAGTGACTCCACGGCCCGGTGCTGCCTCCTAGGGGACACCACCCTTACCACCGGCCACCCCCCCGCACTGGACCCGCCCAAAACTGACACCGGGCCAACGGCCGAGCTGCTCGCCACTCAGCGGCCAAACACCAGACAGTCAACTACCCACAAATTTACCCCACCCACCCACACCCTTAGGATGAGGGAATGCGGGTAGGGTTGTAGGGTTCGAGTACTATACGTTCCGGTCCTCGGCCTCACTGATCGGGCGGGGAAGAGCCCCTATTGTTACCCAGAGGAAAACATTTCTGACCTTAATGAACTTTGACCTGCCACCGGGCAACATTTAACTGATTGTAACACTATTGAACTGTTAGCGACCTAGATGATTTGACCTCTACCTCATTGTACTCAGATTGTTCACATCATTCTTCTCTAGCCTGTAACTAGGCACTTAATGACTAAATAAAACGCTGATATAACCAGTCGAGTCTTCGCCTTAGTGAATTAAAGTTGTGTTATTAACATCATATGTTTACAAATTCTTGGCAACGTACTAAACGAGAAATATCTGAGCCTAGACAATACTGGAAACAAGCATAGCCACGGTGTTGATTAATACCGCCTACACTATTTAATATAAATATGCCATTAATTAACTTTTTCGCGCGTGTTTTTCCAATTGTTTTCACCGCTAGGCAGCACTAGTCCATCCAATTCGTTTCAAATGTTTTGAATGTTGTTTCAGTAACATACCAACGGGTATCCAGATGTCTATTAGTACTAGCACTATCACTACTGTTTGGACTGTACTCTTGATTTGGTGATGGGACGAAAAGAAGAGTAGCACAGGTAATAACAAAGTTTATTCAACCCGATACAGCACAGACCCGAGACATGGGCGTAGGCGAAAATAATATCAAATAAGATTAAGTAAAAAATATAATAATGGTACAAATATGGGTGGGCGGAATTTTTTCTTGGACAACAGGTTTCCCGGAAAGTAAAACATTGAGTGCCGGTGTAGGACGTTCAAAACACTACGCCGTTCAAAACACTACAGCAGTGTGTTGAACCTACGTTCAAAACGCTACGGTAGTGTATTGAACTTAGGTTCAAAACAGTACTGTTAAGTTCAAAACACTACCACTACGTACGTTCAAAACACTACCCAAGTTCAAAACACTAGCTGACCCTGCTGCGGCATTTGAAGCATGTATTAGTAGTATACGCTGATAGTGCTGCTGTGTTTGAAGCACGTATTAGTAGTATACGCTGTTAGTGCTGTGGCGTTTGAACCACGTATTAGTAGGAGATGCTGATAGCGCTGCGGCGTGTGCATCACAAACGTCAAACAAATCTCGACATAAGCCTGAGCTTGAGCCCAACATAACTCAATGTTAAGGGGCTGTCACATTATGATGCTTCTTACCGGCGTGCCGCCAACGCACAAAATAAGTTTTACACGTCGAGACACGTCCAACTTTTCGGCGGTTTGGGAAAAAGTTTGACGTCAGCGCAGCATGTTAGTAGCGCGTGGCCAACATTGTGGTAACGTATATCGGCGCATTCTCTCTCTCTCTCTCCCTCCCTCCCTTTCTCCCTCCCTCCCTCTCTCTCCCTCCCTCCATCCCTCCCTCCCTCCCTCCCTCCCTCCCTCCCTCCCTCCCTGTGTGTGTGTCTATGTGTGTGTCACTGTGTCTCTGTGTGTGTCTCTGTGTATGTGTGTCTCTGTGTTTCTGTGTGTGTGTCTGTGTGTGTCTCTGTGTCTGAATGTGTGTCTCTGTGTCTATGTGTGTGTCTCTCTGTATCTGTGTGCCTGTGTATGTCTATGTGTGTGTGTCTGTGTCTCTGTGTGTATGTCTGTGTGTGTCTCTGTGTGTGTTTATGTGTGTGTCTCTGTGTCCGTGTGTGTGTCTCTCTGTCTGTGTGTTTCTCTGTGTGTGTGTCTCTATGTGTGTCTCTGTGTGGGAGGGAGGGAGAGAGGGAGAGAGGGAGGCAGGGAGGGAGGGATGGAGGGAGGGAGGGAGAGTGTCTGTGTGTCGCGCTCTCAGAGACACACACAGACACAGACACACACAGAGACACACACAGACACACACATAGACACACACAGAGAGGCACACACAGAGACACACACACAGACACACACAGACACAGAAACACACACAGAGACACACGCATACACACAGACACACACAGACACACAGAGACACACACAGACACACACACAGACACACACACATACACAGAGACACACACACAGAACCTCACACACTGAGACATACACACACAGACACAGAGACACACACAGAGACACACACACAGATACACAGAGACACACACACATACACAGAGACACACACACATACACAGAGACACACACACTGAGCGTCATTACGTTGTCCTCTTTCGTTGAATGATGATATCACTATGCTTTACCGACGTTACGCTCTTGTCAACTACGCTGCATCCATGTTCAACTTGTGCCCAAATTTGCATACTATGCCGAGAAGTTCGACGTTTTTGATGTTCTCCCTACGCTGACGTCGTTACGTCGTAGTGTGACAGGGCCTTAATGTCATGTTTACGTTAGACTGACGTCGAGTTACATCGAGTTACGTCAGGTTACGTCGAGTTACATCAGCGCGCGTCCAAGTTTTGCAACTAGACGGGATGGCGAATGAGTTAGAGCGCCCATCTCCCGTGCTGGTAGATCGTGGGGTCGTGGGTTCAAACCCTGGTCGAGTCAAACCAATGACTTAAAAATGTATACTTGTCACTTTCTAGGCAGGCGCTTGGCATTAACAGGATAGGGCAGGGGCTGGTTGGCTCAGTGTCAGGATAATGTGACTGAGTGGGTCATGGTGCTGGCGGCCTGGTTTCCAAGTAGGACAGCACTATAAAGTCATGATGAGTGCGCACTCTCACAAGTCAGTACCCATCCTGATATGACCTTAGATGATGCTAGGATGTGAAACAACATCCAGCAACCAGCTGACCCACATTACTACATACTGCTCCACCCTAAGAAAATAGAGTAGTGTTTTGAACTTAAAGGTAGTGTTTTGAACTTAAGGATAGTGTTTTGAGCATCGCCACAGTAGTGTTTTGAACTTACCATCAACCAGGTTAAAAACACTACCGTAGTGTTTTGAACCTAGGTTGAAAACACTACCGTAGTGTTTTTGTGGGGTAGTGTTTTGAACTTACTACACCGGGCGGTTCCCATGGGTGAAAGGGCAGGAAATGCAGCAGCCAATCAGGAGCCAGTATTCCATGCGACCCAGGAGGTCAATAGATGTGTCTCACTTGTTGTTATGTGCCGAACCAAATGCAATTTGATGAATTGTTATCAAGCATACATGTACTCAACTGTCAATTGTGAAGCACTATTTATAATATATTTCATTGTGCGTGAAACCAGACAGAATGGCCGAATGAGTTGACCGTCCTTCTCCCATTTTAGTAGATCGTGGGATTCGAACCCATGGGTTCGAACCCTGGTCGAATCAACCCAATGACCTAAAGATTGAAACTTGTTGCTTTCTAGCCAGGCGCTCAGCATTGTTAGGATAGAGCAAGGACTGGTAAGCTCAGTGTCAGGATAATGTGACTGAGTGGGATTTCAGGTCATCGTGCTGGTGGTCTGGTCTCCCAGTGGGGCAGCACTATCAAGTCTCCATGAGTGTGCACAGTCACAAGTCGGTGCATATCCTGATATGACCTTATATGTTGGTAGGATGTAAAACCCCAACAACGAACAAACTATTTTGCGTGAAATGGTGTAAATAACTATTGTTTGCTATGGATCGTTTGCTACACATGCTCAATAATGGCATAGCGAATTTCTCGCTATTTTCTACCTTGACTAGGTGACCAGCTCTCTAACAGAACTGGCTGATTTCCTACATGGATAGTCATGGGTTCGCAGCCTAACCGAGTCAAAGCAATGACTTACAAATGTTATCCTTGTTACCATCTAGCCTGGTGCTCAACATTAATAGGATTTTACAGCAACTGGTTTGCTCAGTATCAGGATAATGTGAATGCATGGGATACCGAGTCATGGTGGAAGTGAACCAGTCTATCAATGGGGCAGCACTATTAAGTCATGATTAGTGTGTGCTGTCGCATATTGCTACCGATTCTGATATCAGGTTGCTAGGACATAATACAGCCCAAACAAACAAACCAAACTACTATTTTCTTGTTCATCTTTCCCTGCAACTGGCTCTTGGGTTTTGTTCTGTATGAAAGAGAACAGTCTGCTACTGTGATTGGAGAGTGTATGCTTACCGCAGATCTTTGCTGCCGAGTTGAGAAGGTGCGTCGTAATATCGTCCTTATAATGCCTGTGTATGAGGAAGGAGCCCCCGCCCAGCTCAATACCAGCATCCTTCCTGGAACCAAATAGGGAGAACATGGTTAATACAGGCAGGCTTCCTGTAAACACACAGTGGTAAACTGGTTAGTACAGGTAACCTTCATTTAAACACAAAATGGTAACCTGGTTAGTACAGGTAGTCTTCCTGTAAACACATGGTTTGGTTGTAACCTGGTTACTACAGGCATCCTTCATGTAAGCATACAGTTGTAACCTGGTTAGTAAAGGTAACCTTCATTTAAACACACAATGGTAATCTTGTTAGTACAGGTAGCCTTCCTGTAAACATACAATGGTAACCTGGTTAATACAGGTAGCCTTCATGTAAACACATGGTGGTAAACTGGTTAGTACAGGCAGGCTTGATGTAAGCACATGGTGGTAACCTGGTAAATACAGGCATCCTTCATGCAATCACATGGTAGTAACCTGGTTAGTACAGGCATCCTTCATGAAAATACATGGTGATAACCTGGTTAATACAGACATCCTTCATGTAAACATACAATGGTAACCTGGTTAATACAGGCATCCTTCAGGTAAACAAATGGTGGTAACCTGGTTAGTACAGGCATCCACCATGTAAGCATATGGTGGTATCCTGGTTAATACAGACATCCTTCATGTAAACACACAGTGGTAACCTGGTCAATACAGGCATCCTTCATGTAAACATACAATGGTAACCTGGTTAATACAGACATCCTTCATGTAAACACATGGTGGTAACCTGGTTAGTACAGGCATCCGCCATGTAAGCATATGGTGGTATCCTGGTTAATACAGACATCCTTCATGTAAACACATGGTGGTAACCTGGTTAATACAGGCATCCTTCATGTAAACATACAATGGTAACCTGGTTAATACAGGCAGCCTTCATGTAAACACATGGTGGTAACCTGATTATTATAGGCAGCCTTCCTGTAAAGACATGGTGATAACCTGGTTAATACAGGCAACCTCCCTGTAAACAAAGAAGATACACTGATCAATATCAGTATCTTTTCTGTAAACAATAATGATTACATGATCAGCAATATTGGCATCATTCCTGTAAAAGAAATGCAGAATGAGAGCTAACCTAGTACATTTTATCATATGTCCTGTAACCACAGTAATAATATGGTCAAAACCAACCAACATCCGTTTTTGTAAACTAGTGAATAATATCATTCTTCTTGTAAACAAACAGAGAGAGTGAAGTTAAGACCAGCATTATAATGGTAATTAGGCCACGAGGCCAACCGCTATAGGATAGTGTATCAATCGAGCTCTCATCACTTTTGGATTAGCTATCGAGAGAGCAACACGTCTTAGGGCGCTCCGCCGCTTAGGACGCCCTAACGGTAAGTACTGAGCCGTGGGAAGACAGCTGGCCGTTAGCGGCAACTTCACACGGATACTTGGGGTGCCGCGGGACGGCTCCGCCTGCCCGGGACTCCGGGGGGCGGGGCACCCCAGCCACCTCTACGCGGTCGCATGGTAGAGTTGCCTTGGCACTCACCAGAGGTTGGTTCTGAGAACGTAAGTTTTACTAGGATTCAGATCCTCACTCCTCACCCCAGTCGGGGTTTAACAGGGAGAGTTTTGCTTAAGGGCGGAGTGGCGGCTGCCAGCTCCCACCCATCCCCGCGGGCAGGAAGCCCCCCCCCCCCCCCCACAACCACCCCACCCCCACACACCCACCACACGCCCCCGACCGGTTAGCGCGGTGAGGGGCCGGGGGAATGCACAACTCGACACTCCAGGTCACGACTGGAGGTCACAACCGAGAGGCGAAGACCCAGGACACCTGGTGTCCAGAGGTCAGAGCACCATAATCGGGCTCAAAACCTTAATTAAATTAAGGTTAATAGCGTGAGCGACTCGGTAGAGCCTCACTAGAACCGGGTGTTAGGGAGGTTTACGTCATTCGGCTAAACTACCTCACCATGGCACATCGTATGTCTCGCACGCCCTCGCTGACAGAGAATGACTACGACATGCGAGAAGAAGGAAACAGGGCAGCAAGTATGCTGACCACGTACATTGAGGTGGCGGAAAGGCAGCGCACTACCTTGCCGAATGTAGCACTGTTTGTACCTCTGCCACATGAATCGGACAGGGACTCGGTGTCCGAGGTGGACCCTCTGGAGGTAGGGAACGCCACTCCTACCATGGACGAGAGGACGGATACGGCATCGGAAACAGACAGCACGGGGAAAGGTGAACCGGCCGAGGGCACGGTGGTGAGAACGGACGGAGGAGGTATGAGGCTGGTGCTAGCCTCAACAGCACCGACATACACTCCACCCCCGATGGGGGACCTGCACACCAGCCTACGGATGGTGGTAGCGGACCTAACCCAGACCTACAGCCCCCCACCAGATCCAGCTAGTGCAGATCAATGGCGAGGTGCGAGCTACGTACCAACGCCGGTGGCGGAGCTGGAGAGGCTGGAGGTCAGGAGAGCCGAGCTACAAGCCGAAATAAGGGACAGAAATGCCGGCTACTCCATCAATTGGACGGAAGGTGGTTCCGTCACGGGACGGGGTGACAGAGGTGGAACACCCACCCAGACACGGAGACAACAGAGTCCGAGCGTCTCGGCTTTTACCCCACTAAGGTCAACTGGGGATAGGGGGGGAGCGAGCCCCCGGCCTACCCGGGACACACGCCCGAGCCGGAGAGCAGGAGAGTGCCACTGCTGGCCCCAACGCCACGGGCGCCACCCGAGACGACCACACCCAAGTTAACCGGGACACGTGAGGTGAGGGAGAGGCAACCGATACCGATACCGACAGTAGCGGAGACGCACACGGGAGGTTCATACCTAGAACAATTCCTGCCAACAGAGAAAGCACTGTTGGATGCAGAAGGGGAGAACCTAGCGGAAAGCACGGCGAAACTAATAAACACGCTATGGGAAAATCCGCTAAGCAGAACGGAAATTTTGGAGCTATACGGCACGTTCCCCAGACCAGCCAATGTAGCCAAAACAAGACTAAATCCGGAGCTGGAACCAACCCTACCAGCAAGGGTGAGAGACAATGATACGGCACTGGATAACATAGAACGTGGAAAACCACTGGAAGTGAAGGAGATGGTGACGCCATTAGTAACAACACTGAAAGTACTGGCGCGCACTAATAACGCACTACTGGGCCTGAGGAGGGACAATCTCAGACCGACCCTATTACCGCAAATAAGACCTCTAGCAAAGAAGGATGGGGGTCAGGGCTTCCAATACCTGTTAGGGGATGACCTTATGACACAAGTAACGAAGCTCGAGACCAACCAGAAAACGGCTAGTACACTGATACGAGGGTTTGGGATCAAACCAACCGTGAGGAAGCCGGGAAACTTCAGAGGCGGCCAGGGGAGGGGCCGCCACCCACAACACCATCAACAATACGTCCCACGGCCAAGAGGGGAGGAGACGAGACAGCACCACGTCCCCAGGCAAAGTTCAGGCGCGCAGCCACGCCCCCACCGAGGGGGGCGGCACAGAGGCGGCAACAACAACAACAACAATGCCAACACCTACCGCGGCCGACAGTACAGGCAGTAGATGTAAGTAAAAATCGTACTGAGTTCAAAGCAGGGGGTGTATCGCAAAATGCGGGTGAATGGGGAAGTATCACGAGTAATAAGTGGATACTCCAAATGGTGAAGCGTGTAACCATTGAACTAGACAGCCTGCCAACACAATATGTAATACCGAGGTCAGACACCAAGGACAAAGGGGACATCTTAAACATAAAAATAAATGAAATGTTAAGACAAGGGGTGGTCGAGAGAGCATCAGAGACAAGCAGAACGTTCGTGTCACACCTTTTTCTGATACCCAAAAAAGGGGAGATTTTAGACCCATCTTAAACCTCTCAAAATTGAATGAAAAAGTAACTTACAGGCACTTCAAGATGGAACAACTGAGAACAGTGATGCAATTGATACACAAAGGGGCGTGGCTAGCGAGCATCGACATATCACAAGCATATCACAGCCTGATGATACGAGAGCCAGACAGGGACCTCTTACAATTTGTGTATAACAATGAGAGGTATAGATTTAGAGTGTTATCCAATGGCCTGAGTTCAGGACCGAGAATCTTTACAAAGATAATGAAGACAGTGATGACCCACCTCAGAGTAAAGTACAACAGACTGTTATGTTTCTACATAGATGACACAATAATAATGGGGAACAGCAAGGAGGAGGTGGTTAGAGCAGTGGACACCACGCTGAGACTCCTGAGGAGACTGGGCTTCACCATTAATGAAGGAAAATCAGCGATCTCACCAACACGCAAATTGACATTCCTAGGTTTTATAATAAACACAAATAACCTATGAGTCTCACTGCCTAAAGATAAGTACGAGGAACTCAAGTCACTCATTAAAGAGGTGCTGACAGCTAGAACAATAAAGACAAGATTGCTAGTGGGATTGGTATAAAGACAAGATTGCTAGTGGGATTGGTAGGCAAACTAGTGTCGACAGATCCAGGAAACAGATGGGCACACATTAGATCAAAAACAATAGTAAGGGCCCTAAACTGGAACCTAAGAGAAGCGGGTGGAAGCTATGAGGGAAAATGCACAATAACAAGGAGGGTGCGAGAGACCTTAGATTACAGGACGGAAAACATGTCAGAGACGTACAGAGACTACACACAAAAGGCGGTAGACGTGTACTTCTACACAGACGTCTCAATGCAAGGGTGTGGATACTATGACCAAACCAACCATTTACATTGTGGATGTTACGCGTAACATTGGTAATTTACGGCGGAGACAGGAACACCACAAACTGACTTACACTGGTGCAGTGGCGCCATCTGGCAGAAACCCTGATAAGCTACAAGCATAACGTGGTTCCTGGGGTTCCTCCAGATGGCGCCACGGGCAGTTACTGCGTCACGCGACCACCAGACCATTCCAGATTCGATCAGAACTGCCGCAGTCGCCGTCATCAAAGCACCCCTCTCGTTAAAACTGCATTGCTTCCTCATCTGTTTGTTGTGCGTGGTGATAAGCACGAGAAAGTCGGACTCGCCGAGGCAACGCTGCCTGAATATATAGCTGCATTGTGTAGAATGACGAAAGTGGTGGAAGTGCCGGTAGCATGGAAGGAGCCGATCGTTGAGCATATTCATCAGTTAGCTACTATGGCGTGCATCTGGGAGTGGGAGACATGCCGCCGCTGGTCAGAGTGGGTCTTCGAGATGATAGATGACGGCTGCCTCCCACTCGAGTGGGCAGATAACTATGCCATAAAGGACGTCCAAAGGGACGCATTTGCAGCCGGCACCAAAATCACCAACCGACCCACCGCTAAATACAATAACGCCAACAGAAACACCACCACCATCAATGCCTACAACCCTTACCCCGCCATGGCTAACAGTAGGCAATACTTCAACCGCGATACGGACGGTAAGCCCTGCAATGTCTGGAATTGGGGCAATGACTGTGGTTTCGCATCCACACATGGTGAACACCCCGACAAAAAGCCGCACATATGCACCTGGTGCGCCAATAAATACAGGCACACCAACATCCATAGGGAGAAGGACTGCCAAAATAAGAGGCGTTTTCTGGAGAAGAAGGCAGCCCATCCCAGTGCTGCGGGCACAACACAACCGTACCAGGGTTTTTAATTAATGGCTCCATGAACAGTGCAGACCCAGGCATGGAGCCTGAGAATGAACGAAATAACAACAACGACACGAAACGACACGTAACGATCAATGTGAGTAATCTACCATGTAGTAACTTAATTCTGAACTGCTCCACCCCTGCACAAATTACCGCATATATATGCGGTAATATATGTGCGCCGGAAATACACAGGCAGGCCCGATTGAATAAATACATCAAAGATGACAGCAGCACTGCATCGGAGAACGACCCCAACCGACCCGAAAAAGCCGTTGGGAGAGGTGGGAAGCGAAAGGCTGAAGGCCGCCATCATAACAACGGTGGCTATGTACAGCCTGCACCGAGACTGGACGACAACACCACCGCAACACAAGGTGGCCACACCAGCGCTGCCGAAATAAGATATCCGCCGAATGAAGGGCTGACATCATTGGCCGACCATTGCCACGGGATCCAGGATGGTCGCCCCCCCGGACGGCCACTCCAACGGATGGATATAAAAAACTATGGCCGCCGACCAGCAAGACGACCATGCAGACAAGTGGACTCCACCTGGGCATGTGGGCCACGCGTGTGGGGAGCAGCCATGGGTATCGACAATCGCCCCCGCACCATCAGTGAGTCCAGTCGAGCACGATAACTTTACTGAGAATATTCATGAAATTCTTGATGATGTTCCTGTTTGTGAGGTGGATGGCCAACTGCCACCCCCACCCCTCACCCCCATTGCATATAGACCCATCTTGGACAGGATATGGCCCCAACCACTTGAGGCACAATGGGCGGGTCACCCCGAGTACCTAGAGATATATAGGCAAGTCAGACTCACAGCACTCCCCAACCACATCGGCGCTAGGATCTCTATCCCCTCAGGCCTCAATATACCTGAATGGAGGCGCCTTCTTACTGGTTACCATGACAAGCAACTTGTTGACTATCTTGATTTTGGGTGGCCCGTTGACTATACTGCCGACACGCCCCCCACGTCAACCACCAAGAACCACAGGGAGGACCCCGCCCACCTGACATACATTGAAGACTACGTCAACACGGAACTTCAACATGGGGCGCTGCTCGGACCGTTCTGTGAGCCTCCCTTCACACCCTGGGCTCATTCCAGCCCCATGATGACATGTCCCAAGAAGAACACTACAAGCAGGCGTGTCATCGTGGACCTGAGCTGGCCTAGGACAGCAAGCGTGAACAGTGGCATGCAAAAAGGGTATTATCAAGGCAAGCCGAGAGTCTATACACTCCCCAATGTGATGGACGCCGCCGACGAGGTGGAGAGGCTGGGCACGGGGTGTTATATCTGGTGTGCTGACCTCGCACGCGCGTATAGACAACTCCGCACCTGCCCTCTCTCCACTCCCCTGCTAGGCATCCACCTACACGGAAACTACTACACTGATACCGCTCCTCCATTCGGGTGTAGGACATCCTCTATGGCATGTGCTCGGACCACGAATGCGGTCGTATACCTGCTCCAAAAACAAGGTCACTTTGTACACTGCTACCTTGATGACTTTGTGGGCGTGGCACCCACACTCCAGACAGCGACCGCCGCATATGACGACTTCAAGCGACTAGCAGACACACTGGGTCTGGATCTCTCCCCCAATAAGTGCATACCCCCGACTAAGACCCTTGAGTGGCTCGGTTTTGTCATATCCGCAGATAACATGACGGTTACCATCCCCAGAGACAAACTTGATGACACCATGAATGACTGCCGCGTGTGGATGACGAAGCCCAAGGTAACCAAAAAAGACATCCAGAGGCTAGTTGGCAGGCTCCACCACATTGCCAAATGCGTGGAGCCAGCCAGACGCTTCATGTCACGAATCTTCGATGCCCTATGCAGTGCCCCATGCGCTGGTAAACATGATGTGCCTGATGAGCTAAGATCTGACATCAGGTGGTTTCTTCAATATGCTGCAAACTCGAATGGCATAGTTCTGTTAGACCCCACTGAAAAACATATATGGGTAATAGAATGTGACTCATGCCTGAAAGCGGGAGGCGCTTTCTCCAGTGAGCACTACTACTCTCAAACCTACCCGGACGACATCACGAGGAAACATACCAACATTGCCCACCTCGAGGCGATTAACCTCGTAGCCGCAATGAAGACCCTCGCCCCTCACAATCCGGAAGATTACACTATTGTAATCAACACTGACAACATGGCAAGCCAACAGGTCCTCTCATCTGGTGCGGGCAGAGACCCTATCCTCACGGCCTGCGCCAGAGAGATCTGGTTGTATGCTGCCACCAAACACTGTCGTGTGGAAATTCTTCACAAGCATGGAAAGGATCTGATCCTTGCCGATGCTCTCAGTAGAAAAAGCATTGATGATACTGCTGTTAAGAAAGCCAACAAACTCACTCATGAAATGAATTTGACTGAAATTAACATAACATTCGATGACATTTTCACTACAGGTCTCTAGGATAACCTGTGGATCTCGACTATAATTGCTCCTCTATCCCCAGGTTACCCAGACGACACACACACATGGGTGATGGAGCTCTACTTCGCCGGGCTGGCGGTCGGAACGTGGAAGAACAAGTCCCTGCAAGCAAAGAGATACCTACGATTTGCAGCAACCCACCATTTTGACCCTCTGGACCCCGCCCAGTATGACCTCCTCGCCTACATACTATCACTCAACGAATCCCTGATAGCACCAGGTACTGTAATGAATTATATTAGCGGGGCCAGAACATGGGTCCTCCTTTTCGGCGGCACCACTTCAGCATTTGACTCGTACCCCTTAACTCTAATGAAGCGCAGAGTACTCAGACTATCAAACCACAGAACACGACAAGCCCCACCCCTATCACCATCATCAATACAGGCAGTGGTCCGGCACCTGATTACTGCTGGACCAGATACTGCTGTGCTGATAGCGGACATATTGATTGGCTACACCACACTATTGAGACAAGGGAACCTGCTAGCCAGCCACGCCCCCCAAGACCGTGGCCACTCACTACGACGACACGACCTGACACTCACAAGCGAAGGGCTCACCGTAACAGTACGATCCACAAAGACTAGGTGGAGACCAGGACAAGACTACACCATATCCATTGCACCACGCCCCCACTCCGTGTGCTGCCCAGTGACAGCCTGGTGCCGTTACATCCGACTACACGCTCCCCCGCAGGTAGGCCCTGCCTTCACACTGCCAAGAGGGGGCCCCCTTACAGCGCCGATCCTCCTGGTAGCACTACGAATGGCCCTCTTAGCCACTGGACACATTGCACCTGACGACTACTCTCTACACAGTCTCAGAAGGGGTGCCCAGGCATGTCCTGCATCTGGAGCCTCACTTAAGGAGATAATGGAGCTTGGGGCATGGTCCTCTACACATATGTCCCTAGGGACCAGATATGCCCTAGGCCTCAAACTCTCCCTTAAATTGGTCAAGAGTTTGAGTCCCAGTCCTTAACCACTTGACTCACGCTGACTGGGGAAGCTTCGAATGCTCTGGACTGCCAGTTACCAATCTTGTACCATTATAACTGACCAATGTTCTGCATATCTGATATCATACTTGACGATATGTATCTATCTGACTTATTGAACCTACCTGTTATTATGTATCAGATTGACCTTGTATCGTATATGAGCCCTTTCCGATCAGAAGTAAATAACCGTTATATAATACCTCTGTCTCCGTCTCGTTAATTATGGGGAACAGTGGGACGAGGTAGTAAGCGAGTCCACACACATAAACGTCTTAGAGTTAAGGGCAGTCAGAAGGATGTTACAACACCAAGGTGAGAAGCTGACAGGGAAGTACATAATGGTGTACACAGACAACACAACCACACTTGCATGTATTGAGAAAGGGGCTCAGCCAGATCAAAACAATGCCACCAAGAAACAGAGGCTATCTGGGAGCTAGTAGAGGAACGAGACATTACAATGCCAATGAGATTCTGCCCGGGAATAAATAACACGGAGGCAGACAAGGCATCGAGAGCTTTCACAGACGCAGGGGAATGGGAGCTAAGTGATGAGGTATTAAAGTATGTGTTTTGCAAACCAGGGACACCCGAGATAGACATGTTTGCCACGAGGTGGAACCGCAAAATGGTTAAATATATCTCACGGGAGTTTGAATTGACTGCACATGGCACCGATGCACTATCTATGAACTGGTCATATATTCATGGTTATTTCTTTCCACCATTCAGCCTGCTGTTGAGGGTCCTCATCAAGATCAAAGAAGACAGGCCGGGAGGGATACTCATCATCCCAAACTGGCCAACGCAACCCTGGTACCCGCTACTCAAACAAGAACCGGGATTCACAGCCGGGATCGAGATCCTGGTGCAGGAAGGTACCCTGACCCAGGGAGGTCACAGAACCAAGGTATTCTGATTAGAAGGGAAAATGAGCAATCGCACTCTAGGTGAGATGTTTCAAGGAATGGGCATGTCGGAGGACACGGCGACCACATTAACAGCTTCCTGGGCGAATGCCACTCAGAAACAATATACACTAGTACTGAACCATTGGAACCGCCACTGCAAAGACCTACTGAACCTACACTGAAGGAGGGGATCGAATACTTGCAAAAACTATTCGCAGGTGGGGCGGCACACACCACGATCAACACAGTTAAATCGTTGCTATATACCTTCGTAACCGTGGGGGGGAAGCCCTTTGGGGAGCACCAGTTAGTGACTAGGCTCCTGAAAGGGATCGGGAATCTCAAACCCGCAACACCACGGTATGACAGGATGTGGGATCCAAAGACGTTGCTGGATCTCCTCCAGAGCTGGGGACCTACAAGAGAACTGGTAACAGACAGACTGAATAGGAGGACAGTATGTCTATTCCTATTAGCAACGGGACAAAGGCTGCAAGCCCTAGGTCTAATGCGGAGGGGGGACTTCATCTGGGAGGATGGGGTCTGTACAATAAGGTACACGACAAAGATGAAGTCGAACAATCCGGCTAAAAACCCACTGATTCTGAGGTTCCGCGAATATGGAGTGAAAGAACTCTGTGTGTATGAACACCTGAAATGGTACCTAGACTGGGAGGAGCTAAAAGGGGCACACCCAGCAGTCTTTGCAGCCACCCGCAGCCCACATGTCCAGGCATCGCAGGAGACCCTGACCAGATACGTGAGAGGCACACTGCAGGAGGCAGGAGTGGATATGACCACCTTCACACCTTACTCATGCAGGCATGCGAGCACGAGTGCAGCAACGAGGAGGCAGGTACCGC
>CM059191.1:12707612-12758207 GCA_030323885.1 Branchipolynoe longqiensis
CCCTAACACCGATTGGTGCATACGGCCCCTGATAGTTAGACAATGAATATTTCTGCATATCTGCACACAACTCTCTATTGCCTCATTAGCTGAGTGTAAGCATAATGTGGGATATCAGGTCATGGTTCAGGCGACCTACTCTCCCAGTGGGGCATCACTATAAAGTTACCATGAGTGTGAACTGTCACAAGTCGGTACCCGACCTGATATGACCTTAGATGTTGACAGGACCTAAAACTCCATCAACCGACCGACTTCTATCGCCTGAGGGAGTTTATAAGTGCGAGGATTAATTAGAATTTAAATATTGATTCCGGAGCTATTGCGAAGTCGTTGATAAATGCTTGCAGAACAAATGCATATTCAAATACTGGCCTCGGTGAACAATACTATTACATGGCTGGCGGCCATATTGGATTCTCTATTGTTGTTATTCACATTTATACCACAAGCCTGTGCGTGGCTTCATGCAGTTCCGTTGAGCTGGCCTAATATTAGTGAGTAGACCTTATCCAGCCAGAAGTAGTCGTCTGCGTGGTACTTTCTGGTGAACCGGTGCGCATGCTCCACTTGAGCCAACCGGAAGTAGATGGTTTCGGCAGTGTTCTGCATGTTGGAGTAGGTCTAGGCCGCATGCACTCAGTTCCACAGGTAAAGCGGCAACATATATTCGGTAGCACTGGTGTTGGGCAGACGGATGCCACACCAGGGGACCATAGCGGTTGCTTGGTTGTTGGAGTTTTACGTCCAGGCAACATCTAAGGTCATATCAGGATGGGTACCGACTTGTGACAGGGTGTACTCATGGTGACTTTATAGTGCTGCCCCACTGGTAGACCAAGCTCCCAGCAGCATGACCTGATATCCCACTCAGCCACATTATCCTTACACTAAGCCAACCAGTGCTTACCCTATCCTAAAAATTCCAAGCGCCTGCCTAAGAAGCAACAGGTATTAATTTTTATATCAGGAGTGTGCACCGTCACAAGTCAGTACCCGTTCTCATATGAGATTAGATGTTTCCAGGACTTAAAACTACAACAACCAAACACACACAACCCAACACAGGATAAGGTTTGGGTGTTGCTTTACTGAAAATGAGAAATAGTATAGCAAAGGGTTTATTGAGAAAGAATTGAGGAGTGTAAGTAGTATATGGCCGAGAGTTGGGCGTTTTACTCTGGCGAATATGAAACCGTAATAAGGAAGGACGGGGGAAGGAAGCCTGGGGAGGGGAGAGGGAGCAGGCTACGAGGGGGTATTTATGGAGGGGAAGTCGGGTATTTGTACAGCAGTTATATGAAGTCAGTTATTCTTACAGCGGATATATTAAGTCAGTTATTCATACAGCAGATACGTGAAGTTGGGTATTCATATAGCGCTATTTATATATTTTTGTTTCGTCTTTTTAGTGACGAGTTTATTCATCATATGAAGTCAAGTACTCATTTGGCGCTATATGAAATCAAGTACTCATACAGAGTTATATAAAATCATGCTTACATACAGCGCAACATGAAGTCTTGTACTCATATAGCGCTATATGAAGTCAAGTACTCAGACAGTGCTATATGAAGTCAGGTATGCATACATCGCAACATGAAGCCATGTACTCATAAGTGCTCTATGAAGTCTGGTAATCATATATCACTATATAAAGTCAGGTACTCATATAGCGCTATATGAAGTCAGGCACCCATAGAGCTATATGAAGTCAGGTACTCATATAATGACATATGAAGTCAGGTACTCATATAGCGTTACATGAAGTCAGGTCCCTATATAGTGATATATGAAACCAGGTACTCATATAGTGCTATATGAAGTCAAGCACTCAGATAGCGCTATATGGGATCAGGTGCCCATAGCGCTATATGAAGTCAGGTACTGATATATCGCTAAATGATGTAATCTAATCATATAGCGCTAAATGAAGTCAGGTACTCATATAACACTAAATGAAGTCATGTACTTATATAACACTAAATGAAGTCATGTACCCATATAGCGCTCTATGAAGTCAGGGACTAATATAACACTAAATGAAGTAATGTACTCATATAACACTAAATGAAGTCATGTACTCATATAGTGCTATATGAAGTCAGGTACTGGCATAGCACTAAATGAAGTCATTTACTCATATAATAATAAACGAAGTAATGTACTCATATAATACTAAATGAAGTAATGTACTCATATATCGCTCAATGAAGTTTGGTAATCAAATATTGGTATATAAATGTGGGTATTCACATAGCAGCTATGCGAAATTGGGTATTCCCATCGCGTTATATACCAGACAAGATGGCCGAATCAGTAGAGCGCAGGCTTCCCGTGCGGAAGGTCGGGAATTCGAACCCCAGTCGAGTCAACCCAATTACATTTAAAGTGTCACTTCCTAGGCTGGTGCTCGGCCTTAATAGGATAGGACAAGGACTGGTAAGCACAGTGTCAGGATAATGTGACTGTGTGGGATGTTGGGACGTGGGGCTGGCAGCCTGGTCTCCCAGTGGGGCAGCACTATAAAGTCGCCATGAGTCTGCACTGTGACAAGTTAGTAGCCATACTGATATGACATTCGATGTTACTAGGACGTAAAGCAAGAACGCAGATATAGTGTTGTATGAAGTAGGGTGGTAACGCAGTGCTCTATGAAGTTATATATTCAAATATCAGCTATTTCAAATCCGGTATTCATAAAATGCTATATTGTACCATAGTCGAACCCTCATGGAGTGTGTGTATACTTAATGGGATGATGTACAAGAGTGCGTTTCTTCAAAGGAGGACTGCATCAAGACCAATTTGTAAGTGAAATGTATACAGCCAGGGAGATCTCTGATTCTACGTAAAGATTTAAATTGCAGATTTGTTGTAACAGTGTACTTAGCATAAGTATGAACTTTAGTGTACTGTAATATTGGGTGCTTGGCTTGAAGATCACACCTTACTAGATGTGTCCAACTACATAAAACTCAACTCAACGTGAGACCAATTGTTGTCCTAAAGTACCAGATAAAGGAGAGACCGGACTTCGACAAAGTATCTTGTGCATTGAAAGCCATACTGATATGACATTCGATGTTACTAGGACGTAAAGCAAGAACACACATATAGTGTTGTATGAAGTAGGGTGTTAACGCAGTGCTCTATGAAGTTATATATTCAAATATCAGCTATTTCAAATCCGGTATTCATAAAATGCTATATTGTACCATAGTCGAACCCTCATGTAGTGTGCACGTATTAATAGGATGATGTACAATAGTGCATTTCTTCAAAGGATGACTGCATCAAGACCAATTTGTAAGTGAAATGTATACAGCCAGGGAGATCTCTGATTCTACGTAATGATTTAAATTGCAGATTTCTTGTAACAGTGTACTTAGCATAAGTCTGAACTTTAATTTAATGTAATATTGGGTGCTTGGCTTGAAGATCACACCTTACTAGATGTGTCTGGCTACATAAAACTCAACTCAACATGAGACCAATTGTTGTCCTAAAGTACCAGATAAAGGGGAGACCGGACTTCGACAAAGTGTGCATTGAAAAACAGTTCGAACATGGCAGGGTTTCGCCGGAAAGAGATGTCGGGAAAGAGAGGTCAAATTGTGGAATGTAGTGTTGATCTGACTGAGAGGTAGGGTGCTGAATGGGGCAGCGAGTGCTGGACTGGTATGTACTTAGGATTGGCTGCTATTAAATAAATAAACAATAAATAAACAATAAATAAAAGAAAAGGTATTAAATAAAGAATCACTAAATAAAACAGAAGTTGTGGTGTGATTGAGACTTACAAGTTCATAACTTAGACCCTCAACCCCCGCCTAGCCCTGTGTGAAACTTGACAGTAATCTGATTTTGAAATCGCAGCCCCATTTCCTGAGTTTCATTAAGTGTTGTGATTTCGCCGACGAGTTGGCGGGCGCTATTTGATTTTCTCATTAACTTCAAGAATTTGTGTCAGCGGAGACAAATTAAGGCACAGATTAAAAGGCGCATTTCAACAATTATAGATGCGTAATGTGACAGCAAATTATTCCCGCTGCCGTCTTAATCAGTTAATATAAGTAGTGTCTACGCTAGAAGATCTAATTCAGTTAGCGCAACGATGCTGTCAACAGTTATTTGCAACGTCTTCCCGCAAGAGGCATTCCTTATAGCGCGCGTGATAGTTTGATATATGAGAGCATCTCCTTGGCCGAATGGCACTAGTACCATACGAGGTGATTCACTGCATCCCAAATTCCTTAATTCAAAGGTCAGGGATGAAAGTGGTCTCCAGGGAAAAAAACGGAAATGCTGATATTCTCCCATAGGTTTAGCAGTGCCAGGGAATCGTGGAAAATTCCCGGAAGTTGGGTTTCCGACAAATACGTTTGAAGCATTTATTAGTAGAATACGCTGATAGTGCTGCGGCATCTGCACCAAACATTACTATATGCTGATGGTGCTGCAGCGTAAAACAAAGTATTAGTTTACATGTATAGTGCTGCGGCGTATGAACAACGTATTAGTATACAGTTATAGTGCTGCGGCATTTGAACACCTTATTACTATTAGTATACAGTTATAGTGCTGCGGTGTTAACGTATTAGTATACGCTAATAGCTACAGGAAAAATCCCAGAAATCCGCGAAATCACGGAGACCTTTCATCCCTGAAAGGTAATTAAAAGAACTGAACGCCAATTTAGTGCACCCAGCTATTTTTTCGATGACATTTTATGTACCCCAATGGTAAAGTTGTACTTCAGTTTCACTGTTTTCCTTTTCTATATCTACTCCATACTAGGTGTCCTGCTAGACGTATTCAAATAGTAGGCTAGTCTAGTAATAAGAGTAGAACAAAATAAAATACATATATGCCAAGAAAATTAAAAAAAAAAAACATAGGCTACTAACCATATCAACCAATTATCTATCTGCTACTGAAATGCAGGCAATCAAATAACTTATCAGCAGCTTCTGTGTGGTAAGATAACACCAACACTACAACTGGCCAGCATTGAAAACAAGCCTGGGTACCTGGGTGTATATGCTATGGACAGTATAAATACCGCCTCAATAAAAGAAAAAGAAAAATATATATATATATATTCTAATATAACCAACTACAGGTAATATATATCAAAGTATAATATAAATATTATATATATAATGTCATATAAGGGCGGGGACTGACTTGAGACCGTGTATATGGAAGGTGAATAACATAGCACTGCTCTATTTGGATACCCTGAAATTGGCACCATGATCTAATATCCCACTCAATGCATTATTTTGGCACTGGGCCAATTAATTCGTGCTTTATCCTAATAATGCCAATTGTAAGTCAGGCACACATTAATTGTGTAAGTCTCTTCTTTGACTGGACAGTCTATTGATCACATGGCAGAGGGGTAAGTACCAACTTGGCAATCCTGTCTTGGTTTCAGAAGGAATATGAATAACACATTGGTGTGAATAGCAATTAGGTCAAGTAGGTTGTGGAGAGATGGATCCAGTGATTAAACCCTCCGACAGGGAACCCTCGAAGAAAACCCCTCATACAAGGATATGCTAATTAGAACTATGTAATTATGCCAGAATGAGTGTATAAGTAGAGACCCCCCCTCCGCAACCGAACTGTTTAAAAAGCAATATCAAACCAAACATTAATCAAGGCCGGAAAAAAAACCTAACTATTGATTGGTTTCTAAATAACCCATCTGCCGCTGTACATCAAAGTTTCTATCTGTTAGTGCTATATAATAACCACGTCAATGACTGGGTCTGACGTTCTGAATGGTGATATGGCTTAGCATATGGAAGGTCGTGCGTTCGAATCCCACCTGATTCAAATGAATGAGTTACACAATATATGCTTAACGCTACTGTGCATGGCAACTTTGCATTACTCGAATCAGGTGACTGAGTCGAGTATCGGATGACAGTGCCGGTGGCAGAGTCTTCCAGTGGGGTATCCATATTAAGTTGCCATCATTGCGCACTGTATCAAATCAATATCCACCCTGGTATAATTATCTCGCATAAGAAAATACACATTTTTGGCATAATATCCTTTTGATATGACGTAGAATCCAAATAAATCAAACCAAATATCATCTTTCTGTCCACTGTGTTTCCTACACTGAAATTCCTACCTTCAGGAAACATATAGTGCCCTTCTTTTAATAAACGGAAGTTTGGAACTGACCCCATTTTCCCTTATCTAATACTGATAAGCAAATGCCCGAATGAGTTGAGCGTCCGTCTCCCATCTTGCCAGATCGTGTGATTCGAACCCACAGATATAGGCAGGGTTTCTTGGAAATGGAAACAATAAATCCCGCCATATTCTTGCTGTATCTTCTGGTCTCTGTGATGCCTGTATACATGTTGCACAGGCCACAGCTGATGCTGACACAATGATCATGTCTACAGCTCAGTCACATTATCCGGCTACTGAGCTAACCAATCATTGCCATATCCTAATCCAGAGTGACATGCTAGGAAGCGACAAGTTCCAATTGTGTAAGTCATCGGTGAACGAATTTCCTACCTTCCGCACGGGAAGCATCTGCTCTAACGATTCGGCCACCGCGTCCAGTCCTGTTATCACTGACTAATTTGCTAGATTATAAGTCTGAATCAGGATGTCTATGTTTCCCATATGGTCAACCTCCAAATACTGACGAGGTTCAACTTTCCTTAACTTCAAGAATCCAACGGAAAATGCTGCTTGCAATATGATATTAGCCATATATATATATATATATATATAAACAGTTGGCCCTAATAAACAGAACAAAGATAAGACTGATGTGGTTGAGAAGAAGATATATATTCTCTGGCGGAGATATATTAAATGCCCACCTAAAGTTAAAATTGAAGGCGTTAAGGCCAGGCGCAGCTGGCACACAGTGCACAGGGCCGCTCACAGGGGGCGCCACTGTGGCCTATGTCATACTAACAGGGTCAGCTAGATCGGATACAGCGCTACCTATTACATAGGGAACTGAAGATCGGTAGTGTCCTTGTTTATATTCCCATAATGGATTATAGAGCACATATATATATATATATTATATATATATATATATATATACACAGGTTGACGCTGTTAGGTGACTTAACCTTCAGAAACCAATCCCGTAACATGAAGACCGGAAGTACCTGACAATGGGATATCTATTGTTGGAGATGCGGAATGTCATTAGGCATGTAGATTGATGTCGCTATGGGAACAGCTAGCTGCAGGCGTGCAATCAGCCGCTACTCAGATTCCTTCGAGCATCCGCTCATCTTCTGATATAACGGCATCAAGTCAATGGCGTTTCACTAGTGGCGTGATAATGAACAGAATGTGGTGATTCTTCCTCAATCAGACAATATTATTTATATTCTTACGCACAGACAATAGGATATGGATATATAGTTGGATGAGGTAACCTATGGCTGGTATCTCTAAAGGCTTATCCGATTCATCAATCAAATCAAATCTAACCAAATTATAAAATCAACATTCCAACCGACCGCAGGATGGGTAGCTTCTGTGCCGCTGCACATGGCCGCCCCTGGAGACGCTCCCACCTGATTGGAGGGAGGCATGCATCCTGAGGGCCAGCAGCCGGGGTAGTCCAGACGGCACGGCCGCCACCACCTTGCCGGTAGTATTAACACAGATAGTAGATAGAAGAATACGTCGTACTACTAGGCACAGACAAAGCCCTCCAGCCTCAATACTATGTGCATACCGCTTTATCAGGTTGGAGAGCTTACCTCGATCGGGCTACGGTGGTTAAATACCTCATTCGAGCCCCGGTGCAATTTCCAAGGTCGAATTTCATATAGAATTAAGGTGCAGGTTCAAAAATATGGTAGTGGAACACTGAGTTTTAGGAGGTTTTCATATTGGAATACATCACTAGAAAGCCAAAAATTATATCTAATTTCCTGGATATTCCTAGGACATTTAATTGGGACCGGAGTGAGTAAATTAACAGTGAATATTAGGAAATAATTCAGTAGTTACAACACATGTCTACAGGACAGAACTGCCCATGATAGTACTGTGTTGGTATAGCCATAAATCCTAAACAATAGAGGAAACTCCAGTCAACCATGGGGGTATATGCTGGTATATGCATAATAAATAATTCAGTGTGATTATGCATCTGATGCATTACCACCACAAATATGGCTTGTCTTGCTGGTACAACATTAAGAAAAACCTACCGTAAGTTTTATTGTATTTGATTTATTTGATTGTTGGTTATCACTTTTATTTCTATTCATATTATTTATGGGAAGGCCGGTGCCGGATTGTTTGTTTGTTTGTTGTTTTACGTCCTAGCAACATGTAAGGTCATATCAGGACGGGTACCGACTTGTGACAGTGCGCACTCATGGCGACTTTATAGTGCTGTCCCACTGGGAAACCAGGCCGCCGGCACCATGACCTGGTATCCCACTCAGTCACATTATCCTGGCACTGAGCACACCAGTCCTTGCCCTATCCTGATAATGCTGAGCGCCTGGCTAGGAAGCAACAAGTATCAATTTTAAAGTCATTGGTTTGACTCGACCAGGACTCGAACCCACGACCCCACGATCTACCAGCATGGTAATAATAATGACAAGTCGGGTCGGATCAAGTCGATATAAATATACATATACACATACATATGTGTATACATATAAATAAACATATACCTATGTGTATATACATATATAAATATTACATATGCACCTATATATATATGTCTATATATACATCCATTCACATATACATATATGTATACATATACATATGGAGACCTATATATATGACTACATAATTATATATATATATATATGTGAATACATACTGTATTTAGAGATGACTGCATCATATATTGTAGAGTGGTCCTCCATTTGTCACTGGTAAGTTAACCCATGTGTAGTCTGTTTCACTCTCAGACTTATTGCAAGGGGCCTAAGCTCTGACACTTTAACACTCAGATTTTAACCAAAAACTGCCAAGGAAAGCTTTCACACTTCAGGTTGCCAATGGTTCTCTGGGCTGCACCTCCACTGACAGCTGAGCTCACTGAGCATGAATGTGTCAGAGCTTATGCCCTTTGAATAGGTGTGAGAGTGGATTGGATTTGGTTTATAAGGGTCTGTGCCACAGTGCACTGCACACACATATTTCTGAAGGCACACACTACACAACAGTCAACATGCTACTTGCAAAGGCATTACTATTGTGAAGGATCTGACACAGTCATCCTTACATTTAGAAACACTGGTAAGTTATTCTTCACCTGATATTGCAATATTATTTATATATTGTATATTATATATAATACATACATATGTATGTGCATATGTGCATATATTTATACACCTTTAAAAGTATGTGTATGTATACATGTACATGCATAATCAAAAATAAAATAAATAAAATATAAATGGAATATTATTTAGGGTAATGGCAGTGTTTGGTTAAAATCTGAGTGTGAAAGTGTCAGAGGTTAGGCCACTTGCATTGTTGCAATAAGTCTGATAGTGACACAGACTACATATGGATTAACTTAGCAGTGACAAATGGAGTACCACTCTAAGATATGTGATGCAGTCATCTCTAAATCTGTATTTATATGCATATATATAGAGTCATGTATATATGTCTGCATATGTATATATATATAGATGTATATGTATGTTTATGTATGTATATGTATGTATATGTATGTATATGTATGTATATGTATGTATGTGTATATATATATGTATATGTGTATATGTATGTTAATATATATGTATGTATATGTATGTATATATATGTGTATATATGTATGTGTATATTAATATATATGTATATGTATGCGTATGTATATGTGTGTATATGTATGTATATGTATGTAAATGTATGTATATGTATAGCATTTATAATAGGCACAGGGGGTTTGGGTTTCGGGAGGGGGGGGAGAGAAGACGGCAGCCTATCGGCGCAGGGATTCCCGGCGGCAGGGTTCCCGGCCTCCCAGCGCCAAGACTCCCACTACCAGGCCTCAATTCAAATAATATAAACATAAATAAAATGTGATAACCAACAATAAAATAAATGAAATATAAATGCAATAATATACAAGGTAAGTTAATGTTGCTGTACCAGCAAGAAATACCATATTTGTGGGGATTATGCACTAGATGCATAATTACAGTGTTATTTATGAACATAGCTCACTGGCCTCCCATCCCGAGGCCTTCCGGCACCGGCCTTCCCATAAATAATATGAATAGAAATAAAAAGTGACAATCAAATAAATCAAATACAATAATACTTAAGGTAGGTTTTTCTTAATGTTGTACCAGCAAGACAAGCCATATTTGTGGTGGTAATGCATCAGATGCATAATCACACTGAATTATTTATTATGCATATATATATATATTGGTATGCAAAAAATATATCTAAATGATGTACAACAGTCCGCCACAGGAAACCTCCCCCAGTGTCAAGTGGAAGGTAATATGAGTGGCCACCGACCAGCATATACCACCCCATGGTGACTGAGGTTCCTCTATTGTTGAGGATTTATGGCTATACCAACACAGTACTATCATGGGCAGTTCTGTCCTGTAGACATGTGTTGTAACTACTGAATTATTTCCTAATATTCACTGTTAATTTACTCGATCCGGTCCCAACTAAATGTCCTACGAATATTCAGGAAATTAGATATATTTTTTTGCTTTCTAGTGATGTATTCCAATATGAAAACCTCCCAAAACTGAGTGTTTCACAACCATATTTGTGAAGTTGCACATTAATCTTATATGAAATTTGACCTTCGAAATTGAACCGGGGCTCGAATTAGGTACTTTAACCACCGTAGCTCAAACGAGGTAAGCTCTCCAACCTGTTTATACAATACATGATATGAGGGCACAATAACCGACTGCGCCGTCGTTATTATGTTCTTAGATGTTGGTAGGACGTGAAACAACAACAAACAAATGCAAAAAAACCGACTGAGCTTACTGAGCACATATCTACATGTCGTCTGAGATTGTGATATGCAAGTTTAGCGATATAGATATATCTAGACTCCCATCCTGATATGAACTTATATGTTGCTAGGATGTAAAACAACAACAAACAAACGAATCTATCTAGACTACTTAGCTTGTCTGCTTTATAGCAGTATTCCGTGTACTTTGAGGTTACATACTTCTGCCATTTTCTGAGATAAATAAAATAGCTTTATTGTTACAATTTACTTTATTTTACTTTGAAGTGGCTTGTTATTTGAATGACTAAATTGGTGATATTTGAAGTGCGAGTATGTAAAATTATTTTCGGCAAGCGTGTCAAAAAATCTTCACAGTAGACTTTAGCAGAAACACCTTCTATTAAATTGCCTTAGTACGCAGGATATACAGCAACAAATGCTTAATAAGTCAATGATAAGTCTAAGCTGGGTGTGTAGGTCAGTTTTTTGGTTTTAGAAGTTGGGTGCGGTCATAGGGACTATGCACCTTTAATGAAGAATTGAGAGTTAATAGAGATATAGATCACATACAAGAATCTCGGAATAGCTATGGTTATTTGGACTAACTCTTTTCGAAGAAGCAATGCCTACTGCATTTTTAGATAATTGTTGAATTACATTCATTGAGTAAATAGGAACATTCCAATTGTGGATAAAGGGTCTTCCACATTCCACTGCTCGCTATCCTATCCTATCCTGGTCATGTTGAACATTTAGGAACATTCCAATTGTGATAAAGGTCTTCCACATTCCACTGCTCGCTATCCTATCCGGTAAGTTGAACATTTAGGAACATTCCAATTGTGGATAAAGGGTCTTCCACATTCCACTGCTCGCTATCCTGTCCTGGTAATGTTGAGCACTAGACTAGATCACGTAGAGAATAGATTCGCAAAAAAATAGTGACGGTGTCGCGAAAAAGGATCGCCCCTCAAAATGTTATCCGCCCAGTAGATCTATTTCAACCCCCCCCCCATAAAATAGGATTGCCCCGAGTCAGAAAATATAACATCCTCCTTAACATATTTGCACCATTAAAATGTTCGATGGCTTTACTCATTTTGTCTCAGTCTTTCGATATGATCTTCTATATGACATTACTGTTGTTGTTGGGTAGAGTTTACATCCTGGCATCATCTAAGGTCAGATCAGGGCCCGTATGCACCAAGTTGTGCTAGTCGTAACCGGAGCTAGGCGCTAACTCCGGTCAGCTATCTCCGGGTACCAGGGGTTCCGCGAAAAATATAAACTGGTATGCGCCAATGTTTTAGCCGGGGCGGATAGCTGACCGTGAGTTTATTTATAGATTTGGGAATTCCCTCCAGTCGACGATATGAATAAAGCCGCCAATTCGGCGGCAACGTTAATATCGGTTCGCATTTAGGGTTAATTTGATAAGATTTCACTTATTGCGTATGTAATTCTGTTAAATATGACAGCATTGAATAGATTTGGGTGTAATATATTGCCGCCGATTTGGCAGCGGCCATTTGTAGTTGACGTTGGACAGTATGGATATCGACGTAGAAGCGGCAGCGGCGATTTGTTTACTTTACATTCGTCGATTCGAAAATATTAATAACGCCGCCTTTGCAGCAGCAGCGTTAATATCGGTTCGCATTTAGAGTTAATTTGACCAAATTTCACTTATTCCGTATGTAAATCTGTCAAATATGATCGCATTGAATAGATTGAGACCCACAAACGCACACTAACCGCCCCGGCTAGCAGTTAAACCTGATTTGAAACTGGGGTAGCTTAGCCTAGGCTACGGTCCGCGGTTAGCGCTGGCGCATACCAATTTTCCACATTTAGCCGTGTGGAGATACCCAAACCGCGGTTAAGGCCCTAACTCCGATTGGTGCATATGGCCCCAGGATGGCAACCGACATGTGACTGTACGCACCTATCGCAAGTTTATAGTGCTGCCCCATTCGGAGACTATGCTGCCAGCACCATTACCCAATATCCCACTCAGTCACATTATCCTGACACTGAGCTAACCAGTCCTTGCCCTATCCTATTAATGCTGAGGACCATGCTATCTAGATGATAAGAGTATTAATTATTTAAGTCATTTGTTTCACTTGACTGGGAATCGAACTCGCGATCTCCCGCATAGGAGGCCTGCGCTGTACCGCTTCAGCCATCATGTCCGGTGATATGACATTATTAAATATGCATCTAAATGCTTAATTTATGTCGTTATCATTTGGTGGCAGTGGGAAGACAGGTTTGGTTGCATTGGTCCAGCAGTTTCCATACTTCCTTATTGTATTCATGTTCGAACCCCGGTCGAGTCAAACCAATGACTTAAAAATGTATACTTGTCAATTCCTAGCCAGGCGCTCGGCATTATTAGGACAGGGCAAGGACTGGTTGGCTCAGTGTCAGGATAATGTGACTGAGCGGGATATCAGGTCATGGTGCTGGTGACCTGGTCTCCCAGTGGGGCAGCACTATAAAGTTGCCATGAGTGCGCACTGCCACAAGTCGGTACCCATCCTGATATGACCTTAGATGTTGCTAGGATGTAAAATAACAACAAACAAACAAATTCTGTATTCATATATTGCTATTGTATACATGTATATATTTAGCCTCTATATGGATATTGAAATTGTGAATAAATTTCAGTGTCATATATATATGCTGTATAAGCGATTATACGAGTATAATAAGGCCGGAAGCTTCCATCTTCTCCCCCAGCCTATCTTCTCCCACTAAATATATATACACACACAAATAAATATATATATACAAATATATATACCAATATATGTATATATATAATATGTATATATACGGACATATATAATCATACAAAAATACCAGTGCCTTTATTTCAAAATAAAACCTCCAGCGGTGATTTTATTTTGAAGTAGAATATATGTGGTTCTATTTCGAAACAAAATATTCGGGAGCGATTTTATTTTTAAATGAAATCGCTGGTTGGGGCGATTTTCTAGAGGGGGGGGTTAACATATTTCGTGGCACCGCTAACAAAGTTTAATAAGCAGAGTCAGTAGGGCCTAAGATAATTCTATAGAAACAGAAAATATATAATATTAGAATGACTGGCTTGAAAAGTATGCACATTGCTGGACTGCCAAGTCAAAGGGGTTGACTGTCGTGGACAGCAGAAAACGTGAACATTTGTATTACGGATGTTTTGGTCAGACATGTAGGTTCAGATTAAGCGTGTTCAGATTAAATAGCGTTGATAGTAAATATTTATTACCTGGCCCTTGAACAATTGCACCCTCTCATCTATGTAGCAGGCACACACCCTTATCACGGAACCACGCCCATCCTCACGCACTGTCTCTCTACCACTGCCAGATGTGGGAGGCCATGGAGAGGTGGAGGTGGGGTTGAGGTGTGTGTGTGTGTGTGTGTGGGTGGGGGGGTGCATGAGGGTAGAACAGGGCGCGTCGACAGCAGCTATACAATGATTCGGGCATATCGGTCCTCGACCACTTCGCCGTTCAAAGGATGTGTTTTCCTTATCGATCACTTCCGGAACCGGATGTGTCAGGATGCTGTGTGCGCATGCTCCCCGTTCATTATGCGGGCATACTAATACCGGACAAGGGGGCCGAATCGGTCAAAACGCACGCTTCCTGTGTGGAAGATCTGGGGCCGTATGCACGAATCGGGGTTAGGGCCGTAACCGCGACTAGGCTAGCTCCACACGGCTAAATGTGAGAAATCGGTGAAATCAAAACAATTGGTGTGTTGTTTATTGTTGGAGTTTTACGTCAAGGCAATATCTAAGGCCATATCAGGATTGGTACCGACTTGGGACAGTGTACACTCAGGGCAACTTCATATTGCTGGCCCACTGGGAGGCCACACAGCTGGCACAATGACCTGATATCCCACTCAGTCACATTATCCTGACACTGAGCAAACCAGTCCTTGCCCTATCCTAATAATGGCTAGCCGCTAGGAAGCAAGAAGTATTAATTGTGTAAGTCATTGGTTTGACTCGACTGGGAATCGAACTCACGACGTTCCGTAAGGGAGGCATACGCTCTACAGATTCGGCCATCTCGTCCGGTATGAAACCAATTACGTACAACATTGCTACTTGTCCCTACCTAACCTGGCACTTGCCATGACTAGGAGAGGTCAACGATTGGTTAGTTCAGTGTCAGAATAATGTTAGTGAGTGGGATATCAGATGATGTTGCTAGCGGCCTGGTCTCCCAGTGGGACAGCACTGTGAAGTTCTCACGAGTGTGACATGTCACAAGTTAGCATCAGTCATGATCTGACCTTAGTAAGTGCCATGACATAAAATCCAAAACAAACAATCTTGGCTATGTAGAATCAAATCCTTGTGCTTAAAACTTTGATTCTTTCAGCGGATTATCAAGCTTTAATGCGGTCCTTGTCAATCTCCTCATCAGAAAAGCTATTTTCTTCTCCCATAACTTTAATTTTCTTTTTCGCCATTACATCCATATAATGGCAATATCTGAGCAGTATCCCTCCCCACCTTGACAACTTTACTAACACCAAACTTGAGTATCAATTAACACAGCAGTTAGTTATCTTAATCAAGTCTACCTATGGATTTACCTCTGCCTTTGCGAGGCAAATCGGAAGTGTATTTAAGTTTGTTTGTTCGTTGTTCTTTTACATCCTAGCAACATCTAAGGTCATATGAGGACGGGTACCGACTTATGACAGTATGCACTCATGGCAATGTTATAGTGCTGCCCCACTGGAAAACCAGGCCACCGGCACAATGACCCGATATCCCACTAAATTGCATTATCCTGACACCAAGCTAACCAGCCATTGGCCTATCCTAATAATGCCAAGCACCAGGCTAGGAAGTGACAAGTATCAATTTCTAAGTCATCGGTTTGACTCGACTGGGAACCAAACTCGCAAACTCCCGATCTTCCGCACGCAAGGCCTGTGCTCTGCCGTTTCAGCCACTGCGCCCAGTCGGAAGTGTAATTAAAGTGCAAATAATTGTAGAGTTCAGTCGCAACAAATGACAAATGACAAATGGCAAATTTCGGCCAAAATGAAACCATTACTACCAGGGCGAGCTCAAGCTGCCGTCATTCCGATAATTAAATCCATCTTTTTCCACAACCCAACACATCCCTTATCTAATGTATTACCTAATATACAATTGTCAAGACTTTACCTGTAAAGCACAATGACAGATTCTATTTTACCGAGAACAACGAACATGGATTTGTCGGTTTTTGCACCGGAACTCTTCAGTTATTTCTATAATAAAAACACATGTAACCACGTTGCATAACTGGGTTGGTTGATTCTCACCAATGTTGGTGTAACAATAAGTGGCTCCCCCTTCCGGATACATGTCTCATCTTAAGCCTGGTACACACCTACCGTTTGTGCGCACCCACCTCCCGTATACGATCTAAAACTGCCCGTTTCGCCCACAAAAATCACTGGGTGTATGCTCCCCGTACACACCTAGCTATTGCGATTCACCTATAAAACTCAGTTTTTAGGGCTAAAACGGGCCGATTACGATTGCGATTCGCGATTCGAAAAATGAATCGGCCCGTTTTCAGTTTTAAGCGGGTCGGGTCGAGTCACGAGTTTTAGTGTGCGAATCGTAAACGGTAGGTGTGTACTAGGCATTATAAGTGAAGGTGCGCTTCAATCTATGTATCTATCCTTGGCAAGCAGAGTCCAGACGGAGGACGATTTTGAAGATTGGCTATCGATTGACATCTATCACCAATACCAAGCTTAGTCAACTGTATCCAATATCCCTTCGATAAATATCCATCACGACTGCACAGCGTACACTGACAAAACTCAAGCTTGTTTGATTTATTGAAGCTGCTAGAGCACATTGATTTTCATCATCAGCTATTGGACATCCCACATATTCTGACATATTTCTTTGGAGGAAGAATGATCATATGTTTGATGTCCAATAGCCGATGATAAGATTCAATGTGTTCTGTTTGTTTGTTTGTTGTTATTTTACGTCCTAGAAACATCTAAGATCATATCAGAACTTGTACCGACTTGTGACAGTGTGCACTCATGATGACTTTATAGTGCTGCCCCACTGGAAGACCAGGCCGCCAGCACTATGACCTGATATCCCACTCAGTCACATTATCCTGACACTGAGCCAACCAGTCCTTGTCCTATCCTAATAATGCCAAATGCCAGGCTAGGAAGCGACAAGTATACATTTTTAAGTCATTGGTTTGACTCGACCAGGGTTCGAACCCACGACCCCACGATCAACCAACACGGGAGACGGATGCTCTAACTCATTCAGCCATCCCGTCTGGTCTATGTGTTCAATGTGTTCTAGAGGCGTTATTAAATAAAACAAGCTTAATTCTTTGTTAACGGAAGTCCATAGCCTTTTATTAACCACCCACCTCTAATTCCCGGCGTAGATTGTTGGCACCAGGATGTAACCGACAGTTATAACTCCCATTAATACACTGTTTACACGTCGATACCTGTTGGCGGCGCGACGGGCGAACGTTGGCAGACCGTTGATCAACGTCGGTTAACATAGGATTTTTTTCCCCCAAACTGCGACCGTTCCATCGGCGCGTCTGCAAAGTCCCACCAGCGGGTTCCCAGTGTGCCATCAGCGTGTTATCGGCGCGTTGTCAGCGCTCCGCCAGCGTTTTTCAGTGCGTTGCACGTGTTGCCAGCATGCCTGGACGCGTTGGCGGTGGGTCTGGATGTGCTGCCGGCGTGTCCTGACGTGTTGGGGGCAGGTGTGTATGGGTTCACATAATACTAACACGATACCAACTCGCTGCCTCCATGCCGTCAATGCGCCGACAGCGCGCCGACAACACGCTAACAACACGCTGGGAACCCGTTGGCGGGACGTTGACACTTTCGTCCGCCGTGCGTCGAACCTCGTTGGCTGCGCGCTAATACCATGCTACTAACCCATCCAGTTTTCTCCCAAAACGTCGAAAAGTTGGACATCTCTTGATGGGTTTCAAATATTTTGTGCGTTGCTGGAACGCCGGCAGAAACGTTGTAATGTGACAGGGGTATTACCAACTAGGTCACGACGTCGAGTTCAATCGATCTGTGAACAACACCAGCACCCCGCCAGCCATGCAAAAGGATGTCAAGATGTTGCTGCTCGCCTGCCTCTTTGCAAACCAGGGCAATTTGTCATCTTGCAAGAGGACATGGCTAATTGCGATAATCAACCGCTTCCCGTATAGTCGATCGCAGGTATGGTATCATAATGGGGCGACACTATAAAACCACGGTGATTGTGTACTCTCAATGCATTTGGTAGGCATTCTGATCTGACATTAAATAGCCCTAGGCCATAAAACCACAGCAAAGAAGCTATCAGATCGTCGATCAGTCTGCTCTCATAGATGAATACATGTGAGGCCGAAAAGGCTGACTGGTCTCGGCAGGCGAGTTCAGGGGGCGGGATGTAAGAGCAAATGTCTGTTGACACATGGCTAGTAATCCCGCTAATATAAGATTCGGAGTGGAAGGCATCAAACCAGGAAAGCATCACAGACATCAGCGAAAGGATGACCCCCCCCCCCCACACACCCCCCCCCCACTAGTTGCTGCCCCCGTCCCTCCACATTCCGCTACCTTCAGAACCCGTCACTACCCCCCCCCCCCCCTCTCCCCCACACACTTCGCTATCTTCAAGCCCTCTCCTCCTGAACACCCTCCCCCCTCCCCATCCTCAAGTCCCAGGGTCCTAGTCGCTCAGTCAGCAGTCGCAGCACCCACCAGCCCACCCCTCAAGCGCCCACACACCACTCAACCGCCCACACCCACTCATGCTTCAACGGTCCACACCCACTCACCCCTCAACAGCCCACACCCACTCATCAACCACCCATATTCTCCTACCTCTCAACCGCCCATACCCACCCGTCAACCGCCCACCCCCACCCACCCCCACCCACCCTGTCAACCGGCCAAACCCTCTCACCCCATCAACCGCCCACACCGACACCCCCCCTCCCCCCCCCTCAATCCACCACCCGTCAGCCGCCCACATCCACCCACCCCTCAACAACTCACACCCACACATCAACAACGCCACACCCACTCATCCCTCAACCGCCCACTCACCCACCCACTCCCACCCACCCTTCAACCCGTCCAGACCCACCCACCCCTCAACCCGCTCCCACACACACTCCTCAATCACCCAGACCCATACCTCAACTGCCTACACGCACACACCCCTCAACCGCCAACACACACACTCCTCAACTGCCCACACCTACCCACCCCACAACCAAGCACACCCTGCCACCCCTCAACGACCCACTCCCACCCCTCAAGCGCATAAACCCAAACACCCCTACCTGCATCCCTCAATGTCCACACTCCACCCCCCACACCCCCACCCCCACCCCACCCACAACACACAGCCACTCTGCAACATCACTGCCTACGCCTGCCTTTTCCCAACGCTCTCCCGGACCTGCACTTCCGGTCACTGGCGCCGGCCCGCTGGCTGTCAGCACTGCCTCGCCTATGGGCACTTCCGGTTCCGGTCAGCATGGGCGGCCCCATTGGAGGTGAGCTGCTCGGTGGGGCCCGTGCCGCCAGGACACTGCCCTAACAATGTGTGCCAGTCAGCCGCACTCAGGGATGAGCCAGTCGTGGTGGGTACACAGTGGTCAAGTTGGTTGGTTGTTGAATCGGTAATAGGGTAGGTTTCCCATGCAAAAGGTCGGGAGGTCGAATCCACGCCAATTCAAACCGATGACTTACAAAATTGATACTACCTAGCAAGGGGCTGGACATTATTAGGATATACGACTGTCGTGGGGGGGGGGGGGTGATGAAAATGGGAAATATTGCGGCTAGAGTGGGACTCAAACCCACATCGCTTTGCATTCCGGGACAGTGTGCTAACCATTACACCACCTAGGCTCCCTGATATCAACACAGTACCCACGCCTACCTGTCTATGTGGTTACTTGCCTACTAATAGGGCAAGGACTGGTTAGCTCAGTATCAGGATAATGTGACTGAGTGGTATATTGAGTCAGGGTCCTCGCGACCCAGGAATCCCGGGGAGGCTGCACTATAATATCAGCAAGAGTGATCACTGTCATACGTACACGGTACCTGCCCTGATATGACCTTAGATGTTGCTAGGACGAAAAAGCCCACAAAATAAAAGACAAACCTTGTATAACTAAATAGGGCAGCACTATACATTGACCAGGTATTCACGCTGTCACATGTCGGTGCCTGCGATACTGTCATTTAGGATTTTGGTAGGACCTAAAACCCCAATACATCAATAAAGACCAGGGTTGACTTATGCTCTAAATGTGAGCTCGTGAGAGCCCCCTGGCCGCTGCACCAAGGTCCTTCTAGTATATCACCCTCTCCACACCCTGCTAACTTGGCACTGCCCCCTCTGCTGACCCCTCACCACACTCATGCCACTTCCACCCACACACTTCTTACTCCAGCTCATCCATTCTTTATAAGCTACAGGTAGCACATAGTCTGGGGCGCTGGTTCTTTATGTCGCATTGCGTCTGTGGGTTCTTCGGCTTTATTCTAGCCGGCCTGCCTGAGACTAACCGCTAACAGCCATAGCATGTTGAAAACACTAGTTCTCATCATATTAACCAAGTTAAAATTGCATAGGCTGATGAAAACATCAAATTTTCAAAACAAAAACAATTATCTAGATATGATTCTATATATTGAACTTAGTAAGCATTTGCTGCCACATCGAAGGGAATGCTGGGGCAATTCAATAGAACATCTTACTACATAAGCCTATGGTTTCAGAGTTTTGGCGTGCTTGCCAACACTAATTTGACATGTTCGCGCTTCAAATATCTCAAAGCTTAGCCATTTAAAAAAAAGGGACTTCAACCTAAAGTAAAGCAGATTACAATGATTAATTCAATATATTTATCTCAGAAAAATGACAGAAACTCAAAACCATCGGACTATGCAACGTTAAGTAATGTTGAGCCGTGTCAGTATTTTACTGGGCGACCACATAGGTATCTGAGGTGCTGTAGACATTACCTTTTGACAGGATCTTTGGATTAGTTGAGCGCAGCCTTGCCGTTTAGTAAGTCATGATTTTCGGATACACGTGATTCAAACCCCAGCCAACTCAACCGAAATAATTAAACAATTTTTGCTATCTTATTGGTGACATTCCTACAACAGGAATACCTATGGAATGAGGATGGTTAATTGTCTGGGATTCAAATTTAATCACTAAATGTAACAAACGGACCCACAACAAAACAAGCAAAACACTCCTTCATTATACCGCATTGAAAATTATGAGACATGCTATTTAAAGACTTTTAGCGAAAAACAGGATATTCCAGCTAAGTGTAGAAATAGTGGTGGTGTGAAAGACAATACGTATCGACTCCACGAGTATAGATTCACAACTGGTTCATTATTAGTCCAACCATTGCCATGTTGGCGTTATGACGTCATCAGGGTTCGTTAGCTCTATGCCGGCCCTGACGACCGCGAGACCCTCCCGTCGTGTCAGCGAGACGCTACTCGCATATATTACAGTGGATGTGATGAAAATGGGAAATATTGTGCCCAGAACAGGATAAGTACCCACCCTTCTGTCATTCCCGGGCTAGCATGCTAATCAGTTCACTACCTAGGCAATCACACTAACCAGTCCTACCTATATGTGTGGCTCGTTATCTGGTATGTCAGTGAAACCTACTACACTCGACCCCATGGAATTGTAAATCATTCAATTATTTTACTTCCATAATTTATTTAATGCTTACAATTACAAACAGACACTGATCAAGGCAATGCACTTACATATATATATATGCACTATTGTTGTCATCAGGGTTCGTTAGCTCTACGCCGGCCCTGACGACCGCGAGACCCTCCCGTTGTGTCAGCAAGACGCTACTCGCATATATTACAGTGGAGGTGACGAAAATGGGAAATATTGTGCCCAGAACAGGATAAGTACCCGCCCATATATACATACATATATGTATATATATATATATACACGAGCAAAGCACCTTTACTTATTAACATTTATTATAATCAAATATGAGTGGTATTAATTTGTATAGCTTGACAACACGTTGCCTATACTCTAGGAGTAATTTGGGGACAAACTATGGCCCGAGGGCATCTAAGGTCAAAGTGTGGCTATTAATGTCATTCCGTCCTAGTGATGGAAGCTAGGTCATTTTACAGACTTTACAAAAATAGTACATATATATATATATACAATAGTTTGCCTAGACAATGAACAAGAGGAATACATTGTTGTGGGTGAGAGTGTATTTACTCTGGTGCATTGAGTGGTGGTTACATTCTGAATGGGTGGTGGTGACACCATCGGGGCTGAGGTGGGAAGGCTGGAGCAGTAGATGACTATGAGAGACTCCCACAGTTCATGGAGCTGAGGGAGTGATGAGGGAGAGGAGGGATATTAAGGGTTATTATACTCGCATAATTCTTATGCAGCATATATACATACACATAGCAAGTTCAACAACCATGTAGCGTGTAGCTTGTATGGATCCAGGTCATGGCAATTGATGTCATGGGGGTGATGAAAATGGGAATTATTGTGCCTAGAGCGGGACTCGAACCCACATCTCGTTGCATTCCGGGCCAGTGTGCTAACCATTACTCCACCTAGGCTCCCTGATATCAACACACTACCCATGCCTACCCGTCTATGTGGTTACTTGCCTGAGAGGTCAGTGCAGACCACTACACTCGTCCCCCTGGAATTGTAAGTCTTTTAATGCTTACAATTACATACATACAGGCAATGCACTAACACATACATACACAGGGTAGGTTCAACAACCATACAGCGCAAAGCTTGTACAGGATCCTGATCACGGCAACCAGTGTCATGGGGGTGATGAAAATGGGAATTATTGTGCCTAGAGCGGGACTCGAACCCACATCTCATTGCATTCCGGGCCAGTGTGCTAACCATTACACCACCTAGGCTCCCTGATAGCAACACACTACCCACGCCTACCTGTCTATGTGGTTACTTGCCTGAGAGGTCAGTGCAGACCACTACAATATCATGGGGGTGATGGAAATGGCAAAGATTAAAACCTACACATCGTGCCATGCCAAGGCTAGTGTGATGACCATTATACTACCGAGGCTCCCTTATGTCATCATTCTATCCATGACTAGCTGTATATGTGGCTCTTTATCTAGTGGGGTCAGTGCACGCTACTACACTATCTTGGTATTGGCGGTTTCTTAAGCTAGTTCAAATGCGTCAACTTCAATGTAAGTGGCCCAAATGAAATCACTCCTTCCACTCAGTGTACCTAAGCCTGCCTGTCCACCGACTCATATATTCCCATAGTTTCAGTCCACTTAGTGAAATAGAGCATTATTTAGTAGGGTTTTTTACTCTGACTGTTTTAATCTGGGCTTTGTGTTATTCGCGAAAGCAAAAGTAAGCGTACAATTAAAGTGATATGCGTGCAATAAATGCTACTGGACCTGATTTCCATATGGAAATGGAAATAATAGTGTGGGTGTTATTGAGCATTATCGAGTGCAAACTAATCTATCAGCATTCTGAATGGACTGCCTAGATCACCTCTGACAGCAACCCTTAAATGGGAAGTAACACGATCAAAGCCCCTTTACTTATTAACATTTATTATAATCAAATATGACTGGTCATAATTTGTATAGCTTGACAACACGTAGCCTATACTCTAGGAGTAATTCGGGGAGAAACTATGGCCCGATGGTATCTAAGGTCAAACTGTGGCTATTAATGTCATTCAGTCCTAGTGGTGGAAGCTAGGGAATTTTACAGACTTTACAAAAATAGTGCAAACCCTACAATAACCAGTCCTTGCCCTATTCTAGTAATGCCAAACGCCTGGCTAGGAAGCGACACACATAAATGTTTAATTCATTGGTGTGACTCGACTAGGGTTTGAACCCGTGGGTTCTAATCCCAAGCTCTACTAAATAGGGAGACGGACGGATTGAAGAAGCATTTAGTGCTTTGCGTTGTTATTCACATACTGTTGAAGGAATCTCAGAAGGATGCTGTCAGGGAGGGACTAGGCACATAACAGCATGTGGGTTGAAGCGGATCGTCAGGGATTGGCAGGGGGTGTGGGTGTGGGTGTGGGTGTGTGGGGGTAGGGGTGGGGATGAGATACATACTCCTGGTTTAGCGACCAACACAGCTTCGGGGAATCGAAATAACTCGTGTCTGCGATAGGAAAGTCACCAGTGGGGTGCTGGTGACTATAATATATATATATATATATATATATATATAATATATATATTATATATATATATGCAAGGGAAGGGGGGAAGAGGGAACGGGAGGGGGCGGAGGAGCGGAGGAGGATCGAGAAGATAGGGGGGGGGGGGGGAGAGAGGGGGGAAGTGGGCAGGAAAGGGGAATGGAGGGAGCGAGGAGCGAGGAGAGGGCGAGGAGCGCGAGGGGGGAAGTGGACAGAGGGGGAGTGGGATGAGTGAAGGGGAGGAGAGGGACGGGAGAGGAGAAGGAAGCAGGGTGCAGGGAGCAGAGGGAGAGGGGGAGGAAGAAAGGGGGAGGGAAGGGGGAGGGGAAATGGCCGCCGGGAAGTAGATTGCTTCATTGTCGATTTGTTTGAATATTTTTTTATTTTGTTTTCTAATTATTCATATTTTAGTTAGCTACATTAACATTTCCCTAGTTGATATCTTTCCATCCATTACTCAAATCTTTGCTCATTTTGGGTTGAAACTGTTATATTTACAGTTGACTTAGATTGTATTCTACATATATATGTTCCTATCTGATGAATGATTTCCATCCCAGTATTAATAGGTTTTTACATTATAACGATCAACCTCATATAGTTATGTAAAAATATGAGAGAAACTAACAACCATATGACTATGCAACTCAAAGCATGTATTTCATTACTAATTAAACACGCGAACAAGGAGCCCATGTTATGGAATTTTATTGAATCAAAAGTCATGTAAAAGGCAATGAGTAATGTCAGATCAATGTGTTTTAAGGTAAGTTTGATTCAGGCCCTCAACCCTTGCGTTTGATTGTTCGTTTTGATGGGTTGGGTGGGCGGCTGAGCTGGAGGCGTGGTCTTGGTCGTCTGACTGCCCGGTTGGTAGTGGCTGGAGCAGTGAGCTGCTCAGGTTATATAGGTGGTATGTAGGTCAGGCAGGGCCTGAGTCTCGCGAGGCGAGATCGTGACGTCAGCGTCCCGTGTGGTAGTTCTGCCTGTCTCCGGTAGGGTTTTTAGTTCGTGGGTTTGAGTTCAGATGGCGCCACCGTCGGGTCGGATGGGTGGAGTAAGGTGTGGGTCTCGCTGGGCGAGATCGTGACGTCATGGTCCCGTGTGGTAGTTCTGCTTGTCTCCGGCAGGGTTTCTAGATGGTGGGTTTGAGTTCAGATGGCGCCACCATCGGGTCAGAAGGGTGGAGGGAGGATGTGTGGGCAGGGGGAGGAGGGTAGGGCTCCTCGTGCGCACGTAAATTATCCATGTTGGTTGCCCATCATGAACAATTAAACACGCGAACAAGGAGCCCATGTTATGGAATTTTTATTGAATCAAAAGTCATGTAAAAGGCAATGAGTAATGTCAGATCAATGTGTTTTAAGGTAAGTTCGACTCAGGCCCTCAACCAAATGTGGGGAGGGCCTGTGTCGCTGCGGGGAAGGCCACCTTCGGGACGTATGCGTGAACTGCCGAGGACCGCCAGTTCCCCAGCCGCCGGACTTCGTCGATGGATGCGCCGGCCCTTGCACAGGCCTGTGCTCCTCCTCTCCGGAGGCCGTGGAGGGTGTAGTCCTCCGGGCACGGGTGGCGAGCGGCTCGGAGCGCAGCTCTGAGAGCGGCCAGGAGCGTGGGAGCGGTGAGCGGGGCCCCGTTGGGGAGCCGGAACGCCGGGTCCTGCGGGGCGTCCGAGCGGACCTCCTGTAGGCCCGCCACGCTCGGACGGGGCAGATGGTGAGTTGCTCGTTCGGTCGGACCACGATGGAGAATTCATCACGAGCCAGTCTGGTGGTTTTGGTGGATCGGACGTGGAGGACAAGGTGGGTACCCGTATCATGGACGTCCGCGTCTTGGATGGTGTGGCCGGGGTCGTCTTTTCGGCCAGTGACGAGCGTGATTGTTTGACTCAGGCCCTCAACCAAATAAAGGAGAGGGCCTGTGTAGGTGAGATGGCTGCTTGTATGGTGGGAGGCCTGCTTGGCGCCTCCTCTGTCCGGGGAAGGTGTGTCTTGTGCCGTGTGGTCTGGTGGTTGAGTCGATGTGAGGGGGGGGGGGGGGCCCGCCCAGCATTAGTATGTAGGGTCGGCGTGAAGTTCCGAGGCGGCCACCTCCTTTGCCGTTCTTGTAGGGGATATGAGCTGCTTGTGGGCTCGGTCTAAGTGGGTGCGGTGAGATGTAAGGATGCGCGGCGACGGCTGGCAGCCGCATGTCGTCATGATGGGTGGAGCCGGTTGGCTGGATGGAGAGCAAGCCGGTTGGCTGTTTGGAGAGTGAGCCGGTTGGCTGTTTGGAGAGTGAGCTGGTGAGCCGGTTGGCTGTTTGGAGAGTGAGCTGGTTGGCTATACTGGAGCTGAGCGCCGGTCGTGCCGTCGTGTTGGTCGGTCGTGCCGTCGTGTTGTGGTGCAGAGGTGTGATGTGTTGCAGTGTGATGTGTTGCGGTGTGATGTGTTGCTTGGTGGTTGCAGCGGCAAGGGTGGAGCTTGTACGTCCGGCTGCGGGGAGGCAGTGGAGTGCCGAGCCGGTTGGCTGGATGGAGAGCAAGCCGGTTGGCTGTTTGGAGAGTGCGCCGGTTGGCTGTTTGGAGAGTGAGCTGGTTGGCTATACTGGAGCTGAGCGCCGGTCGTGCCGTCGTGTTGGTCGGTCGTGCCGTCGTGTTGTGATGCAGAGGTGTGATGTGTTGCGGTGTGATGTGTTACGGTATGAAGTGTTGCGGCAAGGGTGGAGCTTGTAGGTCCGACTGCGGGGAGGCAGTGGAGTGGTGAGCCGGTTGGCTGGATGGAGAGCAAGCCGGTTGGCTGATTGGAGAGCGAGCCGGTTGGTTGGGCTGGAGCTGAGCTGGAGGCGTGGTCTTGGTCGTCTGACTGCCCGGTTGGTAGTGGCTGGAGCAGTGAGCTGCTCAGGTTATATAGGTGGTATGTAGGTCAGGCAGGGCGTGAGTCTCGCGAGGCGAGATCGTGACGTCAGCGTCCCGTGTGGTAGTTCTGCCTGTCTCTGGTAGGGTTTTTAGTTCGTGGGTTTGAGTTCAGATGGCGCCACCGTCGGGTCGGATGGGTGGAGCAGGGTGTGGGTCTCGCGAGGCGAGATCGTGACGTCATGGTCCCGTGTGGTAGTTCTGCTTGTCTCCGGCAGGGTTTCTAGATGGTGGGTTTGAGTTCAGATGGCGCCACCATCGGGTCGGAAGGGTGGAGGGAGGATGTGTGGGCAGGGGGAGGAGGGTAGGGCTCCTTGTGCGCGCGTAAATTATCCATGTTGGTTGCCCATCATGAACAATTTGTTAAAACTTCAATACCCTGTACTTCAAAGCCATGGAATATATCAATCAAACTTTGGATATATTTCAACTTGTATGGCTTTTAAAACCATCAAATTTCCAAAAGCAATTTAAAAGAAACCAACACACCTATTTGGATTTGATCCTACATATCCAAAGTTCAGACCGGTACACTTATTAAATAGTTGGTACTGAACAAGAAGGGAATACAAAATCAATCTAATTAAACCTGGTACAACTGAATCTAGTGACGTCAGAGTTTTGACAAGCACGCCATAATTAATTGTTCATGCTTACACTTCAAATATCTCTAAAGTTAGTCATTTTAAATGAACCTTCTTTCAAATTAAGATAAGGTAGATTATAATGATAATCCTATTATAAACCACACCCACAAAACAAACACCCCACACAACCACAAAAAAAAAACCACAAAAAAAAAAAAAAAAAAAAGATTTATCTCAGAAAATGAAAGAAACTCAGAATCATCGGACTATGCAACTTTGACCTCAAAATTCACTTGGTGGCTTTCATGATAACGAACAAATATTACAACAAAGTTCTCCTCTCTTCCACTTGTTGTTGCGTTGCTATATAGGTTTACTACATATATAAATATTTATATTTATATTGTCGCTGTTATACTTATATAGAAATGTGTAGAAAGGCCCATCACACCATTTACAGATGTGTTTTGATCCAAATTGGGGAATCTCATTTTCGGGTTCCAGTCAAATTATTGCCTGATGGAATTGCTATTGGCAAACCAGTCTGACCAGGCAACTGCGGGTTATGTAGTTACTCCCACAGCCGTGGGCCCGTATGCATGACGCGGTGTTAGCTTACACTTGGTGTGTTTGCGCTAACAACGCTCCTTGCGTACTGAGTTTTCGCCGCTAACCTAGAAATCCCTGCCAAAACCAGTTTTGACTCGCTAAAACTGTGTCATGCATACGGGCCCTGTTCCTGTGACATGCCTGCTGAGCAACCCATTAGAACAAGTGTCGGAAGGCTGGGTTATGGAAATACACACTTGATCTTGTAATCCAAAGGTCTAAACACACATATCAAAGGTTTATTCATCATAGGCGGCTATTTTCAGTGCAGAATTGATTAAATCACATAGATTAAAGATTAATACAATTAAAAGTTGAATCGAGAGCTTTCTGTGACCGCTATCTTGCTTTGATTTTTTGTTGCATTCTCTTCCAATTCCTCAACTCTCTGCCAATATAGATAAACACTGCACACTGGAAACAGCCCCTCAGTTGATAATTCCTACTAAAGCAGTTTTGCTTGGACTTGGGCAGGGTTGTAACTAGATAAAAGATTCACCCGGTACTTGTAGTACATGGGTGAAGGACAACGTAGTGTAAATACAGGCAAAAATAGGCTTAGTATGGAACATGAACTAGAAACTGTGGCTCCAGTATCAAATGGCTACTCATATAGGCACAGAGTTCGGGAAATGGGCGAGAATGCAAAAAGACAAGATGGCGGCCAGAGAACGCTGTTCGATTTCACTTTTAAATTGCATTAAAGTATATGTGTTATTATATTTTCCAATTCAAAACTAAACATGAAGACATATACAAAGAATAAATGTTGCTTCTTAGATTGATAAATTAGGCTCTCATAAAGTCTCAGTTCATTAGCCCGATTTTTCGACCGTTTTTATATAAGGCTGATCTTCATCCGTGTACTACACGTACCGGGTGAATCTTTTATCTAGGTTGTAACTAACCCCTACTCTCGAGATGGGTGGATGTTTTATCTGTAGGATAAGGAGATTTAATGCCGTGGCCGAACGCTTGGGCCACCCTTGCAGGATACTGGGAGTTTGGTTCCCCGTCGAGCCAAACCAATGAGTTGTCAAATTGATACTTGTCACTTCCTAGCCTGGCGCTCAGCATTAATAGGATAGGGCAAGGACTGATTAGCACAGTGTCAGGATAATGTGACTGAGTGGGATATCGGGTCATGGTGCTGGTGGCCTAATTTCCCACTACAAAGTCACCATGAGTGGGCACTGTCAAAAGTCAGTACCCGTCCTGATATGACCTTAGATGTTGACAGGACGTAAAACTCCAACAACCAACTAACCACCCTGGAGATTTAATGTTTGGTTTGTTTATTTGTTGGTGTTTTACGTCCTAGCAACATCTAAGGTCATATCAGGACGGGTACCGACTTGTGACAGTGCGCACTCATGGCGACTTTATAGTGCTGTCCCACTGGGAAACCAGGCCGCCGGCACCATGACCTGGTATCCCACTCAGTCACATTATCCTGACACTGAGCACACCAGTCCTTGCCCTATCCTAATAATGCCGAGCGCCTGGCTAGGAAGCGACAAGTATCAATTTTAAAGTCATTGGTTTGACTCGACTGGGACTCGAACCCACGACCCCACGATCTACCAGCACGGGAGACGGACGCTCTAACTCATTCGGCCATCCCGTCTGGTTTAATGTTTGGAGTGATGACAGCCAGGAAGCCACCTAAAAGGCCAACTGATGAGCAGTTTAAAGAACAAGATGGCGGCATGGATCAGCTACCAATCCTGATGATCAAGGAGTTGCCGATGTCAAAGGACGACATAAATCATCACTTCCCCTAGGACGAGGAAGAGTCATTATTTCTAATCCCGTATCAAAGTGGATATATAATCGATTTCGATTGGTGCACACCGGGTATTAGTATATACTGTGTGGCCTTGGACTGAATGTAAGATTGTAGAAAATTGGAAAGCTTTAGCATCAACACTTATATGAGTTCGAATCCAGGTCGCCGATCTGGTGTTTTTGTTCATTCAGCATTCGCAGGTGGGTTCCGCAGTGGGGAAGTAGGGAACTATAGCCCATAATGTGTCCTCTATTGATGGGTTTGCGAAATGAGAAGAAATGTGAAGGGAAATTGAGCCTTGTTTATATTCCCATAATGCGATATATATATATATATATGTATGACTACGCATAAATAACATCCGGTGTAACTGAGACTGGTCAACATCCGGTGGAGGCAAGGTGGGTCAAGATGGCGCCTGGTACAATGTTGCATCTTATGGAGTATAAACAATAATAATAATAATAAGTAATACTCCCTTCCGTATCTTTATACTCGTATAATACGCTATACATCACATATATATCCTGATTATGCATAATGTGAATATAAAGTTGGCACAGGTTTCTGGCACCAGGGATTCCAGTTACTTCAAAGGATCTGATATTCGGACACGGCGATGGCATCAATGCGTTCAAATCAGCCTGGGTACTGCTATCAATCCTAGGTAACAAAAGAGATTGTAAAGAAGCAATCAGCTAAACAGTGATATTCATTTACGTTCTTTGTACTAATCCATACCTTGTATTGGTTCCAGCCCACATTGCCATCTGCACCTCAGCGCAAGCTCAACCTACCCGCTGAGCCAACCCGCGCCTCTTCCATCTGACCAGTTGCAATATAACTGACTAGGCAATGTCTTCAGATAATCACGCACAACCCCACAGAACTAGATACAACTCGATACAACCATATATGATGCTACACAAGCAAACACCCCCCCACACAACCACAAGCAACCCTACACAATTATACTCAACCACACACATCCGTACACAACTCCATACGAACATATACAACTACATACGACCCCACACAAACCCACACAACCACACTCATCCACAAACAACCTCGCACAGCCGTACACCACCCCATTCAACCACACACAACCCGATACAACCACGCACAACTCCATTCAACTACACACAACGGTACACCACTCCAAACAACCACACATAACCCCATACAACCACACACAATCCGACACAACCACACATAACCACACACAACCATGCACAACCACGTACAACCATACACAACTGACCATTCCACCTCATCCTCTACATACACAGTCTACGTGTAGCTTAGATAAAGGATTCACCCGGTACTCGCAGTACTCGGGTGAATACCAACCCTATATAAAAACAGTCGAAAAAGCGGGTTAAGGAAATGAGAGCCTAATTTCACAATCTAAGAAGCAACCTTTATTCTTTACATACGTCTTATTGATAGCCCGCTACCTTTGAGTGGAAAAATATAATATAATATCTAGTTTAATCAGGTTTAAAAGTGAAATCGACGGCGTTCTCTGGCCGCCATCTTGTCTTTTTGCATTCTCTCTCATTCACCAACTCTGTTCTGATATAAGTAACCATTTGACACTGGTGCCAGGCATTCTACTTGTTGTTCCATACTAATGCTATTTTCACCCGTATTTATATAAGGCTGGTCTTCACCCGTGTACTACAAGTACTGGGTGAATCTTTTATCTACATGTAGCTATGCCAGTGCCATATGGTGTTATATAGCCTATTACCATTCTCTTCCCACAGCCTTCCACCGCCCCGGCCCCAATTACACCCGTTATGTCATGCTGCTCTGAGAGGTGGAGGTCAAGTAGATGATCAGGATATGCATACATACACAGAATTCTGCAATTTATCAAGAAATTGTCACAGATGCTGCTAGCAGATGCACCTGAACAGAAAAGTATCAGAACTAGTTTATTTATAATCACGTCTATTCACAGTGGATACGTTGCTGCATTTAAAGCGTTCAGGTGCAAAAACTGACAAACGTCATTTGGGCCAAAATGAAACCATGACGACCGGGTTCGAGGTGAAGCTGCTATCATCAAATCCGTTTTTTGTACAGATACTAACACATCCCGTAATGCATCACCCAATATGAAATTGATAGACGGTACCTGTAAAGCACAAGACATTATTTTTTTCAGAGAATAACCAAAATGGATTAGTCAGTTTGTGCACCTGAACTCTTCATTTGTTCCGCTAGTTATTAATAGAATACTGCTAATGGAAATGTTTTACCCCAGTCACACTACTGCTTGTGACTGCCTACAACCGCATTGCGACCACAAAAAAGGGGTGGTCACAAAGAGGTCGCATATTGTCGCAAAATAGTTGCAAGTAGTCGCAATGTAGTCTTCAATGGTCACCGACTTCTTTTGACCATTTTGGTTGCGAGGAGGTTGCAGCTCCTGCATTAAAAACCTTGCGAGCAAAGTGTTTACCCAGAGTTTGACAACCATTGTTTTGGTCCCCAGATGTTGGCGAACATTATTTTGGTCGCAAGGTCACCGGTGACTGCAGGTTCTTGGGTCCAAGGTGGACTCAAAGTGGTTGCAACCAGTTGCAGTGTGACTGGGGCATTTTAGCAAATGAGTGAAACCCCGGTAGAGGTATACATGCGGTGCAATGATAGTGGCCGTAAATGTACTATGTAGTTCTGATTCATGAGATTTATGAAGCGATGGCCTCAATTATAACATGATCCTTCGCATACTTTGATACATGTGACCTGAAGATGATTCAGAAAAAGGAAATCCGTGGGAAAAATCCTCATTCGGAAATTGTTTTATGGTGGACAACTGCATCTATATTAAACCCCATATTGATCAATATGTGTCACACTCTCAATCAGACTTCTACATTCTCCGTAAATTGAATTATTCTCAGCCAATACATCCCCTGCCCTGGAGCAGGCTTTCAGCCTATGCATAATGACCTCACGCAGCCAATAAGAAGAGGAGAAGATGAATTGAAAAAATAAAATATTTATTGGAGAACATGATCGTGGAGAGCATGATCGGTATCGTGTATTGTGGTATCATGAACAACAAATAGGAAATATCAATCAGAGGATAACAAGTCAATGTAGGATAATAGGGGATAATGTGTAATATCGATCAAGCATCAAATCATGAGGATAACAGGTAATCAATAAGGCAGTCAAATCATATCTGTACATCAAGTAAGTAAATCATCATTAGTCGATAAACAAGTTAGTGAGAATAAATAACGGAGGAACAGATAAGGCAAGCGCGAGAAGTAAAATCAGCCCTCAACCCCATGAGAAAAGGGAGGGAGGGTGGGAAAATTGACTGGTGCAGTAGGCTCCAAGCGGGAAAGTGAGGAGAGGAGGAGCATAGAGAAGGAGTAAGGTAGTGCCTTCGAGAAAAAGTAGTGTGTGTGGCCGCGTTCGTAAATTACCTATGTTGACCCGCCAACATACACAATTAACTCACACAGCCAATAAGAAGAGGAAAAGCTGAATTGAAAAATAAAATATTTATTGGAGAACATAACCTGCAGGCAGGTCGGTCATCAAGTTGTGGAGAGCATGATCGGTATCGTGTATTGTGGTATCATGAACAACAAATAGGAAATATCAATCAGAGGATAACAAGTCAATGTAGGATAATAGGGGATAATGTGTAATATCGATCAAGCATCAAATCATGAGGATAACAGGTAATCAATAAGGCAGTCAAATCATATCTGTACATCAAGTAAGTAAATCATCATTAGTCGATAAACAGGTTAGTGAGAATAAATAACGGAGGAACAGATAAGGCAAGCGAGAGAAGAAAAATCAGCCCTCAACCCAACAAAGACCGAAGGGCTGATGGAACAGAGGAAATCACTGCAGGACCTGTATATGCCGACAGCGCAGAGCTGGTCCAGGCACCTGCCTCCCTAAACGCCTCAAGAGGCACTCCTGCACCGATGCAAGCCTGAAACATGCCCATTTTAAGACTATGCAGTGAACAAATTAGATGAGGCTCAAACAAAGCTGCAGAGACAAGAGCAAGAACTTTAATTAATCATGAGGCTGTTAGTGGAGACCCATCAGGTAGCAAGAAAGCAGGAGAGGAACCATCCGGGTTAAACCGAGACTTGTACCTAGACCATGCTGCAACAGGGCAGCATGGGGAAGCAGAAAGGCGAGGGAGGAGATAGACAAGCGGGGATTGAGCTCTAGACCTAGTTTTTGAGGCCTTAACAGATACAAACAGTGCAGTATTAGTCAGGAACAAATCGGAAGCTTGGAGCATGTGCGGGCCAATGAGTGCAGAGGGAGGGGAAGTGACATTACTTTGCCTAGCTAGGGTGAAGTAGATAACAAGACGAGCAGCAACAAATACACAGGCTTGATCCCCCAGAGAAGAGAGATATACAATAACAGAGTTCAGCTGATAAGGCGACAACGGGGACACTTGGGATGGTATATGAGTGGAAGTCTTAGCTAATCCTTTCCTAAGGATTGAAACCATGTAAGCACCGAATGGGTGCGGATCGCCCCCCCAAGGCCTCGAGGCAGGTCTTAGCATCGCTCAGGTAGTTTGCAATTGCACCCGGGAACTTAAGCCGTGACCGAAGGTAGATCATGTAGGATAGGATATCATACACCGTCGGCTTCAAAGGATCGCCCTGATGCTGCGAGCAGAAGCTCTTGTAGACCTGCAGGTGGAGCACCTTATTCGCCCAGGTCCTCATGATAATAAGGCGGAGAAAGCAGTGACTAGCTCGAGATGTTGGGTTAGGGTGTAACCTGGAAGATAGAGGCATACAAATTACTATCTTCCAGTAACGAACACTACTTATGTTCTAATTAGAGGGAAAAATCAACATTCCACAGGGAAAAAACAACAGGGACAGAAATTAGGTTGCACCTGGTGCACTCAGCCAAGGCTGTGACTTTAGCCGACAGACTATGGGGGGACCTACTTAAATTGTCTGCTAAGACCAGGGCTTTACCCTCCTTATGAATAACTGTAATCTGAAAGCTCTTAGTGGCTGAAATTAGCCAGATCTGCCTCACAAAGGCACAGAGGACAGAAACCCTCCCTGCACCTGAGGCCATGACTTGCTGAGAGACTAAGCTATCGGTATTAGTTATGACATTAAAATTATGGGGAGCAGTCAGGAGGAGAAACAATAGTGCAGTCACGAGATTGAAGGCTTCTAGCTGATTAATGAATTTTAGCCTCTAGATTACTTCGGACGGGTATTCTTGTGCATAGAAAGCTATTGGTGAAAATGCACCTTCAGCCTTAAGGGTGGAGTCACCCAATCTTTGAGAGGGGCGAGGGGGTGAAGAACTACTTCATTAAAGGATGCAGCAAATGTCAAGAACCAATCAATATCCTTGAGAATTTCAGGGGGAAATGGGTTCTGCCCAGAATTGGGGGACGCTTTTATTGCAGCCAACACACAACTCATAAATGTCCTAGCCGGTTTTACACATTTCGCAATATGCTGCATTTTCCCTGCTATACTCTGAAGCTGTTTCTTCGAGGCCACCCGTCTCTCTTTCCAAGCCCTGCACTCATCGAGGATCTCCGCTAACTTTTCCCCTGGAATTGTCACAGTAAGGTTACATGCATCAATAAGAAAACCTAACCATATCAGGTTGTCTACTGGAGGGGAACATTTCTTGGGTGCAAGGACTAGCCCTAGTCGATGTGTAATATCATTAAATACTTGGTACGCCTCAACAGCTCTATCTTTTGACTTTTCCACACCAACGAAGTCATCCAAATAGCAAAGAAGCCCATCTATCTCAACAGCCAAACTACAGCATGGGTAGTCCTTGCACAAGCCAGAGCTGATGTCCAACAGCCAAACTATATCGATGTATAGTTTATCGTCTAAGGTTATCCCCAGAAGTGGCACTGACAGGGGACAAACTCACAGCTGTCTATAAGCTCTAGCTAAGTCTGCCGCCCAGAGGAAAGAAGAGTCACCCGTTATCAATAACCTGTCAGAGAGAGTAGTAATTGAAGGTAGAGAAAAAGAAAAAGGTCTCCCTTAGTAATACCCTTTCTTAATCCCAGAATTCACACTCGCTCCTAGGGGGAAATGCAAATCACTTATCACCCTTCTATCAAGTGAGTCCTTCTTCGGCCTGTCATCACCAGACTAATTTGAAGCCAAGGGATGAAAGGCCGGACCGAGAAAGGACCTAACATGGCACCATACTCACACTCCTTTATTATAAACAGAGCCACATGTCTGTCTAAGTCATGCTTAGGTGCATGATTTTTCAGGGTCTGAGTAGGGGGGGGGGGGAAGTAAAATCTACCGGCCACCCAAATTCGAGGTGATCTATGATCAGGGAGGAAGGCATGCCATGCAGGAATATTAAGCCCTGAGGGCACAGGCAGTCTTGCTTCTAGATAATTTGGGAGTGCAGAGGCTCGAACAACATTAAACATATCTAAGTAAAACTTACAGTCAACCCACACATGTTGGGCCGCTACCGGGCAAAATGATGACAAGACAGTCTTAAAGTCTAGTGGAGAGGGAGAAGCAAATGCTTCTTCTGGGGAACCAGGTTCCAGGTTATCAATAGAGACAAAACCTGCATCAAAACAATCAAACAGAAATTCAACAGGTAATTCATGGTGAGGACACACAGACAGTACTTTAGATGATGACACTTTAATACTATCACACACACCCAAACTTGAGTCAGACAAGTCCACATGCAGAGAGAGTAGAAAGTTATTAGACAGAAGCACTTCTGTTGGTAATGTTCTGTTACCAATCAGCCGGGATGCATCAAACAGCTGGGACTGGGAGGATGACCCAGTGAGCTCACCCAGCTGACCAGGCAGCGAAGGGGGCAGAGCCACCGAGGGTAATAGAGGCTCTGAGCGCAATACCCTATCGGCGCCACTCTCTAGGCCACCACTCTCGCAACTAGCACCAAGCAAACTGTCAACAACCGCACACGCTGCCCCAGGACACATTGCAGCCGAAGGCGAAGGCAGTAGAGAATGAAGAGAACTCACTTCTGATGTCGCAGTGGCATCTGGCTGGGGCGGTTTCTTATCTAGGAAGCGCTGCTTCTTGAGGCAATCTTGCTCCCGATGCATCAAGAGCCTTTTCTACCTGAGCGCGCCCCAAGCGCAGTTATCAATGAAACGAGCCGGTAACACACCGTGTGACTGCGTAAAACCGCATGCATCGCCCCAATTCCACTTGTGGCAGGGCCTACCATTCACTTCCCTTGAATAATCATCACGCGGATTAATCGGCTGTGCCGCAGCTTGGTGTGTTGTCGACTGAGGAGCCCCTAGCGCTACAGGGGGGGCGCGGGGGGGGCGCCGCCGACTGCCTCCCAGGGGGCGTGTATGATGCAAACTGAACGTACACCACCTGAGACTGTTTGATAGATGCTGAGCACACATCCCATTGGAGATCTTTAATCGCATTATCATTAGCCCACCCTGCCTTCAACCTCCCATTATCAATCCTCTTGAACACCTTCTCCGACCAACGCCTGCAGGTGGCCCAATCCCAAGTCTCTCCCAACTCAGTGATATCATCCTCATGCTACGCCAAAGCAGGCAGCCAGTCCAGGGGAAGGGAAGGGTGGGCCGCAAGCCTCTTGAGTGCACCAAAGTACTCTGGCCACGACGCCTACCCCATAGCAATCGGTCTACACGCATCACCATGAGTAATAAATAAATAAGGCTGTAACTTTGTACCTGGAGAAGAAGGTCCGCCAGCGCTGACGCTGTCTGTTGTACATGGACTGTGGGTGTAAGGACTGTGGACGAACTTGCCTCAACTAGCGACGGACTTGCCGCCGGCACCAGATGAGTGTGGGGCGGAGCCAAAGTCACGAGTGGTGCCGGCTGAACCACCGCGAGCGGCGGAGAGTGCACGGGAGGCACCTGCAGGGGTTCTCGAACCTGCCTCGCCGGCCGCATAGCAGACAAAACCAGAGGGGGAGGGCAACACCAATGGTGAGCCCTGAGGCGACCGAAAGGGCAGGGCCCGGGCGCGAGGCATAGAAAACACAGAATTAGTCCTTTCCAACTCCGCCACCCTCACGGCCAACTCCCTATTCCTTAATGAATTCTCCCACTGCATTTCAAACAATGTCATCAACTCCGGGTCCGGAAGGTCCTGTGCAGTAGAAGTCGAAATCACTGGCTGATGCACCGGCACCGCAGGCAACCTGACAGAAGCAGGGGAAATTCCCAGCCTAGCCGGCTCCCGTATGACCATACCGCCCTCGTATGACCCTACCGCAGAACCCTCGTAGTTGCCACCAAAAACGCCTGGACACTCAAGGCTGAACGCTCCCTTTTCTTCTTCTTAGGCCGCATAGAGAAAGCAGGGAATAACACTTGCAAATGAATCCAAATTCACTGACGCGGTAGGCTGCGAGAAGGAAAGTGAGGAGAGGAGCAGCGTAGAGAAAGAGTAAAGTAATGCATTCGAGAATTACCTATGTTGACCCGCCAACATACAACATGCAGTACGTAATAAATGCATATCTCTCACCTGTAAAACAGCACCATCATTATGCATGAGAACATTAACGATACCAGTAATGGTTTTGGTTTATGCATAGTAATTGTAAAATGCATTACCTGATACCCAGGGGGCAAGAGTGGTCAAACAGACATAGTCTTGTAGGATTGTGTGTTCAAGTCTGTGGCTATGTAGGTAGGCTAAGGTGAAAAACAATACAGACGGAGAGAAAGAGAGAAAGTAAAGCAAAGTAAGACCGTAAGAAGAGAGAGTCCAAGCCCCTCTGGTTTATTATATATAGTACATGGGTTCATTGTAGAGTATCACCCCACCCTTGTCCCCCAAAGGGAAACAAGCATTCGTGGCCCTACCAATAGGGATCCAGCATTTGTGGTCCCCATGGCCACCAGTGGTCTGCCCACCACCACCAACCAGATGCGGTACTTCCAGAAATCCCTAGAACACTATCCCACAGCTATATTCTGGTACAATTTCCTGGATATGGTTGACATTCTGCACCGATTCATCTGCCATCAATGAGAAGGCAACTGGATGGGCCACATGTGTGAGTCAGCAAGGATGCTCCCAGGCCACTTCAAGTATGGTCAACAATCTCTGCCTCTGTATTTGTCAGAGATGAAGAAGCTGCCCATCACTGCTCCTGAAGTTCACACAGCACTGATGCAAGGAGCATTTGTTGGAAGGAGAACTACTGGCATCCACAATGCTGTATATCCTAACATGCTCCTCGAGCAGACATACAATGCAGATGCCCGGACCAAATGGGTCTACACCAAACCTGTCATGGCTGCAACCTCTGCTGAACTGAAGTCAATGCTGCATCTCACAACTTCAATGCCACATCATGAGTCTGGTCCAACCCGAGTTGCAAGGGATGCAGATATGGTCCAAGAAGTGATACCACCCATTGAGACCAATCCTTTCTCAGCAACAATGACAGGTCTGGTGAACATAACGACATGGCAGCATGCTGTAGTGCAGGAACATCTCACAGGTTTAAGGAAATTGGTCTGAAAGCACTGTCCAGTTCCATATCTGGTGATCAGAAGAAAACAACCATTGTGAAACTGAAAACATTCCACACCCTAAATGCAAAGCCAATAAATTTGACAGGGAAGAGTGCAACAGGCGAGAGTGATGAAGTCACTGCCCTTCTTCACATAACACAGATCAATGCCAGTGGTGGAGATGTCGATGTCATCAACTGTATTGACAAAGACAAGTGCAGTATAGTACCCCCATCTTTATTCAATGAAGATGGAACCATGAGGGATGCAGGTACAACGGCTGAAGGAGGAGACTCAAGTGATCAGTGCTGATATTCTGCCACAAGGAGACTAGATTGATTGATTGATTGGTGGTTGCTTTACGCCGTGTCGGCAGCATAGGATATATTCACGGCGAGGGAGACTAGAAGATGACAGTAGTGGTTGATGCAATGCATGCCATACACTATTGGCCTTCAAGAAAAATGAGACATTTGGATACATTGCTGATCACTACAAGGAGCAGCTGCTGAAAGATGTTTCAATCATACATTTCTGCTGCAACCGAGACAGTGAACAAAGCCTCAAATCAGCAGAACAGCAACACAGGTATGGCCAATCCAGGAAAGCAAAGATTTTTCACATCAGTGACAAAGCCCCTGAACCACAGGAATTCTTCAGGTAACAAAGCAACCCTTCTGAGTTTCTTGTGCGAGACATGGAGCAAGAGTGAACAGCTAAATCCAGCACTGGGCTCATCTCACTTTACTTAGGTCGAGGCTTCACTGAAGAAACCAAGAGCATGCTGGCTACTGAGGGGTCAGCGACCGATATCACTGCCTTGTAATGTACACAGCAGGAAGCTGATACCAGACTAATGCTTCATGCTATTTATAGTGTCCAGAATGAAGGTGTTGATAGGGTGGTCATTCATGGCAATGACACAGATATAATTATCATTTGTATCTACTATGCTGCCAGCATTCTGGAAGATCTTCCTGAATTGTGGGTAAGAACTGCTGCATAGACATATCTGCCCATACACCAAATGGCTAGGTCACTACGACCTTCAGAATGTGATGCACTTCCCTTCATCCACAGCCTGAGTGGAAAGGATACAACCCGCTACCCATTCTTCACTGGCAAAACACCTGTTTGAACAGTAGCTATACCACAGACATAACTGAGCGCGAACACCTTGGTGAACAAGGTCAGAACCGCAACCAGATCACATCAGACCTCAGCAACCAGGCACGCAACTTTGTCATTGCTGTGTACACTAACAGATCTGATGACTTTGAGGACTGCAATCTTGGAAAGCTTATAGCCTATAAATTCCTGAACAACCAGTGAACCATGCTGAAACTACTCCCCCCAACAAAACAAAAATTCCTTCTACATCTACATCATGCAGCTCTTGCAACTATTATAGATAAGAGTGCACATGTGGCCAAGCCTCAGTTTCCCCCATTTGTGGATTATGGTTGGTCTCTGGAGGATGGGAAGCTAGTTCAGGTCCTGTCAACTCAATCAGCCTGGTCAAAGGCTGTTGGATGTTGCTGCACCAAAGGCTGCAACAGGAACTGTTCCTATGCCAGGAAGAATGTGGCCTGTCACATTGGATATCGTTGCCAAGGATCAGCCACCATGTGCGGCCTAGGTAAATATATTGCAGCACTTGACAGCAGTGACTCAAACAGCCATAATTAACTGTATACCATTAGCAGTTCACATGGACACATGTATTGCAGCATTATATTGAGTAGTAGACCTGTTCATAGGATGCAACATTGTGCTGTGTATCACTGACATGAATTTTACAAATATTTGCCTCAGCCATTTGGCTTGCATTCCAAACTGTGAAGTACATGCAGTACTTCATTTCTCATGTAATCTGTTCTTGGTAACTAGTACCTTTCTGTACCATTATTGTTCTTACAACAACAGTAAACTACTCTGTATTGTTATTATAGATTTTCTGTGTCATGGTCGCCTTAAAATAATATATTAACATGTAATAAGTATTATGCCTAGTACATAGTATAAAACACATCATATCACTCTGAAACCATCATAAATAGATTCCTTTACCTTGAAAACCAGAAAAATGAAGTATTACACATGAAAATAAGCTAACAATTGATGATGATATGGAGATTTAAAAATATGGTGGCCATCTTGGATGCCATCTTGAATTGCACAGTTACAGTAGCCTGTTGGAAAGGTTGTCCACCTGGAAGCTGTTCCTGGCGGTCTAAGAAATCCAACCATATACAACAACCTTTTATAGAAGACTGTGTCTGTTTTCACAAAAAATGGGGGGTTTGCCCCTTGGGTATGAGTAGAAATATGATGGTTCTTCAATGAGATAGCAGAACATTTAACTTATAGCATAAATGTTCTGCTAAGTCTTAGTTCCCTGGCTCCGGCGCAGTTCCAAGCAGTAACATAATCGCAGCACCTGGAATTTATATTTTCACCAAATGTAAGCGGACCAGACGGGATGGCCGAATGAGATGGCCTGTTTCGGTAGATCACGGGATTCGAACCTATGCATTTGAACACTAGTCGAGTCAAATCAATTACTTACAAATTGATACTTGTCGCTTCCTCGCCAGGCAATCGGCATTACTTTGATCATATCAGGACTTCTGACAGTGTGTACTCATGGTGCCTTTATAGTGCTGCCCCACTGGAATACCTTACTGCCAGCACCATGAGCTGATATCCCACTCAGTCATATTATCCTTAGACTAAGCACACCAGTCCTTGCCCTATCCTAATAATGCTAAGTACCTGGCTAGGAAGCAACAAGTAGACATGTTTAAGTCATTGGTTTGACTCAAGCAGGGTTCGAACCCATGGGTTCGAATCTCACGATCTATGCAGAACTGGAGACAGACGCTCAACTCATCCGGCCATCCCTTCTGGTCAGTAGAATGTATGTGAGCTATTTATTAATGGGCACCAAAAGAACAAGAACAAAATTGCTAACATTCCAAGCAATGCTACGCAGGCCCCAGGTGTTCAGAAACCAGGACAAGTGCGTGGCCGCTGTCAGGTTGGCATAATCTAATTGATTTATTTGCAAAGCTTCTCTCTCAGAATTGTCAGCGTTCACCACCAGGTGATGAGGGTCAGCAGGTGATTTGTGTGGTGCCACCTACCGACAACAGAGGGCGCGCTAATGACCGGGCAGGGCTGAGCGTCTAAACCCTACCCAAACCAGTGACATGCCTTCAGGAAGACCATTTAGGGAATGGGCGCGCGGCATGCATGCCACCTGTTTTGTTTAAAATAAAAGTTAAACAAAAATTTAAATAGCAAAAGAAATATCAACAGTGGATGCACTATAGAGTGAGTCTATATTTGAACTGTCAAGTCCATCAACATAATGCATGGTCTATGATTTGAGTATTTATTTATGTTTTTTGTATTTGTTTATATATTATCCTACCCAGGTATTTTGTGTATCATCCACTGTCGCAAAACCTATATTCTGCTAAAATATGTTGTTTTCTTTAAAAAAGAAACATTCTGCATGTTATACCCCAGACAAACGAGAGCCAGTGTTCACCGCCAACCTCCTTACGGCCAAAAGGATGCTAACCTCCAAGTGTCCTACTCGATACATTGATTCAAATATGCGGTCGGCGCCAGGGTGGCACCAGGTCGGCACCAGGGCAGTGCCGGGGCAGTGCTGGGCTGGTGCCAGGGTGGCGCCGGGTCAGCTCCAGGGCAGCGCCGGGTCAGTCCAGGGGTGGCCCAGTCCAGATTGGGGCCGAGTCGGGGCCGAGATGGCACCTGGTGCCGACCACAGGGTGAGTGCAGCATTGCATGTGTTGGCGCCGCCAGGTCGGTGCCACATCGCCAGCAACTCGCCAACCAAGAGTTCAGTGACCTGCAGGTCAGTGCCAAGTCGGCACCAGGTCGATGCCAGGTTGGCACCAGGTGGCCAAACAGTTTTGAATGGCGCCGCCGGAACAGGGCGCAAGGAGGTTGCAGGTGCAGCAGCTGCATCCTCCTTGTGTCCAAAATTTCCAAAATGGACGCTGGGAGGTTGGCGTCCTCGCAGCGGCAGCACTTAAGGAGGGCATAACGAGGGTGCAATGAGGATGTTTTGACATCACGAATCGATCGTAAGCGAATGCATGCCTCGTGTGACTGGGGTATTAGGTAAACTTATATAGTGCGATGATTTTCAGTTTCATTCATAACCATGTTGTAGAGGTAAATATATTAAGTTGACTATACAAAGTTAAATAGAAATTAATTCGACAGCTTTGTCGATTATAATTATCATTGTAATATATTTATGTACAACAAATGGGAAGATCTCAATACCATAGGACTGTGCGGATTAAGTTTCAGAAGTATATATTCAAGAACTAGTATGTCAAAATACGCATTGAACTTGTTTTCAATTCATTGCAAGTGGCCAATGATAAATAACAATAGGGAATACTCAGCCCTAGTTCCAGGTGTAAGTCATGAGTTATCTATATGTGTATTATAATGTATTATAATAATATAAAGGAACGGAGCAATTCCAATATTGATATCATATTCATTGTACGATTATTTGTGTGTATTCGGGATTTGCGCACCCACCCCGCTATATGCACGTGATTGGGGCGCCAAATGTTTGGTGCGGAAATGACTCAAATCACTGTCACTTCGCTCACATTTTTCTTTGGGGGAACACCGTGCGCATTAGCTGGTGACCTTTCTAGAATGCCATATTGCGACTTGTGCGGATTGTCGCACAAGCTTGATAAGTGCAAGAAAATGAAAGGAAAGAAGAAAGGAAAGAAAGTACTGCCTACAAAGTTAACAAGGTGCACAGCAGCAATCGAGTAAATTCACCAGAGTTGGTGGAAAAAGTGCAAGCACTCAGTTTGGACGACCAAGAGGCAGCGCTACTCAAGGAAATTGCGGACATGGCCAAAGAACAACGCATAGCGGAGTTGCAGGAGAAGCGAGACGCCATGAAGAGGAGACAGGAAGGGCAATTGTTATTGCTCGATATTGCGCTTATTCCCGAGTGACTGATGCATCGTCAAATTCCAGTGGGCTGAAGAATTAAAACCCCATATTAGAGTAATGATGCGCATCTTAAATGGTTGCAGCTTTGCAGCATGAGCTGCATATATTAGGGATTAAGACTAAAGTGTCTGTTAATGAATGATCAACATAGCAAAATTTGAAACTGGACTGGCCAGTAAAATATCAGTTTCTATCAAGGTGTTTAGACAATAAAAGGGATACAATGCATGACCAACGCTTTTGGGGTATTTAATATATATATATATATATATATATATATATATATAGATGTCAGGGGGTGATGAAAATGGGAAATACTGCGCCTAGAGCGGGACTCGAACCCACATCTCTTTGCATTCCGGGCCAGTGTGCTAACCATTACACCACCTAGGCTCCCTGATATCAATACACTCCCCACGCCTACCTGTCTATGTGGTTACTTGCCTGAGAGGTCAGTGCAGACCACTACACTCGTCCCCCTGGAATTGTAAGTCTTGTAATGCTTACAATTACATACATACAGGCAATGCACTAACACATACATACACAGGGTAGGTTCAACAACCATACAGCGCAAAGCTTGTACAGGATCCTGATCACGGCAACCAGTGTCATGGGGGTGATGAAAATGGGAAATATTGCGCCTAGAGCGGGACTCGAACCCACATCTCTTTGCATTCCGGGCCAGTGTACTAACCATTACACCACCTAGGCTCCCTGATATCAATACACTCCCCACGCCTACCTGTCTATGTGGTTACTTGCCTGAGAGGTCAGTGCAGACCACTACAGATATATAAATATATATATATATATAAATAACTGCATACATATGTACATATATCATATAATATAGTAATATAATATATAGTGAGTATATTCCTATATGTGTATAAATCCTCGGCTGGAGGTAGTTTATTATTATTATTATATATCATTATACGCTCGTTTTTTCACCCAGTCCGATATCAGCTAGGATTTTGCCCGAGCCTATGGTGCGATGGTGGCGCCGCCATCTGGGTAATCCTGGTACTTATATTCCAACTATGCTGATTCACTTGCTCGAAAAAGTTCCCGTTGTATTTTTATACTCGCATAACACATTATACATGACCTTAGCATTTATGCATAAATGTTCACCTTTATGCAAATATTATCCTAAGCGGTCAGAGTACTCTAGGGTGTGGTGTTCTGGAAGGTTCTGTGTGACACAGGTAGAGCAGCTTTGAGCACAGTTGCCCGTGGGGACAGGTAAGCAAGTGCAGCTGGTCAGCAGGTGCTTCCTGTCTCAATACCGTTTGGTTACTTCTACCTGATTTGTCTTTAAATAAAAGATTGGGATCTTAAAGGCCAGCCAGAGAATAGTACTCACTCCATTTACAGAGATGTCTTGTCTTTATTAGTATTACTACGATGGCGCAGATAATACACCAATAAAGAAAGTATGCTTGCAAATCATATATGGGTGCGTAAGAAAGTCAAGAGAAATAGACAACAATCATCGTGATTTACATTATATATGGATTTGGTTGGTGTCTTCAGTAGAAAATATATATCTATCCATCTAAGATATATATATCCATTGGAAAGTAATATATCTACTATGTAATTGATTATGGGGATGTAAATAAAGAATGAATGTGGGGATGTCACATTACGACGCATCGCACAAACGTACGGTGAAGTATGTGATTTTTTGCTGCTATGTCGGGATATGGCGTTATCCATTACACGTGTGTTAGGCGCGCCTTGGTATACGTCTATGTACGTCGATGGTCATCGACATACAGTGCCACGCTTCAGGGGCCAGCGAAGTTTTGTGCATGCACAAAACTTTCAACGAACGACAATGCATGGTTGCTTTCGTTATACCTATGTTAGGCATACATCGAGATACATTAGACGCACGTTGGAGGTACGTTGTTCTTATGTTGTACTACGTTGACTTTTGTTCCTCTGACAGAGAGCGTTCAGTCCGCAGATTGGCATTGTAATGCCAAATTATTCCAACGTTGTTCTAATGAATGCATAACGTATGGCTGACGCGCGGTTCACATGTTTCCACCGTGTCTCGATGTATTTGACATATAGGGCACGCATGTGGCACTCACTTAATGTATATAATGTTCGGCAGCATTCTGCGAACGTGCCATAAGTGTTTTGCAGGTGGGTTGATTGCCCCCCACACGTTGGCCTGCATTACTCATGCATTACGCCAATGTTGTGTGTGCTGGGTGCGCGCTGGCGAAAAGCCGAAATGCGGGGGACTGTCATTGGACATGTATCGTTCATGTGCTGGCACTACGCTCTCATACATTGTGCAACACGTTTAATGGTCGGTAGCGGAATGTTGGGAGCGCATTATGCCAACGCTAGGTAAATGCCACATGTGCAAGAGGCACCTTAGCCATACGTTGTGCCAAACTTTTTTTCTTTTTTTTTCTCATGCATCGACATACATTACCACTACATCGGACCGACACTACGCTTACATCCACTACATTGTGCTGACGCCCAACTTTTCCTCCACGCCGAAAAGTTTGACACATCTCAATATAAAAAAGTGATTTTACGCATTGGCGACGCGCTTGCGAGAAGTGTCGTAATGTGACAGGTCCTTCACCAAGGTTTTCTCAAATGGCTTGAACACCCAAACAACAAACTCCATAGAATTACCCCCTCCATTAACGGACTGCTGCAGAGTCACCTGGGAGGGCGATACGACCAGGTTGTTTTAACAAGATGCCATATTGGCCACTCGTGGCTAACACACATTTTTCTGCTCAAGGCGGACCCTCCCCCTAAATGTATTGGATGCCATTCCCCACTGACAGTAAAACACACTTTATTAAACTGTGTGGATTTCATGGCCCTGCGCCAACAATTTTACACTGCAAACAACATGCATGACCTTTTTACTAAAGTAAAGCAAGAAAAGATTTTAGCCTTTTTGAGGGCAGCTGGTTTGTACCACCTCATATAGGTTTTTAAACATATTTTGTCAGTGAATAATACTATCACTTAGAATTGTATTTAGATTGACCAGAAACTATTATGATTGTGAGTTTACAAAATGCATGAGTGTCCATTGACACAAAATTGATTGATTGCTTTTACATGTAAAAGCGATGGTTTGAACAAAAACAAACATTTCTCACCATGAATATGGCCTATGTTGCCGACACGGCGTAAAGCAACCACCAATCAATCAATCACCAAAGTTTTGTCCCTGTCCATCTCCGGATACCTCTTCCCTACCAACGATCGCTAACGGCCAGGTCACATACACGTTAGTGGACGTAGTTGAACATAGTGGAGGCTAACATAGTTGAACGTAGTTGAACATAGTTGAACGTTGTTTAACATACTGGCATCCATACTTCTCCAGTACCTTCAACTACGTTCAACTATGTTCAACTACATTCAACTAAGTTCAATTACGTTCTACTACGTTCAACTACTTTCAACTACGTTCAAGTATGTTAGTCTCCTCTAGTTTCAACTACTTCCACTACCCCCGTCCTGATATGACATTAGATGTTGCTAGGACCTAAAACAACAACAAACAAACAACAAACAAACTAACGTATATGTGACTGGGGCATAATAGTGTGTAACTCGTTGTGATTCGGTCACTCTCCTTATCTACTGTGAACCAGGACCAATGGTAATTTTCTGCTCACTTTCAAACCTTCACCAGGAAGGCATAAATTGTCCATGCCAGAGAAAATAAACTTAACCCAAACCTAGTCAAAGTCCTCTCATATCGTTCCCGCTTATATATATTAAAAATCTAACCGTCCACCAGGTCTGCAGGTGGCAGTCAGCAGACGCAGATGGTATCAGGGTGGCCAGGCGCCACTCATCGGTGGCGCTGTAGTGGCAGAATCAGGAACTAAGTCAAGTGACAGTAAGATAATAGATAACTAATATAGAGAAGGGACTGATAAGTGGTAGTGTCCTTGTTTATATTCCCATAATGTTTATAGAGCACATATATAATATAGCTAGTGTAATAATATAAGGGTATAAATCATCGGTATGAGGTTTATTATCATTATGATTTTTACTGTATAATATTGTTAACGTCCATTTACGGACAATATTGATTAACTGCGGGCCTGCTGGCCTACTGTGGCGCCGCCACCAGCAGTTATTGGTACTTATGCTCACTCGCTGTATATACATATACGCGCTGTATATACATATACTCGCTATATATATAATATATACATATACATATATATGTATACATGTATATACAGGTATATATATCGATGTATATGTATATATGCATGTATATACATATATATATAGCTTACTCCCTAATAAAATACATAGCTACATATATTTGACAAATACAAAGCACAGAGCCTAGGTCATTCAAATGCAAATTGTGTGTAAGTAAACTGAGAGGTCATATCTGAATAAATTACATCAAGGTGCCTAGTTTGTCAACTACTAATGTCCAACATAATGGAAATAAAACGTGATAACCAAGAATAAAATAAATCAAATACAATAAAGTTTTTCTTAATGTTGTATCAGCAAGACAAGCCATATTTCTGGTGATTATGCATCATATGCATAATCACAGTGAATTATTTATTATGCATATATATATTGGTATGCAAAAAATATATCTAAATGATGTACAACAGTCCGCACAGGATGTCCCCCAGTGGCAAGTGGAAGTATATGAGTGGGCCACAGACCAGCATATACCCCCATGCTTGACTGGAGATTCCTCTATTGTTTGGGATTTATGGCTAGATCAACACAGTTCTGTCATGGGCAGTTCTGTCCTGTAGCCATGTGTTGTAACTACTGAATTATTTCTTAATTTTCACTGTTAATTTAGTCAATCCTTTCCCAACTAAATGTCCTAGGAATATTCAGGAAATTAGACATAATATGTTGCTTTCTAGTGATGTATTCCAATATGAAAACATCCCCAAACTCAGTGTTCCACAACCATATTTGTGAACCTGCACAGTATTCCTATATGAAATTTGACCTTCGAAATTGAACCGGGGGTCTAATTAGGTACTTTAACCACCATAGCCCAAACAAGGTAAGCTCTCCAACCTGTGTATATCTCTGGGTATCCCATTAATTGTCCAGTGTTCATGGTTATAAGCGTAGGCCTACCTAGTCCTGCATTGGAGGTTCACTGCAAACGCTGTCCTGAACTCAGCCTGTTTTAGTTTCCTTAACAACTGTTCCTTGTATAACTATGAGTGTAGGTGTATCCCTTTAAGTTTAAGTATTCATGATGTTGTATATAGGCTTACCTAGTGCTGCCTTAGAAACACACTGCATATACTATCCTGATATTGGACTACATACTAGCTTCCTTATCAACTGTATTCTTATCAAAGTGTTCATGATTATGTGTATGGGCTTATCTAGTCCTGCCTGAGACACATACTCTTGTGTGTGATGTGGTTGGGGTTCATGTGTATGTGTATAGATGCTCACTTAGTCCGTCACTAAACTTGTTATGGCTCCTTATTGTTTCCCTTTCATCTCTCAGATAGCCATGTTGACATACACAGACACAGACAATTGTACAACTACCCACTATCTAATTTAGAACCAGCTGCTATATCTAGTTACGCAATGAGATTCTCCTCTAGCACCTCATAAAAGTTAAGGTTTTGAACTCAACTAATCCACATATTTATAACCCAGGCAATACCCTTACACTAAATTGTATGGCATATAGTTGACACCCTGCTACCCATTGCAATCTTCTTGCTAACCAATACCCAGAACCTACAGAGACACATGATAATATCCAAACTGAATACTCTAGCCAACCCCTCTAAAATAA
>CM059191.1:12758706-12813826 GCA_030323885.1 Branchipolynoe longqiensis
CAATTATTATGACCACAAATATTTGATTGTGAGCTTTCTAAATGTCTATTGGCACATAATTGATTGTCTGCTTTTACATGTAAAAGCGATGGTTTGAACAAAAAACAAACACTTCTCACCAGGAATATGGCCTATGCTGCTGACACGGCATAAAGCAACCACCAATCAATCAATCAATGCTAACATGCACAATTACATTAGAAATCTTGGTGCTGTTCGTTCATGAAAATGAAACAGGGTCACCAGTTCTAGAGATTTAATTGAATTCTCTAAGTCTGGGTTCCATGAAATAGAAACAAAATTGTGTGCCCCCACAAATCTATTTAGAAATAAAACCTACATAGGTTGGTCGTTATAATCCTCCTTACTTTACTTTCAAATAACTTATTTTAAACTTTCGAGATATTTGAAGCGCAACAATTCAAAATTAATTTTTGCAAGCATGTAAAATCTCTGACACCATAACCTTCTGTAGTAACTGGTTCTATTAAATTGCCTCAGTGTTCCCTTCTATTTGGCGACAAATGCTTAATAAGTGCACCCGTATCTAAGTTAGAGATAGAACATAAAATCTAGATAATTGTTTTGGTTTTGAAAATTTGAGGTTTTCATTGGACGATGCAGCTTCAAACTAGGTCAATCTCATTGCATGCAAAATGGCGCTAGGTAGGCGGGCCAGCATGGAACAGACATATCCATTACCGTCAATTTATAGAACAAAATATAAATCTGCGAAGTGATACTCGACGATTTGAACCTTATCACAGCGCCACCTGTCAATTCAACAATGTATTACTCAGAGCAGTCGCGTCGCCATCCTCTTCTTATGCGTGACACATTATATGATGTTCGGACCTACAACCCCCTTAAAGGTCTTGTCATCCGGTCTAGATATGTATTCTTAAAATGCTTTATCTGAATCAAAATATTCAAATTCTAGACACTTTAAATCTTTGGTGCTAATTATTATTTAATGGATTATTAAATAATATTCATAGGATATTCAGTATATGGCCTCTGGGCAAGCCAACCCCTATTTTCTGGGTTAGAAATGAACTAGCCCATACTGTGACGTCACAGAGGGAAGAAATAGGTGAAATTACATAGCTTTATTTAATGAGGTCTCGAGAGCACATTAATTTTTAGCATCGGATATTGGATGTCAAACGTATGGTCATTCTGACATATTTCTTTGGAGGAAACCCACTGCCACCACATAGGCTACTCTTTCCGATAAACAGCACAGGGTTTTTTATATGCACTTTCCAACAGATAGGACAGCACATACCACAGCCTTTGGTAAACCAGTTGTGGTACATAGCTTTCAAGACACAGTCAAACAACTTCAAAGTGACTATCAGGCAAATTATGTTCCGTAATGCTTTACTTCAGGACATCTATTGCAATGAACTACCAGTAAATACTCCTTTTCCATAATTAGTAAAATATGCGCATGGACCTAGAGAGCGAAGTACAGTTGTGTGGTAAAGCGATTATAGGTTGCTGCTGTGGGGTGTGCGCGCATGCTGAGGGGGTCTATGGTGTAGTAGTGAGAGAGGGGGGGGGGGGGCGGCTATGTTCGTACCGTAATGTTTTTGATATACTATAGCTGAGAGTCAGAGCCATCAGTCTATGTGATAGAGAATCTCTACACATCGTCATGACCGCACATTGTACAGGGACCGGGTGCGGTTGAACAAGGCCCCGTGGCATTGATTGAGACCTAAATAACTTCAGAATTATTTATTTACCAGTTTTAATTTAACATACACAACCTATGAACATTGATATTCGATCATGTGTGGATAAATGATAAAAGTTCTATCCCTCATGGTACAGCTTCTTTAAATCAATAAACAAAACTGTGAAACCATATTGCTAATGCATGCTTTTCAGTAGTGGTTTGATGTTGTAAATGAAATTGTTGTAACTAGAGTTTCTCGTATTTTTTTAAAGTTGCTTTTCCGAACAGGTCATATCACAATTAGAACACATTCCCTGAGCTAATACTATATGTTCTCTGTGGCGTTCTCTGTGGCGGAGTGGTTAGAGTGTCTGACTTTTTTCTAGGTCAGACTCCTAATCTGAGTGTCGGCGGTTCGATTCCCCGTGCCCCCAGCTCTGCCAATTTGGATTTCCACCGCTGTGTATAACTTACAGCGTCATCAAAGGCCGGTTGCTCTCATACCATGTCTATGTGGTGTGGGAGGTTAAAAATCCCTTGGGTCGGTAAAAGTGTAGGCTCGGGCTTTCTATCGACCAGCAGTGGAATGAGGAAGACCAGTCGTCTATGACTGAAATTTCCCCTGCTTAAACAACTAATGGACCAAAAAATATATATATATATGTTGGTAGGAAATCGATGTGCTTATCGGCGAAGAGCGGTACTCGAACCTCTATATCTGCCATTCCAGGACGCCCATTAATCTGTATCGACTCCTTCATGCAATGCATCTACCCACACCCACCTGTACGACCCTGTATGGTGCCTCCTTCCCATCGATGTCAGTCTACTGTTCATGTACTGTTGATATCACAGTGTAAAGTCGTTGGCTGGCAGCTGTAGTTGTGTAGGCAGGTTAATAGGAAATCACAAAATGCAAGGATAAGAAAGGCAGAGTATCCAGTGAAAGTAAAGTAAGTGAGAGCTTGCACCCTCAGGTTTATTAGGATATAGTGGTTTCTGGACCTGACATGGCATATCACCTGACCATGCCCTCCAATGAACCCTAAGCATTTCTAGATCCACCAATCAACAGTAAGCATTCTTGTGTCACTATGGCAACTGTGATCTACCCACCACCACCATTCCTTGTGGCTGCTTTGGCCTCACCTGCCCTGTTGTGTCTGTGTGTGTGGTGATCCGTGACTAACAGTTGGGAGGGGGTTGTGAGTAGAGATCTTGAGCTCCTTCCACACTAACAGCAGTGCCCATCTCACACTATCTATAGAATACACAATGACTATTTAATACAAGTAAAGGATCACCAGCACAACAGAATTACATTAATGCACCTGGCCCTATATATCATTTACCTGTATAGACCATTTGTAATCCCTTATAGACCAGTTCACATTCCCCACCAATGTGTTTTATCGGAATATTTTACAACATGTCGTATGCTAATATTCACTGCAATGCCTGTTGTTAGCCCAGTCTAATAAAACTAATATTACACTGACCAGTCTGATGTGACAGGTTGGCATTTTGATTATTTAACAGAATATATTCATATTTCAGTTTCTACTATAGAAAATCATTGAAGTTTGAAAGCTGTTGTTTAATATTGGGTTTGTATGTGTGTCGTCAACGGGTACACTTCAGTCGATACTCCTCCCTAGTCCCTCGAACTCCAAATCCCATCTCGGAAAATAACTGTTTAATATTGGCCAGTTCTTATTCCAGTACTGAGAAATAGTATGATGGACCGTGTCATAGTCCTCTTGAGGAATAAAGGAATGACACTGCTTCAAACCCCAGGACGCTCCCTTGTTTATTTTGCCGCGGTCAGAATAGAATTGACCTGTCACCGCCCGGTCGGCTGGCACGTAACCTGCCTCCAGGGATGGCTGCTAGGAAAGGGTGGAACAGGCCACCCCAGTGGCTGTTCCGTCTGAGTACTTCATAGCAAACAGGGTTCAGCAGATTCACCACACCCAGCGTGTGGTCTTGGAGGTAATTACAGACTACTACAATATTATTAATTATTAATATATAAATATTGAGTATTATGAATAACGCGAATGATGGTACTGTCATGCGAGGATGTTGAAAACGAGACGATCACACTTAGAGTGATAATCGAACCCACATTCCTGCTATTCCGAGGCGAGCCTCCTAAACATTATTGTATCTCGGTTCCTTGATGTGATGCGCCTACCCACGATTGTCTGCCTATGTGACATTTTATCTTGCGATGTCGGGTGGATGGTTGTTGGAGTTTTACCTCCTGGCACATCTAAGGTCATATCAGGACAGGTGTCGATGTTTGACACGTGTATACTTATCACGACTTTATGGTGCTGCCACACTGGGAAATCAGGACCATAACCCAATATCACACTCAGTCACATTATCCTGAAACCAGTCCGTGCCCTATCTTATTAATGTTGAGCGCAAATCTAGGAAGTGACATGTATCACTTTCGTAAGTCATTGGTTTGACTCAACCGGGAATCGAAATCTATGGGAGGCCTGCGCTGTAGCGATTCGGCCACCTCACCCCGTATGTTGGGAGATCAGTCAAACTCATCACTGGTTTAATACTGATAACAATATCAAGACTAACATCCGAAGAATGTATGTTTTACCCAAGCGGGTTTGATGTGGTAACCAACCAGCTTGTTGGCATTGACTGATATAAATTTACTATTGAGACTAGCGTTCAATAATCTCACAGGAAGCCCCAACTATCCAGCAATTTAGATCACATCTTACAACACCGAGGAACACTGTGTTTCCGATGGATCTAGAAGCTGACAAGAGGACTGGTGTGATTGTTTTAATTTCAGACAGTCTCAATGTCGCGAAATAGAATCGCCCCCTCAAAATTGTCTCTCTCTCCCTGGCGATTCTATTTCGAAATAAAATCGCCCCCAGAGATTTTAGTCTGAAATATAAATCCATTGCTCTTGCATCCTTTCCCATCCCCCACCTCCTGTCCCCTCATCCCGCCTCCACTCACACGTCCTTCCTCACCGCTCTCCCTTCCATATAGACCACCACCATTCTCCCCTACCCTTCCCTTCCCCCTCCACCTCACTCCTCCACTTCTCCGCTGCTCTCCTTATACTCACCAGCCTCCTGCTCCTCCTCCCCTCCCACCTCCATCCCACTCGTCAAACTCTCGTGGGTCATGCCGATTCTATTTCAAACGGGTAAGGTTATATTCCAAAAATATATTCACTGGGGTAGACGATTTTGGGGATGAGACTGGATTTATACCATTGAATATGAATGAATCCATATTTGTACGACTCCCAAAGAAGCTAAAACCAACATTGTGTACTGAGTACAGAACACTAAGCCTGATGAGTCATATGTTGAAGATGATCCTGAAAATAATTTTACTGAGAAACAGACAGAAAATTGAAGAACAAATCAGTAACGTACAAAGTGGGTTTATATCTGGAAGAGGTACACGTGAAGGGATTTTCAATATGAGAATGATTTGTGAACGTTATTGTGAAGTGAACCAGGATGTTTATGCCTGCTTTATTGACTATGAGAAGGCCTTCGACCGAGTCAATCATGAACTGTTAATCAAATGTTTACAAGATATTGGTGTCAATGGCAAAGACATTAAACTAATTGTGAACTTATACTGGACACAACGTGCATTTATAAAAATGGAGCAGGGCCTATCGGATGAAGTTATGATTAAACGAGGAGTTCGACAGGGGTGTGTATTGTCACCATGTCTATTTAACCTGTACACAGAGATGATTTTCAGACACATTGAAGATTGCAAGGGAGTGACAATAGGTGGCATGAACGTCAACAATCTTAGATATGCCGATGACAGTGTAATACTAGCAGACAGTGAGAAAAACCTACAAGATATAGTGAATAGAATCAATAAAGCTGGAATACTATTCAACATGAAGATGAATGCCAGGAAGACCAAAACAATGGTTATAAGTAAAAAGACAGATAAACCAAATGTCAATATAACCATAGATGGCACAAACATAGAACAAGTATCCGAATTCATATATCTCGGACAAAAGATTACAAATGATGGGAGATGTGAGGAAGAAATTAAAAGAAGGATAACAATAGCCCGAACAACATTCTCCAAAATGTATAGAGTGTTAACATCAAGTAAGATATTAATACAAACAAGGAAGCGTATTCTTCAGTGTTATGTGTGGTCTACTCTAATGTATGGGGCAGAGACATGGACAATCTCTAAGAAAATGTACAAACGTTTAGCAGCATTTGAGATGTGGACTTATCGAAGGATGATGAAAATATCATGGACAAAGAAGATCACCAACAAAGAAGTTCTCAGAAAAATTAAAAATAAGAAAAGCTTGTTTGCCACTATACAGACAAAGAAACTTATTTATTTTGGCCACATCATTCGTCAGAGTTCAATATACCGTACATTGTTGGAAGGGAAGGTGAATGGCAGCAGAGGGAGAGGGAGACCAAGAACATCATGGTTTACAAATATTTCACAGTGGACAGGCTTGAATTATTCACAGTCTATAAGAACAGCACAACATCGGGACAAGTGGAGAACCGTTGCATCCAACCCTCGACTAGAGGACGGAACTATTGATTGATTGAGACGATTTTGAAGGGGCGATTCTATTTTGTGACACCCAGAGTTAGAGAATGAAATTAAAGGTTTAGATTGTGGAGACCCTGTTTCATTTTCATGAACAAACAGCTCCAATATTTCAAATGGAATTGTTACTTATTTGAAATGCTGTAGTCAACATGAGAGAGTTAATTCTGAAGTTCCCAATGTGCTCTGGCTGGTTTGAGAAAGGTTGATTGGTTGTTGGAGTTTTACGTCCTGGCAAATTCTAAGGTCATATCAGGACAGATACCGACTTGTGACAGTGTGCACCCATGGCAACTTTATAGTGTTGCCCCACTGGGAAATCAGGCCGTCGGCACAATCAAGTTATCCTGACACTGATCTAACTAGTTCTTGCCCTATCCTATTAATGCCGAGCACCATGCTAGGAACCAACAAGTTTCAATTACATTATTCAATTATTGATTTGACTCGACCGGGAACCGAACTCCCGATCTCCCGCACACGGGGGCTGCGCTCTACCGATTCGGTCACCGCGCCCGGTTTGAGGAAAGATGTGTTATTAATTAGGAGCCAATGGTGCTACTTTCCAAATTGACCGAGTTCTCAATGAACTGATCAAATGTCATGGAATTAATAGATTCGCCAACGAATCAACCATATGCAATTCTTGCTACTAAATACCATATTGTCTCAGCTCAGTTACCGAATGAATTGTTAGTTGATTCAAGCAGAAACAAATGACAACAACAGGATGAGAACAGCATTGTTCTATTTGAAGACCAAATGAAGTAAACATCTGTAGCAGTCTAGCCAAGGAGGCATTTAGACATGTAAGCGTTGGTAGGGTGATTGCATCAGGGAGTCTAGATATTGTAATGGTTAGCACACTAGCTCCGGAATGGTACGATATATAGGTTCGAATCCTTCTCCAGGTGCAATATTTCCCATTGTCATCACCCCCATGACGTATGTAACAAATGGATATATATTTATGTTATATACTCAATTTGATTTTAGTGTCAAATTGCATGGGGAAATTTCAAATGCAGACAATTGGTCTTACTCATTCTATGTTCTTTGTTAGCAAAGTTAATGAAACTATCATTTTTGTCAGTTATCGGTGACATAATCCTATCGGGCACATAGCATGTGACATTACTAGGATAGGGCAAGCACTGGCTAGCTTAATATCAGGATAACGTGACTGAGTTGGAAAGTGGGTCATGGTGTCGGCAACCTAGGTCTCCCAGTGAGACAGCACTCTAAAGTCGCCACCATTGCGCACGGTCACAAGTCAGTACCCGTCCTGATGTGAGCTTAGATGTTGTCAAGACGTAAAGCTCCAACAAACAAACCCTGTAAAGCATATATCGGGCAATAACTGTAGAACATGCTATATCGATCGGTATAGCCCGTTCTGCTCTAAGCGTTAGACAGAACGGGCATATTCACCTACGCCCACGATCCTTACCCAGTAACAGGTGTGTGTGTCTCCAACATCAAAACCAGCATGTCCTGCACTGTGGCTATTTATAGTTATTTCCGTCCCTGGTCTCCCTCTGCAGGCACTGATGCGCATGACCGGAATGGGATCTGAATAGAGAGACCGGATATGAATTCTCTCAATCTTTGTTTGTATTTATTTAGTAGGGCATTTATCGTGAAGCTTATATAGATGATCTTTGTAACAAATGGTTATATAATCAGGGCACACAATATATACATGCCATTAATATATATATATATATATATATATATATATATATATATATATATATATATATATATATATATATATATATGAGTACATACAAATATTCTTCAAATGTACAGATATATATCTATTATTAAAAAAAAAAAAGGTTGGATCATGTTGGAGACAGCTGCCTCCCCGCTCTTTAGGATCGTTATATGTATCTACACGTATATAAATATATATATATATAAATATATATATAGATATATAGATATATATGGATATGCCTATATTATCTATATCGATAGTGTCCCGGCTTGAGGGTCGCGGGTTCGAATCAAGAAAGGTTCCATCCTAATAATTTTGGTATAAAAGCTTTATACTACACATATGGATCCATATATCGATTGCATAACCCTTACGCCCGAACCTTATGGTTCCCTGCATCTAGCAAACACAATATAAACGAGAATAATACCACTCTAGATGACTAGCAGGGTGGTACGCGGCCTTGAAATCGTTGAGCCTACTGGAAATTAACATCTTTCCATTCAAGGCAGTAAAGAGGGGTGGGATTTGTACAGTGTACTTAGAAATTGTGGCGTTCTCTGTGGCAGAGTGGTTAGAGTGTCTGACTTTGTTCTAGGTCAGACTCCTAATCTGAGGGTCGGCGGTTCGATTTCCCGTGCCTCCAGCTCTGCAAATTTGGATTTCCACCGCTGTGTATATCTTACAGCGTCATCAAAGGCCGGTTGCTCTCATACCATGTCAATGTGGTGTGGGAGGTTAAAAATCCCTTGGGTCGGTAAACGTGTAGGCTCGGGCTTTCTATCGACCAGCAGTGGAATGAGGAAGACCAGTTGTCTATGACTGAAATTTCCCCTGCTTAAACAACTAATGGACCAACAACGAAAATGCTTGACCACTGACACTATCACATGATGAAGTCTTTTCACGAGTAGTAGGAGGCAGTTTGGATAAAGAAATAGATGGCCAACAGCAGAAAATAAAGATGCAATGACGGACGGGTAATAACATTCATCATGTTTGATTTGACAAATGGTTATCTGATGGTATATATATATATTATATCTGTATATATTGTGTCTGTGTGTAGAAATTAAATGTATGCTCTTCAAAATGTATATGTAAATGACATTGGATTTGTGATAACCATTGAAACTCCTGGAAAAAGTGTTTGATTTTATCATAGCCAAGCTGTATGCAACGTGGACTAGAAACATGTCCAATGTAATTTACTAACAAAAACAAAGGCCAATTCTAATTAGGAGCAAATGGGCAAGCCTAATCAGTGAGCTCATTAATTATTACCAGCGTGGCGCTGTTGACGTAATATTAGGGAAAGATCCACTTCCGGTGTGACGGGACGCGGTGGTCTAATCGGTAGAGCGCAGGCTTCCGGTGTGGAATGTCCGGAGTTCGAATCCCGGCCGTGTCAAACTAATGAGTTATACAATTATTACCTAGACTGGCGCTTGACATTTTTTGGATACGGTAAGAACTGGTTAGTTCAGTGTCAGGATAATATGACTGAGTGGGATATCGGGTCATCGAGCCGGTGGCCTGATCCCCTACCCTAGTTGGTTGGATGGTTGTTGGAATGTTGCGTCCGGGCAACATCTAAGGTCATAGCAAGATGGATACCCACCTTTAACGGTGCGCACTCATGGCAATTTTAGTCTTGTCCCACTGGGAAATCAGGCCAACAGCATCATGACACGATATCACACTCGGTCACATTATCCTGACACTGAGCTAATGAGTCCTTGTTCTACTGCATTAAGGCCGAGCGCCAAGCTAGCAAAGGAGAAATAAACAATTTTGTAAGTCATTGGTTTTACTCGACCGGGAATCTAACTGCCGATCTCCCGCACAGGAGGTCTGCGCTCTACCGATTTGCCCACCGCTTCCGGTCTGATCTCCGAGTGGGGCAGCACTATAACGTTCCCATGAGTGCGCATTGTCACAAGTCGGTACCCCTCCTGATATGATTTTAGATGTTGTTAGGACATAAAGCCCCAACAAACAAAGAACAAAGAGTTGAGCATCCTTCTCCTGTTTTCGGAGATATGGGATCCATGGGCGTGTGGGTTCAAACCCTGGTCGAATCAAAGCAATGACTTAAACATTGATACTTGTCGCTTCCTAGCCAATCGCTAGGCATTATTACTATTAGGGTAGGGCAAGGTATGGTGTGTTCAGTGTCAGGATAATGTGACTGAGTGGGATATCAGGTCATGGTGCTGGAAGCCTGGTCTCCCAGTGGGGCATCACTATAAGGTCACCATCAGGTGAACTGTCACAAGTTGGTACCCATCCTGATATGCCCTTAGATGTTGTTAGGACGTAAAACAACAATACACAACCAACCAACAAACTTCTGGTGTCGCCTGCAGTGGACAGATTCGTCGGGACAAATTAAATATCCACTGGGAGTGTCAGCAGGGCCCCAGCCTGGGTGGCTGGGTACCTGGCTATGGCCGCCAGGGTTCAGTCATAAAGACATGCGGCATATGGTAACCAAGGCTGATGATCGTCTGCGGCCGGGCAGTTTGGCGGGAAGGGGCAGGGAGCGGGAGTATTACATGCTGAGTGTTGTCTGTGTCTCCGTGGTTACAGAGAAACTGGTGTCTAGGTCAGTAACTTCTCAACCCATTCCCAACACACATACCCCCCGCCCCCCTCCCCCCCCCCCCACCCACCCACCCACCCAACCCCGAGTCCCTGGAACAAAGCTAGTCAAACTCGCCTGATGTCACCCTCTGTGAGTGTCCTCTTGGTGGATTGGCTAAGTAGGTTGGGGAAACGCCTGAAATGAGAGTATGTGGGTACAATCTATTCCGCTGATGTAATTCGTACTGAATAACTCCAAGCATATATCCACTGTGCATTGGCGAATGCTGTGAGAGTGTAGCAGTTGGCCTCACCTAATTACACCGCCCCTCCTCCCCCCCCCCCCTCATACACCCACAAATATCTGGTGAGGATCGGATGGGGGTGGGGGTGGGGGGAGGGAGGAGGGAGGAGGGAGCCATGGCCCAGTTTAGGTTTCCTCTCTAGAACACTTATCAATGCCCTGTAACCCCCCCCCCCCACACACACACACACACACACAAACACACACTGTGCCCTGTGGTTTTGTGTGTGTTGGGGGCCGGGGTGACTGTATGGAGTGAATATCTGATTCACACACTAAAAACTGGGTTCGAATCCATCAGGTGGCGCCACTACTCCACCTTTCCTCTCTCCCCTCGTTGTAGGACTCGGCCCATTCCTCGCTTGCCTGCACCAGGCAACACACGCTCCTGTCCTGTTCCCGATTTTTGTTTGTATATATATATATATATATATATATATATATATATAAATGTATATGGGTAAAATCGGTGGGTACCCATTGTGTGTCATTGCTGGGGATGGACATAAGCTGAACCACCTCACTCCCCTCGCCCTCCCGGCATCCCTGCTCCCCCTGCCCTCCCCCCACCCCCATTACGCACCATCCACTGTGGGAAAGCGGGAGAGGTGGCAGAGATGCACGGGGAGGGGCTGGCACATTCCGGCCAGAGGAGCTAGGATGGGGGGAGCACAGCGCGACATGTGTGTTGACTCCCTCCCCTCTCGGCAGGAACACACGCTCCCACACACACACATACACATACACCTATTCTCTCCCAATGTCATGAGGCAGCAGTTACCATAATTAAGCTGAGATTCCTTACACGCGGTATGCGGTATGCGCATACCGCATGCCGCATGCCGCATACCGCATACCGCGTAGAAGGAATCCTAGCTTAAAGGGGTACTTTGCTAGTACACAAACACCAGATCATTTCCATGATCACATAAATATAAAATCTGCAAATGTTGTCTTTAATAAGATAAATATGATTTGCCAGTTTAACAATACCACCATGATATAATGTTCAATACATAACAATCCTTCTGTTTTAATGTAAATTCAATCCATAATTACTCTTAAATGAAACACCAAATGTGGCTGATAGTCATTTAATTGGTGGACCATATTTTGATTCCTGTGACATGATCAAATGCTATCAGGTTCATCCAGCTGCGAAGAGTCATCTGCCCCCAACCCCCCTCATACCCAGTGACTGTGAGTGGGCACGTGTGTGTATTGGGGAGGGGTGCAGGGGGGGGGGGTTGTATGGGTGCCCCCCCCCACACACACACAGTGGACAGTGGGCCATACACTGGTGAGCAGCAGAGGGGACCCTGCTGCTTGCAAACAGGGGTGAGTGGGGGTTACCATGGTTACTGACTAGGACAGGGTGTGAGTGACCAAGGTTAGCACAGGATAAGGGAGTTGGTGAAGAACACACATTGTAGGAAGTTGTATTTTATTTAATTACAATATTTGTTAGGTCAATTTGGTGGTGAATGATGGCATTGAGGTGTGCATGCATGCATATATGCATGTATATATGTGTATACATATATACATGTATACATGTGTATATGTATACATTTACATGTATACATATACACACATATATACATTGGAAAAAAACCTTCTGAGCGAGTGGCGTGTTGCGCCCCGCGCAGGGGACCGGCGAGATGCATGCCGGACACCCAGCCCCACCCCCACCTCCACCCCGTGAGTGTGTGGGGGGGGGGGGGAGTACCAAGGGCCAGTTCCGGCTGCTGAATAGACCTATTTCAATGTTTGTAAACATCGTGTATGCGCGCGCAGCTTGGCTGCAGAACGAATGCACACTGCCACTGAGTTTGCCAGTACGCACAGTGCAAAATGCTTATTTTATTCAAAATTGATAGAAATGCAGAAGCCTAACCTTATGAATCTAATATAATCTATTGTTGAATATGTTTTCTATATGTGTACCGAGCGGTTTCTCTCTAGGTGGTGTGGTATTAGAGATATTTCACTTTTTCTGTCAGAAGATTGTTCACTGCCATTGACAATGCACTGAGTTTGCCGGTACGTGCAGTGCAAAACGTGTATTTTATTCAAAATTCATAGAAATGCAGAACCCTAACCTTATACATCTAATATAATCTATTTGCTGAATATGTTTTCTAGGTGGTGTTGTTTTATAGATATTTCAATTTTTCTGTATGAAGATTGCTCACGGCCCTTGACAATGCATTGAAGTTGCCGGTATGCGCAGTGCAAAACGTTAGTTTTATTCAAAATTAATAGAAATGCAAAAGACTAACCTTATAAATTTAATATAATCTATTCATTGAATGTTTTCTATATGTTTTCCAAGCGGGTTGTTTCTCGGTGGTGTGGTTTTAGAGATATTTCACTTTTTCTGTATGAAGATATTTCAAGATTGCTCACAGCCATTGACAATGCATTGAGTTTGCCGATACGCACATTTCAAAACGTCTATTTTATTCAAAAGTAATAGAAATGCAGAACCCTAAGCATATAAATGTAATATAATCTATTTGTTGAATATGTTTTCTATATGTGTTACAAGCGGATTGCTTCTAGGTGGTGTGGTTTTAGAGATATTTCACTTTTTCTGTATGAAGATTGCTCATAGCCATTGACAATGCATTGAGTTTGCTGGTACGTGCAGTGCAAAACGTTAGTTTTATTCAAAAATAATAGAAATGCTGAAGCCTAACCTTATAAATTTAATATAATCTATTCATTGAATATGTTTTCTATATGTCTTCCAAGCGGGTTGCTTCTAGGTGGTGTGGCTTTAGAGATATTTCACTTTTTCTGTATGAAGATTGCTCATAGTCATTGAGTTTGCAGTGTGACAGTGTGTTGTCCTGCAGCCAAAAGGCGCGCGCACTGACCTAGATAGCTATGCTGACGTCATATGAAATAGGTCTATATGCAATGTGTGCTGTGCGGCGAGGGGGCCGGCGAGGTACACGCCAGACCCCGGCACCCACAGTCACACCCACCCCCACACCCATCCCGTGAGCAGGGGGGGGGGGGTTACCAAGGTCCGCTTCAGACTGGTTCTGACAACCCTCACCCCTCTACCCCACCCCCGGCCTTCACACACACTGCTCCTCCTGATTGTGTGTCAGGGGTGGCCATCACACGTGTTCCAGTGTTCCCGGTGCTCTGTTGCAGGACTTTGACCCTCCACACACACACACACACACTCCTACCAGGGTTGGTGTTAGCTAAGCTGTGTGCATCCATGTATGTATCTATGGATGGATGGACGTATGTATGTATGGATGGATGTATGCATGCATGTATGGATGGATGTATGGATGGGGATGTATGGATGTGTATTGATGTATGTATGGATGTTTATGCATACATACATCTATCCATACTTGTGTATGCATGCATGTATGGGTGTGTATGCATCTGTATGTGTGTACATGTATACATGCATGTGCATCCCACCCCCATCATTCCCCACCAAATTGTCCAAATAAATATTGTAAATAAATAAAATATCACTTCCTACATGTGTGTTCTTCAACCCCCTCAACTGTGCTAACTTCTGCACCCACACCATGTCTTAATTAGTAACGATGGTAGCCCCCTCCCCACCTTCTTTGTAAGCAGAGAAGGGGGGGGGGGCTCTGTTGCTCATTAGCGCATGTGTGTGGGGGGTGGGGCTGGGGGGAGAGGCTGTAGGGGGGGAGGGGGGGGCATGCTCTCTGGTTCAGTCCGGAAGGGCTGATTGGGGATTCAGTGACATACACACAGGGTGCACACACTCGTTCTCGGGAATGCTCTGAGGCAACAGTTGCCACATATAAGGTGTATTTTGCTAGGACACACTCAACAGATCTTGTCACATAAATATAAAACCAGCACAGGCATTTTTTAATGATATGAATATTATTTGCCAATGGAACAAAACCACCATGCTATGAGATGTAAGACATACAAATCCTTCTGTTTTAATGTAAATTAAATCCTTAGTTATTCTTAAATGAAACACCAAATGTGGCTGATAGTCATTTAATTGGTGCAGCAGACTTGCCACTTTCTATTAATATAAATATTTATTGCCAGTTAATACAGGTTCATGGGATATAGCCATAAACACATGTTCCTATAGTAAAGCCTACCAATTAACCTCCTGAAATACATCAACGGAACACATTGCACCAACAGAGTCTCATATCAGGTGTTTCCCCAACCTGCTAATCTATCTGTTGGACAGTAGAGACAGTGTCTATCTATAGCATCTCTATACAGTTTCCATATACATGTATAGTAGATATGGACATGGTGCCAGCGGTAGATTGCTTTTGGATGTACTCCCTGACAACAATGCAGGATGGGGTCCTGATCCTGGTAAAGCAGTATCAAGGCTGCTCCAATGGGATCGGAGGTGCCGCTGTTTTAATTGATTGGTGTTTCCATCCTAGCAAAACTTCAGGGGCCATATGCATGGAGCGGTGTTAGAGAGCCAAACCGCGTTTAGGGCGGGATTTCTGGTTTAGCGCCGAAAAGTTGGTATGCATGGAGCAGTGTTAGGCCTAACACCGCGCGTTTAAACTCGGAAATTCTAACTCCGCTCATAACTGGTTTACAGTGGTGTTAGTGTTAGGTTAGTGTCAGGATGGAGCCCAAATCTATTCAATCCGACCATATTTAACAGAATTACATGGGCAATAAGTGAAATTTAATCAATTTAACCCTAAATTCGAAGCGTTATTAAGGCTACTGCCGCATTGGCGGCGATATTAATAGTTATATTTTCGAATCGACGAACGTAAAGTAAACAAATCGCCGCAGCCGCCGCATCGACGTCGCGTTCCATACTGGCGGCGGCGGCGATTTGTTTACATTACGTTCGTCGATTCGAAAATATAACTAGTAATATCGCCGCCAATGTGGCTGCTGCGTTAATATCGCTTCGTTTTTAGGGTTAATTTGCTTAAATTTCACTTATTGCGTATGTAATTCTGTTAAATATGATCGCATTCAATAGATTTAAGGTAAATATATAGATACAAACGCAGAGGGATTTCCCAAATCTATAAATACATTCACGTTAAGCTAACACTCACCGTTTAGGCCGTCATGCATACGTTTTGGACGACGCCGATAAATGGTGACAGCTACCCAGTGTTAGAGCCTTAACACCACATGCTACTAACACCGCTCCATGCATACGGGCCCAGGTCTCTGGTCTTTAATATTGACATTAGTTAACAATTGTTAGGTTTAGCACTTTCCGTCTGCCATCCTAGGTCAACGACCCCACCAAATCCTGATTGGATGCGACATGTTGTGCCATTCCGCCTCTTGGACTACCCCCCTTCCCCACACCCCCTACCCACACACCCAACGTCCTCGCGCCACTTCCTGGCGAGCTGGTGACCTGAGCACATTTACCACCCACCCACCTGGCTACAGATCTATTTCTGTTCGCCTTATATTAGGGCTGTCTCTGGTATCTCTTGTTTTCTCAGTAACTACTTTCGTCTTCTTGTCTCTCTTTAGTCGAACTATTTCAGCTTACTCTCATTACTTCTACAAACAATGGCCGACTGTGTGGCTGAAGGAGTCGAGCGTCCGCCTCTTGGTTTGGTAAGTCATGGGATTCGAACTGATAGTTATTAACCCTGTCCGACTCAAACCAATGATTTAAACAATTATACTTGTCGCTACCTATCCTCTCATTTTGGTATGACAATAATATGACAATGAGCAATACCACTTGTCTGTAATTGAAATTTCCTCTTCTTATTCAACTAATTTGCATAAATCAAACGTATATATATGTAAATATATATCTGCATCCATCATATATAATGCTAGTCTCCTACTTACATCTACGCTTGCTGTCTGCATCTATAGTATACAGGTATTGCCTACTACTTGCTGTGTCCATCTACAATGGAGGTGCGTCTGTGTGGGTTATACCTTTTTTTTTTTTTTTTGGTACATTAGTTGTTTAAGCAGGGGAAATTTCAGTCGCAGACGACTGGTCTTCCTCATTCCACTGCTCCTTGCCCTATCCTAGTAATGCCGAGCGTCTGGCTAGGAAGCAACAAGTATCAATTTTTAAGTCATTGGTTTGACTCGACCAGGATTCGAACCCACGACCCCACGATCTACCAGGACGGGAGACAGATGCTCTAACTCATTCGGCCATCCCGTCTGGTTGCCTTGCCACTTGATATCTGTATCCACTGTGTCGAGGTCTAGTTTGCTATTTGCTGGCTCCTTCTAGTATAGAGCCGCTATTTGAATCGATAGTGTGCATGTCTATGAGGCTGCCTGCCTATCTGGTTGCTCTTTGTATATATACTGTAGATGCATATCTTAGTACTTGCTGTCTGCTTATATGCATACTATCCGCGATGATCTTGATAACTACTTGATGCATTGCTCTATACATGCTGTCTGCATAACGATAATGTTATAGGCTACTACTTGCTGTCCTCATCTACAATGTGGGGACTGGTGTGTAGGTAATTCACTGGCGGTCGGTGGATATAAGTGGTATTTGTTGTCCTTCTCTTTCTGTCTTCCTTTCTATAGTTTTTTTTGTTATGTCTGGGTTCTTTGTTGGTTTTATTTAATGTTGGGGAGGGGGGAGTAGGGATCAGAGTGGGTTCAGTTGGTTTTATATACACTGATAGGGCTGCGTAAGTACCACTGATAGCATGACAGTGGCTGTCTGTATTAAGTTTATTCTATTAAGTAGACATGTGGGTGTAGATTCAGTCAATATGTAACAAGGCATAGTTGGACGCCAGCTATAGAACTGGTTGATTGTGGGAGTTTTACGACCTGGCAATATCTAAGGTCATATCAGGACGGACTGTAGAACTAACAAGCTCACTGAAGGTAGGGAGATCTAGGGAAAATACTTACAAACAGAAATATTGAATGCAGTTGATAGCTACGCAACAATTGAAAGGGACAACAAACGGGAAACCACAGGACTATTACTGGCTAATGGTGAAAACAAGTCATTAGATTTAACCGTTAAGGCCAGCATAAATACACTTACACCAAAAGAAATATTAGAAAAGGATATTTCTGTTATGGAATGACTTGAGCATCTACCAAAAAGAAAGCCGTCCTGGTATGACCTTACATCTTGCTAGGACATACAACTCCAACAGCCAAAATAAACAACACCCACGTAATCGGCATTTTATATTCAAGTCACACTTAACATGATTGGTACCGATTTATGCTAGTGCGGATTGATGGTGGTTTTATAGTGCTTCTCCATTTGGACACCACGGTACTAGCGCTATCATCCGGAATCTCGGTCAATCAGATTATCCTGATACTAGCTGATCCACTATTTTCCATGTGCCTGCAAATGCCAAGCAACATATAATGTGGCGCCAATAATGTATTCCATGAGCCTTTGGTTTAACTCAGCAGGGTGTAAAATATTCTGACTTTTTAGGTCTGGTTCATAAATAAATAATAGTTTAAATAAATTCTAAAATATCTCCTTTTCACACATCTCATATGTGAAGGCATTAAGGAAACTGTTTTGATCATATTTAAATCATCCAGTTATTGCTATAAAGTCATTATAATAATATTCTAATTATATAATTACCACTATAAAACCTCTCTAATAATTCATCCTATGATGTTGGTAAATACATATGCGTAATATTCAAACCAAGTTGTGAAACCATGGTAGATTATGTATATTAAGTGAAGTGATAATTGATATCAGATTGTTCTAAAGTTCTCCATCAAATATAAGCACTGGAGATAAGAACTCTGGAAATGATTACTGTGTTGGTATATTTACATGTATTACTGAATTAAAGTCTGTTGGTATTATATATTGTATACAGGGAGGTAAATGCTGAAACTAAGGCCACCATATACAGTTGCTGCAGACTGTGGTTTCTTCACCCAGACAAATAGTCTGTGAAGAATGCCACAGAATGGGTACAATAATTAAGTCAAGAAACTGCGTTCTGTGTGCCTGTTATGCCATGATTTACAGATGCCAGAATATGAGGGAGTGTTAGCACACAGGTGACAATGCATGGGGGCTGTATGTGTGAGTGTTTGCAGGACCTGCCAAATCCAGGTGTCAGGCTGGAGGTGGGAGGTGGAGTGTGTGTGTGTGCATGTGCGTGTGTGTGTGGTGAGCCCTCCCTGCCCCACCTGGTGGCAGTTTGCTGAACTAAAGATTTTGGAATATGTAATTCTCAAAGTAAGGCATGTAGAAACTCCTACTATTTTGGAGTTGTCCCAATCTAAGGGATTGGTGACCAATGGTGTTATGTAAAGATAAATAGGGTTGATACTCCCATATAAGTGTGATTGGTGAACTTGATGGAAAAATATGTATCTGACTTGTGGTGGGTTTGTTGGCCCCCCAACCCCTTACCCAGCAGGGGGGGAGGGGGCTGGTCGGAGTGATGGAGGTCCACGCACTCCCACCCTGCCTCCCCAACCACTGACTGGAGGAGTTCAGCCAATGAAATGCCATGTTACTGTCTCTGACTGAGGAGACTCCCAGCAACTGTGTACCTGTATTTTGAATGTGTTCCAGCTAAATAAAAGAGCTGGGCAGGGGATGTGGCAGGCAGATGACCTGGAGACAGCACAGCAGGAGGAGCCAGCCACCCCTCCCTACTAGACTTTACCACACTTAATTTCTGTTGGGCTACCATTTCTTGGAACTGATATAGTAAGCAGATATAGTAAGCAGATATAGTAAGCGGATCATCACTTGAGTAATATCATACATTAGTGCTTTCCGGCCTCCACACAAAGAAGTTAGGGTTCTATTTCCTATAAAGATTCTAGTGTGTAAAATACCACTAGTTAACGGGGTAGTGTGTGAACCATTACATTCCCAAAGCTCCCTGATGTCATCAGCCTATCCACGCTTCCGTGTCTACATGGGTCCTTTCCTGGGAGATTAGTGCAAACAGCTACAATACTATATATACCTGCAATTGATAAACTGTACATATTGTGATATCATTCATCATCATTATATTGTCAGTCATAATCCGACAAAGACTGATTTCATTACTTAACCGCCGCCCTTCAATTACCTCTTTGCTGCGAGAGTGATGTTATTTTGTCTGGCTGTAGATTTCATAAAAGCTGCTTATAAAGTGTTGAATCGCCACTGGCTTTTGCAAGTTACCAGCGGCACTCTTTCGGGGAACAAATATAGGTCGCACACTGGCCAGAACATTTCAAGACAGGTGCAAACTATTTGTCCCTGCAGTGGCTGGTCGGGAGATGTTGGGAGTTCCATTCATCACTGCCCTTAATGCTGCCACAATAACATGGTTTTCTGTTACGGTTTGCTGCCTTAGCCTTTGGTTCTATCAAGAACCTGTACCACAAGTCAGTGGTTTACAACTTTTGCAAGGCAGGGGTGTCAAACTCCCTGAGGTATTTTAGCTTCTAAGGTATCAGAGTAACTCCAATACCCACATACCAAGTAAATAGTATATCATGATATACTACTCTATTATACTACTCAAGTGAATTCCTGTAAGTAGTATAAGAGAGTAGGGTTTGGGTTCAGGCAAGTATCGTGTACCCTATATATGTCTGATCGGTGTTAGAAGCAAAGAGCAACATGGTGGATAGAGCGATATATCGAACCCATGTTCCTGCCATTCCAGGGTTAGTGTCCTAACCATTAGAAGATCTAGGCTCCCTCATGCAATCGTGCTACCCATGCCTACCTGTGGATGTGGTGGTTCCTTGCCTGTGAGCTCACTGAAGGCTAATGATACACTCGCCCCTGCCTGGAATCCAAATTTACACCAGATGGACACTGATGGAGCTTATGTTTCCTAAGGATAGGCGAAGAGGCTCATAGTGATCATGTTTATTTGTATTGTTTTACGTTTTGGTAGAACGCGGGATTCGAAGTAATGGGTTCGAACCCTGGTCGAGTCAAACCAATGACTCAACATGTGATACTTGTCACTTCCTAGTTAGGCGCTCGGCATTGTTAGGATAGGGCGAGGACTTGTTGGCTCAGTATCAGGGTAATATGACTGAGTGGGATATCAGGTCATGGTGCTGGCAGCCTGGTCTCCCAGTGGGGCAGCACTATAAAGTCGCCATGAGTGTGCACTGTCACAATCGGTGACAGTCTTGATATGACTTTAGATGGTGTCAGGACGTAAAACTCCAACCACCAACCACCTAATTCGACATGTTCCACGACAAAAAGCAATACACACCGGTTTCTGTGGTGTGGGTTGCATAACCCGTAATCAGGAGTAGTTGCGTAGAAAGATAGTTACACTGGAGGAGAATGGGGAAGTGCTCCTTGAGGCAATAGTCTTTTATTTGTATTTATTGTTGCTTGTTTCTATTTATTGCTTTTTGTTGTTATTTATTGGTTTGTTTCTTGGGTTTTATTGTTTTTTATTGTGTTTTTTAATTAATCGTTTTTTTTGTTTCTATTTATTGGGTTTTCTTTTATTTATTGTTCTTGTTTTTATTTATTGTTTAAAAATGTATATATATATATATGAATCACTGATCACTGATCAAATCTTCCAACAGGACCAGGTGTATATAGATGTACCTGTTATGCCTTACACTGAATGGGAAACAGCAGCAGCTGCAGAACAGAAGCTACTTGCCGGTCACATGTTGATGCAAAACCTTAAAAGCGTGTAATCTGTAATCAATAATGCAGGCCCCGCCCCGGCTCCCCCCTACCCCCTACCCTGCCCCCATCCTCGCCCCACCCCCTACCCTCCCCATCCCTCCGCCCTACCCTCCCCCCTACCCTCCCCCCATCCTCGCCCCACACACTATCCTCCCCTACCCTCCGTCTACCCTCCCCCAGCTTCCGCCCACCCTCCCCTACCCTCCTCTAGCCTCCCCCGCCCTCCCCCTACCATCCCACTCCCCCCATCCTCCCCCACCCCTCCTCCCCCCCCCTCCCCCCCTCACACCAACCCCACCAGCCTTTGCCCTACCCTCCAGCGCCCTCCCCCCACCTTCCCCCCACACTCCACCCCCATGTTTCCCTGCCCATCAGCGCATCAGAGCGGGTACCCCCTGCGCCCAGCAGCCTTTGAGATCCCTGCCAGGAAACGTGACCATTGCCATCAAATCCCTATTCAGATGATGCTCCGACAAGGTAAACATCTGTTGAAGGATCTGTGACCTGAATATCTTCTCGGGGCTCATAATTGTAAAGATGAATAATTCCCTTCCTTTGGAGTTTCTGCCATGTATTTTGGTTTTTGTATCTTGGTGAATAATAAATATACAGTGGATTCTTCTTAATATTTTACTGGGTGTGGTGGCCGAATCGATAGTGCGCGGGCCTCGCGTGCAGGAGATCAGGCGTTTGGTTTCTTGTCGAGTCAAACTAATTGATATTTGTTGCATCTTCACCTGACGCTCAGTATTAATAGGATAGGACATAGACTGCTTAGCTCAGTGTCAGGATAATGTGACTGAGCGGGATATTGGTTCATGGTCCATTGAAAGCACAGTCTCAAACCTACTAAATAAAAGTGGAATGCTCTTTCGGTTGGACAGTTGTGGAAAAAATCATACAGACTGGGGAAAATACCTAGGAAGAGAACAGCAAATGAGGGAGCAAACAAGCAGAATGACCGCCCCAGAGAAACAACCAGGGAAAATCATGAGGAGAACCCCAATAACAATGCAAAAGATCCACCAAAGGAATCCATACCGAGACAGATAAAAATCCACCTGGAAAAGGAGAGCCAAAAAAGTGAACTGTTCAGAAATAAACAAAAACTGAACAACAAACAAGATTTTAAAAATGTCACACTCAGGTCAGACAGGAGAGAGATGGAAATGCTAGACGAAAAAACGGTACAGCAAATGTACATGCTGGCTAGGGAAAAGAATGAAAAAACCACAGCCAGAATGAGAGGACAACATTTCTAAATAGAAGGGAAAGCATACAAACCAATGGAACTTGGGAACATAACTGTCGAAGGAATAAGCCCAGAGGCTGCGGCGACAAGAGAGCACAGCTGGGGAATTTCCTTCCAGGGACACCACCCCCCTTACAGCAATCTGCACAAATGCAAAATACAGGGAAAGATGGCAAAATCGACACCTTGGCAGAGCAGTACTATTTGCTCAGTTATGGCTAAATACCACAATAAATTCGATATCATGCGACTCATTGAAGCAAGGACAACCAGACACCATCTGCGATCACCAGATTAGATAAAAACAAATGAAAACGTGATGGAGGGCTTTATAATGGCCAAATTCACACAAATTGATGAGCTAAGAGAAAAAAATCATAACTGCACCTGGGAAAGCCTTCAGAGAATACACGAGATGCCTCTACTGGGGCACAGGACTATTCCTCCAAAATGCAGATGGATCAGAAATGGTCAAGCCAGGATATCAAAACAAGATGGGTGAAATCCCCCCCAAAAAAGGAACATCATCCGGGCAAACTGTCAGCAATCAAGGTAAGTGCCAAAGTGAATAGAGGTAAAAATAATAAATAGCAAATTACAAATAAAAATGTTATTTGTTATTTGCTATTTATTATTTGTGGGGATTCCAGGATGAGAACCATCACACCCAAAATAGTTAAGGAACTGAGGTGGAAAACACACCAAACCTTCAGAGTGCACACCGAGACCTATCCTGGCCCTGGGACCAGCAGGATAGTACACCAAATTCTCCAGAAATACAATACAAATACAAATCTACGTAATGACAGGTTGAAGATTAATCTTCAGTCGGGATGGTTGTAGAAGAGGGGGACATCTTTACAACGTTGTAACGGCGAAGCGTTGGAGCGGCCCCGAATCTCTTGGGTCCGGCGGTAGTTGAGCACTTGTATCCAGCAGACAGCAGCAAGGGTTTTGAGGAAGGGCGGGTAAAGATGGGTTTAGCTGTGGTTCCAGCAACGAGAACAAAGTGAGAGAAATGTAAAGGTACAGGGCCCCACCCAAGCACACAACTCCCCTGGTCAGGGGGTCAAGTATGCCTGGGAGAAATAGAAAGGGTAGAGTCTAGGAAAGAGAAAAGAGGAGAGTTGAGTCAAAGGACCATGACTATTCGCTCTATGGTGACCAACCAGCAAGCCATAGACACGGACAGAGTAAGAGTAGAAAGTGAAATGCTGGTGAACTCCCCCTACTGGAACTCTTTTCAGACATATCAAGGAGGAGTAAGGCCAGTGGAGAGGAGATAGAGAGAGGTGGGGATGAAGTGCGGTCTGGATAGCAAGTGCGCACTCATGACAACTTTATAGTGCTATCCCACTGGAAGACCAGACTGCCAGCACCATGACCTGATATCCCACTCAGTTACATTATCCTGACACTGAGCCAACCAGTGCTTGTCCTCTCCTAATAATGCCGAGAGCCAGGCTAGGAAGCGACAAGTATCAATTTGTTAAGTCATTGGTTTGACTCGACCAGGGTTCGATCGCACAACCCCATGATCTACCAACACGGGAGACTGACGCTCTAACTCATTCGGCCATCCCGTCTGGTAACTGGAACTTGGAAGGTACAAAGAAAAGTAAACTTACCACACACAAAATGTGGTCATATAATAATGCATTAATGCTTCAGGGCTTGTTATTGGAATCCTATTTTGAAGGCCTCTATAATTAATTAAGCCTGGCTGATTAACTGAAGTCTACCAGCTTGTTCCTTTTCATTAGCTTGATGTTCAATTACCGTAGCCGTGTGCTAATTACACAGTCCCACTCCCCCCTCGCCTCCCACCCAACCTTTCATGTACTTGAGTTTAATAGTCATTATGCGCCAACATGACATTTTCTATGCTTAGCGGATAGAACATGGTGAGGCTAGAGTGGTCAGTGTATACACATCGGGGGGAGCACTCCAGTGTTTACTCGTCGTGTTTACTGGACTTGGTGTGAAAATTGGTAGAGCGCAGGCTTCCCGTGAGGGAAGTCGGGATTTTGAATCCCAGTCGAGTCAGGAGCGTCGCTTATCTCAGGCCGTAGAGTGTCCACCTGTGAAGGTGTCAGTCATCCTATTGAGCCTGTTCAGTGGACACATTTGCTGTTTGGGATATTTTCCGTTCCAACCAGTGGCCCACAACTGGTTCATCAAAGGCTGTAATATGTTCTGTCCTGTCTGTGGGAAAGTACATCTAAAAGAACCCTTGCTGCTTATCGAAAAGAGTTGCCTATGTGGCGGAAGCAAGTTTCCTCCAAAGAAATATGTTAGAACGACCATATGTTTGATGTCCAATAGCCGATGATAAAAATCAATGCACTCTAGAAACGTTGTTAAATAAAACAAACTTTCCTTTTTTCCTTTTGCCAGTCCAGTTAAAGCGATGACTTACAAAACCTATACCTGCTACTACCAATCCTGACATTCCGCATTACTAGTACAGAACAAGGACTGGTTAGCTCAATGTCAGGATAATGTGAGTGAGTGGGAAATTGGGTCATGGTGTCGGCAGCTCGGTCTGCCAGTGTGGCAGCACTATAAAGTCACCATGAGTGCATTCTCTCAAAAGTCAGTACCCGTCCTGATATGACCCAAGATGTTCCCAGGATGTAAAACTCCAACAAACACACTCATCGTGTTTTGCTCACATGAATGCAATGAGCGAAAGTGACCATACAAATGTGATGTTGTAATTTTGATCACTAATATAATAGGCACCGACTACTTTATATAGACTTTTTTGCTTGATGGACAAGACAGTGTTAGCGGCTTAGTTCAGAATGAATCCGCTAGATGGCGGGTAGTACAGCACAGGCACAGACTGAGAGTTCCCCGTTTTTATGCCGGACACATGGATTTGGAAACCAGCATTATATTATAAAAACAACATTGAAAAGTGGAAGCCATTCTCACTGATGCTTTTACCGGATACGGTGACCGAATCGGTAGAGCGTAGACTGGCCGCGCGGGAAATTGGGAGTTTGGTTCCTGGTCGAGTCAAAGCAATGACTTATACAATTGGCATTTGTTGCTACCTAGCCTGGCACTCAGCATTAATAGGATAGGACAATGACTGCTTAGCTCAGTATCAGGATAATGTGAGTGAGTTGGATACCGGGTAATGGTGCTGGTTGTCTGGTCTCCCAGTGGAGCACCACTATAAAAGTTGCCAGAAGTGTGCAGTGTCACAAGTCGGTGCCCATTCTGATATGACCTGAGATTTGCCAGGACGTAAAACTCCAAGAAACCAACAAACTCTGAAGTGGATAAACTAAACGAGGCATTATGAATACAAATATGTATTTGACTTTGGTGTGTTAATGTTTGTACGCTATGTTTGCCCCATTTTCCTCATGTTTGAACTCGTGATTCAAATATTGTTCTTGAAGAATATTTAAACATGACATGATGTCCTAAAAATCACATGATGTCCTAAAAATATACCACCGTAACGTCCAGTATGTCCTGGCTGTTGGCCTCCCCCTCGCATTTTCCCTACCCACCAACATTGGGATTCCTCATTCCTCCCAAGAATGAATAAATTGATTTATTTATTACAGAACAAATATATATAATTTATAATATATATGTGCATGTCTATGCATAGATTTCATAGTTTTAGGGCGTTTATGTACAAATATATATATACATATATATATGTAATTAAATAAATGCTACGAACTTGTGCGAGTAAATATTATCCTTATATGTTTGTTTGTTTGTTTGTTTGTTGTTGTTTTACGTCCTAGCAACATCTAAGGTCATAAGCGTAGATGCCTTTTACTTGGCGATAGTGGGATACTATGACACCCATATAGGTCTTGGTGTGGTGTTTGGTCAGAATATAGCAGCTATTGAGTAATCAATATTGGCAACAGGAATATGATAAATGAGTGAATTGGTGATTGATATGTAGATTTGTATATGTGCTATATATATTTGTTAAATATATCAATAAAATATATCATGCAAGCATTTGTAAATATCTGTATATAGATTGATATTGACATATATATATATATCGTGGGGGTGATGACAATAGGATATATTGTGCCTAGAGTGGGAATCAAACCAGAATCACCTGCATTCCAGGCTAGTGTGCTAACCATTACACCACTTAGGCTCCGTGATCGCATCACCCTATACAAACCTACTGTTCTATGTGGTTCCTAGCCTGAGAGGTCAGTGCATACCACAACACTTGTTCCCCTGGAATTGTAAGTCTTTTGAATGGTTTACATCCATACGTAATTGTAGTGCTTATAATTACATGTATACAGGCAATGCAGTTACATGTACATACACATGGGGTGATACAAATCAGAAATATGAGCATACAGCAGGAATCGAACACGCATTTCTTGCATTCCGGGCCAGGGTGCTAATCATTACACCACCTAGGGTCCCTGATGTCACCACCCTATCCACGCCTCTATGTCTATGTGGCTCCCTCCTGTTGGGGTTTTGGGTCCAAGCATGTTATCGCCGCCCCTCCCCCTGCACGGGGTGGGACTCGCCACTCGCGCGGAAGCATTTTTGTATATATATATTTGTATATAGACACAGATATACAGTTATATATGTCCCAATAGAAGCACATTACCCAATAGATGAACACCCCCCCACTTCAAGAATAAAAGCGCGCACAAATTTACGATCATAAAATGCACATAAAATAAGACACTCCCACTTTTATTTCAGAGGCACTACAAAACAAATAAAAATGTATGACTATATTCGGACTGAATGCACATCAAATAACACACTCCCACTTTTATTTCAGAGGCAAAACAAAAACTAATCCATGAAATCCTTTAACTTTGAATAGACGCGCATTCATGTGGCTGCACTCACGGAGTGCACGTCTATTGGAACATATATGGTATATGTATATATATAGATGGCAGATTCATGCGCCTGGACACTCATTGTATGTTGCTTTATTGGTTTCTGATATGCACCGCTTATCTCTTAGCTCAAACTAATAGTCGAAAGCTCTGCCTGAAGATACCAATAATAGAAAATCTAGTTGCAGTATTTTCATCCAGACTCACCATGATCTGTTGTTGTTGGTCTGGAGCTGCACCCCGGCCGTCAAGTAGGACAATCCCGCATGGTCATCCGGAGAGGGTAAGGTTGGGGTGAGGAGGGGATGGATAGAGAGGAGGTCAGGGGGGAGGGGAGGGTAAGGTGGGGTGAGGAGAGATGGATAGAGAGGAGGTCAGGGCAGGGGAGGGTAAGGTGGGGGTGAGGAGGAGATGGATAGACAGGAGGCAGGGTAGGGGAGGGTAAGGTGGGGGTGATTAGGAGATGGATAGACAGGAGGTCAGGGGTAGGGAGGTAAGGTGGGGGTGAGTAGGAGATGGATAGAGAGGAGGTCAGGGGGAGGGAGGGTAAGGTGGGGTGAGGAGGAGATGGATAGAGAGAGGTCAGGGGGAGGGGAGGGTAAGGTGGGTGAGGAGGGATGGATAGAGAGGAGGTCAGGGGGGATGGGAGGTAAGGTTGGGGTGAGGAAGAGAATGGATAGAGAGGAGGCAGGGGGGATGGGAGGGTAAGGTGGGGTGAGGAGGAATGGATAGATAGGAGGTCAGGGGGAGGGAGGGCAAGGTCGGGTGAGGAGGAGATGGATAGACAGGAGGCCAGGGGAGGGGAGGGGTAAGGTGAGGGTGAGGAGGAGATGGATAACAGAGGGTCAGGGCAAGGGAGGGTAAGGTGCGGGTGAGGAGGAATGGAAGAGAGGAGGTCAGGGGGGATGGGAAGGTAAGGTGGGGTTGGGGAGATTGATAGAGAGTAGGTCAGGGGGCGGGGAGAGTGTAAGGTTGGGGTAAGGAGGAGATGGATAGACAGGAGGTCAGGGGGGCTGGGAGAGGGTATTGTGGGGGTAAGGAGAAGATGTGTAAGGTGGGATTGAGGAGGGGTTGAATAGAGGAGAGGAGGCAGCGGGGAGGGTAAGGTGGGAGTGAGGAGGCGGTGGATAGAGAGGAGGCACGGAGGAGGGTAAGGTGGGGGTGAGGAGTGGGCAGGCGGGAGGGGAGGCTGGCGACTCTACTGAGTCAGGGCCAGTCCTCGACGAATGCAAGAGGTGGGGGGTTTCTTCCGTCGGTTTGCGGTCAGTGTTGGTGACGTCGGCGGCGAGAGCGGCAAGGTCGGCGGCGGCCCTTTGGAGCCGCTAGTCGGGTCCGACGGGACAGAGAGCCGACCTCATGGTGAGCTCGTTGTCGGGCTTGTGTGGTTGGTCAGCGCCGGCGAAACAGCGCATCCTCAGGCGGTAGTGTTCTGTGTCCTACTCCGGGGTCGCGGCCCCGGCAGCGGCGGCGGTAGCTGCGGCTGCGGCGTCGGCGTCGACCGTCGCCGGGTGTCCATCCCCGGGCCTGCGATGTAAACACCCCCCAACCGAGATCCGGCTCGGCTCGAGGGCCGCGTCTCCCCGCCGGCCCGTGCTTGGCGGACCAGCGGCCGGGTTAGAATCAGAGAGAGAGGGGGCGGGGAGGGGGCGAGGGGGGGAGCGGCGAGGGACGCTCGCCTTGCTTCCGGTGGTAGCGTTAGCGGTGTCAACAGCAGTATCAGGGTCGGTGAGATATTCTCCTAATCCTTGTTGTGTGTGTTGAAAGTGTATTAAATACAGCTCATCGTGCTTTCCTCTTGCTGTAAATGCATCTATACTTCCATTCACCACATGAGCTCAGCCACACACCGACACTGACTGAATGAAGCCAATGGCGAACCATCGCCTTCGCCGCCCTCCATTCCCGCTATGTGGCGCATGCATCCAAGTGACCTGTGGGTAATTAACCGGCACCCGTTTAGTAAATCTAACCCGGATGTTAAATCTGCAGCACACCATCACACAAATCATACTCGTCCTCCAGGATGATGATATGACCTTCGATGTTGCCAGGACGTAAAACTTCAACAAACACCCAACCTCCAGGATCCGACCAACCCTCATCACAAGTGGTCCCCAGGCAACAAGTCAATATGCGTCACACCCCAGGGATGGTCATAGTCGTTGCTGCTGGTTCCAGCGTTAACAGGCACCTCCCCCCCCCTCTGCCTGGCAATCACAACTGCTCCCCAGCCAACCAGTCAATCCTCCAGTATGTCAGTATATCTGTTCACACTGGTGTGTTACACTCCATGGAGGGCTCACAGTGATGGCTGCTGGGACCAGCATTAACAATCCCACACTGACGTCCGTGAGGTGACAAGCAACTAGTAGGTCATCTGGGAATTACATACCTACCATACAGGCACCCTGGCCTCCTCTGACGCTGCCAACAGATCTTTCTATACAGGCACCCTGGCCTCCTCTAACGCTACCAACAGCTCCTTCCATACAGGCACCCTGGCCTCCTCTGGCACTGCCAACAAGGTGCACACACGCCTACACACACGCTCTCTCCTACACACACTCCTACACACACAGCCACGCGAACACACACCTCTCTTTCCCTTGGGATCAATCAGCCCAGGTGTATGCCTCGCCCAGTACCATGGTTACAGCTTAAGGCGCGTTGAGTTGGCACCGCCTACTGTATTGGTACCGTGCGAGTCGGTGCCATGTGTTACGCTAGTACCGGCGTGAGTCTCTGGTACTCCAAAATATTGGTAACGGGTGTTGAGTCACTAGTCGGCGGGGTGTTGGTACCGGGTGTTGAGTCACTAGTCGGTGGGGTGTTGGTACCGGGTGTTGAGTCACTAGTCGGTGGGGTGTTGGTACCGGGTGTTGAGTCACTAGTCGGTGGGGTGTTGGTACCGGGTGTTGAGTCACTAGTCGGTGGGGTGTTGGTACCGGGTGTTGAGTCACTAGTCGGTGGGGTGTTGGTACCGGGTGTTGAGTCACTAGTCGGTGGGGTGTTGGTACCGGGTGTTGAGTCACTAGTCGGTGGTTTGTACCGGGTGTTGAGTCACTAGTCGGTGGGGTGTTGGTACCGGGTGTTGAGTCACTAGTCGGCGGGGTGTTGGTACCGGGTGTTGAGTCACTAGTCGGTGGGGTGTTGGTACCGGGTGCTGTCTCACTACTGGGTGGCGTGTTGGTTTCAGATGTGTTTCCGTTGGTGCCGGGTGTCGTGTGAGTACCGTGTGCAGTGTCGGTATCGGGGGCTGTAGTTGCATAAATGGTGTGTTGGTACCAGGTGTTGAGTTAGTCACAGATACTGAAACACTGCAGTGTGACTATGTGCAAAAACGCACCAAACTCCCACTGCAGCGCCCCTCCCCCCCCCCGAACTGAATTCTCTACTTAATTCTTTAACTCTATCGTCAGCCATGCATAAAGAGATCCAAGGACGAGGATCCGATTGATGCGGATGAGGATTAAGAGGGAGATGTACATCCAGCGTGGAGGCGAGTCAGTCAGTTAGTCACTGAAGCCAGCAGCCCTTGTCCAATTGCCACTTACGTCCAGGCAGCCCTGAGAGTGGAACGGGGGTGTGGATGGCGGAGGTGGGCAGGGAAGGGCGGGAGGCGGGGATAGGAGCTGGGGGAGGTGGTGCGAGGTTCAATCAATGCCATGCTCATCAATGGAGATATCACTGCGTGCTGAGGCCGGCCGGATGGCAGGCAGTGAGTGGGTGAGTTAGCGTGACCGAAACCGCGGCCGATCCACGTCTGGCACGGCTGAGAGGTCACGTGTATAGGAAGGTAAACACAGCATCATCAGCAGCGTTACTTGCAGCAGCGCCGCGGCGGTGAATAGAGGAAGTAGTGTGTGCATATCTAGAGCCGGTGTGATGCGGTAGTAGGTGTGTTATCCAGGTGTGGCAGTGTGCATTACAGAGCTGAGCAAGCGGTGTCGGTTGACGGGTGCGTTGGACGCCGGCTGACACTCCGACTGTGGCGCTAGCCTGCCCCTACTGTCACTGGTACCGACAACGGCCTGCTGAGTACAGCAATGCCTGCCAGCCCCTCCCACCGCCCGCCGTCCGCCGCCCGCCTCCGCGCATCACCGTCAGTGTAGCTTTTCGCCGCACTACTCACTACTCCCTCCCCCCTTGCCCCCGCTCGCCCCCCTACCACACCCACAACCATCCCGCTAGCACCCCTCACACACATACACACTCACACAAACACATACGCAAACAGATACACAGACACCCTCTCTCGCACATACTGGGCATATGCTGCTGGCCAGCTTTGGGAATTGTCGACAACAATAACAGCAACAACCGGCAAATACAGCAACAACAGCAACAGCTGTAACAACAGCAATAACATCAACATCACCAACAGCTGGAGCAACAGTAACAGCAACAGCAGTGACAGCAAAAGGCGGATAGATGAACGATGTGTTCGTTCGTTCGTTCGTTTGTTTCTTCGTTTCTTCGTTCTGAGAAGCTTTACTCACCGGAAACATTAGTTCACGTGACCCCCGCGTGGTGACGCCTGGGGTTGCTGGGGTGGCCGGTTGAGCGGGCCAGAGCGATCCACGGTGGGAGGTTGGGGAGAGGGGGGAGGGGAAGGGTAGAGATGGGGGAGGGTGGTGCTTGGTGTGGGTTGGACGGGCAGAATGAAGAAGCATGCGCATAACACTAACACGCACTTGGACACCACGGCCGGTGCAGGCTGCAGCCTGCGGGAGGAAGGCTGGGAGATGCAGGCGGTTTACCAGCGGCTCGGGGTTTTGTCTGTGCGCATGGATACGTGGCAGAGAGCTTGCCTCGTAGGCGACTGATAATGGGGCGAACCAGACACGGGCATGTCTTTACTTTGTGTGAATGTGCGCATGTGTTAGGGGTGGGGTGGAGGTGGAGGTGGAAGTGGGGGGTGGGGGTGAAGCGCAGTGGAGGTCATAAACCCAGGTGTGTTCATTAACCGCGTGCTCACAGTGCCCTGCCACACTGAACCGACTCCCCACATTGCTCACACTCATCAATGACAACACACTCACCACTCACCACACACACCGTACTCACCACATTCCCCACACTCCCCAGACTTACCACATTCCCCACACTCCTCATACTGACCACACCAACCACACTTACCACATTCTCCACACTCCCCAGACTCACGACATTCCCCACACTCCTCATACTGACCACACTTACCACATTCTCCACACTTCCCAGACCGAGAAATCCCCCACACTCCTCATACTGACCACACTTACCACACTTACCACATTCTCCACACTTCCCAGACTGAGAACACCCCCCACACTCCTCATACGGACCACACTTACCACATTCTCCACACTTCCCAGACTGAGAACATCCCCCACACTCCTCATACTGACCACACTTACCACACTTACCACATTCTCCACACTTCCCAGACTGAGAACATCCCCCACACTCCTCATACTGACCACACTTACCACATTCTCCACACTCCCCAGACACACCACATTCCCCACACTCCCCATACTGACCACACTTACCACATTGTCCATACTCCCGAGACTTACAACATTCCCCACACTCCCCATACTGACCACACTCACCACATTCCTCACGCTCCCCACACTCAGCACACTCACCATACACACCACACTCACAATACTACCCACACTCACCACACTCACCCTCCACATCCTCCACACCCACCACACCCACCACTCTCACCACACACATGCACAATCACGGCCCACTTTCGTCGGTTGTATTCCCACCCTGGGGAAGGGAAGATAGAAGGGAAAAGACCAAGGAGAACAACATGGATGGACAACATCACTGAGTGGACAGCAATGAGCTATGCGGAATGCGTGAGAGGAACGAATGACAGGAAGAGATGGAGGTCCATTGCAGCCAACCTTCTTCGAGAAGACGGCACCCATTGATTGATGATTGATTCCGACCCTGATGAGGGCTCAGTTCGTCAATCACCGACTGGAACGCCCACCCGGAAGCGTGTCGCCAAGCGGCGTGTGCGCATGGGCAGATAGGGGTGTTCGTGAGCGTGAACAGACCTGCACTCACGACACGGTCCAGTGGTTCCAGAACTCAAGAGTACATAATGAATGGTTGGAGTTTTACGTCATGGCAACATCTAAGGTCATATCATAATGGGTGCAAATGTATGACAATGCATACTCATGAGGACTTTATAGCACTGCCCCATTGGGGAATCAGACTCAGTCACATTTTCCTGACACTGAGCCAACTAGTCCTTGCCTGATCATAATAATACCGAGCGCCTGGCTAGAAAGCGGCAACTGTCAATTTTTAAATGATTGGTGTGACTCGACGATGGTTCGAACCCATGGGTTCGAATCCCACGATCTAACAAAACGGGAGAGGGACGCTCAATTCATTCGGCCACCCCCATCTGGTGTAACAATGAATGTCCCTCACTCAAAACAGCATACATCACATCATGACATTGTAAAGTCCATGGCCGGAATCTGTGTTTCTGTAGGCAGTCTATAATGAAATCAATACAGGCAAGAAGAGAAAGGAAGAGTATAAAGAATGAAAGTAGAGAGAGGGACAATGCCCACAGGTTTATTATTTATAGTGGTACATGGGTCTGGTATGGCATACCACCTGACAGTGTTCTCCAATGAGAATCAAGCATTTACAGTTCCACCAATGAACATCAAGCATTCCTGTGTCACCATGGCTACAGTGATCTGTCCACCACCACCATGCTGTGTGGCCCCCCTTGGCCACCACCTGCCTGAGCTGAGTGTGTGATGATCCATGACTAACAGAGGGGGGAGGGGGTAGTGGGTAGAGCTCCAAGTGCCCCTTCCACACTATCTCTAGTCCCTCTTTCACACTATCTGACTAATACACAGTGACTATTGACCATGAGTAAAGTATCACCAGCAATACATAAATACATTCATGCACCTGGCACTATATACCATTTACCATTATAGACCATTTGCATTCCCCCACCAATGCGTTTTTTCAGAATATTTTACAACATGTTAACCACAATGGTCCCTGGGCTCTACGGCGATTTTAAGGAGGTATTTCCCTATATGGGATTTATGGTCTAATGTACTGATAGGCACGAGGCCGTGTGTTGTTTGTTTATGGGTTTTACGTCATAGCAACATTGATGACTGTCGAATTTTGACTCTGCACTTATAGTTACTTTATAGAGCTGCCCGACTTGGGCACCGAGCCGATGGCATTATGATTCGATATCCCACTCAGCAATAATTGTCTTGATCGTGAGCAAACGACTCCGTAGCCCTAACCGAGCAACAGTTTAGGTAGCGACTAGTATTAATTTGCTCTTACAGATTAGGACATCATCGATGTGTATTCCAGGAGGGACATGATATTAAGGCGACCATGTGGTATATGACATGGCCTGACCTTGTGAAGCTTTGCCATTCAGATGAGCAGAAACTAAAATGTCAAAGTATCTGTGTTTATCTTAAATGTCATGGTAAAATATCAGAGGTGATTTGGATCTGGGTTACTGTGGACTCGTCGTTCACCTGCTTTCATCTACCCACACGTGGTACCATTATTACCATGTAATATCGATGCCAACCTCGCTCATCCTACAAAAACCCACCATTCCCCATCGCCGCCGACTGCAACCCATCACAACCCATCACAGACGCATCATGACCCATCACGACCCAAAACGACCCATCACAACTCATCACGACCCAACACGACCCATCACAACCCATCACCACCCATCACAACCCATCACAACCCATCACAACCCATCACGACTCATCCTGACCCAAAACGACTCATCAGGACCCAAAACGACCCATCACCACCCATCACCACCCATCACAACCCATCACAACGCATCATGACCCATCACGACTCATCACGACCCAAAACGACCCATCACAACTCATCAAGACTCATCACGACCCATCACAACCCATCACAACCCATCACACCCCATCACGACTCGTCAGGGCCCAAAACGTCTCATCAGGACCCAAAACGACCGATCACCACCCAGCACAACCCATCACAACCCATCACAACGCATCACGACCCATCACGACCCAACACGACCCATCACGACCCATCACGACCCATTACAACCCATCACAACCCATCACCCCCATCACAACCCATCACAACCCATCACCACCCATCACAACCCATCACCACCCATCACAACCCATCACCACCCATCACAACCCATCACAATCTATCACAACCCATCACTACCAATCACAACCCATCACAATCCATCACAACCCACCACAACCCATCACAACCCATCAGCGTCCATCAGCATCCATCGCACCCTACGTCAATCCATTATCGCCTACTACAACCCCATCACAACCCATCACAACAAATGAACACACTGCTGCACATCTCGTCGCCAAGGACGATGCATCAATCAACACTCCTGTTTCTGTGCCTGTTTTTTTTGTACATCATTATCTCGATTAATGAACCCAGGTAGCGTGACCAGCTTTACCCAGATCCCATTAAAACCACATTGTCTGTAATCTATGTCACTAGAGCCGCGTTCCCGTCATGCACCGTCACGACTGACACTTATCAATACGCCAATATCATAATCACCTAGGCTTATGGATCAGGCACGCCCTGTCCTGTTTTGTGTTATTGTTTTTTTTGTGTAGCTTCACAAAATATTGTTTACAAGAATTAAGCGCTGCTGATTGGGCAGGTCATATGCCAAACTTAGGGCCTCGTATGCCCAGATGGACATGGATCAAAGTCCTAATGGAACTCATCACCGACCGCGCAAAAATCACTATTACTAAAATAATTAACAACAGGAGGTTGCCCATATTTTTCGGTTAAGTTCATTTATTTATTTATTTATTTATGTATGGAGGCTCATAAGAGGTAAGACCTATTGATCAATTTTTGTATGCAAGCGTTTAACAAATAATCACCTATAGTTATCAAGGATGTTCCAGCTTTCGCAGTTTTAGTCTATTTTTTATATTCACTTAATTTATTGTGAGTTGGATTATTACTTTTGTTTGATCCTAGTCATGGCCCCTATATATATTCTTTGTAATTTATGTGATTCTATGTTGTCTGTGTAGTGATGAATCCTTATTAGTGACGGTAGGGGCTTTCTTGTGTCATTTTATATTTATGAACTTATGTTATTCATGAGGGGTTGCTTATATATATATATACATATATTAATTCTTTCTATTTTGTGTGATTCTATTTTGTTTGTAATAAATTATTAAGGAGTTTAGAAGTTTATTGTATAATGTTTATTCATTAGCTTATTCGATTCATGAGGTTTTGGTTATATATATATATAGGCCTATATAGTTTTCTTAAAAATGTGTGTGTTTGCTTTTGTTGTAAATGACGAATCCTTATTAGTGATGTTACATGTGCTCTTTGCCATTTTGTATATATTAACTTATTTTATTCACAAGGTTTTTTTTTGGTATATACATATATAGATATATTTATTGTGCTGGACCCCACTTCCCTAATCCTGTTCAGTCAGGTGGCTACAGGCACACTTATATCTCGATGTCTGCGTGTTCAATATGCACGGTGAGAGCTGTCCTAATACCCCTGTCACACTACGACGTAACGAGCCAACGTGAGCCTAACGTGGTCATCTTTCGTCATTACGTTGGGTTAAGTCATGATGACGTCAGAATGACGTTAGAATGACGTCGAGCTACGTCACATTACGTCGTGTTACGTCGAGTTACATCGAGGTTTTGGACATGTTCAAAAATGTTGACGTAGCTCGAACGTAAGGGTTTACGTTCGCCGTACGTTCTGTTCACGTTCAGTGAACGTCAATGACGTTAAACGGACGTTTTTCCAACGCTGCTCAGTACGTTCAACTACGTTCCACTATGTTGACCCACATTAAACCGAATGCAAATGCCCACGTGGCATAATGGAATCGTCAGGAGAACGTCAGGAGAACGTCAGGAGAACGTCAGGAGAACGTGCATTCAACGTACGTTCAACATCTCATGACGTAGGGAACATCACGTAACATTCTTCTGGCGATGGAATAACGTTCATAACGTTCCGTGAGCGTAGTGACGTTGTCCTCTCTCGTTGAATGACGGTATCACTACGCTTTACCGCCGTTACTCTCTCGTCTACTACGCTGCATTCACGTTCAACTTGTGCCCAAATTTGCATACTACACCCAGAAGTTCAACGTTCTTCACGTTCTCCCTATGCTGATGTCATTACGTCGTAGTGTGACAGGGCCATTACTGTTAGCTGGTTGGAGACAGGGCTACAGTGTCCAGGTGAGCTGAGTCGAGTGCTACCAGTGCGCGTGCGGGCATGGACTTCCGGTTGTTGACCTATTTGGAACCACTCTACAGGGGCGTCACGCTGGTGCTGTCTACCCCACGTTACCGGTCAGGCGTGAAGAGTCCCCAGTTTGAACTGAAGGTGTGGGCATTTTAGGAGCATGGACAGAGAGAGAGTGTGTACCGGTAGCTCCGTCAACCTCGATATGTGTGCCAACTAAATATTTCTTTTTTACCATAACGAGCTGGTATTAGAGGTCCAATATGACATAGATCAGCCATAAGAGGATTTGTAAATTAATCTGTAATATACATAAGGAATAAATGTTCCCCAATTGATATATTTTTCTCGCACCTTTTTGTTGTTGGTAAATATGTTTATTCTGCTGAATACATTTTTTTCTCAGTACCAAAGCACCGGTCTTCTAGACATTTTTCAATTTGGCCTTATTTATATACAAATGGTATATTGCACATTTATGTATTACCCTGAGCTAACAATAGCTGTTGAATACACACTTTGCAGCATATACCGCAATAACTTCCTGATAGTTACCTAAAAGTTCCACAGCAATATGGGAGCAGTAGTGTCACATGACCACATCAATACTATTTGGACTGGTGTCACTGTCAGTAGTTTCATGGTATGTAGAATGTAAGTAGAAGTTATCAGATGATTCGAGTAAGGGAAGCCGGAGAAATATGTGGGAGAAAGAACAATTTATTTTTATTTGAGGAACTGTACAGTATGGGGATCAGTCCAGCGCGTCGATGTCGATGGGGCCCTCCCGGATCACCGGAAGCTCTGAGGCCGCCGGAGCCGAGCCCTACGCATTAGTCCTTAAATAGAGGGTAGGTCGTATGCTTCGTGTGATGTTGTGGGCACCCGGAGGCGAGCTGGCGTGTCCAGGCTGAGCGCCCGGGTTCGCCTCTCCGGCCGGGGGCGCAATGGAAGGGTGGGGTTTCCCAGGAAATGTCCGTCTCCGGGATGTCGCTGTCCATATCGCCCGGGAGGTAAGCCGAGGAAGGGCCGGCCTTTCACGACAGGGGTGGAGGAGGCTCGTCTCCGGGGCCGCCGGGCCAGCCGGCATCGGTCGGAGGAGCAGCCAAGGGTGCCTTTTCCTGCCATGGGATGTGTTCCTCCACGCGCTGCCACCTCGCCTCCATGGCCTCCATCGTCTCCCGCATCCGCACTATCAGCTCCTCCTGCCTCTTTGCGGTCGTGGAGGCGGCTGCAGGCTGCCTTGGCTTCGCGGGCCCCCAGTGTGTGGGGGGCCGCAGCATCGCTGCCATCTTGTGTCAATGTTTTGAGTTGCTCCTCTGCCTGCTCGGGTCGGGGTTTCCGTGTGGCACGCTTCGCGGCCCTAACAAGTGGTCATGATGTTTGTCGTGTTCTCTGCATTTTCTGCTTTCACTTGGTGGTTTATTTGACGTGGGTGATGTGTCGTGGGTGCTGTGGGTGGAGTCGGGGTCGCTCTGTTTTTCATGAAATGTTGATGCTTTGAGGAAGCGAAACCAAATGGCTAGGTGTGGGGGAGGTTTTGGTTAGTGTTCCGCGATACCGCTTGGAGTGTGGTGGGTGCCAGGCTCCCCTCACCGAATCAACCACAATTCGGAAATTATGCGCCAATGCTTTTATTTAAAGATATTTTATTGACGAGAAAGTGAATAAGGCTTCGCTCTTTTATTCCTCCTATAATTGCTTTAAAATAGTGCGAGAGCCTCTTTTGAGTTACATATTTCATATTTTTCAGTTTTAACCAACTCTACTTTAGTTTAGAGTAACTGTTACGATAACATCGCTAAGTATCGGTATCAGAATAACGTGACTGAATGGGATATCGGGTAAGGATGCCAGTGGTCTAGTCTCAAGATATAGTACAACAAGTGTGCACTGTCACAAGTTCGTACCTAGTCTGACATGACCTTATGTGATGCTAGGACATGAAGCCCCAACAAACAAACTAAAAACTAAGCATTGTCAGCGGCATCAATTTGAGTATGGATCATGGTGTTATATGCATTTAATTGATTAGGCTACCTCTTTCTCTCCGCCCACCCTGGTATGACCTTCGATGTTCCCAAGAGGTAAAACCCCAACAACCAACGAACCTTTCTCTCCGATTTTTGATGATTGAGAGTAATGGTGGTTTTTATGCCATATTGACAACTAAAGTCATTTCATACCGATAACTGAGTAGAGTCCATTTCAAATGATTATTATCTTAAAGTAATCACTTTTTATACATTTCTAATGAAAGGGGGCTGACATTTTAAAATCACATTTGTGGTACGTGAACAAAATAATGGAATAAAGAACACTTGTACGTGTGTTTAATTGGACAAAAATAAGTTGTTTATTGGAATTGGTTTAGGTAACTGACACCTGGCAATCTGGGGCTCGGTCACCATCGCCTGGCTGGGTGAGAAGAACTGTGTCCATTCTATGCCAAATACAAACAACAAATTGGTTATCATCACCGCCCGTGCCTGATAAATTGCCCGCCCCTGATTTTAATTGTGTTTAACTGTTCAAAATGCATCGGGCCAGAAGCAATTCAACTTTCAGATGTTTACCGTAACTATGTCCGGATAGCTGTAAACACTGTAACACCAGGTGCAGCCGCTGACATTGATGTTTATGTAATTCAAAAGGACAATCACCCACTTCTTTTTTTTTATTTGGTCTTATTCTTATCGGATTACTGAAAAACCTGATCCTTTTGACTATGTGCCGAGATCAATTGAACAACGCGAACACGGATAATTGGTATATATTTTGGACTTTTTTAATGAATAAAAATGGCAATCGTACATGCTTGAGTATAATGAGAGAAGGCCCTGAGATGCTTTATTAGCCCTATAGTTCTAGTCTCTTATTGTGGTGTGGGATGCAGAGTAAAAGGTCCATTGCCGTCCACCGCCAAGTGGTAGTGGCAGAGTTTGGGTTTTGCGGGCTTTATATAGCAGCTTGGCTGGCCCGAAATGTCACGACTGTTTCAAGTTTTCGTAACTTTGTAATAGATTTCGGCTGCTGACGTTGTATCTAATTTGCATATGCACGTCCACCAGCTCTGCATGGTTTCTCGGCGTAGTTTACAAAAGACCCGCTAGGCATAGTGGATGTAAATCTATATATTTAATGTTAAGGTTCAAGTACAGGTGGCGCCAGCGGCCGTTGAATAGGCAGCCGACTCTGCCTTGTTCGATTACCCATGTTGCAACCAACATCAACAATGTTTTCATTAAGTTACACTGAGAATTTACTGGAATTCTGCACTGAAAAAAAGATGTTATCGTTGAAGCCTTGAACATCTTTATTATGCACAGAATTACTTATGGTAGATCTAGTACTGGAACAGAGATACAAGTGCCGAAAAGGAATAGGCTACCTCGTTTTGTTGGAATACGCAAGCAGATTTTATCTATTATAACAGGGTTTGGTGTGACAGAGTAGTTTGTATATAAACGTGAAGGGTTCAGGCGCAAAAATCGACAAATTCTTTTGAGCTATTTTCTGTGAAATATCAATTTATTGTTGTGCTTTCCAGGTAAAGTCTATCAATTTCCTATTGAATAGGTCATGATATAGGGGATGTGGCATATTTTTTCCAACAAAAGCCCACACAAGTTTGACTATTGGAATAAGCAGCTGAAATAGTATTAATTAAGTCAAGAACAGCGAGGCCCCACCATGGTGGGATTAAGAGACATAGTCTCTAGCGCACACTGGTTTGTCAGTTGTACATGTGCAGTCTCACTTCTCTTCCAATCACTCCAATCACCCGAGTGCAGGCCCAACTCTGCAATTGCACAGCCTGATTACTGACAATGAGTCTTATCTCAAGAACCCGCAGTCACCGGAAAATGGGGCTGGTTTATTAGATTTTCTCGATTAAAAGTTGGCCGAGTAGAATTGTCCAGTCTAATCCGGTCCACTTATTTGCCCAGATATTATCTGTCTACACTTAATCCTATTTCCTAGGTCCATCCTTACTTCATAGTTAACAGTGCAATCAACTGGTAATCGGAGGCGGTGGTCAAATCGGTTGAGCGCAGGCTTCCCGTGCGAAAGGTTGGAAGTTCGATTCCCGGTCAAGTCAAACCAAAGACTTACAAAATGTATACAAGTATCAATTTTGTAAGTCTTTGGTTTGGTTAGGTAGCGATAAGTTTGTCGCTACCTAGGCTGGAGTTCGGTATTACTAGGATATGGCAGGGACTGGTTAGTGGTTAGCTCATTAACAGGATAATGTGCGTGAGTGGGATATTGGGTGATGCTGCCAGCGGCCTGTTCTCCCAGTAGGGAAGCATTATAAAGTTGCCATGTATGCGCACTGTCACAATTCGTTCCCTATCCTTATATGACGTTATATGTTACGAGGATGTACAACTACAACAAACAGACAATCACCTGGTAATGATTGTCCAGTATAGACAACAGTTATCTAATATCTGGAGGCGGGGTGAGTGTGTAGGGTGTGTGTGGGGGGAGCTAACACAGTAATCAGGCACTGGCTGAAATCCTAGAACTCACTTTGTAATTAATCTTTACCCTTCATCCAGCCTTTTATTTACTGAACCAATGTTGTCCTAATGAATTGTCCCTTTTTAACTTGGCCTAGCAATAAATTCAATCCTGGCGATCAATCAGTCCTTAATTAAAGGAACTGTTTGGCTTTAATTTGTTGTCCATACCCAGATGATGCTGGCTGCATCCCAATTCCTAGCCGAACATCTGATACTCAGGTAGGTGGGCCAGGCTGGGCCAGTTGGACTAGTTGGGCCAAAGGTAGCAAGAAACATCATCTATGTTAAAGCTGCAAGGACCGGTTGATTCAGTGTCAGGATAATATTACTGGGTGGGATATCAGGTAATGGTGATGGCAGCCTGGTCTCCCAGTGGGGCAGCACTATAAACACACCATGAGTGTGCACTGTCACAAGTCGGTACACATGGCCTTAGATGTTGCCTAGTCGTAACACACAAACAGCCAACTTGATTTAGTCTGAAGTAACTTTTATTTGAAATGGTAAATTTTGCAGATATCTAAGATGAAAAAATGTTAAGTTAATTTTGGAAAGCCAGTGAGAATTCTGATACCATAGGCTGATACCATAGTGACGGGTGCTATTAAATTAATTTCACATACCCTTCTGCAGCAACAAATGCTGGATATTTAGTATCAAATGTAAGTATGTAATTTGGTTATGGAAATTGGATAATTAAAGGTAAGTGTTTTGGTTTTGATAATTTGATGCTTTCATCTGATTATGCATCTTTAATAGTCTTCGGCTTGACTCTGTGCATGCATGCGTATGCGTTCGGCCAAAAATGCGGGGCTCCGTAGAACATTAAACCATCATATTAAGTCCCTAACAAATGTATTTGTCACCGAACAGGATCAACAAGCGAAGGTACATTTTAATCAATATGAAAGCTGAGACACAAAGAGGTACTTCTATATTTTTATTCTGGTATATTTCTTTTATAGTACATACATGTATACATAGGCAAGGCAGTTCACTGACCATATATCTCGGAAATTGTCCCATGTTCCAGTAATGGAGGCAATATCATAGCGATTATTAAGGAAATAAGGATAACATTTCTTAGTTGGTTTGTATGTTAGGGGTTTTACATCTTAGCAACATAGAAAGTCATAGCAGGCTGGGTATCGATTTGCGACAGTTCACACTCATGTTGGATTGTATAGTGTTGTTTCAATGGGAGACCAGGTCACTGGCACCATGACCCACTTAGCCACATCATCCTGGTACTAAGTCCTTGCTATATCCTAGTAATGCAGAGTGTCAGACTAGGTAGCAACAGGTATCAAGTTGGTACAGCATTGCTTTGACAGGGCCGGGATAGCCCCGACCCTTCCGCATGGGAAGCCAACGCTCTACCGACTCGTCCACCGCGTCGAGTTCCTATAACTTGGAATCAAACCCACATGATATGGTGTCTACTTACATATTAATCTGCAGATCCTCTTCTGGCCTATCTAGGCCCTATTCGGCATTTAATGCCAGCTCAGCTCGTTATGGCAAAAAAGAACTATTTTGTTGCACACATATATGGAGGTTGACGTAGCCCTGAAGTCCTATAATTGTGTGTGTCCCCTCCAATGTATATCCCTCCTTCTCTCAAACGCTTCTACCGTTGGTGCTTCAGCGTCCATGCTTATAGTGGAGACTGTGGCATTCTAAGAATACCTCCTATATTGACGTCCACGGTTAGAAACAAACAAAACCAAACAAAGGTCAGTCCTACTCGACAGGCTGAAGCTGAGCAGTTTTCCAATAATTCACATCAGCAGTTTTCTAACCCATCTAATCATTTTTACTCATTGCAACAGAGACAAAAATCATGTTAACACACTCGGTTTGTTTTCAAGTCTGGCATCGAAATCAGCGAAATCAAAATGTTGTTGGTTGGGGTTTTGCGTCCTAGCAACTTCTAAGGTCATATCAGGAGACATCAAATATCTGTAATTATGATTAAGCTATTATTGCCACTCCCCTGTTGCTTAATACTTCTTGTGGTTCCCTCATTCGGATTTATGTCACACGAACACCGGCATGTCTACTCCCTTAAGAATGTATTCACCTCATTGAAACGTCTATATATATATGCTGTATAAGAATTATACGAATATAATAACCCAGAATATCCCCCCTTTCCCTCAGCACTCACTTAGCTCCATGGACTGTGGGAGTCTGTCATAGGCATCTACTGCTCCAGCCTCCACAACCCCAGCTCCGATGGTGGTGCCACCTCCCCTGCACACTGTAACCGCCACTCACTGTACCGCTACAAAAAAAAAAGTATATTATAGTGAACAGACCCTTTTGGCTGGTAATAAATAACAAGAAGTAATAGTGGCTCTTCCCACCCTCCACCGACACAATGACAAAACAAGTTTGGGCTGACCGCTCTTCCATACAATAGTCGCACCCCCCCGCCCACCTCCGCGGCTCCCTTAGTCGTGAATCATGCTGCTTCATGCACTCACAATTCTTTTTAGTGCGACTAGATCAGATCAGTTGTAAATACTTCCGCGTAGCAGGTAAAGGCTCAGGTGTTCAGTGTTAGACAATACCGGTCGTTAACAATGCTATGTTCGGCGATGCTATTTTTGCATAAGAATTAGCTTCGTTATTTCGACGCAATGCTCTGTCCCAAGGGAAGCCCCTGCATTTGAAAACGAAGTATATATATATAAACTACATAATTTAAAAATAACGGTTCTCTCTAACCACTGTAACTTCTATGTTATTCCCTGCGGAGCAGTCATTCTCTCCTCCCAGCCTCCTCTACACTGTGAGCCACCTGTCACTCTGCTCACTTTCAAAACCCTATTATCGATATAGCGAATGGTAGACAGGAAGTGTGAACACTTATTTGTCTCTCTTTTTTTCTTTTTTTTTGTACATTAGTTGTCCCGAGCAGGGGAAATCCCAGTCACAGACGACTGGTCTTACCCACTCCACTGCTGGTCGAAAGAAAGCCCGAGCCTACACTTTTACCGACCCAAGGGATTTTTAACCTCCCACACCACATAGACATGGTATGAGAGCAACCGGCCTTTGATGACGCTGTAAGTTATACACAGCGGTAGAAATCCAAATTGGCAGAGCTGGGAGGCACGGGGAATCGAACCGCCGACCCTCAGATTAGGAGTCTGACCTAGAAAAAAGTCAAGACACTCTAACCACTCCGCCACAGAGAACGCCACCTGTAAGCATATGTATCATATTATAAGGTGCATTTAATATTACAGGTTTGGAAGGACACCATTAAGTTAACATAAGGTTAGATGATTGTTTTTTCAAGGAACACCGTTACACTGTTGGTTGGTGTTTAGTTTTACATCCTGGCAACATCTCAGGTCATATCAGGATGGGTACCGACTTGTGACAGTGGGCACTCATGGCAATTTTATAGTGTTGTTCCACTGGGAGACCAGGCCACCAGCACGATGGTCTGGTATCCCACTCAGTCACATTATCCTGAAACTGAGCCAACCAGTCCTTGCCCTATCCTAATAATGCCGAGTGCCTGGCTAGGAAGTTGCAAGTATCAATTGTTAAGTCATTGTTTTGGCTCGACCAGGGTTCAAACCAGGATTTACCAAAATGGGAGACCGACGCTCAACTCATTTGGTCATGCCGTCTGGTCTGTCGCAGAAGAACGTATTCCTCTTCTTTCTAGCCTTTCATGTTCTTTTTCAGTTCTCTGTCATTTCTCTTCATTTGTAAACCCTGTGAGTCTGAGGCTGGAACATAGCGCAGGTAATCGACTGAGACCACCCGCTCGTCAAGTCGAAGCCGGCCACACACGGCCCTGCCTCCGGGTAATCCTCTTCGGGGACGGAGCCCCGACGAACCCAGGCATCAATTAGTAGCGCACCCGACGACACCTGTCAACCGCCATTTCATTGGTCAGTACCAACCGCGCTCGTTATTGGCTCCCAACGCGATACCACGTGGAGCGCTCTGATTGGTCGGTTCTCTGCTCACCCAACCGATGTGGAATTGGGAGCGCAACTTCACGGACATATACGGTTAAATAATGGTCCATTGTTGGGGTGTTGCATCCTGGCAACATCTCAGGTCATATCAGGACGGGTACCGACTTGTGACAAGGCGCACTCATGGCGACTTTATTATGCTGCACCCGTGGGAAATCAGGCCACCAGCACCATGACCCAATACACCACTCAGTTATATTATACTGACATTGAGCTAACCAGTCCTTACTCCATCCTATTAATGCCGAGCGCCAATCTAGGAAGCGACAAATATAAATGTTGTAGGTCATTGATTTGACTCGACCGGGAATTGAGACTCGCGTTCTACCGATTCGGCCACCGCGTCCGGTCAGGTCTGTCAACATGTGACCCCCGTCCTGATATGACCTTAGATGTTGCTAGGACGTAAAACAACAACAAACAAACAAACATGTGGGAAAACTGATGAATGTGGATACCGGAAATGGTATGTTATCTAATGTTGGCTATTTGCTAGCATGCATTCATCGCAATCCATATTAGAAAGAAATGTAGATAAAGAATTCTATTAGGTTTGGTCATTCCGACATTGTTAATGACATTGTTAATGACATTCATGTGTTCTTCTGAATAGAATATCCCACGATGTCACAATAACCAAAGCTGATAAAGTTATTGACCTACCTTTTTTTTCTAATGTGGAATGTGATGAAATTGTGTTAGTTATTATTCAACATTAGATAACATACCACTCCTGGTTCAAATTAGATTTCAGATGTTTGGACTATCGAGCAGGAGAGGGCTGGGAAGGAGACACAAACACCACTTCCGTTCGTGTAAACGCACCAGGGCCCATATTCATGATGCGGTGTTAGCGAGCCAAAACTGGTTTTGGTGGGGATTTCTAGGTTAGCGGCGAAAACTCAGTATGTAAACACACCGAGTGTAAGCTAACACTGCGTCATGAATACGGGCCCAGGTGCCTGCTTCTCTCCTAACCCCATTGACTTGTGGAGGCTCTGTCAGAAGACAAGTATTGGATTAAATTAGGCTGAATTGTGGCATAAAACACAAGCCAGTGGGAACGTGTTTGTCTGTCTGTGCTTCGAACAGTCTTATATGGCGGCGAATATTACATCGATCGATATAAATATAAGCGGATGTGTCTGTGTCTGTTTGTCCGTGCAAGTCGACCATAGCCATCTAACTTAACGAAGGTGATATCCACATGGACTCAAATTAAAGGGAGTCTTATGACAAACTTAAGGCCCAAGTAGCCGTCCACATGACCACACTTTAAAGTTGGCGCAGAGCGTGGCTTTTAATGGGGCTGTCACACTACGACGTAACGATGTCAACCTAGGGAGAACGTGAAGAACGTTGAACTTCTCGGCGTAGTATGCAAATTTGGGCAGAAGTTGAACGTGGATGCAGCGTAGTGGACGAGAGCGTAACGTTGGTAAAACGTAGTGATACCGTCAATCCCCGAGAGAGGACAACGTCACTACGTTCACGGAACGTTATGAACGTTATTCCATCGCCAGAAGAACGTTACATGACGTTAGCTATGTCGTGACACATTGAACGTACGTTGAATGCACGTTCTCCTGATCTCCTGACGTTCTCCTGACGTTCCTGACGTTCTCCTGACGTTCCCATTAAGCCTCGTAGGCTTTTGCACTTGGTTTAATGTGGGTCAACGTAGTGGAACGTAGTTGAACGTAGTGAGCAGCGTTGAAATAACGTCCATTTAACGTCATTGACGTTCACTGAACGTGAACAGAACGTACGGCGAACATAAACCCTTACGTTCGACCTACGTCGAAAGTTTTGAACATGTCCAAAACCTTGACGCAACTCGACGTAACACGACGTAATGTGACGTAGCTCGACGTCATTCTAACGTCATTCTGACGTCATCATGACGTAACCCAACGTCATGACGAAAAATGCCCACGTTAGGCTCACATTGGCTTGTTACATAGTAGTGTGACAGGGGTATAAGCTTCATAACATAAATGAGATAGTCCTTTGTGGAAGAAACCGGCTGCCACTACACAGATTAGTCTTTCCGATAAGCAGCAAGGGGTCTTTTATATGCACTTTCCCACAGACAGGACGGCACATAATACAGCCTATGATGAACCAATTGTGGACCACTGGTTGGAATGGAAAGTAGTCCAAACTGCAAATGTGTCCACTGAGCAGGATCGATAGGATGACCTACACCTTCACAGGTGGAGACGCTACTGCCTTACCTACACCCCACTCCGGCAGAACATATTCAGCGTGCACATATATATATATATATATATATATATATATATATATATATGTATATGTACTATATCATTTATTATGTGGATATAAATAACGGCATCCCCTTAAATGTTTCTCTCTAACCACCTTCACCTTAACTGCCATGTTATTTCCTGTGTAGCGGGCATTTTCTCCTCCCCGGCCCCCTATGCCGTGAGCCAACTGTCACTCTGCTCACTTAAAAAAATATACATATACATATATATACATATGTACCTAGAGTATATGCGTTGAATGTGATAATTTCCGATCAGTCTTAGGTGTTCCTCAATTCTAGTAGGCCAGGATGAAGGCAAGCCAGTCAGGTTGGAAGGAGGGCGGTCGGGATGGGGGCGAGGGGGTGGTGGTGGTGGTGGGGGGGGGGGGGTGCTACCGCGGTGCAAACACAATTTCCTGGCATGTTTGCGAGGCCGAGAATGGCTGAAACTGATTGGCAATGGACAGGGACAGGGACAGGGATGGTGACAGGAGAAAGGGGAGGCCTGGAGATCCACAACTCTTGGCAATATGGCCCTACACGCTTTGAGGGACACCAGTCAGTCAACATAAGAGTGCATGCGCCTTTACAAGGAACACTGTTGGTAAACTAGGATTGCATTTAAATAGGACATTAACAAGTTATTTTAAAATTGCATAGCCTGGTTATTTTCACTTTATGTCATTGCTTTTATAGACGTCAGTTTCTGTTAGATGTTTTAAAAGTATATAATTATATTTCTAAAAGATCTGACAGGAACTGAAAATTGTCAGCTCAGTTTCAGGATTAGTTTTATATGTTTCTCCTTGAAAATAGATCAATGGTCATCTGCTAAAATAAAACTTACTTCAAATTTAACTAAGATGGATGTAGTTCTTAAGGATATGACAGAAATTGACAATTAGCAGAGAATGCAATATTTTACCTCGGTAAACAGCCTTAGGCTAGCCTCAGGCTAGGGAGAGGTAAGCACGTCCGGTACCAGCAATTAGCATATACAACTCACGACTGGATAACGTGTCGTTGGGTTGCTCCGGCAAAATTAGTCTACATACAAGCAAATACGCAGTAAGTATAATAAAAACTGTGGTTAGCTTAATTATGATGCATTAGAGCATCATTATGGAAAGTTTAGACTTTCGTTGGTCCAATTTGGACGAGTTATTTGGTTATAAACAACCAAGGATAGAACACTCGAGTGGGTTTCTCGAAGGAACCAAACCGGTCATTAGCGGTTCTGTCAACACCCGGGTCACCGTGTGACTATGGGTAGAGATGTGGGTTTCGCCCTATCTCATGTGGAAATTCTCTCGTACTCTAATAGAGAGTAATGTTGGAGATGCTCCTGGGTTTCTTTTATAGACTCCCCTAGACAAAACTTTTTCAGGCGTTTCTCCGAGTTTCGTAGCATTTTCTCCAACTTGTTGACGTAGTAGTCACAGGTGGGAGAAGTGTGCGGAACAGAGGGATGGGCGGGCCGATACACTGGTCCCGACCCCGCGTAAGGTTTGGGCTTGACCCACAACCCACGCACAAATTTAGCTTATTACGCCTGTGTTATAACGGGTATGCAGGTATTGCAATACCTCAGGGAGTTTGACGCCCCTGCCCTGCAGAGTTGTAAACCACTGCCTTGTGGTACAGGTTCTTGACAGAACCGAAGGCTAAGGGAGCAAACCCTAAACAGAAAACCATGTCACTGTGGCAGCATTAAGGGCGGTTGATGTATGGAACTCCCAACATCTCCCGACCAGCCACTGCAGGGACAAATAGTTTTGCGCCTGTCTTGACATGTTCTTGCCGGTGTGAAACCTCTATTTGCTCCCCGAGAGAGTGCCGCTGGTAACTTGCAAAAGCCAGCAGCACTTCAACACTTTTGCAGGCAGCTTTCATGAAATGTACAACCGCACAAAGGAGAGCGGCAGTCAAGTAATGAAAGCAGTCTTTGTCGCATCGCGACCGACAGCATGATGATGATGATGATAACGGTATAAACACGTTCTTTAACACCAATAGATGTCCAAATGAGTTTGAAACAACCATATTGTGACATATATATATACCGGGACTGACCAAAAATGTTTGTTTCAGTTCCCGATGGCCACGAAGCGGAGTAAGCGCGGTGCAGCAGCAGCCGAGGGGCGTGTTCCGAGTGGAGTGGACGAGGAGTACGACTCCTCACCCGTGTTGTCGGCAGGGCCGTCGACACAGCCCCGGCCCATATCCTCTCCGACCCGACGAGGACGCAGTGCCTGATGTGCCTGCGCCTCCAGATTGGGAGGCTCGCTTTGCACGGTTGGAAAGCCACATCTTGACTTCCAAATCGCCCGTGTCTCGGAAGCGGCGTAGGCCGAGTGTCCAAGAGGATTCGTATGAGGATTTCTTGGACACAGACTCAGCGGTGGAGCTTAAGGCTCCTCCTCCTCCTTCTCCTAAACGGAGGAAGAAGAAGAAACAGGTGATTTCTTCGGGTGATGAATTCACCAAGGAGCGGGCAGAGACTGGTTTTCGCAAAAAGCGGAAGACTAAGTCCAAAAAGAAGAAGAGGAAGAGGAAATATTCTTCTTCTGAGTCGTCCACTGAGTCTACTTCTACGGAATCAGACTCAGACACCATATATGAAGGGGTCTATGCGGACATTGGCACTAAAGTGGCTAAGAAGGTGGAGAAGCCAAAGGCTAAGCGGGTTAAAACCACTACGCTTATGCGCGAGACCGTGAATGGTCATTTTCGCACGTTCAAACCGGCGGAGGTTATCTCCAAGTTAGGAGATGAGTTAACAGGCATAAAGGGTGTTCCCAACTCCATCATTAAAGAAATGGATCGGGATGTCAATATGACGGATGACCGTAAGAAGTTTGAGGATGTGTTGCACACAGTGCATAAGGCAGTGTTGGCTACCCTAACAGCTATTGTTCCTGTGGCTAATAGGATGCAGAGTGAAAATAAGTTCTCGTCTTTGGCTAAGACAATGGACAAAGGCATTGCAGTGCTAGCGGCGGCAGGTAATTACCTGTCGTTTCGAAGATATGAAAATGTCTTCAAGTCAGTTTGCACAGATGCTGGCAAAGAAGTGGCTCGCTCTAAGAAGGTTACCGATAATGAGGGGAAGGAGTTTACGCTCTATCTTGCTCCAGAGCCGATTAAAGGGAAACCTTTAGATAATACCAAGATGTTTGGCGGTCAACTACAATACCTCTATAAAGAGGTAGAGACTGCAGCCAAGAGTGGCAAAAACATGGATGGCAAGAAGAAACAGGAAGTTCCTCGTTTCAAAAAGTCACGAGGGGATTTTCGTCCACGACGGTTCACCAGAGGAACCAGACCGAGTTCAAACTTCGGTCAAGGGTTTCGGGGCCGGGGCGCTCGCCCAGGCTGGACCGACAACACCGCACGGCCAATAGGTCGAGGGTTCAACTCGTCGAGACCTTTCCCCAGGGGCGGGTCCAAGTAGAGGTCCAAACACAAACTTTACAAGTCCCTGCAGCCTCTAAAAACACACAAACTGTAAGCAACTTTGTGGCTGGTAATATTAGTAATCATATTTCTGAGTGGCACAAAATTACTAGTGACCAAGAAATTATAGAAATAGTTAGGGGTGTTCAAATTCCCTTTACACAAATTCCTGTACAAAGTATAATACCTTTTCCATATAACATTCAACCAGTTGAACGAGACGCACTAACTAAACAGGTACATAAATTCTTTGAGAAAGGAATTATACAAAAAGTGACACACTGTTCAGGACAGTTTATTTCAAACATTTTCTCGAGACCGAAGCCTAATGGTGATGTTCGAATGATCCTGGATTTAACAATCCTTAATAAAAGGGTGGAATATCGACATTTTAAAATGTTCTCTCTAGATACGGCACGAGATCTGATTACACCAGATGCGTGGATGGCTAGTGTTGATTTACAGGATGCATATTATACGCTTCCCATAATGGAAAAATACCGAAAATTTCTTCGATTTATTTGGGATAACCAACTCTATGAGTTTACCTGTATGCCGAATGGCTTAGCTTGTGCGCCACGTTTATTTACTAAATTGCTTAAACCTGTTTTCTCGGTAATGGCGAGGAAGGGTCATATAATGTTTCCATACATAGATGATTCTTTTATTATAGCATCAACACAAATTGGTTGTGTGAATGCAGTTTTGGATTTATGTGCATTACTCACTAAATTGGGGTTTTATGTACATCAACAAAAGTCAGTGTTTAAACCAACAAAACAACTCAAATGTTTAGGGTTTATTCTGGATACACAGTCCCTTACAGTGTCGATAACAGAACAAAAACTAATTAAGTTTATGACTACAGCGACTCAGCTTATTAAGTTATCAAAGCCAAAAATTAGACAGGTTGCTGTTCTTATTGGCATAATGACCTCATATGCACCTGCTGTGTTATATGGGAAGGCCCATATTAAGTCGCTAGAAATAGATAAAAATTTAGCGTTAACACGAACTAAAGGCAATTTTGAGCGAAAGATGTTTATTTCGCAAGAAGGGTTACAGGATATTGGATGGTGGATGCAACATATAGCAAGTTCACCAAATCCAATCCGCATGGCGGAACCTAATACAGTAATTACTACTGATGCTTCGTTAGAAGGTTGGGGAGCTCATCGAGATGGGGTCACAACAGGAGGTAGATGGCTTGATGATGAAAAATCAGACTATATTAATGCACTAGAATTGCGTGCTATTTATCTGGGCTTACGTAGTTTAGTAAAGATAAATAAATCACAGGTTAGAATACTAACTGATAATACTACTGCCATGGCATATATTCGTAACATGGGTGGAACCAAATCAAAGTCTTGCAATCAGTTATCTAAACTGATTTGGAACTGGGCACAGGCTCAACAAGTCTGGCTGACTGTAGCGCATATTCCAGGGTCACAAAATACACTTGCAGATTATAAAAGTAGAAATTTCCATGACCATTTAGAGTGGTCTCTCTCTACACATTTGTTTAACTTCGTTTGTGAAAAATGGGGTACACCTGAAGTTGACTTATTTGCATCACGAAATAATAACAAGTTACCCTGTTATGTTTCTTGGCATCCTGAACCGGATGCTTGGAAAGTAGATGCGTTTGCTATTACTTGGGAAAATAATTATTTTTATATTTTCCCACCATTTAGCATTATCAGCCGAGTAGTGAGAAAAATCGGCTTGGAAGGGACACATGCGATACTGGTGGTGCCCGATTGGGACACGCAACCTTGGCTGCCAGCAGTTTCACAACTGGCAAAAGATCGTATACGATTCCCAAGAAAACTCGGGAATCTGACGCACCACGGACCGCTAGTGGTTCACGGCGACGTGTCAACGACGCCCCTATTGGCATTCCTTTTCTAAGGAAGCAGCTACAGCAATTTGGATTGGACAGAATTACTGAGGATAGGATAGTATCGGATGCCTGGAGGCCAGGAACTGTCAAAATGTATACAACCTATTTAAAGAAATGGGGTGTACATTGTTTGTTAATGAAAGTTAAACCAACAAATCCAAAGAATTCACAAGTAGCTCGTTTTCTTCGTTCTCTAGAGGATGAAGGACTTTCCTTTGGATCGATTAATGCGGCGAGGTGTGCGTTATCAATTATATTACCTAAAATTGAAATTGATGGCGAAACAGTTGGAAAACATTATGTTATTTGTTATTTACTTCGTTCAATCTATCCCCAAAGGAATCCTCCAAAACCAAAGTATAGCAACTCGGTTTTTGGATGTATCTAAATTATCCAAGCTTGTCTCAGGCTTGGCCCCCCCCCCCTCACAACTCGAGGTAGATATAAAACATTAGTTTTAAGGTCTCGTCCTGTTATTGTTATAACGGACACAGAGGACAGACGATTGTTGCTTTATCCTTAACTGGATTAGAAATAGACAAGCAACAAGCTACGTTTGATTTAGAAAAATTGCTTAAATCGAACACGTTAGGTGACCCTTTATCAACGGTTCACTTAGACTGTTTCCCGAATGATCGGAAATTATGTGTTGTGTCGGCCATACGGGCTTATATATACAAGACAAAGGATTTACGTGCATCACAACAACTATTAGTGAGCTTTATAAAGCCACATAAGGTGATTTCACGAGACACACTTGCCAGATGGACAATTACGGTGTTGAAATTGCTGGAGTGGATACGAGTAAATACTCTTCCCACTCAACTAGAGGAGCCATGGTCTCCAAGGCACGGGTGCTTGGTATTTCTGTGAAAAGAATACTAGCGCATGCAGGCTGGAAGACGGCTAAGTCGTTTGCAAAACATA
>CM059191.1:12814326-12895400 GCA_030323885.1 Branchipolynoe longqiensis
TACGGTAGCCCCACACGGCTAACGGTAGAAAAAACGTATTCATGTGGAGGTGCCAACGCTAACCGCCGACCGTAGCCTAGGCTAAGCTACCCCATTTTCAAACCAGGGTTAACTGCTAGACGCGCCGGTTAGTGTGCGTGTGTGGCTCTCAATCTATTAAATGCTATCATATTTAACAGAATTACATACGCCATAAGTGATATTTGATCAAATTACCCCTAAATTCGAACCGATATTAATGCCCCCCCCCCACATTGGCGGCGTTATGCATATTGTCGAATCGACGAATGTTATGGGGCTGTCACACTACGAGGCGTTCTCTCTGTGTATCTGTATGTGTCTCTGGCTGTGTCTGTGTCTCTGTATGTGTCTCTGTCTGTGTCTCTGTTGTGTCTCTGTGTATGTGTATCTGTCTGTGTCTATGTCCGTGTCTCTCTATGTGTATCTGTCTGTGTCTCTGTCTGTATCTCTGTGTGTGTCTCTGTATGTGTCTCTGTCTGTGTCTCTGTCTGTGTTTGTGTCTCTGTCTGTGTCTCTGTGTATGTGTATCCGTCTGTGTCTATGTCTGTGTCTCTGTCTGTGTCTCTGTATGTGTCTATGTATGTGTCTCTGTCTGTGTCTCTGTATGTGTCTCTGTATGTGTCTCTATGTGTATCTGTCTCTGTCTGTGTCTCTGTATGTGTCTCTGTCTGTGTCTCTGTATGTGTCTGTGTCTCTGTCTGTGTCTCTGTATGTGTCTCTGTGTCTGTGCCTCTGTCTGTGTCTCTGTCTGGGTCTCTGTCTGGGTCTCTGTCTTTGTCTCTGTGTGTGTCTCCGTCTGTCTGTGTCTGTATGTGTCTGTGTCTGTGCCTCTGTCTCTCTCTCTGAGACACAGAGACACACACACATACACACACACAGAGACACATAGACACACACACAGATACACAGAGACACACACATACACAGAGACACACACAGAGACACAAGTACACACACAGACACAGAGACACAGAGACACACACATACACAGAGACACAGACAGAGACACATACAGAGACACATACAGAGACAGACACAGAGACACAGAAACAGACACAGCGACACAGACAGAGACACAGACAGAGACACAGAGAGAGACAGAGACACAGACACATACACATACAGAAACACATACAGAGACATACACAGATACACAGAAACAGACACATATACACAGACATAGACACAGACAGAGACACAGACACAGAAACTGACACAGAGACACAGACAGAGACAGAGACGCAGAGACACAGACAGAGACACATACAGAGACAGACACAGAGACACAGACAAATTCAGCAAATAAACCATAAATTCGAAGCAATATTAACGCTGCCATCGCACAGGCGGCGATATTAATATTGTCGAATCGAGGGAATTCCCAAATCTATAAATAAACTCACGGTTAGCTATCCGCGGCGGCTTTGACATTGGTGAATACGACTTGACCTATTTCTCCAACCCGCCGATAGCCTCGGATAGCTACCCCAGAGCTAGCGTGTAGCACCGGCTAAGCCTGGCACGACTACATGAATATGGCCCCTGACTTACAAAGTTGATATTTGTCGCTAGTTAACCTGGCACTCGACATTACTAGGATAGAGCAAGGACTGGTTTGCTCAGTATGGCAAGAATTGTGCGTTCAATTCCTGCTTGATACGCAATATTTCCCATTAGGTTGGTTGTGATTGAAATGTCCCCTGCTTAATGAACTAATGTACCGCAAAAAAACTCATTTGGCATCTTGTCCTAGTGTTTTTCCCATTATCATTTTGTAAGTCATTTATTTGACTGGACCAGGTTTCAAAGCTGCAATGTATCTAATTTCCTGGTCACATACACGTTAGTGAACGTAGTTGAACGTAGTTGAACATAGGATAGATTAATGTGGGTCAAACGTGGTGTAAGTAGGTTAAACTACTGTGACAAATCTTAAAGGCCCTGTCACACTACGACATGACGATGTCAGCGTAGGCACAACGTGAAAATAATTATATTACGTCGAAGTTATCGGCGTAATATGCAAATTCGGGGCGTGAATGCCGCGTAGTTGACGAGAGCGTAACGTCGGTAAAGCATAGTGATCACCTCATTTAACGAAAGAGGACAACGTAATGACGCTCACGGAACGTTATGAACATTATTCCATGTTGCTTTACGTTACCTTACGTTACTTACGTCATTAAACATTGGCGAAATGCTGAACGTACGTTCTCCTGATGTTCTCCTGACGTTCTCCTGACGTTCCCATTACGCCGCATGGACGTTTCCACCGGCTTTAATATGGGTCAACGAGTGGAACCTAGTGGAACATAGTGAGGAACGTTTGACTAATGTCCGTTTAACGTCATTGACGTTCGCCGAACGTGTACAGAACGTACGGCGGACGTAAACCCTTAAGTTCGCATCACGTCGAAAGTTTTGAAAAGGTTCAAAACTTTGACGGGTGCTGACGTAACACGACGTAATGTGACGTATCTCGACGTCAGTCTAACATCATTCTGACGTCATCATAACATAACCAAACGTATGGCAACGTAATGACGAAAAGTGATCACGTGAGGCTCACATTGGCTCGTTACGTCATAGTGTGACAGGGGTATAAGGTATGACAGGTTTTGCTACTGATAAATACGTTACGGCATGGATGCTGGTACGTTCAACTACGTTCAAGGTATGTTACCCTCGACAACGCTCAACTACGTTCAACTACGTCCAAGTACACTAAAGTATGCTAGAGTATGCAAGAGTATGCTAAAGTATGCTAGATTATGCCAGAGTACATTAAGAGTATGGAGATCTCACCACCGTACCTTAGCCTCTAACATAGCACTAATATGAACATGTCCAAAGATTAAATCGGAACTCACGGCCCACCCACATTATTACCAAGTTAGTATGATGGAGAAGTACGGATGCCGGTATGTTCAACTATGTTCAACTATGTTAGCCTCCACTAGGTTCAACTACTTCCACTAAGGTGTATGTGACTGGGCCTTCAGAGTGTACATCTACGCACATGTTGATAATATATCAGAGTGGAGAACAAGGAACAAGGAACGCAACCATTCTCCAAACAATGGTGGAGTATTTTGCAACAAGAGGGCGCCTCAGGCTGGATTGCATGCCTTAATTGTTGAGAGCATTACTGATTTAGGAACTCTAACGGAGAATGGCATGTACCATGCCAAGCAGCCGTGTTGTGCCAGTTAGTCTTGACCCGGATAAAATACTCTGAAATTAGTTCAGCTGTTGCTGTTGTTTTACATCCTAGCAACATCTAACATCATGTCAGGATAGGGACAGTGCACACTCATGGCAACGTTATAGCGCTACCCCACTGGGAGACCAGGCAACTGGCACCATGACCCAATATCCCACAGAGTCACATTATCCTGACACTGTGATAATCAGTCCTTGTCCTATCCCATTAATGCCAGGCACCAGGTTAGGCATCGATAAGCATCAATTTTATAAGTCATTCTTTTGACTCGGCTGGGATTTGAACTCGTGACTTTCAGCATGGGAATCCTGCGCTATATCAATTGTGCCACCTCGTCCGGCAATTAGATCAGACCATCTCACCGAAGATATTTACTCTGTACATATATGTGTGTCACATAAAATATTAGGCTTGCATGTCTACTTAGAGTTATTTGAATGGCTTCCAATGAATTTGGTATGTGAAAATGAACAATTTTGTAATTTGAGATAATGTTTTCCTCGGCACACGTACTGTCAATGCTCAAGGCAGGGAGCCAGCAATAATTGTCAAGGTCATTTTTATCCATTGAAATGTGTTATTCAGTGACTAAGAACCTTTGATTCCCATCATAAGGTAGTGAGTAATAAGGTAGTGAGAGTAATATCTAGTGGAATAAATTAAAAAAATATAATTAAAAAAATAAAATAAAATAAAATAAAAATAATAATAATAAATAAATAAATAAATGAAACATTTATATAGTGCCCGATCCAGCAAGCCGTTCTCAGGTGCTTTACATAACAAACAAATATACAGGAAAATAAATTTCACCTAGTTAAAAGCAGATTTAAACAAATGTGTCTTAAGACCTTTTTTAAAAGCACCAACAGATTTACAATCTGTGATATATCCTGGCAGAGCATTCCACAGTCTCGGGGCAGCAATACTAAAAGCACGATCCCCAAAGCCTTTGAGCTGCTCCGAGGAACTGCTAACTGGCTGGAGACTGTCAGCATTGTTATCTTAGTTGGGTAGATTTGGGAGTAAATTTTGAATAGTCTGGTCGGCTGCCGGTGGAAAAGTGTTTCAGGAGTGTGGAGTATAGGGAGTGGGTTCAGTGCTGTGGCTGAAGGAGGTGATCGGGAGCATCACTCCCATTGACCAACACAGGAGGCCCTTTTTTGCATTGTTTTCGGTACATCGGTTGATTGAGCAGGGTGAATTTCAATCGCGGAAATTAGTCTCCCTCATTGCATTGCTACTTGCCTATCAGAATAATGCAGAGTGCCTGGCTAGGTTTCTTAGCCTGGCGCTCGGCATTAATAGGATAGGGTAAGGAATGGTTGGCTCAGTGTCAGGATAATGTGACTGAGTGGGATATTGGTTCATGTTGATTTCTCATTGTGGAAGCACTATAAAGTCACCATGAGTGTGCACTGTCATAAGTCGGTACCCATCCTAATATGACCTTAGATGTTGCCAGGATGTAACACTCCAACAACTAACCAATCAACCGATTGCTAAGTAAGCTCATAGATATGGTTCGTCCTCAGGTAATGATGGTCATATCTGTTATCTCTGGGGACAATCAACTAAGCTTTCCGCTGCAATTATAACTGCTATCGTCCATCATTGCTGGAGACTTGTGAATGATTCACACAGATCTATTCCGGATATCACATGGGTGACGGCTATTGTTTTATCGCCTCTGATTAAATCTGCACCGACGGTCTTGTGTGCGGTAGAAACATCTTATTTTAGGGTAGCGAGCCACGCAGTCAGCGATCTAGTGGAATCTTCTTCTGGGGCCATATGCAGGAGTCGGTGGTAATCGGTGGTAGCGAGCCAAAATGGTGGTAAGCGGGAATTTCCTGGTTAGCGGCGAAAAATGGTATGCACGAGGCGGTGATAGGCCTAACAGCAAAAGCTTAACCGGTGTTACCCTACCCCTGGAACATGGCAGGTGTACAGCAGTCGGTTAAGCCCAAATCTATTCAATGCTGTCATATGTAACAGAATTACATACGCAATAAGTGAAATTTTATTAAATTAACCCTGAATTCGAAGCAATATTAACGCTGCTGCCACAATGGCGGTGATATTAATATTAATATTTTCGAATCGACGAATGTAAAGTAAACAAATAGCCGGCACATCGACGTCACTTTCCGTACTGGCGGCGGCAGCGGTTGCTTGCATTCGTCGGTTCGAAAATATTAATATCACCGCCGTTGCGGCGGCAGCATTAATATTGCTTCGAATTTAGGGTTAATTTAATCAAATTTCACTTATTTAATTCTGTTAAATATGACAGCATTGAATAGATTTGGGCCTTATATATGCCTACGAAAGTGTTACGCGCTCCTGCATACAGCTTGACCGCATGCGTCGGCTCGGAGATAGCTAAACGGTAACAGGCTGTAACACCAAACCCCGCTAACACTGACTCCTGCATACGGCCCCAGCTGGCAGGTCTTGTACCGAGAGTTTATTTACCCTGTCCATAACATACAATTCCATGATATAACTTGTTTTCAATGCTGAACAGCTTTAGTCATTAGTTTGTTGTTTATTGTCTTGTACGGTTTGGTAGCTGCCCTGGATCTTCCTGATCCACAATTACCATTCTTGATCAGTAGCAAGTCAACACACACCAACCCTCTAATGGCTACGTTTTTCATTGGTTCCTGAGGTAGGTCTGTATGTTTATGTGTTTTGTGTATGCTTCAATGCATTTTATGTTCCTGGTTGTGCTAGGTTGTTCATTGCAGATGTGTGCGGCCACAGATTAATAAGGTTAATACTAGAACTAGCTACTGATGGCAATATCAGACTGCATATACATATATTCTAAATAACTGTATTACGGGTAAGTATACATACGCCGAATTATGCGGGAATTATTTTTAAGGAGCTATTGCTTGGTGTGGGTGCCTGCAGTGTTTCTTGAATGATCTGTACTGGTGATGTTGGAATAACCTGGGGAGCAGGCAGCCTGCACAGAGGTATCTATGGTCTGTGGTGGTCACCAGGGGCCATATGCATGGAGCAGTGTTAGCATGTGTGGTGTTATCCATGCATACCAACGTGTCTGCGCTAAACCAGAAATCCCGTGCTAAACGCGTTTTGCCTCCTAACACTGCTCCATGCATATGGCCCCAGGTGCCGGCCTGGCCACCGCCGGCTAGTCACTTAACCCAGCATTTTACTTTTCAATAAAGATTTGGGGGTTCAGGTCCAGTCTGCGCCGAGAGTCAAGCCATATTTATATATATATATATATATATATTGTCATGGGGGTGATGAAAATGGGAAATACTGCGCCTAGAGCGGGACTCGAACCCACATCTCTTTGCATTCCGGGCCAGTGTGCTAACCATTACACCACCTAGGCTCCCTGATATCAATACACTCCCCACGCCTACCTGTCTATGTGGTTACTTGCCTGAGAGGTCAGTGCAGACCACTACACTCGTCCCCCTGGAATTGTAAGTCTTGTAATGCTTACAATTACATACATACAGGCAATGCACTAACACATACATACACAGGGTAGGTTCAACAACCATACAGCGCAAAGCTTGTACAGGATCCTGATCACGGCAACCAGTGTCGTGGGGGTGATGAAAATGGGAAATACTGCGCCTAGAGCGGGACTCGAACCCACATCTCTTTGCATTCCGGGCCAGTGTGCTAACCATTACACCACCTAGGCTCCCTGATATCAACACACTCCCCACGCCTACCTGTCTATGTGGTTACTTGCCTGAGAGGTCAGTGCAGACCACTACAATATATATATATATATATATATATATATATATATATATATTATCCGATGTGTTTGTTGTTTGTGTAGTGTAAAATAATATGTATATATTTTTGTTTCATCTTCAATATTTATATGGAGCACTCCTGGTATGTCCTGTACAATTGATATCGTTTGAAATATACAAGTTATTGAATATATATATATATATTTATATATATATCCTTCAGTGCGGTGAATATATATATATATATATATATATATATATATATATACACACACATATATATATATATAATATATATATATATATATATATCCTGCAGTGTGACTGACAATGTGGTACGACCGTTACTGATGAGGAAGCCCGGTGGCAGCACCACTAGTCACATGGGAGGAGTCAAGGAGGCATAGTACAGAACAATAACATATAATATAATAACAATTGTTCCCGTCCGCGCCGTTCTACTCTCATAATGCGTTATACATCACATATATACTCTATCTGGCATGCAGCTTTAACAAAGGCCCCATCATCCATATTGGATATGTAGGTTCAAATCTAGATAACTGTTTTGCTTTTGAAAATTTGATATTTCTATCGGACTACGCGACTTTCAGATTTGAATATCTGTGGGATTTTCCGTCCTTCAAAGAATCATGCCACGCTATCAGATGATGCAGGTAGATTCGAGTCCATGTCCTTGTGTCTAGACTCCAATCATGTGGCGGGTGTGTCTTCTCAGCGGTAGGTCCCGCTTTGTGGAATATATTACCCGAGGATGTAAGAAAAACAGCATCCCTTCAAAGCTTTTAATATGTCCTCATTATGGTATTTCTTTGATTAAAGTTTCATAGTTTGATGCCTGTGAGCTTTGGCAATTTTCTGAGATAAATAAATTAGTTTCATCATTATGACCTAATTTAATTGTGGTATTCTCTGTGGCAGAGTGGTTAGAGTGTCTGACTTTTTTCTAGGTCGGACTGCTAATCTGAAGGTCGGTGGTTTGATTCCCCGTGCCACCACCTCTGCCAATTTGGATTTCCACTGCTGTGTATAACTTACAGCGACATCAAAGGCCAATTGCTCTCATACCATGTCTATGTGGTGTGGGAGGTTAAAAATCCCTTGGGTCAGTAAAAGTGTAGACTCAGGCTCTCTATCGACAAACTGTATGATGGTGAAAACAAGTCTATTCAGACTTATCCATGATAGGCAGTATACATCTTCAAGAAAAAAAATTCAGTGCAAAGTAACTTTTATTTTAAATGGCTAATTCAGAGATATTTGAAGGGAAAATATTCCAAATTAATTCCACCACCCATTGGTCTAGTGGGCTTTCACATATTTTCCCCACCCTCAGCAGGCAACCGCTCTCTCTCTCTCCAGTTATCAGTGAGGGAGCACTGCGCACACATCCACCGAAGTGGATAGCACTACTTTTCCAGCCACCCACCCTCTACAAATTGTGAGTTTGATTGGGGGACGGCTTTTCTGGCCACCTATAAATACAGTTTGTACTACATTGTTGTGTCATTCCTTTCTAAATCAAGTATATTCAATCAGTACGTATGAATGGTGCACAAAGCTAGTTGCAATAAAACCATGATTAAGCTCTTAATAGAGCTGTCAGTTGACATATCTAGGCGAAGTGTGATGAAGTGTTAGTGATACTCAGCCCTAAGTGACTCTAAATACCCGACACAAATTCGGCAAGTTCATATCATTAATTACATACTAGTGCACCAGTGCAGGCTTCCCATGCGAAAGGTCAGGAGTTATATTGCCAATCGAATCAAACCAATGACTTGTTGCCACCCAGCCTGGCGTTCAGTATTACCAGGATAGCGCAAGGACTGGTTAGCTCAGTATCAAGATAATGTGACTGAGTGGGTAATTTGGTCATGGTGCCAGTGGCCTCATCTCCCAGTGGGACAACACTATAACGTTCCCATAAGTGCGCACTGTCACAAGTCCGTACCTGTCCTGATATGACTTTAGATATCGCCAAAACCTAGAATCAAATTTAGTCGTGGTGCAACTGGTCTCGTCCTCAGTGAAACAACACTATAAAGTTGTCAGGAGTGTGCACTGTCACAAGTCCGTACCTGTCCTGATATGACTTTAGATATCGCCAGGACGTAGAATCAAATTTAGTCGTGGTGCAACTGGTCTCATCCTCAGTGAAACAACACTATAAAGTTGTCATGAGTGTGCACTGTCACAAGTCTATACCTGTCCTGATATGACCTTCGATATTGCCAGGAGGTAAAACTACAACAAACAAAAAAGCAACTGTATTTGTTTTGTTATGTTATCGCGTTGAGAAACTGGGCATCGCGGCTGTTGGTTCCACCTGTTGGCCCTTGTTGATGGCGTGGCATAGAAAACTAGAAAGAATGGTTTGATAAGAGAACATAACTTTATTACCAACTCAGCCAAAAGCTTGGCATGCACAGTTTTATAGAGATGTTCAACTTCAAGCCTAGAGCCATGTACTGCTAACGAGAGAATGTCGTGCCTCCCCATTAAGTATCAGAGCACATGTCAATTAAAAGAATGTGTGTGTGAGATAAGAAATAGCTCAAATATGCTATCTTACCAAATGATTTAGCCAGGTCTTCAATGATAGTTGAGACCAAGTGCGCTGGCCGAATCGATAGAGCGCTGGCCTCGCGTGGGGGAAATGTGGAGTTTGGTTCCGGTGTGGCAGGAAATCGCAAACCCCTGGAAATTGCCCACCCCTGGAAATTGCCCAATCAAACGAAACAAAAATAAAAATGACTAAAAACAATCAAAGAAGAAAAAATGAGAATCACCAATTGACACCCGAGCAATTGGCTTTTCACCTTCAACTCATTTATTGTGAATTTAACCTGTTAATTAATATGCTATATTGTTTATGTATCTGCCATCATGTCATTATGTAAATGTTGATTATCTCATTGCTAATTGTTCATATGTTGCATCTACCATCTCACACTCATATCTTATCATCGGTGCATGACCTTATGTCAGCCGGGACTTCCCAGCCTCCACAAAGAATCACATGTAATGCCCCTGGAGGGCTGCACCCGAAATAAAGTCATGCCCTTTGTCCCACTTCAGCTTCCACATCTTTTGTGCCAGAGAGCAATGAAAACATCTTTGCGATAGTCCGGTTTGTAATTCCGACCGCACATGCGCTGAAACCGGTGTAGCAGGAAATCGCAAACCCTGTAAATCGCAAACCCCCACTTGTGATTTCCTAGGAAATCGCAAACCCCCATGCCATATATGGGCATGGGGGGTTTGCCATTCCCTAGGAAATCACATATCCCCCTGGAGATCGCAAACTCCCCATGTTAATTATACAGATAATTGTTCTGGCTTTTCTTATTGATGTAGTCTAGTATCTTTGACAACAAATTGACCTGTTCCCCTAGCCTTCTTGTGCGCAGTGAATATGGTCCTTGCTGTGAGAGGCATGAAATTAAAAATAATCAATTAAACCATCTTGTGAGGGAGCCCCCTTATATGAAATTAAATGTGGCAGCCTATGTACGTGCAGCCTATGTACGTGCAAAATGACTGATAGTTTTGTAGGGAATTGGATAATTGTTAGTTCAAAGTGTTTAATGAAGTTGTGCTGGCTTTTCTTAATGTTGTAGTTTAGTATCTTTGACAACAATTGATCTGGTCCCTTATCCTTCTTGTGAGTGATCAATAGCAGTGAAAAAGGCCTTTGCTGTGACAGCATGAAATCAAAACTAATAAATTAGTCCATCTTGATCCGACTTGAATCCATTTTATCCCCCAGATCTGGTAGAAGTTCAAAATCAAACATAGGCATATAGCTGCCATGCTTGTGGTGATAAATGCTACAAAGCATGGGGGGGTTGCGATTTCCACGGGGCGTTTGTGATTTCCTAGTAAATCGCAAACCCTGGAGTTTTCAATTTCCAGGGGTTTGGGATTTCCTGCCACACCGGTAATGATACAGATAGTTGTACTGGCTTTTCTTAATGATATAGTCTAGTACCTTTGGCACAAATTGACCTGTTACCCTCTCCTTCTTTTGAGTGATCGCAGTGAATATGACCCTTGCTGTGACAGGCATGACATTAAAAATAATTAATTAATCCATCTTGTGAGGGATCTCCCTTAAATAAAATTAAATGTGGCTTAATCATGCTTACATAAATACAATTTTTACAATAGACCAGTTTATAATTCCAGTGTCACGGTGCATTGTTGGAATTTTAAAAGCAAAACAAACCTGGACAAAGCACATGTGCTTGCTTTAAGACTGCCAAACATGGGATGTTTGCAATGTCCAGGGGGGATATGTGATTCCCTAGGAAATTGCAAAGCCCCCATGCCCATATATGGTATGGGGCTTTGCAATTTCCTAGGAAATCACAAGTGGGGATTTGCAATTTACAGGGTTTGCGATTTCTTGCTACACCAGGTCGAATCAATCCAATGACTTACAAAATTGATACTTCTCGCTTCCTAGTCCGGTGCTCAACATTACTAGGATAGGGCATGACTGGTTAGCTCACTGTCAAGATAATGTGACTGAGTGGGATATCGGGTCATGGTGCAGACAGCCTGATTTCCCTGTGGGGCAGCACTATAAACTCGGCATGAGTGCACACTGTCACAAGTCGGTACCCATCCTGTATGCCCTTAGATGTTGCCAGGACGTAAAACTCCATCAACCAACGAACAACCAAGTGATTTAGCCAGTTTTTCAATGGTCCGACGTTTTCCCATTTGACTGCTCTAATATCAGTTACATAAAAAAACAAGTTACGAGTAAATAATTGAATAATCGGTCAAGAACGACACATGTCCAGCCCCACTCACCGCGCCTTGGACTCTACTCCTTTGGTAGCTGGACTACTCCACCATCCATCCACCCCGAATGGCCAACATACCTTTACACGTCTCTTCCGCTCTCCTCGGCTTGTCACTCCCTTCTCATTTATTGGTGAGCTGGTAACACAACATTTGTCCACCCAATAACCCTACTGTTATTTTTTTGTAATCTTTTAGGGCTGGACTCGGGCGCTATTGTAACCGGCTTGCAATACATACTTCCGCTGTCTGCTCTCCTTCTCCAAGTCATTCCTTACCGAATCATGTGTTATGGTGTGATATTAGTTACATATAGCTATGCAGGTGTTGGGATTGGATGTGGTGATAGTGCAATCATGTGGAAATGTGGGTAGGTAGGTAACACAAATGTTGTGGAGTGGTTTGCGGTCAGGTGAGGACTGGTGAAGATGAGGGTGAGACGCAGAGGCACAGGTATATTAGCGAAGGCTGACAGCTGATTGGCTGGCAGGTTTTTCACTCGGAGCCACTCGGAGAGTAATGAGGTGCGACAAGAGCGAGAAGGGCGAAGTTGTTAATTAGGCCTCAGTCACACTACATATTGCGACCACTTTGCGGCCAGTTTGAGACACATAAACATACAGAACCTCCTTGCGAATAAACCAAAAAAGGGCAGGAAAAATGATCATCGGCGATTGGTCGTCGACTGCTCGGTGACCTCTGGGCGACCATATTGGTTGGTCGCAATCAGGTTGCAGGTACTGCACCAAAAAACCTCCCTGCGACCAAAATCGTCGCTCAGAGCTCGCCGACCATTTTCAGTTGGTGACTAGTTGTTGTAAATATAGTTTATTCATTGAATAAAGTATTTTGTCAGTGCCGTGACACTGGTCTTCCAGCCATGTGACATTACAGTTTATTTACAATATATGTAGTCTGATATTGTCATCAGCAGCTAGCTCAAATCACCTGAAATAACAATATTAATCATTCAAAGACTTACATATGGTATAGTTTGATAATTCACCTATAAGATAGTAGTTGTCCTGGGTTCAATTCCCGGACAAACGCATCTCTTTAGCGACTCACTGCAAAGAAGGCGTCGATTGACATCAGGATTGCATTGTTTTTACAGTGCTGCCTCCCTGGGAGATCCGGTTGCCAGCACCATGACCCGCTATCCGACTAAGTCATAGTATCCCGATACTGAGCAAACCAGTCCTTTCCATATCCTATTAATGCTGACGCCAGGCTAGGTACTGACAAATATAAATTGTGTAAGTCGTTGGCTTGACTTTGTCAGTTTTCAAACCCCTGCACTGGAAGCAAGCCAGCGCTCTTACCCATTCGGCCACTGTCCAGTATGTTTTATTCTAGGATAGAAGTAGCTGCATGTACCACTAAGACTGGAAGATATTGCTCATAAAATATACACTGTGGGTAATTAAACCCATTGAATAAACACCAAATACGGACATATCTATTACATGTTTATAATGAGGACGAGAACATGTCTGCAATTGATATTTCACCTGGGGAATTAAATAATTTATCCCCCGCTCTAAAAAAAAGAAGAAATTGTTGTACCGATATGCTCCCGATGGGTAAACATGGTTATGACGTCAGCCGGTATACACCCGAAGTGTACGTGATTGTGTTGATTACCGTAAGTACCTGTTTATGCCTCTATATGGCTAAGAGTGGTGTTGCTTAGAAACAGAAGTAGTGTTACTGTGCAAGGTCCCTGATTGGTGTGGGGGTTGGTATTGCGGTCAGTTGTAGGTGATGTCCCGAAGCATTCTGCGTAGTTAGCTTCACCGCGTCAGTATTGATATGACCTTTTGTTTTGTCCTTGAAGATTTATACTGCCTATCATGGATACGTCTGAATATACTTATTTTCACCATTATACAGTTGGTTGATAGATAGCCCAAGCCTACACTTTTACCGACCCTAGGGATTTTTAACCTCCCACACCACATAGACAGGGTATGAGAACAACTAGCCTTTGATGATGCTGTAAGTTATACACCATGGGGGAAATCCAAATTGGCTGAGGTGCTGGCATGGGGAATAAAACCACCAACCTTCAGATTAGGAATTTGACCTAGAAAAAAGTCAGACACAGAATACCTTAGATGTTGCCAGGATATAAAACTCCAACAACCGCATCAATGTTTTCATCGGGGTGATGAAAATGGGAATTGGGGGATTCAAATCCACACTTCTTGCGCCATTCTCTAATAGCCTGCTACCCATTACACTACCTAGGTTACCTGATGCAATCACCCTATCTATACCTACCTTGGCTATGTTGCTCATTATCTGAGAGTTTACAATGTAATTTACTACACTCGTCCAGAATGCTCCATTTTGTATGACTTGTTTTTATCCCTCCCCCCTTAGGCCAAGTATGTCTCCCTGTTTGCAACGTGTGTATTACTATAGGGAGATGGCCCTACTCACACTGTTATCTACTTGGCACCTCTATGCCTGATTCACCACGTTTCCAGCTTCACATGCCGTTCTAGTCCCTCTCCCCAGGAGCCTTCAGTTTGATGTTTTGGTCTCTCATTTTGGACGCATCATTTCCAGGAGAAGCTGTCCGTTAGTGGAGTGTAATTGACGCGCTTACAGCATCCTAGACCTAACAGATAGAGCTAAGTTTTACCCTTCTCCTTGTTCACTGCATCACATATAACCTGCCATCTAACTGCGGATACATTTATTCTGTATGGCTCATAACCGTAGACATAGCTATGCTTTGGCCGTCTTGGTAGGCCGTGGGATCGTGGGTTCGAACCCTGGTCGAGTCAAACCAATGACTTAAAAAGTGATACTTGTCGCTTCCTAGCCAGGCACTCGGCATTATTAGGATAGGGAAACAACTTTTTGGCTCAGTGTCAGGATAATGTGACTGAGTGGGATATCAGGTCATGGTGCTGGTGGCCTGGTCTCCCATTGGGGCAGGACTATAAAGCCGCCATGAGTGCACCCTGTCATAATTCGGTACCCGTCCTGATATGACCTTAGATGTTGCTAGGACGTAGAACAACAAACAAACCAAACAAACAAACCATGCTTTGGCAGGCTCTTGGATATCATTAATTTAACCACTGACTGCTGTTTTATTTTATTTGGGTTGACCCCCTACTCAGGCAGAAGGGCCAGGTCCTGAGTTCCACTCCACTCAACCTGGGAACACTCACTATGTCATCCCAATGCACTCAGTATATAACCCAACCAATACATCTATATACATATACATACACATCTGACTTTGAATCCACTGGCTATGTATACAAATAACACATCATATAATAATGTCAATGATAAGCAACGTGGAGGTCCTAACAAGAATGAAAATAAAGAGACAGATAATACAAATGATCAAAAACAGAAAAATTAAATACTTTGGCCACATGATACGACACCAGGAATCACAGAGAAGAATACTGGAAGGGAAGATAGAAGGGAAAAGACCAAGAGGGAGAAGGAGAACAACATGGATGGACAACATCACTGAGTGGACAGCAATGAGCTATGCGGAATGCGTGAGAGGAACGAATGACAGGAAGAGATGGAGGTCCATTGCAGGCAACCTTCTTCGAGAAGACGGCACCCATTGATTGATTGATTGATAATAGCACCCCCCCTGCCGTATAGCAGAATATTTTACAGGCTGTCAGGTGTGTATATTTTAAATTGCATAGTCCCATGAGTCTGAGTTTCTGTAATCTTTCTGAGATAAACATATTGAATTGTTTGTTATGACCTATCTTACCTCAGTTTAAAGTATCTTTTATTTTGAATGGCTAAGTTTTGAGATATTTGAAGTGCAAACATGCAAAATTAGTTTTGCCACTGATGCCAAAAGTGTGACATCATTGGCTTTAGCAGTAAACGGTTCGATTAAATTGCCTCAGTATTCCCCTCGATGTAGCACCAAATGCTTAATAAGTGCATTAATATAAAAGTTATATATATAGAATCAATTCTAGATAATTGTGTTGATTTTGAAATGTTGAGGCTTCATTGGACTATGCAGCTCTGATTTCATATTCCATACCTATTTTCTATTTGATTTCATTTCGAGAATAATCAACTTTCCTCAGTTAGAACTACGTTGAATAGGAGTAAATGACAAGAAAACTTCCCCCAACTAAAAAATACACAAGAAATATCCAAAGAATGGTAAATACTGACATTGATCTGAATAATATTGATCTTGTTAGATGACACTCCTGTTGCCATATTGCTAGGGATCTTTTGGGTTACAGAATGTCATTGTGTTATGTGCTGTAAATTGTGTATTCAACAGTTATTGTACAGTTGTTGCTCTATATACATTTTGTGTAAATAACCCAGAATTGAAAAATGGCTGGAAGACCAGTGCGTTGGCACTGACAAAAGACTTATTCAGCAGAATAAACATATTTACCACAGAGAAATCATAGCAACATGAAATGTTTGTGGGTGTCTTGTAGGATGAGAAACATCAGCAGCAGTCACGTGACTAGATATAAAACAGCTAGGCAGCTGTGTTCTCTGCAAGCACATCTGGAAGACATTGTTCAATAACAGGCTGAACAAGTTTGTTTGCTGTTGTGTTATATCATAGCAACATCTAAAGTCAGATTAGGACTGGTGCCGACTTGTGACAGTGCACACTCCTGGCAACTTCATAGTGCTGCCCCACTGGGATACCAGGCCGCTGGCACAATGACCCGATATCTCACCCAGTCACAGTATCCTGCTACAGTGCTAATCAATTGATTGATTGATTGATTGATTGGTGGTTTCTTTATGCCGTGTCGGCAGCATAGGCCATATTCACGGCGAGAATTGTTTGTTTTTTATTCAACCATCGCCCTCACATATAATGTAAAATCATGCAATCCTTCTCCTATGTTATTAATGCCAAACGCCAGCCTACGTAGCGATACACTTCTATAGATTTGATATCTTATTGGTTTGACTCGCTTCCTGACATTCTGGGGAGAAAGCCTGTATTCTATCGAATTCGGCCACCACGTCCAGTTCAACAAGCAATGTAAAGGATATGTCACCTGATTCGATGATATTCTTATGAGCAAACATATGTCCTTGTAGATTGTATCAGCAGTGTCAGTAGTGACTGTTACTGTCAATACTTCCACAGTGCCATCAGAGTCAGAACTATGGGCTATATCGGCAGTGTCACCAGTGACTATCAGTGTCAACAGTTCCCCTGTTTCAATATCAGAACTATAAGCCGTGTCAACAGTGTCAGTAGCCAGGTAACAAAAAAACGTCACACTGACGTCAGTATAACGTTATTGAATGTTACAATAATGTTATAAAAAAACGTCATATAAATATTGTTATTTTGTATGGAGTAAATAACGTTATAGAACGTTATTTTATTCCAAAATCCTTTTGGTTAAGATTAAATAAATAAATACATTTTTAACGAATAGATGTTACACCGCCAGTGATCCAATGGTGGAAAATGTGTGGTGACCATCTGACCAATACATCAGTATAACGTTACTCTGATGTTATAACATTACAATACAAGGTATAACACCAGTATAACGTTACTGTGACGGCATAATGTACCATAACCAAACACTAACGTTAGCCTGACGTTAATTAATGTTATCTGTTAGCTGGGTCGTGACCAGCATTGTCAATAGTTCCCAAGTGACCATAATGTCAGTAGTATAAGCTGTATAAACAGTGTCAGTAGTGACAAATACTGTCAATAGTTCTACAGTTCCAGCAATGTCTGCACTATAAGCCATGTCAACAGTGCCAGAAGTGACCAACACTGTCAATAGTTTCCCACTACCATCACTTTCAGAACTATAAGCTGTGTCCGCAGTGTCAGTAGAGTCAATCACTGTCAATAGCCCCGTTTACACGGGCGAGTTAAAACGCTTCATATAAAACGACTTGCCTAGATCGATTTACATTTGTCGTGTAAACGCGACTCTGAGGTGTTTTAGGGCTGAATCGATTCATATAAATCGGTACATGTAAACCACCTCGCGAGGTGGTTTATATGAAGCTATTCAGCTGGTTCTCGGGCAGCGATAGTGTAAAATAGTGGTGCTCGCTGGCTACAGGCTCAGCTGAAACTAATCTCTGGTGCCCAGCAGTGTTAGGGACCGATTAGGCCGAAATCTATTGAATTTGATCATATTTAACAGAATTACATACTCAAATAATTAAATTTAATTAAATTAACCCTAAATTCCAAGCGATTTTAACGTAGCCGCTACATTGGTGTCGTTATTCATATTGTGAATCGACGTATGTAAACTAAACAAATAGCAGTACTCGCCGGCTACAGACTCCCCACTAAGGCTGCTGGTTCCCGGTGCCGACGCACTTTCAAACTCGGTCCGTGTAAACGCGCCACTAAAACGCTTCATATAAATCGCTTTGTCTAGATCATTTTACAATTCCCCGTGTAAACACGGCTAATAGGTCTGCACTCTCAAAGGTACCAGAAGTGGTAGAACAATGAACAGTGTCAATAGTGGGAATAGCGTGTAGCACTGTCACTAGATATAAATGCCAGCAGTCTCAGAGATATCATAACTATCAGTCGTATCAACCAGCAGTATCAGGAAAGGTGAACAGGAGTTCCAGAAATGTAAGGAATGTTGTCAGTGACACAAGTTCCAGTAGTGTCGGCATGATTACAAGTCATAACCAGTTTGAGGCATATTAATATTAACAGTCACAACGATCTGGTCGCTGTCCGTATTGTCAACAGTGTCATAAATGATCAGCAGTTCAAACGGTGCAAACAGTGTTAACCGTGACAGCAGTGCCAGAAGTATCAGCAGTGTCGGAAGGAACCAGCAGTTGCAGTAATGTCAATTATGTTGACAGTGACAGCAGTGTCAGAAGTATCGGCAGTGTTGGAAGGAACCAGCAGTTGCAGTAATGTCAATTATGTTAACAGTGACATCAGTGTCAGAAGTATCGGAGGTGTCGGAAGGAACCAGCAGTTGCAATAATAAAAATTATGTTGACAGTGACAGCAGTGCCACTTAATCGCCTGTAGTGCTTGCTGTGTCAGCACTATCACTAGGCTCCGACAGAGTTGGTTTGTTGTTGGGGTTTTACATACTGTAAACATCTAAGGTCATATCAGGACAGGTACCGACGTGTGACTGTGGGCAGTCATGGTATCTTTATGGTGCCACCCCACTGGGAGCCCATGATGCCAGCACCACGACCTGATATCCCACTCATTCACATTATCCTGACACTGATCCATCCAGTCCTTGCCCTATCCTAATAATGCCAAGCATCTGGCTAGGAAGTGACATGTATCAATTGTTAAGTCATTGGTTTGACTCGACCAGGGTTCGACCCCATGGGTTCTAATCCCAAGATCTACCAAAGGGGAAGACATACCGCTCAACTCATTCAGCCATCCTATCTGGTCTGCCGGCAGAGTAAGCAAACCCCAAGGGCATGAAGTGGAGGCATAGATAAGAGTAAGAAAAGAAGATATATGTATGTATATATATAGTTGGCGGGTGAATGACCTTAGCTCTGGTTGATCGGATCAATGAGATCACTGCCTGGAGTGGGATTGTCTTCTGTCTGCGTACATCACAGTGGCCGAACAGAGAGCTTTACTTACTCATGTAGATCGTCGTCATGCAGAACCTATGAGACCAGGCCCACGTTGCCTTACCATTTCATCACCAAGCACCACTGAATGTACAGTTATACATGGTGCCTTGTTTGTTTAATACCCCTGTCACACTACGACGTAACGAGCCAACGTGAGCCTAACGTGGTCAGTTTTCGTCATTACGTTGGGTTACGTCATGATGACGTCAGAATGACGTTAGAATGACGTCGAGCTACGTCACATTACGTCGTGTTACATCGAGGTTTTGGACATGTTCAAAAATTTTGACGTAGCTCGAACGTAAGGGTTTACGTTCGCCGTACGTTCTGTTCACGTTCAGTGAACGTCAATGACGTTAAACGGACGTTTTTCCAACGCTGCTCACTACGTTCAACTACGTTCCACTACGTCGACTCACATTAAACCGAGTGCAAATGCCCACGTGGTGTAATGGGAACGTCAGGAGAATGTCGGGAGAACGTCGGGAGAACGCCAGGAGAACGTGCATTCAACGTACGTTCAACGTCTCATGACGTGGCTAACGTCACGTAGCGTTCTTCTGGCGATGGAATAACGTTCATAACATTCCGTGAACGTAGTGACGTTGTCCTCTCTCGTTGAATGACGGTATCACTACGCTTTACCGACGTTACGTTCTCGTCCACTACGTTGCATCCACGTTCAACTTCTGCCCAAATTTGCATACTACGCCAAGAAGTTCAACGTTCTTCACGTTCTCCCTACGCTGACGTCATTACGTCGTAGTGTGACAGGGCCATAACGTCCCCCGAGCACAACAAGTGAACATCGTCTATTGAGGGTCATTGTGCCATGCACGATGCTGCCGAGGAGAAGAGGGTCAGGAGGAAAACCAGTCATCAAAACGAAGAAGTTACTTCCATAGAATCATGACATGCATATGACTTCACATGCCAAGGCTGCAATAGATGGTGCAAATCGAGGATTGGTCTCTACAGCCATACACGAGGATGTTCCTCAACCAACTCTACAGGCGCTACTCCATAGTCTGCAAGACTGAAGGATGCCAACAACATGGTGAGAACTGTGTTACCTATACTCCACTAGTGCACTCATTGTGAAACACTCATTGTCTTCGATGAACACAAATAGAAGTGAATAGGTATCAGAATGTAGGCTATTATTCCTAATCAGCCCCTCAGTGGAAAGTTTCCACACCAGATATACAACTGGATAAAGCATTTGCGTCACATGTGGGCTGTTGTTGAATCATCTCCCAATCAAGTCGACCAGACTGGATGGCTGAATGATTTGAGCGCCAGTCTCCCACTTTTGTAGATCGGAGGATTCAAAACCATGGGTTCGAACCCTGGTTGAGTGAAACCAATGACTTCAAAATTGATATTTGTCACTTCCTAGCAAGGCACTCAGCATTATTAGGATAGGGCAAGACCAGTTTGCTCAGTGTCAGGATAATGGGGCTCAGTGGGATATCAGGTCTTGGTGCTGGAGAGCTGCTCTCCCAGTGGGGTGGCACTATAAACTCACCATGAATGTGCACTGTCACAAGTCACTACCCATCCTGCTATGACCTTAGATGTTGGCAAGTCGTAGAACTCCAACAACCACCCAAGTCAAACCTAAGATAATCAGAAAGGGAAATCTGATCATATATATTGATATGATGTTAAACCGCAAAATGTAGCAAGCACACAATACATATATGTGTGATCGAAATCTGTTACCGGATGCGGTGGCTGAATCTCTAGATCGCAGACCTCCAGTGTGGAAGGTCAGAAGTTCCAATCCAGGCCGGGTATATCCAATGACTTGCAACATTGATTCCTGTCACTACCCAGCCTGGCAGTCGGCAGTAGTTGGATAAGGCAAGAACTGGTTAGCTCAGTGTCAGGATAATGTGACCGTGTGGGAAATTGGGTCATGGTACAGGCAGCCTGATCTCCCACTGGGGCAGCACTATAACGCCATCATGAGTGTGCACTGGCACAAGTCAAGTCGGCAGCTGTCTTGATGTGAATATATATATTGCCATGATATACAACAAACAAATAAACAAATCTAAGACTCTTTTCTCAGAGACCCGTCTTCACTTCCATTGAGAGGCTAGTGCTACCAGTTCAGCCCTTGCAGCTGTTAGTATTCCCACCCGCTGATCGCCGTCTACGGGGCTTCCCTTTCAGATCCACCAGGGTTTCTGTAGATGCGCCGTAAAATACAGCACAGTTCGCTTAGTAGTGTGTTCTATATTGGACGAGCTCTTTTCCAAAACGCGATAAGCGCCAATCCAAAAAAAGGTTTTTGCAATACCAATGCAAAGTTTTTAGATCGTGTTTTGGAAAAGAGCTTGTCACATATATAAATACATGAAGTACTCTTTATGTATGTATGTATGTATGTATGTATATGGTCAATTCTCATGACTGGTATGCATTTTTGGAATAAATCAAGTCTGTTATTAATGCACTTAGCAGTCAATTGCTAATCTATTTAGATTCATGTGTACATACCAATGATGTGAATAAAATAAATAAAATGAATACAAATCGGACTATAATGCATATTGATGTGAAAAAAACATCAACCCATCAACTTACGAAATGCATACTTTGCACTGACCTAACAAAATCAGATGTCTTTCAAAATGATAGTTAGCTCATAGAATCTCATCCTATAAGTGTTGTGCATTCAGCAATATCCTCAAACCTATGCTCTGATAATATATAAATGAAATACATGCTATTATATCAGGAAAGACAAGAAATCTTACACATTGGCATCAACTTACGAATACTGTCCTCTACCAGCAGTTATCATGCCATACGTCGACTTACAAATTTGTTAACTTACGAAACGCATCACCAAGTTGGAGAGCTTACCTCATTTTACCCGACTCGACTTTACTCGACTTGACTTTACCCAACCTCACTTTACCCGACCTCACTTTACCTGACCTCACTGATAATATATAAGTGAAATACATGCTATTATATCAGGAAAGACAAGAAATCTTACAAATTGGCATCAACTTACAAATGCTTTTGAAATATTTCTATAGCCTATACTTATAAACATTAGTGAATTATATTTGTGTTTAAGGGAGCCTATGATAAGAGGTACAAAATGCTGTGAAGTCCTTCCCCCTAGCTTTAGAATACTGTGCTCTACCAGCAGTTATCATGCCCTCTGCCAATTTGGACTTCCACCGCTGTGTATAACTTACAGCATCATCAAAGGCCAGTCGCTCTCATACCATGTCTATGTGGTGTGGGAGGTTAAAAATCCCTTGGGTCGGTAAAAGTGTAGGCTCGGGCTTTCTATCGACAAACTGTCTAATGGTGAAAACAAGTCTATTCAGACTCATCCATGACAGGCAGCAGTGGGTAGTATAAATCTTCAAGAAATATGTCAACTTACGACACGCATCACCATGTTGGAGAGCTTACCTCATTTAACCCGACTCAACTTTACCGGACTCGACTTTCCCAGACTCGACTATACCCAACTCTACTTTACCTGACTCAACTTTACCTGACTCAACTTTTCCCAACCTCACTTTACCCGACCTCACTTTATCTGACCTCACTTTACCCGACCTGAGTTTACCTGACCTGAGTTTACCTGACCTCACTTTACCTGACCTCACTTTACCCGACCTGAGTTTACCTGACCTCACTTTACCCAACCTCATTTTACCCACTCTGAGTTTAGCCGACCTGAGTTTAATCAACCTCACTTTACCCAACCTCACTTTACCCGACCTGAGTTTACCCGACCTGAGTTTACCCGACCTCACTTTACTCGACCTGAATTTACCCTACCTGAGTTTACCCAACCTCACTTTACCCGACCTCACTTTACTCGACCTCACTCCTCACTTTACCCGACCTCACTTTTTACCTGACTCCACTTGGATGACTCAGCAATGTATTTGTCTTCATTGAACAACAGCTTTAGACTGTCATGATGATGTATATAGGAGTGTATTTATGTTAAGCGATGTGCAAGACTAATAAAAGAAATGATAGGATGGCAACATTGATGACAACTAGTTTCTTAATGCATTGTAATTTCTGAAAACAAAATCATTTTGAAAAAGGATAATATCATAATATACCATTTCCTTAGCTTTGTAGCCATGGTTATGCCTACAACCAATTTGGTCATATTACAAAATACCATCAACTTACAAAATGCATTTTATATTGAACCCCTGTAATATTACTATAATCCTCATCAGCTCATATACCACTGAAAAACCCATTTCTTGTACTTTAAGCCTATTTATCTTATTTAATATAATATGCAGCTGGGAAAACGAAATAACCATTGATATAAGATCACATTTGAAGCACTAGACTGGAAAATTATTTGTATTTCTTCAAATAAGTGTTCACACTTCCTGTCTACCATTCGCTATATCGCTATAAAAGTGAAAAAGATAGAGGAATTCAATGGGAATGCCTATGTCAAGAGCAGAGGTGAGTAGTGACACCATTAATATGCATTTAGGAACATTAAAATATGTAGGAAAATAATCAATATAGCTGAAATGAAGCCATTCTATGATATTTCTGATGCATGGACGTTAAGGTGGTTAGAGAGAAACGTTAAGGGGCTGCCGTTATTTATATCCATGTAATAAATGATATAGTACACATATATATATGAAGATCTCTTTTCCAAACATGATCTATAAATTTGGTATTGGCATTGCCAACCCAATTTTTGGATTGGTGCATATCACATTTTGGAAAAGAGCTCTTCATTTCTCCCAATATAATCAGGTTTGCACTACGCATGAGGTGTTTGCATGTATGCATGTTTATCAACCATATGTAGCCTTACAACACGGGTTAGCCGATTGGAGGGGTCCCTGAATACAAGTACACCTACACTGGTAAGTGGCAATGTCAGTTGTTATGGAAGCTATGTTGATATTTTAGATGTTGGGGTTTAAAGAACAGAAATGAACGTTAGTAGGACAGGTCCAAATAAAGTGAGCAGTCGTGATTGCGCGACCTTATTATAAAATATCTGACAAATAGTGCTTTCAAGATAATGAGGACTGAAGCTGTGTAACTATATGATAGCAAAGCAGATATAATAATATTAGTTTTAATATATCCCAGTGAAAAATAGCAGTTCAGAAACAGTTGTGGAACTGCATGATACCCTTTTCTAGATAGAACATGTTTACATCCAGAACACCAATTCGGTCACTGTGACAGATACAACTTTGTTATAGTAAGGTCATGATTGGTGGGATGTGATAACTACTGGGATGGGTTAAGCAATGGCAGTAGGGACTAGTGAGAGCAGTGGGGAGTGAATATGGAAACCAATCGGGGGCAGCATTTTCCACCATTGGATGTGATAGAGGTCAACATGGTGTTTTTTATATTACTTTTTGTGATTGGCTGAACGAGAGAGCCATGATGGTTAGTGGAAATATGTCAGTAGTAAATAGTGTGGCTATAAGTGGGGTTTGTTTGGTTTGTTTGTTATTTTATGTTCTAACAACATCTCTGGTCATATCAGGATGGAGACCAGCTTGTAACAGTGCACACGCATGGCAACTTTATAGTGCCGCCCCATTGGCTGACCAAGCTGCTGGCACCATGACCATATCCAGCTACTGGGCTAACCGGTCCTAGTCCTATCCTATTAATGTCAAGCGCCAGGCTAGGAAGTGACAAGTATCAATTTTATAAGTAATTAATTTGACTTGGGTGGGTTTCAAACACCCGACCTTCTGTACGGGAAGCCTATATATCAATCAATCAATAGTTCCGTCCTCTAGTCGAGGGTTGGATGCAATGGTTCTCCACTTGTCCCAATGTTGTGCTGTTCTGATAGACTGTGAATAATTCAAGCCTGTCCACTGTGAAATATTTGTAAACCATGATGTTCTTGGTCTCCCTCTCCCTCTGCTGCCATTCACCTTCCCTTCCAACAATGTACGGTATATTGAACTCTGACGAATGATGTGGCCAAAATAAATAAGTTTCTTTGTCTGTATAGTGGCAAACAAGCTTTTCTTATTTTTAATTTTTCTGAGAACTTCTTTGTTGGTGATCTTCTTTGTCCATGATATTTTCATCATCCTTCGATAAGTCCACATCTCAAATGCTGCTAAACGTTTGTACATTTTCTTAGAGATTGTCCATGTCTCTGCCCCATATATTAGAGTCATCATCATCATGCTGTCAGTCGCGATGCGACAAAGACTGCTTTCATTACTTGACTGCCGCTCTCCATTTAGCTCTCTGCTGTGAGAGTTGCGTCCATGAGTCGGTATTAATGTCTCTTAACTTCAGACATTTCATGAAAGCTGCCTGCAAAAGTGTTGAAGTGCTGCTGGCTTTTGCAAGTTACCAGCGGCACTCTCTCGGGGAGCAAATAGAGGTTTCACACCGGCAAGAACATGTCAAGACAGGCGCAAAACTATTTGTCCCTGCAGTGGCTGGTCGGGAGATGTTGGGAGTTCCATACATCAACCACCCTTAATGCTGCCACAGTGACATGGTTTTCTGTTTAGGGTTTGCTCCCTTAGCCTTCGGTTCTGTCAAGAACCTGTACCACAAGGCAGTGGTTTACAACTCTGCAGGGCAGGGGCGTCAAACTCCCTGAGGTATTGCTATACCTGCAATACATGCATACCACACCATATTAGAGTAGACCACACATAACACTGAAGAATACGCTTCCTTGTTTGTATTAATATCTTACTTGATGTTAACACTCTATACATTTTGGAGAATGTTGTTCGGGCTATTGTTATCCTTCTTTTAATTTCTTCCTCACATCTCCCATCATTTGTAATCTTTTGTCCGAGATATATGAATTTGGATACTTGTTCTATGTTTGTGCCATCTATGGTTATATTGACATTTGGTTTATCTGTCTTTTTACTTATAATCATGGTCTTCCTGGCATTCATCTTATTCGACCATCACGTTCAGTCAATATACCGTATATGTCCCACAGCACAAGTGCAGCCACATGGATGTGCGTCTACTTATTTCCCATAGGCGCAAAGTAATTATTTGCGATGGTTTGTTTCAAATTAACATGTACTATGATTACGTTTCCAGCTATTGTGAAACAATAATCACTGTTTATTTCATGGATTTGTTTTTGTTGTGCCTATGAAATAAAGTGGGATTGTCTTATTTTATGTGCATTCAGTTTGAATATGATCGTAAATTTGTGTGTGCTTTCAATCTTGAAATGGGGCTGGAGGGTGGGGGGGGGGGGGTGCTTCTATTGGGTAGCGTGCTTCTATTGGGACATCTACTGTTGTAAGAGGAGAACAGTGATTGGAGAGTAACTGCGGGAGGGACATTTGTATCTTGGGTATGTACGTACCTAGAAACATCTAAGGTATGTCAGGATGGGTACACACATGTTACAGTGCGCACTGCCGGCAACTTTATAGTGCTGCAACCCTGACCCGATATCCCTCTCAGTCACATTATCCCGATACTGATCCCTGCCCTAGCATGTTAATTCCGAGCGTTAGGCCAGGTCCTGGATAGGATTATTTGATTAACTCGGCTTAATTCGGTTGGACTTCGAACCCACGGCCTTCCAGGCAGAAAGACAGTCGGCGCTCTTACCCATTCGGTCACCTGGTCTTGTGCGGGAGAGCTTGTTGTTCATCCAGGACGTCAACAATGATACGCACTCATTGACCCACATTCACTGACCTAATTTATTCTAACTTTAAATCTGATAATGAACATAATTCATTTAAGCTTATAATACATTTGGCAGCTATGCCGTGTTGCCTGTATCGTATGCTGGTGTGGGTTCAAATCTAATTGTTGTACCTCGTGGGCGTTAACAATGACAAGTACTTATTGACCCACACCCACTAACCTCATTTATTCTAAATTCAGAACTGAGAATGAGCATAAGTCATTTAATCTTATAATAGAGGTGGCAGCTCTGTTCTCTTGCCTGTGTTGTGTGCCAGAGTCAATTTGGACGCAATATGGGTCCAATGAAATGTTCCGTCAAGAGTTTATATACATAAATATTGAAAGAGGCACTTAATGACAATGCAAGCCATTAAACACACGCAATCAGTCCGTATATATGGCACCGTGCTTGTGGTGCACTCGAAACCCAGATGAGGTATTGGATGTATAGTTGATTGGTTGTTGGAGTTGGACGTCGTGGCAACATCTAAGGTCATATCAGAATGGGTACCGACTTGTGACGGTGCACACTCATGGTAACTTCATAGTGCTGCCTCACTGGGAGACCAGGCTGCCAGTACCAAGACCTGATATCCCACTCAGTCACATTATCCTGACACTGAACCAACAAGTCCTTACCTTATCGTAATAATGCTGAGCACCTAGCTAAGAAGCCACGAGTATACATTTTTAAGTCATTGTTTGACTCGACCAGGGTTTGATCTACCAAAACCGAGCTGGACGCTCAACTCATTCAGCCATCTCGTCTGGTCTTGGGTGCATAGTTAATACCCGCTAGGTTTAAAGTTCACATTCCATTGTTGCTATTCTATATACAGTAGAATACAATGCACTATATTCGCTAAGATGTTAAAGCTGCATAATAATCCAATCAAGGCATTACATTGTTTTCAAAACCAAAAATAAATGAGCTAGATTTGATCCTACATATCCACATTAGATACCAGTTCACTCATTAAGCAATTTAACACTGTTGTGCCGCGCTGGTGCGTTAGTATTCTTGGAAATTGTTAAACGAAAACCTGTGTTCAGCAGTTCAGACATGATGAAATTAATTTGGCATTTTCTCACTTCAAATATAGAAAGTTAAGGCTTTAGATATAAGGTACTTCAAAGTAATGCGAAGTAGATTATAACGATCAACCAAATACAAGTATCTATCTGTCATGCAGTGATCCAAATGAGATATTGCACTTAGCGTAGAATTCAAACCCACACGGTTTGACATTTCGGTGCTAGCGTGCTAGCCATTACACTATATAGGTTCCCTGGTGCAATCATCCTGTAAAGTTGAATCCACTACTCAACTAATCCAGTCGTCGTGGTCTCCAATTATGTAAAAGCTAAGGCTCGAATCTGTGGTTGTGTAGGCAGGTTATGGTGAAATCAATACAGACAAAGAGAAAGGAAGAGTATAAAGTGTAAAGAAGAAGAGAGAGTCCAGCCCTCTGGTTTATTATTTATAATTATATGGTTACATGGTTCATTGTAGAGTATCACACGACCCCTTTCCCCCAATGGGAAACAAGCATTCATTGCCCTACCAATAGGGATCCAGCATTCCTGGTCCCCATGGCTACCACTGGTCTGCCCACCACCACATGCTATATGGCCCCATGGCCACCACTAACCTTGACCTTTGAGTGCAGTGTTCCCTATCCCAGCAGATGGGGGTAGGCCCTGAGTGCACTCACACCCAGACCTGCCAGCACCACTATGTCTATTTACATCCCACTCAGGAAGCACCAACCCATACATATATATACATACATGCCCCTCATCACGTACACCAATCAGCAATAGAACATTTGCATTCCCCCCTATGCTGTATGTGGGAATATGTTACAATCCTATCCATACCTGCCTGTGTATGTGGCTCCTTGCCTAAAAGGTCAGTGCAGAAAACTACACTCATCTCTCTTGGAAATGTAACTCATTTAAATGGTTTACATCCATAAGTCATTTAAAGCTTATGATTAGATACATATAGGTAATGCACTTACCTCTCAAATACAAAGTAGGTTCATCTGTTCATCAACCATGTACAAATAAAAAAGAAGCTCACTCAGATGTCATGTCCACGTTATCCCACATTCGGCTTAATGCAGTATATTTTAACGAGGGTGCTCTGTATGTATATGGCATTGTCTATCGACCGTATACGGAATCTTAACTTAACCTGTCTCCTTCCATGCAGTCTATTATAAAGCCCTGTTCACACATGCACCTTAAGTCGCTTCAACTAGTTCGCCTCATATAATCCGCAACATGAAGCGAGTTACATGAGGCGACCTAGGTGACTCCACTCAGTCATAATTTGCCCCAGCGGCGCATTCACACACACGTTTTGACCCGAACTAGACGAGGCAAACTAGATGAGCCGATTCGGTGTTTGTGTGTGAACGGGGCTTAACATATTGGTTTGTGAGATGGAGCTTTACATCCTGGCAACATCTAAGGTCATGTCAGGATGAGTGACCAACTTTTGACAGTACCCGTTCATGGAAATATTGTAATGCTGCTCCGCTAGAAGACAATGCTGCCTGAATCATGACCCGATATATCACAAGGTCACATTATCCTGACACTGAGTGAACTAGCTTTATCCTTTTAATGGCAAGTGCCCGGCTAGGTAGCGATATTTTGAAAGTCATTGCTTTTTGACTCGGTCAGGATTTCGAACCCCCGACCTCCCACACCGGAAGTTCGCCTGCTTATGGTTGCTGCGCAGGTGCAATCAGAGTGTGGAACCCAGAGAGAGAGGTAACTTGGCACTGCCACCTAATACACTGACAACTCTCTGAGGCGACCAGAAGTTTACTTTTTGTTTCTTTTAAATATTCACTATATATATAACGAATCGAAATTGTATACCGGACCAAAAATATTCGATATCATCCGCTGCATTCTGTGGTGGAATTCCACTGTATTATATATTACAAGCGTAGAAAGGATGGTGAAGGATTAATATACACGCGAATGAATGTATTATAATATGGCAGGAAGACCGGTGGCTCGGCGCTGAACAAAATATCTTTATTCACTGAATAAAATGATCATTTACCAAAAAAGACAGAAAAAAAGAAAATAAAAAGAAATAAATATAAATGAGTGGCTCTTAGGCTTATATTGAAGCGGTGTTCCGGGTGTTGTTTTGTTTGTTCAAGAAGGAAGTTGGTCGCTGTGTGAGTTTGCGCCTCACCGCCCAGTCTCATGAGTTCCCTGCAGCACCAATGGCGCCCTGCCATGCTAGGAGCAGGTCATTGATTGTACCAAGGCGGGGAGGTGTTATTGTACTCTTTCTCAACACCCCTAGTTAAACTTTGCAGCACTACTTCTTTATCCGTGTGTGGTTCTTGCTTATTCACCGGCTTTGGGTACCATACAGGGTGGCCAAGTTGGTGAGAGTGCTGGCTGGATGCCAGCACATTGTTTGTTGGGAGTTTTATGTCTTGGCGATATCTAAGGTCATATCACAGTGGGCACAGGATATTGTAGGTTTGAAGCACCCAATCGCGTCAAACCAATTGATACTTGTCGCTACCTAGCATGGCACTTGGCATTGATAGGATAGGGCAATGAGTGGTTTGACCAGTATCAGAATAATATGCCTCATTGGGATGATTGGGTCATGGTGTCAACGGCCCGGTATATCACTGGTTCACACCATGAAGTCGCCATCAGGAGAGATTGTCACAAAGCAGTACCCTTCCTGAGCTGTTGCTTAGATACAAAGCCCCGACAAAGACGGGGTATTTAAGAAAAAGCATGTATATAACAAAGAACATTTCATGTCTTATCAGGACGTGTAATGGGTAGAGCGCAGGTCTCGCGTCCGGGAGATCGGGAGTTCAATTCCCGGTCGAGTCAAACCAATGGTACAATATGTCTCTTCCTCTTCCTTTCACTTAGCCTGACTTTATACTCAGCAATGGGGGAATGCAAAAGTTCTATCACTGATCAGTTTACTTAACCAGGTGCATATATATATATATGGGTCGGTGGTGCCTGAGTGGGATGTAAATAGACATAGTGGTGCTGGCAGGTCTGGGTGTGATTGCACTCAGGGCCTAGCCCTTCGGCTGGGGTAGGGGTCACCACACACAAAACTCCAGGTTGGTGTTGGCCATGGAGACCAGGAATGCTGGATTCCTATTAGTAAGACCAGGAATGCTCTATTCCCATTGGTGGAAGGAGGTGGTATTATACTCTACCATGAACCCATGTAAAGGCCCTGTCACACTACAACGTTTCTCACCGGCGTGCCGGCAACGCGCAAAATATTTGCAACCCATCGACACACATCCAACTCTTCGGCGATTTGGGAGAAAGTTTGATGGGGCGCAGCATGCTAGTGGCGTGTTGGTGGCGCATTATTGGTGTGCTAGTAGCATGTCATTGGCGTGTTGGTAGCATGCCGGTGGCGTGTTGGTGGCGTGTTAGTGGCACACCTGTGGCACGCCACTGGCGTGTAAGCAGCGTGTTGGTATCATGTTAATACGGTGTCAACGCATACACACCCGCCACCAACACATCAAGATGTGCCGGGAACACGTCCAAATCGCCACCAGCATGCCCAGACGCGCCGGCAACACGTCCAATGCGTCGAAAAACGCTGGAGCAACGCCAATATCGCGCCCACTACCCGTGGATCGGACGTTACGGACGCGCCAACGAAATGGTCACATTCTGGGGGAAAAAAAGCCTACGTTAACCGACGTTGATCAACGTCCTGCCAGCATCCCGCCGGTGTGCCGCCAACCGGACGTGTACTGATGTTTCGACCAAAAAGGCAACACGTCGACGCGCATTGGTGGGAAACGTCATAGTGTGACAGGGCCTTAACTATATAACAATAAGCCAGAGGGCTGGACTCTATCTCTTATACTTAGATTCTACACAATGCCATACAAAATTGGTACTTGTAGCTTCCGAGCTTGACGCTCAACATTAATAGGATAGAGCAAGTACTGGTTAACTCAGTGGCAGGATAATGTGATTTAGTAGGATATCGTATTAGGGTGATCCCACGATGCCAGGTGGGAGGCGAATGTTACCTCCAGTCAGCCATCTTGTTCTGGCCTCTACATATTACGGTCCTCTCATGAGGAATGTGCTAGCAAAAAAAACCAATTAGATCAGGTACACCTTTAAAAATAACGAGTGTTATTCTTTTCGGTACCGTTGGTTCCTTGATGGCCTTGATTTGTCCTTGCTTCTCTTCTTTTGTTTTAAGGCCAGGTTTCCCAATTTAGCTAAGCAGACGATGCTCCATTGGATGCGAGTGTAATGACAGTCATTCTGAGAGGTGCATAAGCTAATGTTAGATTGTTCCAGAAATAAATCTAGTGCAGCCTATTAGAGCAAAGGAAACATATGAGTATGACGGTGAATCTACCAGAAAAGAATCGCTCTATTGAGCATCGTTGCTAATTGGGCCATTTGAAGGGAGGAATTAGTAAGCTAGAAATAAGTGTAGTGGTCTGCACTGACCTCTCAGGCAAGTAACCACATAGACAGGCAGGCGTGGGGAGTGTGTTGATATCAGGGAGCCTAGGTGGTGTAATGGTTAGCACACTGGCCCGGAATGCAAAGAGATGTGGGTTCGAGTCCCGCTCTAGGCACAATGATTTCCCATTTTCATCACCCCCATGACACTGGTTGCCGTGATCAGGATCCTGTACAAGCTTTGCGCTGTATGGTTGTTGAACCTACCCTGTGTATGTATGTGTTAGTGCATTGCCTGTATGTAGTAATTGTAAGCATTACAAGACTTACAATTCCAGGGGGACGAGTGTAGTGGTCTGCACTGACCTCTCAGGCAAGTAACCACATAGACAGGTAGGCGTGGGGAGTGTGTTGATATCAGGGAGCCTAGGTGGTGTAATGGTTAGCACACTGGCCCGGAATGCAAAGAGATGTGGGTTCGAGTCCCACTTTAGGCGCAATGTTTCCCATTTTCATCACCCCCATGACATATGTTTAATATCTTCACACACGAAGGAACCGGACCCGAGTCACGGACATGAAACGGACATGAACCGGATATGGAACGGTTAGCCAACGGGCGAAACAAACTAAAACCGGAGCCGTCAATCCGGCGGCATCCACTAACCAGACCAACCAACTATCTATCTGCTGCTGAAATGCAGGCAATCAAATACCTTATCAGCAGCTACTGCATGATAAGATAACACCGACACTACAGCTGGCCAGCATTGAAAACAAGCCTGAATACCCATGCTTATATGCTATGGACAGTATAAATACAGCCTCACTAAAAAAAAATTGTTAAAGTTAGTCAGGTGGATTTATGTTTAATATCTTCACACACAAAGAAGATAGCTGAATGAATTAGTAAGCTAGAAATATGTTTAATATCTTCACACACGAAGAACATATCTGAAGAGTTCAGGCGCAAAACCATGTAAACACCAATACAAAAATGGAGATAATCATAGGAATCAAACCTACAACAAGTTATTTTTGTAATATTCCACTTTTTTGTTCATTACTCCATAACCATATGATCATATGGAAAGTGGAATTAGTGAGAATTAAAATTATTTTCAAGGAAAGATCTTTTACTTAGACTACATTTTTGGATTGGCATTTACGTGGTTTTACCCCTGAACTCTTTCCGAATCTATTAAGACTAGGATTGTGTGTGTAAATCGGAACAATGTTCTATATGTTGACATTTGTGCATACCAGATTATATTAATTAATTGCATTGGTTATAGCCACCCTGAATGGGAGGATAGTTTTCAGGAGGGTTCAGGTAAATTTAATGTTAGCCACTAACGGCTAAGATGACAAGGGAACTACAAAATTGAGACTATTGCTGTTCAGCGATGAAAAGAAGCCCCAGTGCGACTTATTCTGTATGGACAGGGTAAATAAAGCATCACACACAAACACCACCCACAAAAATAGTTTGATCAGGGTAAGTAATGAGTGGTATTGCAACCTACTAAATTAGGGCTCACGTTCACCATTAGGGTATGCCAGGGAAAACCACCTACCCTTCAAACCATTGACCTCATTTTTCTCCTCGCAATTTCTTTTTCATTTTTCTCTGTGGGTTCTCTACATATATTACCATAGCACATGGGTATCTAGTAATACTCGATTACCTGTATGATTTTTTAGATATTCATGACCAAACAAACACATGTATTCTTCAATATATATATATATATATGTTTATTCCAACACTTTTATATGTACATAATGACAATAACTCTCTATCACACTATAGTATTATAGTACAGTGAAGCCGCGTAATAAAGTGCCCAAATTCAACGTCAATTCTGATATAATGCGATGATTCATTAGACCTAGAATTCTTTAATTCAAAGGTAATTCAGATTTAAAACGACCCCCGATTTTTTCGTGATTGCATTATATGGACCTGAACGATCGTCTTATAATGGGATAATTCTTGAGTTCCTTGAGGTTTCAATGAACACACCTGCTGTTTTCTTCGAAATGGCAAGTGTTGCAGCCCAATATAGTAGTGCTGTGGCCCAATTGAAGTCTGTCTGCGTGCCCTTATAAATATGAAGGCTTCAAGCGCAAAAACCGACAAACGAAATTGATACACTTCAACTGTCAAGCACAACAATAAATCATATTTTAAAGAAAACAACCAAGATGGATTTGGCGGTTTTGGCATGTGAACCCTTCATATGTATATTGATTTGCCAGCTTATACCCCTGTCACACTACGACGTAATGAGCCAACGTGAGCCTAATGTGGTGATATTTCGTCATTATGTTGATGTACGTTGGATTACGTTATGATGACGTCATAATGACGTTAGAGTGACGTCGAGTTACGTCGTGTTACGTCGAGATACGTCGAGGTTTTGGACATGTTCAAAAGTTTTGACGTAGGTCGAACGTAAGGGTTTACGTTCGCCGTACGTTCTGTTCACGTTCAGCGAACGCCAATGACGTTAAACGGACGTTATTCCAACGCTCCTCACACGTCAACTACGTTCCACTACGTTGACCCCCATTAAACCAAGTGCAAATGCCCACGGGGCGTAATGGGAACGTCAGGACAACGTCAGGAGAACGTCAGGAGAACGTGCATTCAACGTACGTTCAACGTCTCATGACGTAGCTAACGTCACGTACGTTCTTCTGACGATGGAATAACGTTCATAACGTTCCATCAGCGTCATTACGTTACCTCTCTCGTCGAACACGGTATCACTACGCTTTACCGACGTTACTCTCTCGTCCACTACGCTGCATCCACGTTCAACTTCTGCCAAATTTGCATACTACGCCGAGAAGTTCAACGTTCTTCACGTTCTCCCTACGTTGACGTCGTTACGTCGTAGTGTGACAGCCCCTTTACATATCCATGACGCTAGGCTAGCATTTTAAAATTACACTGGCTAATCGATTTAATATCCACAAATATTGTAATCTTACTAGAAGCTGGTAGGGTGAATTATATTTGTAGTGATAGTGAGAGTATTGTCTATGCGATTGGAGTAACCGGGAGGAGTATAACACCTAGTGTGTTGTTTTGTTATGCTGACATTTACCTAACACATGTGTACATATCTGAAACAACCATAGCTGGAAGACCAATGTATTAGTGCAGGAAATAGTATTGGTATTATGACAAACAAAAATACATGTCCTTAAACAATCAAATAAACATTCCTCGAATTCTCTTGGATTGACTCCATCATTTGTCTCATCGATAAGCAAATACAATATATATATATACATATATATATTCATATACTCATGTATAAATATAGTATTAGGCATATATATCTTACTCATCGATATTAATCACTCATTTTATTGCGTGTAAGTGTCATTTTCTTAAACAGATAAAGTTGCGTAGTCGGATGATTTAGACTTTTGGCATTTTCTAAGTAAATACATTAGATTAATCATTATAGTCTATTGTATTTTGGTTTGAAGTAACTTTTATTTTAAATGCCAAACTTTGGAAATAGTTAATGCGGAAATTTGACAATTCAATTGTTGCAAGCACATCAAGACTTTTGACACCATAGGCATCAGTAGAAACATCCAGTGAGATGTGTAGAATCAAATCTACATAAATGTTTTATTTTTTTTAAATTGATGGTTTCATCGGACTATGCGGCTTTAAGAACGTATTACACTGTTGAAAACATTGAATACTTATTGCCAGTATGGCACTGGTTCTTTAATTCTATACAGTCTGCAGGTATGGGTGCGGACCACATTGTGTGGCGTTACATTGTTTCTTTAAAGATGCCTATTCCCATGGTTTTGCGTTTCTATCATTTTCTGATATAAATATATTAAGGCCCTGTCAGACTACGACATTTCTCACGAACGCGCTTCGACGCATGGCGACATGTTGCATTTTTGGGCGAACCGTCGGTACACGCCCGGTACGTTACCGGCGCGTTACCGGCGCGTTGGTACATAGCAACGTGTGAATGGAGACGTCGGGCCGCGTCGAGGTTTTGTGCTTACTTTCGACGGGCCGCAACGCGCGGCAGCGTGTTGGCGGGTGCATTACGGACGCGTTAGCAACATGTCAACACCCGTTGGCGGTGCGCAGGCGGAACGCTGGCAGGACGTTGATCAACGTCGGTTAACATTGGCTTTTTCCCCCCCAAAATGCGACCGTTCCGTCGGCGCGTCGGGAACGTCCCATCGACGTGTTGTGGGCGCGCCATTGGCGTTGCTCCAGCGTTTCTCGGCGCGTTGGACGTGTTGCCGGCGCACCTGGATGCATTGGCCGCGCGGTGTAGATGCGCTGCGAGCGCGTCCTAACGTGTTGCTGGCGGGTATGTACGCGTTGACACGGTACTAACACGACACCAACGCGCCGTCAACGCGCCATCAGCACGCCGACAGCGCACCGACAACACACCGATAGCACGCTGGGAACCTGCTGGCGGGACATTGACATGCTGTTCCGCCGCGCGTCGAAACGCGTTGGCCGCGCGCTCATAGCACGCTACTAACACGCTGCGCCCCGTCGAACTTTCTCCCAAAACGCCGAAGAGTTGGACGCGTGTCGACGGGTTGCAAATATTTTGCACGTTGCCGGCGCGCCGGGGGAAACGTCGTAGTGTGACAGGGCCTTAAGGTTGATTGTTAAAATCTGCTTGAAGTGACTTTAATTTAAAATTGCAAACTTTGGATATATTTGAAGTGTACAAATGCCAAATTAATGTTGGCATCCCTGCCAAAACTCTGATCACATAGGCCTCACTAGTAATATATTCAGACCAGACGGGATGGCCGAATGAGTTAGAGCTTCCGTCTCCCGTGTTGGTATATCGTGGGGTCGTGGGTTCGAAGCCTGGTCGAGTCAAACCAATGACTTAAAAATTGATACTTGTTGCTTCCTAGCCTGGCGCTCAGCATTATTAGGATAGGGCAAGGAATGGTTGGCTCAGTGTCAGGATAATGTGACTGAGTGGGATATAGGGTCATGGTGCTTGTGGCCTGGTCTTCCAGTGGAGCAGCACTATAAAGTCGCCATGATTGCGCACCGTCACAAGTCGGTACCCGTCCTGATATGACCTTAGATGTTGCTCGGACGTAAAACAACAAGAAACAAAACAAACAAAGTAATATATTGAATTAAACTTACTTAGTATGCCTTTCTGAATAGACACAAATACTTATCAAGTGCACCATTATCTAAGTTGGATATGCAGGTTCAAATATTGATGGGTGTTTTTCTTTCGAAATGTGATGCCTTTAACAGACTATGCCCCTTTAATAAGACGTTTGAATGTGGTTGGTTTACATCGTGGATGCTATGCTATTGCTATGTTGGAAAGCACATTCAGCATTGTTCGTCATCTCAGAGGCAGGCGGACAGACATCTACAAAACCATCCCAGCGCAAAACCCCAGCTGCACTGCACTAACAAGGTCCTCCCTGCAAATATTCCCCATTATCGCCACATCGCTGCGGTGCTTTTGAGCTGTCGGCGAAATGTCGTCTGCTACTTTCATTCCTTCATCACAATCAGGGTTTCAATGTCTTCCGGCTGCCAATAACCAGCGCCGACAGCTTGTTGGCGGCGTGTAGCAGCGTCATCGCCGTCGAATCGGGTACCGTCAAACTCGCCCGCCGGTGCCGCGTCCCCGCCGCCGTCTCTGCACTTCCGGTTGCGCCGGCGGACAACGCTGAGTCAACTGCAGCGCCGATCAAACTGCCCCTGCGTCTGCACGCAGCCCCGCTGCTTCCGCCGGCATCCGCTCTCAACCCGGTGGGGCCACCGGTCCTTCCCGCGTCGTAGCCGCCTGCTAATGACGTCACGGCGTGGTGGTGGCTGGCTAAAGGTCGCAGCATGAGGCCGACCTCTGACGGGCGCTTCGCCATAGTGGCGCAGGGACTGGTGGACTTCCTGCGCCCGCTGTTGGCGTGAGACCACCCGGCCGGATCTGGAAGAAGGAGGGGGGACAAGGTTAAACTGGGTCAAATTTCCTATGCGATCGCCGAGGTTCAAGTTGTGCGTGCTTTCAAGAGGAAGTAACACTGTATACAAATCAGGTGTACTGTCATCAAAGGGACAATCAAATGAAAATAAAAATAAAAACAGTGCTTGTTTTTGTTCTTTGTCTATACCCGAGTCACGCTGCCACTTGCGACCACTTTGCGACAACAAAAAGGAGGATTGGCAAGGAGGTCACAAGGGGTCACACAATTTCACAAGTAGTCATACAGTTTGTTTGTTTGTTATTTTACGTCCTAGCAACATCTAAGGTCATATCAGGACTGCTACCGACTTGTGACAGTGCGCACTCATGGTTTTATAGTGCTGCCCACTGGGACACCAGCACCATCACCTGATATCCCACTAAGTCACATTATCCTGACACTGAGCCAACCAGCTGAGAAGCGACAAGTATAAATTGTTAAGTCATTGGTTTGACTAGACCAGGATTCAAACCCACAAACTCATGGGTTTGGATGTATGTATATACATGTATGGCGCATGTATGTATATATATGTATGGGTTGGTGGTGCCCGAGTGGGATAAAAATAGCCATAGTGGTGCTGGCAGGTCTGGTTGTGAGTGCACTCAGGGCCTACCCCCTCTGCTGGGATAGGGATCACCCCACTCAAAGGTCAAGGTTGGTGGTGGCCATGGGGGCATTCAGCTTGTGGTGGTGGGCAGACCCCTGGTATCCATGGGGACCAGGAATGCTGTTTCCCATTGGGGGAAAGGGGTGGGGTGATACTCTACAATGAACCCATGTACCATATAAATAATAACCCAGAGGGCTTAACTCTCTCTGTTCTTTTGCACTTTGTACTCTTCCTTTCTCTTTGTCTGTATTGATTTCACCATAGCCTGCCTTGCCTACACAGCCACAGATTCGAGCATTAGACTTTACAAAACTTGTGGCCACGATGGTTTTTGCCACATGGTGTTAATTTAACAGATGAAACTTGTTTATCTACTGGAAAACCTCTGAACTGTCACAGTAATGATGGAAATGCTCTGGGTTTGTTTACAATGTATACCATATAGCTCTGTTGAAACTTAGATGCTCTGGCTTCGTTTTTGGGGTAGACTAAGCAGGTGGAGAAGTGAAACTCTGGATGGGGAGATGAATGCAAGAAATCAAAGATGTTGCATGCTAGTGCTTGAGAGACAGCATTGAGTATGTATTAACTTTTCTAGTTCCAAAAATGGTACTCGGTAGGTGTGTGGAGGACCAAGGCCACATGACACAGCACCTTGATTCATGCATTACCGTAATATTCATAGTAACTTCTCAATCCTGAAAATTTATTTCAGACTACTAATCTATGTACTGTTTTCATGCTCATCGTACTCACTTGGGGAAAGTGAATGCGAATAGGAGGTACAGGGCTTCTATTCAGGAAGGGGTAACTTTTTCAAGAGTATAAGGTATCCCTTTATAAATAATCAGATGCTCAGCATGGGAGTCTATTCTTATCGGGTGTTGATGGCCACCCGCGTGAAGCAACTACCATTTTCGTCGAGCTTGACTGAAGCTGCATTTACAGTTAATTTGCCAGTGGTTAAAGCAAAATTAGACAAAACCTGATGTACATGAGAGTTTTGTCATGCATAAGATTCTTTTTGTTGTGGATGACAAAAGATCAGCGTGGGCATGATGTCATTGGCCGGAACTATGATAGAGTTCCATACATATGTCTATATTGTTTGAAATGCATAACTAAATGCCTACAACACATAGAAACCTGAAATAAAATAACTACGATATCTAGAGAATCTATTCTATATTACTATATGTATTACAAAACATAAAACAAATGTAAAAATATAAAAATATGAAATATAATACTAATTAAGTTAACTTTCTTTAAATCACTTTCCATTTCTACAAAGAATGATTCTATATATTGATAGTACCTAATAAATATAATAATATAATATATATTTTACAATTTTACAGGTTGAGCACAGGCAGAGAGTAGATCAGATGAAGGCAACTACGATATGATCCCTGAGAGGCGTATTTGACATAACTTTTGGAAACAAAGGAGTTGACAGTTGTTACGCTAACTCTCAAGCATCGTTCTTTTCCACAGACATAATCAACAGTCCTGAAAGAATCTTTCTATCTGTACATGTGTTTACATATTTTGTCTACTATGAAGTAGTTTCTGACACAAGCAGTAGGGTATTGCCATTCCCGTTTTTGGTGTCATATTTTTGTAACAGAGGACTCAATTTTATCTTTACAAAATATCCGAAGATTTCCTCCCCCCCCCACTGCATTGCTGGCAATGCTCCTTGAGAGTATAACAAAAATACATGTTCTCAATCTGGTCTGCGAAGAGGAATTGATTTAGATGAAAACAGTTACAATCTGAAGGACGAACCATTTATAGGACCAGCAGTGAAGATGAACGCGCATATAAATTCGATTAGACGGGATGGCCGAGTGAGTTGAGCATCCGCCTCCCGTTTTGGTAGATCGGCTTCGAACCCTGGTGGAGTCAAACCAATGACTTAAAGATTGATACTTTTCACTTCCTAGCCAGAAAATTGGCATTATTAGGATAGGGCAAGGAGTGATTGGCTTGGTTTCAGGATAGTGTCATTGAGTGGGATATCAGGTCATAGTTCTGGCGCCTGCTCTCCCAGTGGGCAGCACTATAAAGTCACCATGCGTGTGCCCGGTCACAAGTCAGTACCCATCCTGATATGACATTAGGTGTTGCCAGGACGTAAAACTCCAACAACAAACCATCAACTAGTAATTTGCTAATTGCCTGTATTGCAATAAGCGTGAGCTCACCTCGATTCCGGAAGTGTGTTTTGGGTTTTGAAATGATCATTGTTGTAATTAGTGTGACTAGATGTAGGAAACCCGTCATGATTGACCTTAAATGTTGCTAGGACGTAAAACAACAACAAACAAACAACCAAGATGTAGGAAAGCATGAGTTGTGCATCCGTCTCTCATTTTGGTAGGTCATCGGTTCAGAGCCTCCAGCTTTGAAAGCTAGCCGAGTCAAACCAATTATTTTAAAATGGATCTTTCTCGCTACCTAGCATTGCGTTCCGCATTGTTCGGATACGAAAAGAAGGTGCAATGAGGAAGACCAATTACCACAATTGAAAATTCCCCTGCTTAATCAACTAATGTACAAAAGAAAAGGACAATGAGGAATACCAATTGTCCGTGATTGAAAATTCCCCTGCTTAATCAACTAATGTAAACAACAACATTTAAAAGACAATGTGCTTCTAACAAAATATAGCTGGCAAACATGCTCATCCGGACACATTGGCTAAGGATATCCTTATGTCGACAGCAGAATTATCAAAACTCAGTGAAGGAATTGGCAGAAATTAGTAATTAAAAAGACTTCACTTCTCCAGTATACCCATGGCAGTCCTAAAATTCTCAGTAGCCCTTAAGTTAATTATTTGTGTGTGTAGAGACACATCTACAGGTGTTCTGCTGTTTTGTCTACTATGCCATAGCAAGTCAGGTGCAGGGGACAGGACGGCCTCATGACAACTTTATAGTGCGAAAGACCATCCCACAGGAACCAGCACGTGATATATATTCTAGCATCTAATCATGATGTCGATCCAATTAGATTCAGTATCAGGATATCGACAGGCCTGGAGTTCAGCAAGTCTCAGAAGGCTGTCGCGAATAATGGAAAATGGAGAAAACTGGTTTTAAAGTCACCTGCGGTGCTCCAACGACCATTCACAGTTAACGGATTGATGATGGTGATGATGATGATGATGATGAGTCGTAAGCAGTCCCTATTTTAATATACGCCAAGTGCGAGGCAACATGGTAAACAACTATGAATTTGCTAAGGCTTTCCATGAGTTGAAAGGGGATCGAACCCATTACCTGCTGCACGGTAACCCAGCGCTCTTACCGATTCGGGGTTTGAAGTGAGTGATTTGTTCGTAGCATGTGTAAGAGGCGTGTGAGGAGGAGTGAGTAAGGGTTCTTACTGGCAGTGGCAGTGATGAGGTTGGTTGGTTGTTGGGGTTTTATGCCCTGGCAACCTCTAAGGTCATATCTGGACAGGTACCAACTTGTGACAGTGCACATTCATGGTGACTTTATAGTCCTGACCTACTGGGAGGCCAGGCTACCAGCACCATGACCTGATATTCCACTCAGTCACATTATCCTGACACTGAGTCAACCAGTCCTCACATTATCCTAATAATGCCAAGCCCCTGGCTAGGAAGCAACAAGTATCAATTTCTTAGTCATTGGGTTAAGTCGACCAGGGTGCGAACCTGTTGGTTCGAATCCCACGATCTACCGAAACGGCAGACGGATGCTCAACTCATTCAGCCATCCAGTCTGGTGGCAGTGGTGAGGTGGTGGGGTGCTTGCTTCATCTTCCTCCCTAACAAAGGCTGGCCTGTGTTGACACACCTGACAGATAATCAATAGACACAATCCTTCTAAGGCAGGCCTTAGCTTGACCGCCATATAAATCAACGAGGTAGGTACTAGGCCTCCGCGCCCCCCCCCCTCCCAGCTAGCACATCCAACCAGACAGGATGGCCGAATGAGTTGAGCGTCCGTCTCCCGTTTTGGTAGATCATGGGATACAAATTCATGGGTTCGAAACCTGGTTGAGTCAAACCGATGACTTAAAAATGTATACTTGTCACTTCCTAGCCAGGTGCTCAGCAGTATTAGGAAAAGGCAAGGACAGGTTGTCTCGGTGTCAGGATATTGTGACTAAGTGAGGTATCAGTTTATGGTGCTGACGGTGTGGTCTCCCAGTGGGGCAGCATTATAAAGTTGCCATGGGTGCACACTGTCATAAGTCGATACCCATCCTGATATGACCTTACATGTTGCCAGGACGTAAAATTCCAACAGCCAACATCCCCAGCAGATCCAGCACACACTTGTATACATATAACGGGTAGCTGGCGCTGGCAGCTAATGAGGGTTTGAACTGAACAGCAGAAGTCACTGAATGCTAGCCAGCGCGATTTCGTTGGGAGAGGATGGCTTTATAGTGCTGCCTTGTATGCAGGTATTGCAGGTATAGCAATACCTCAGGGAGTTTGATGCCCCTGCCTTACAGAGTTGTAAACCAGTGCCTTGTGGTACAGGTTCTTGACAGAAACAAAGGCTAAGGGAGCAAACCCTATACAGAAACCTCTATTTGCTCCCCGAGAGAGTGCCGCTGGTAACTTGCAAAAGCCAGCAGCACTTCAACACTTTTGCAGGCAGCTTTCATGAAATGTACAGAGGAGGATGGCCAAGGCTAGCGCATCTTTCGGCCTACTATGCCAGAGACTCTGGAACAACCACCATGTGTCCATTTGGGTCAAAGGTAAGATCTACCATGCAGTCGTGCTATCCACCCTACTATACAGAGCCGAGGCCTGGACAGTGTACAGACAACAGGTGAAAAAGCTGCATGCCTTCATGATGCAACATCTGCATTCAATCATGAGGCTAACCTGGAAGGACAAAGTGACAAAAAAGGAAATACTCGAACGGACAGGGCTGCCCTCTATGGAAGATCTTCTGATCAAAAAGAATCTCCGGTGGACTGGACACCTCATGAGGATGTCATCAGACAGGCTACCAAAGCAGACTGGCTCAACTGTCTTCTGGCTACAGAAAGAGAGGGCGCCCTCGTCTCTGGTTCAAGGATACCATCAAGAGAAACCTGAAGCTGAGAGACATTAAGACCGACTCATGGACGCAACTCTCACACCAGAGAGCTAAATGGAGAACGGCAGTCACATAATGAAAGCAGTCTCTGTCGCATCGCGACATGATAATGATGATGATGATGTATTCAGATACAGGTCCATAAACCCTTATCAGAAATCCTTTTGGACAGTTCTGTTTCTGAATTTAAAATTGTGAGGGTTTCAGACTAAAGGTAGTGCTACCAGTGGAGTCTCGGGGAGCAGGCCCTAGTTAAAGATGTATGCAGTAAAAATGTATCAAAACCTACACTAAGTGGGATACATTTTGTCTACAAATATTATTACAGTTTATTCACAGAGTAATGTGATGATATATCATGAAATGGGCTAATTATAAATACTCTGGTACATTTGATTTTCAACAAAATCATTTCTTAAAACTCAAGCATATAAACAGCTTCAAGTTAACCGCAATCAAATACATTATTATTTATCCAGAGAAATTAATGCATATTCACACTAAATGTGATATGTAATGACTAAATAGTGTCAGTTTATTTACGTGAAGGTATTCAGACTTCAGAATTTCAGATAAGGAATTGTGGACCTTTATCATGCCACTCATGATTCACAACACACCACAGTGTAAAAATTCTCCGATTAAAGGTATATTGAATATCGAGATGGCTAAATAAAAAACAGTACTCCCTTTATAATGCTCACACCAGGGGAGGGAAGCAATGCCCCTTTAAGCACAATCCCTCCCCCTTATCTCACCCAGCCACAAGGTTACCACAGGTTATGTAATCCGAGATAACTAGGTGGTGGCCAGAGCTCAGTGGGAGGCGGTGAGTCCTGAAGGCAGCCAATGGTGAGCTGTGTTAGGGAGTGATCATGCGGGCTAGGAGTGACTGGTGTGCATGAGTGTAATAGCCAATAAGAAGGTCTATAACATCCACTGTTGCATGTATCTGAAAACATATATATACTGAATAAAACTAAGCAACCAAATCATTATCTACCTACACTTCTGCTGGTGCTGAACTCGGATCGTGTGTTGTGTCGTGTGTCATATCTACTATGGGGTAAGCTTTAGCATGTAATTTATCTATTACAGATATGAAAAAGGGGAACTTTGAATCATAAGCCTTATACAGGATATTATGCCTTATACAGGATATTAGGGCAGTCTACCCTTATTGAGCAGTACAACTAATAACATGAGTGAACATAATGAGATAACCATAGCCCTCGTGTACCACCTAACTGGATCGGCCATCAATAGCATTCAAACGCCCGCATATAAGTCGGGGACCAGCAAATACGGGATTTCATAACAGGACTACATAGTATGGAATTCATGACAGAGTCTAAACAAAGTTAAGTGAAGCAGATATGAGGATTAGAGTAAATTAGAGGCACAGTAAAGTCAGGGAGAGTCAGTGCAATGGGTAAGTCTGATGGTATGTTTGATCCTCCACGATCTGGCACTCAACCCTTAAAAGTCGATTGGTGTAGGGCTGGGTGGGTCAGTAAAGAAAGCGGGGGAGGTGTGGATGGTCTGGCATCAGGAGGTGAAGTGCCAGTCTGGCGGGGCAGAAGGAGGAGGAAGCGAAGAAGGGGGGCGGGCAAAGGGAGGCGGGAACCAGTGGAGGGAAGGCATGTGTGTCACCACCTGGAGGAAAGGGGGTGTGTGGGGGGGGGGGGGGGGGGGGCAGGGTGAAGGATATTATTGAAGGGATCCCAGAGTGTAGTGTGTCGAGGTGAATTACCCACATTGCCCTAAGCAAAATGCCCGTCAATCAATTATAATAACACACGGGCCATCCTGTCTATGTTGTATCCTACTCCAATGCGATTTACCAGACACGGTGGCAGATTCGGTAGAGCGCAGGCCCCCCAAGCGGAAGTTGGGAGTTCAAATTACATCTGAGTCAAACCAGACACTTATAATAAAATTGATATTTGTCACTACCTAGCATGGCGCTTCGCATTAATAGGATAGGACAAGGGCTGGTGTGCTGAATTTTAGGATAATATCACTGTGGGTTATTGGGTCATGGTGGTGGCAGTTTAGTCTCCCAGCTAGGCAGCACTATAAATTCACCATGAGTGCGCACTGTCACAGGACAGTACCTGGCATAATATGACCTTAGATGTTGTTAGGATATAAAACAGGAAAAAAGAAACAATAGCCATGCAATGTACTGAGTTTTCATTGGTGGCTTTATAGTGCTGCCACAGATCACACAATCACGCCGCCAAATGTTATAAAGGAAAGCTTGTTTTATTTACTGATGCCTCGAGAGCACATCAATTTTTATCATCGGCTATTTGATGTCAAACATATGGTCATTCTGACATATTTCTTTGGAGGAAGCCCGCTGCCATGACATAGGCTACTCTTTCTGCTAAACAGCAATGACTCTTTTATATGCACTTTCCCACAGACAGTTGTGGATCACTGGTTGCCAATTATAATATTATAATGGTATCACTGATAAGCAACGTGGAGGTCCTAACAAGAATGAAAATAAAGAGACAGATAATACAAACGATCAAAAACAGAAAAATTAAATACTTTGGCCACATGATACGACACCAGGAATCACAGAGAAGAATACTGGAAGGGACGATAGAAGGGAAAAGACCAAGAGGGAGAAGGAGACCAACATGGATGGACAACATCACTGAGTGGACAGCAATGAGCTATGCGGAATGCGTGAGAGGAACGAATGACAGAAAGAGATGGAGGTCCATTGCAGTCAACCTTCTTCGAGAAGACGGCACCCATTGATTGATTGATTGAATGCTATCACACTAATTCACATTATCTCACCAACTGGACTATGCAATCCTTGCTCTAAGCCACGAAAGCCATTTTTATCAAGCTAAGTCTTGATATGTGGCGATATGTGGATTGGATCAAGAAAAGTCACAGATGAATGAGTTGAGGAAAGTGGAGTTGAGGTGCGCGCACATTGCTGGCTCACCGAGAAGTGTTGCGAAGAATGGCCAGCCGGCTTTTATTTAGAGAAGAAACAGATGTGAAAGCCTGTTCGCTGCCATTGCGAATGGGTGTGACCATCCATCAGAGCGCCTGGCTTTTTGGGGAACAAAAGGGTACAAAAGCCGACTGCTGCATATATAGACGAATGCGAACCATCCACCCAAGAGTGAAGCCAATGCGCAACTATGTCCGAGTGACATGAGTCTCATTCACTTCGAAGCAAATTTCTAGCATTGCAACCAGTTATTTGGTTCGATTCTACCTGGCATCGAACCCAATACTCCTGGATGTGAACTGAATAGTGTACTGATAAGCCAGTCAGTCCCGCCTTCTTAGATCACGATAGGTCAGGTGACAATAATGTCCTACAAATGCTGACACCTGTCCACAGGTGCGGACATGCTTTCCAAGAATTCGCCAGCTGTGACTGTGAGGTAAATGATTGGCAATATTATATATGTAGGTCAAGGGATGGATATTACTCTATTTGAATAGGTAGGTGCACGGCACAGAAACAAGATCCATATTGCATATATATATATATATATATATATATGCCTGTGTTGTATATTGAGAGACGCCAAGTAAATGAGGGTGTTAGTATGGAGATCTCCTTAAATCACACATTCTTGGTTGATCGGGTGGTTGGTTGGTTGTTAGAATTTTACATCCTGGCAACATCTAAGGTCCTATCAGGATGGGTACCGACTTGTGACAGTGTACACTCATGGTGACTTTATAGTGGTGCCCCACTGAGAAATCAGGCTGCCACCACTGTGAGCTGATATCCTACTCAGTCACATTATCCTGACACTGAGCTAACCAGTCCTTGCCCTATCCTATTAATGCCGAGAGCCAAGCTAGGAAGCAACAGGTATACATTTTTAAGTCATTGGTTTGACTCGACCGGGAACTGAACTCCCGATCTACCGCATGCGAGTCCCGCGCCCTTCCTATTTGCACACCGCCCCAGATGTGTGAGGAGGGAAATGCCCTTAATACACAAATTGTAAGATAGGGATAAATAGCATGGCCGAAGGAGGTAGAGTGTCGTAGCATGGTTCAGGTCCTCCCACATGTGGGGTTTGGTGGGTGGGCCTTCTCCAGAACATTTAGAAAAAAGTGAAACAAAATGATGCAACATAAAAATATGCGTACAAAAGTTGTGTAACTAGAAAAGAATGAGTGAAATTATTCTATGGTGGGAGATTACAAATTAATAGCGGGAATTCGGGAGATTGGGCTTATTTTTGGCTTATATTTGAGGAAGATCTCCTGCCAAATCAGGAGCCTTGGCACCTCTAGAGGCCTATATTACATGTGATCGCTGATTTGCAACTAGAAGTAGAATAATATATGCTATCCAAAATTCTAATGTGCTGACCTCTAATATAGGTATATATATATATATATAAATATCAAGCAAGGGGCCACATAGATAGGTAGATGTGGATAAGGTGGTGACATTAGGGAACATAGGTGATGTAATGGTTGGCATACTAGCCTAGAATGCTATATATGTGGGTTCGACTTCTGATCTAGGTGCAATATTTCTCCTTTTCATCACCCCCCCCCCCCTCAATGACACTGGTTGCCGTGACCTGGATCTTGTACAAGCTACACGCGGTATACATATATATCACTTTTATAACTTATATATATAGGTTATAAAATTACAAGTGCAGGCCCGACAGTTCATAAATACAGGGCCTGGAAGTGACAATCAAGTTCCAGTAAGAGCGCTGGCTCGCTTCCTGTGTGGGACGAGGTCGATTTGAATATGAATGATGTCACAGCTGAGCCTGCATTCACTGCCTCCCAGGTTGTATCACAGTGGCTGGATTTTGTCGGGTTTCTATGTGCCTTCCATTGCTGAATTATTTAAGCGGCTGACCTCTGCTAATGCACTGGTGTTGTTTTATAGCCACCGGCTGGGAGAGGTGGTTCATACTGGTGCTTCTGTGTATGGTGGATAAATGCCAGTTGTTTTCACTGACATGGCCACAACCAACTAAACAAAACTAATAACATAAATAACTGCTAATAACCTAAGGTCCATGGCCGAATGAGTTGGGCGTCTGTCTCCCGTTTTGGTCGATTGTGGGTTTCGAACAATGGTCGAGTCAAATCAATGACTTAAAAATTGATAGTTGTCGCTTCCTAGCCAGATGCTCAGCATTATTAGGATAGGGCAAAGACTACTTGGCTCAGTGTCAGGATAATGTGACTGAGTGGGATATCAGGTGATGGTGCTGGTGACCTGGTCTCCCAATGGGTCAGCATTATAAAGTCGCCATGATTGCGCACTGTCATAAGTCAGTACCAGTCTTGATATGACCTTAGATGTTGCCAGGACGTAAAACTCCAACAACCAACCAATTTCAAGAGGAGCCAGAAAGCCCCCATATGTATATGTCCAAGGATCCCCTTATCGGACCTCATAAGGTTCTGTGAAGCCAGCATACCCGAGGCTTCCTCCAATGGTTGCCGAGGATAACGAATTGGAACATATCAGTGACCTTACTGGGCATCTCTGAAGCAGCAGGGCGTGAGAGGATAGAGAACCGTTGCATAGCAACCTGCTATAGCACACCTTGATATCTAGGTAAACCAAATGAAATACCCGATATGAAAGGGGAAATTAAAGCAGCATGCTCTAGATGGAAGGCCCTGCGAAATTAATATGGTTGTTACTTAAAGGTGCATTACCCGATTGTTTTGAGTACCAAGAACGTTCGGTGTAATGTATTAGGTTGTTCAGTATAAACGACATCGCTTTAATTTGAAGTAAATTTCATTGTAAATAGCTACCTTTGAAGGGAACATATGCTAAATTAGCTTTCGCATGCACCTTAATATGCTGAACACCATATGCATCAGCAATACTGGCTTCTCATCAATTGACTGAGTAGCCCCTTGCATATAGCTGTATACTATATATACATGCAGTAATATATACGTTAAAGTTTCATAGTCCGATGGTTTTGAATTTCTGTATTTCTTCTGAGATAAATATATTAGATCGATCACTAGTATCTACTTTACATTGGTTCAAAGTTACTTTTGTTTTAAATGGTAAACATTTTAGATATTTTGAGTGCAAACATAGAAAAGTAGTTTTGGCAAGCTTGCCAAAACTCTGACACCATAGACTTCTGCAGTTACAGGTTCTGTTAAATTGACTCAGAATTGCATTCTATGCAGAAACAAATGCTTTATAAGTGCATCAGTATCTAAGTTAGATATGTAAAATCAAATCTAGATAATTGGTTTGGTTTTGAAAATTTGAGATTTCATCGGACTATGCAGCTTTAACGTCTGTAGGATCAAAGCTGTCCGGGTTGAGACAATTCCAGGCGTTAACGTCGGACTATGCAGCTGTCAGTGATAAGGTAGTATCGTAGCTCTTAAAGGAGTACTTACTTAATTGTGTTTAAATTGAAGATGAATGATCACATGGTTTGTTGGTTGGAGCTTTACGTCCTAGCAACAGATAAGGTCATATCAGTACGGGGACCACGTGGTAAATCGCTGGATAAAAACTCACCTTAATGCTGACGCCTGCTGTGCTGTGGGAGTGTGTGTGGGGGGGGGGGGGAAGTAGTGTTACTTTACTAGTCCCTCAACCCATAGAGCTGGTACCAGACAGACCATCTGTTCACGGTGACATTTCCAGTTTACTTACCATAGGGAAAAGGTATTTTTTGTCCCACAAATATTCACCTGCTATCAAAACATGTTTCCTTCTTTTCATCCAAATATTATGTAGCCTGGCGACAATGATAAATTACCACCTACGGCCCTGTCACACTACGACGTAACGACGTCAACGTAGGGAGAACGTGAAGAACGTTGAACTTCTCGGCATAGTATGCAAATTTGGGCACAAGTTGAACGTGGATGCAGTGTAGTGGACGAGAGCGTAACATCGGTAAAGCATAGTGATACCGTCATTCAACGAGAGAGGACAACATCATTACGCTCACGGAACATTATGAACGTTATTCCATCGCCAGAAGAACATTACATAATGTTACATACGTCATGAGACGTTGAACGTATGTTGAATGTACGTTCTCCTGACGTTCTCCTGACGTTCTCCTGACATTCTCCTGATGTTCCCATTATGCCGCATGGGCATTTCCACCCGGTTTAATGTGGGTCAATGTAGTGGAACGTAGTTGAACATAGTGAGCAGCGTTTGCCTAACGTCCGTTTAACATCATTGACATGCGCTGAACGTGAACAGAACGTATGGCGAACATAAACCCTTACGTTCGAGCTACGTCGAAAGTTTTGAACATGTCCAAAACACGACATAATGTGACGTAGCTCGACGTCAGTCTAACGTCATTCTGCTGTCATCATAACATAATCAAATTACCATTATTACCACCAACCAGTCCGCAGACGGCAATGGAAAGAGTTTTCTGGATACGTCTTCAGTTTTAATGCATTTGATAATACCCAGATATCACAGAACGCAGCAAAGAACTATAAGAAAAGTGTACAGCGATACCAAAGATAATAACCCATTTTTAATAGCACGGTTTCCAATGCAGTGTCAGCCTAATAAATACACGACATTGTACCACATTAGTCTCATTACATTTGACATCTGTATTATAATCCAGTGAAGCTAAATTTAGATCTAGAATTTCGATCACTTTGATGTTCAAATTTTCTTATTTTATTCATGTTTTCAATTTCTCTGATGTTTCATAGCAAATACAGTGAATGCCAAAAATCCAGTAGTCTTTGTATGCAAACCACTGAAGGAAGTTCTTGATGGCAAATCGACATTCTCTGCATGTAGGTCCAGATAATTCTAGGGCTAGATGTAGTGTTAAATATGGCTCGAGTTGCTACTTTAGCTACTACCTATGTTTATGTTTCCAGGTGAAGAAGCGAGAACTTCATACAGTGATGATTCCTTTCTAATTGACCATGTTTTACAGGCTAAGCATGTGTGTGTTAAATGACCAGTGCATTAAATAATAACCTACACAAACATAGTCCCCAATGATTTACACAATTTTATACTTGTCGCTTCCTAGCCAGGCGCTTGGTAATATTAGCATAGGGCAAGGAATGGTTGGTTCAGTGTCAGGATAATATGATTGAGTGGGATATCAGATCATGGGGCTGGCGGCCTGGTATCCCGGTGGGGCAGAACTATAAAATCGCCATGAATGGGCACTGTCAAAAGTTGGTGCCCGTCTTGATATGCCATTAGACGTTGCCAGTGTGTAAAACTCCAACAACCAACCAACCAACAACTTTGTTCCCTCTCTCCCAGGGTTAACCCACAACTCCACTTCCTGCTCAGTGCGCAGGCTTCGCGGAATGGAAATCGTATATTGATTCCGTTACACCAAACATTAAAGCAATACTTCTAGGGGCTCACTGGTGTGGTGAGTTGTTAGTTTGAGTGTTTCCGATCCATCTTCCTCACTGCCTCCCCAACTCTCACTGCATCCCCTCCTCCGTCCACCCCCCCTCCCCCCCCCCCCCCCACACACACACTACCTAAGATTGCGCAGGCTTCGCGGAATGGGATTCGTATATTGATTCCGTGACACCAAACATTAAAGCAATGCTTCTAGCGGCTCACTGGTGTGGTGATTTGTTAGTGTGATTGTCCCCAATCCGCCAGCCAGGCTGCCTCCCCCCAATCCCCCCCTGCCTCCATCTCCCCCCCCCCCCAACCCCCTCCTCCTCCCACCCAGACTACCTAATCCCTGTCGGCTGCCGGGCACCCTTAGCGTTGGTTCGCTGGGCAAATTGGCTTGTTGCCCCGGGCAATGACCGGCGGGTGCCAGGCAAAACCAGAGGAGGCTGACCCGGACCGATCTGATATATAGCACACACACAAATATATATGTGTAAACAAAAATAAATATATAAATGAGTGTAGTAGTCTCCACTGACCTCTCGGGCAAGAAGCCGCATATACAGGTAGGCGTGGGTAGGGCGGTGACATCAGGGAGCCTAGGGTGATGTAATGGCTAGCCCACTGGCCCAGAATGCAAGAGATGTGGGTTCGATTCCTGCTGTAGGTGCAATATTTCTCATTGTCATCACCCCAGCGACACTGGTGCTATCATAAAGATCATGTATGCCTTACACGCTACATGCTGGATGTTTTGTTAGCCTACCCTGGGTATGTATATATGTAAGTGCACTGCCTGTATGTATGTAATTGTAAGCATTAAATGACCATTTAAAAGACTTACAATTCCGGGGGACAAGTCTCGTAGTCTGCATTGACCTCTCGGGCAAGAAGCTGCATAGACAAGTAGGATGTGGGTAGGGTGATGACATCAGGCAGCATAGGTGGTGTAATGCTTAGGACACTTGCCTGGAATGCAAAATATGTGGGTTCGATTCCCGCTCTCGGCGCAATATTTCGTATTTTCATAGTATATGAGAATTATATTGCCCATTATTTACCTATTACAACACACACAACCCTATCCCCACCAATTCCCTTCCCTATTTTCACACACTGCTTACTCCTCTCCATCATAAGTATATTCTACTTATCATATGTATACCAAATTAAATTAGTTGCGCCACACTTCAACACTGTTAACTCTCTCCGTCACTATGTGACCGGCCACGGTGGCCAAATCAGTAGAGCGCTGGCTTCTTTTGCGCAATGTCGGGAAGTTGAATCCCCCGCTGTGTCAAAGTAATAACTTATAAAATAGATACTTGTCGCTATCTAGCCCAAGGAGCTCTGCATTACTAGGATAGGCCAAGGGATGGTTAGCTGAGTGTCAGAATGGTCTCCCAGTAGGGTATCACTATAAAGTGGCCATGAGAGCACACTGCCTCCACAAGCCGCCCTGATATCACGCTATATGTGGCTAGGAGGTAAAACTACACACAAACAAAACAAAACTCATCACTGTAGAATGTTGTTCTTTACCGGGAACGTTAATGATCTTGCCAGAGAATATATATATTACTCGACCCACATTCTTGGTTTGTATTCAGTATCTTTTAGGAACTAGTCCTCAATAACCAATAGTAACTTCAACGTCCTTGAGCATACACACATATATATATATGAGCCTGTCTCAAAAGGTGATAACTCTTTTTGTCCATTGGAACGATTGACACAAAACAGCACAGAAACAGTTACACTGAAAACACAAGGACATTGCTTCAAATCAATATGTATTCTATTGGGATTATAAAACACCATGTAAAAAACAAATCAGTTTATCCTGAGCAAATGCATAAGCAGATAGTATGTTGATCGTTACAAAAGACAACGTTTTGTCCCATATTGCTTAGCACCTTTTGAGACAGTCTCATATATATATATATGTATATCCGTGCCCATATATTTTCCACTGGTATTAGGAAACGCGATTAAAGGCATACACAGCGTACTAGAGGTGCTGGGTTATCTGACCAGGTTGCCTAGTAGCAGCACTATAAAGTTGCTGAGAGTGTATACTGTGAAAAGCAGTGCTGTCGGTACTGTAGATTAGTCTACACTGACCTCTCATGCACTGGTTGCCATGAGCTGGATTATTTAAAAGCTATGCTGTCCCCTGTAGGTCCCTACCCTGTGTCTACATGTAAGTGCATTGGTCTTATGTATTTGCTTGTAAGCATTAAACAGCTTATGAACATAAACCATATAAAGACTTATAATTTCTGGGAGAGGCATGTGGTAGTTTACAATGCCCTCTCAGACAAGGAACCACATAGGCAGGTAGGCGTGGATAGTGTTGATTTAACCTGGAAGCTTAGGTAGTCTAATGGTTAGTACAGTAGCCCTGCAATTTCAAGAAGTGTGGCATCAAACCATGCGCTAACCGCAATGTTTCTCATTGTTATCACCATGACGACAGTTCTTTTCTCATAATATCTTCATATAACCTGGAATGGTATGGCCACCAGCCTAGACACAACTACTGGTTGGTTGGTTGGTTGTTAGAGATTTACGTTCTGGTATGCAGGTATTGCAATACCTCAGGGAGTTTGATGCCAATGCCCTGCAGAGTTGTAAACCACTGCCTTGTGGTACAGGTTCTTGACAAAACTGAAGGCTAAGGGAGAAAACCCTGAACAGAAAGCCATGTCACTGTGGCAGTATCAAGGGCGGTTGATGTAAGGAACTCCCAACATCTCCCGACCAGCCACTGCAGGGACAAATAGTTTTGCGGCTGTCTGGATATGTTCTTGCCAGTATGAAACCTCTATTTGCTCCCCGAGAGAGTGCCGCTGGTAACTTGCAAAAGCCAGCAGCACGTCAACACTTTTGCAGGCAGCTTTCTTGAAATGCACATTAAGACCGACTCATGGACACCACTCTCACAGCAGAGAGCTAAATGGAGAGCAGCAGTCAAGTAATGAAAGCAGTCTTTGTCGCATCGCAACCGACAGCATGATCATGATGATGATGACGTTCTGGCAACATCTAAGGTCATATCAGGATTGGTACTGACTTGTGACAGTGCACACTCATGGCAACTTTATAGTGCTGTCCCACTGAGAGATCAGGCCAACTGCACCATGACTAGATATCCCACTCATACACATTATTCTGCCACTGAGCTCACCAGTCCTTTCCAAATCCTAGTAATGCCAAGCACCAGGCTAGGTAGCGAAAGTATCAATTTTAGAAGTCATTGGTTTGACTCGACCGGGAACCAAACTCCTGAGCTTCCGCACGCAAGGTCCACGCTCTATGGATTCAGCCACCGCGCCCGGTTACAACTAATGAATTACCATTGAATGAACACTACTGCTCACTTGCAGACCATCACCACTGCCACATTAAATGCTGGCTTCCTATTTCAATGACTTGACTACACGGAGCCAGGCTCCAAGTAACTAGCTCTTGTTCATCGTTAGCGAACCGGCATCAAACTTTCCTTTGGCCACCGACAAGCTTATACAGTAATAAGGTGAAAGTCATCTCTTGTCAGTTAAAGCAGCCTGAGCTGATTACCTGCCTTAGGTACCCGGAGGCCTGGGATCAAAGCGGGACAGCGCTAAGGGATGAAACTGCTCAGTGAACTTGATCACCTAAGGCTGTGTCTGCCACCAAATGAGCAGCTCACTACACGAATAGGTCACGTAGTATATACATATACATATATATATGTGTATATATATATATATATATATTCATGTGTGTGATGCATTGCATAACGTATTATGCGAGTATAAAGATACGTAAGGGAATATTAGTTAATATTATTATTATCCTCCGTAAGATACGACACCGTACCGGTGGCGCCATCTCTCCCATCTCACCTCCCCCGGATGTTGAGCAGTGTCAGTCGCACTATATCCCCGCACAATATGGGGATTGGACCTTCAATAGCTCTCCCTCAAACTAGACTGAAGTTAAATAGTATTCGCCAGTGCAGTGACATCCCAATGTTGCGCACCTCAATTGCATGCACCCCGTTTTTACGTGACTTCAGATATAAGGCGATGAGAGACTGGATCCAGAATTCTGTATTTCAGAGGCAATTCAGTAAACACAACTCCGGAACTCCGACTTTTTTCATGATGACTTTGTATTGACCCGATGACTGCATTATCATGGGGTGACACTGTATTATATGTATAAATAGATACATCCTGTAGCAGTGGACCCAGTGACCAAATCGGTAAAGCACAGGCCTCCATTGTGAAAGGTCATGAGTTCAATTCTCCGTCGGGTCCAGCCAATGACTCACAAAATTGATACCTGTCGCTTCCTAGCCTGGCGTTCGGAATTGTTAGGATAAGGCAAGGACTGCTTGGCTCGGTGGCAGGATAATGTGATTGAGTGGGACATCAGGTCATGGTACTTGTAGCCTGGTTTATCAGTTGGGCATCACTATAGAGTCGCCATGAGCGTGCACTGTCACAAGTCGGTACCCATCCTAATATGACCTTTGATGTTGCCAGGAAGTAAAACTCCAACAACTAACCAAGCAGCCATCTAAGATGTGATGTTGTAACCGTAGTATGCACCTGAATACGTATTAACAGAACCAACCTCTTTCTAATTGTATTCCAATAAGAACATATATTTTACAGAATGATTACAAAATATAATGTTGACCAACTAAACAGCTTCAAACCTTGAATGTGGTTTAATATGATCACGGTATTGTTAATTGGAATCCAATAGAAATAAATCTGATATAATGCCGTAACAAGTAAAATAATGCCGATCAAGTTGATAGTAGGTCAGTTATATGAATAATATTGTGTGCGGACTTGTTAACCTAATATAGTTATTGTTAAACTAATATCGAAACTACTAACACCCAAAACCGCAAAGGTTGGCCTGAGAAAGATCAGGTAAAGACTCCTGAGTGTGGGACCAGACCAATCCAGTATCACAGCTGTCCAGCGTTGAAAACAAGCACCCTCACGGGAGCTTATACGTTATGGGCAGAATAAAAAACTTGTCCCCCCCAAAAAAACAACAACAAAAAAACACTTTTCCTGGGGATATACCTGATGACACGCGGTCCCTATGGAGGAACATTAATATCCTCTTTGTGGACGAGGGGGTGGAGGGTGGCGGAGGACGGGGTTGGAGGTGGTGTAACTGGGGACGTGGTGGAAGGTGGGGAATGGTACAAAGGTGCGGCAAAATGGAGGGTGGGGTGAATGGGAGGGAGACGTTGGGGTGGTGGGGTGCCGTGAGTTAGGTGGGGGAGCTGCGGGACGGGAAAAGGTGTGGGGAAATGGGACAGGTAGGGTGACGTGGGGAGGAGTTGGGGAGGTGAGGTTGGAGGAGAAGTGTTTGGAGGGTATAGGGGAGGTTATTGGGATGGGAGAGGTTGTGGGTCGTGCAAGAGCTGGGCGGGTGGTGGTGATGGGAGGTGGAATAGTGCGGCAGACTGGGAAGGGGAGGTGGGAGTAGGTGGGGGTAATGAGGGTGGTGGGGAGAGGCGGGGAGGTTGGGTGGTGGGCGTGGGGAGAGATGGTGGTGGTGGGAAGAGGGCGGAGGAGAGCTGAGGAGATGTGGGGGTAAGTGGCGAGAAGTGGGGGGGGGTGGAGGTAGGTGGGGGAGGTAGAGGTAGAGGCTGCTGATGGCGGAGATGAGCAGCCGCCTATATCCGGATAATCAACACATCAACCGGGTTAAATTGGATCCCTAGGGACACTGAACAGGGGGTGGGTGAAGGGGGAGGGGCGGAGGAGACAAGAGAAGGGGGGGGGGGGAGGGGGGAGAAGGGACTAAGTACTATCGGGTCTGGACTAATCCTTCGGGGTAGTATAAGCTGGGGATCAGATGAACCGAACCGACTCTGGGCTAGAAAGGATTGTCAGAATCATTAATTACTTCTTGCTGAAGATAATAAAGATTAGGATCATCGAGAGGTGAGATAGTGGAAGGAAGAGGGGTAGTCGTAACAAGAGATGGGTGTTTTGACTGGATATGGGTAGATTCCATGATGGGGATAGCGGTTATTTGTAATATTTGCCGGAGAGAAGATTTGTATATTATTCTGTATTATAAATAGGTGCAGGTGATTTCTTTGATCAGCATTCCTTAGCTTATATCTCAAGGTTTCGGGAGGGGGGGTCGAGAGATGTCACATATGTTTTCCAGACAAATACTGTCTATCGCGATGCCCTGGTCTTTGAACTGTATATATTTATGTTATTTGTATACAGGTTTGTAGTCGAGTTCCTCCTACCAAAACTAGCAAGTATTTGAACACAAATAGTGCTTGCATGGTGAAGCATGTTTTCTTTGAGTTTTTAGTTTTTTCTTGAAGATTTATACTGCCTATCATGGATAAGTCTGAATAGCATCAATCATTGAAATCGGTCTATTTATTACGAGCCTGCTATTGGGGCCTGACACAAAGAGGCACTGTACAAAATGGCATATTAGTCGAGCCGGCAGATAAGTCAAAGTCAATTTTTTACCTTGGAATTATTTTCTCAGGCACATGCCCACCGAGGTGGACTAATTATTGAATAGATGTGTATTACTATGTTTAAAAATAATTAATAAATACTTAGAAAACAATAAATATATGCAATTCGTGAAATAACTTTATATCCTGTGATGCAATTATGTTGTTATTCCCTGCATAGTTTCCGCATTGTACCCTTAAACAGCATATTTAGGGATACATCGAATAGCTGCAATAGTGACATACACCCTCCAAGTATGACGGCCTGCCTGATAGGACGTATGAAGAGTGTATTAGCCCAGCTGCTTCTGAGCACTTCCTTTATTTAACCAAAATAAATCGATGTAACCACGAGTTTCCACCGGACGTGGTGGCAGAATTAGTAAAGCACATAATTCCCATGCGGAAAGTCGGGAGTTCGAATCCCAGCCTAGTCAAACCGATGACCTATAAAATTGACGCTTGTTGTTACCTAGCATAGTGCTCAGCATTAATAGGATAAGTCAAGGACTCATTAGGACAGTGTCAGTCTAGTGTGACTGTGTGGCGTATCGGGTCATGGTGCCATGCAGCCTGGTCTCCCAGTGAGGCAGCTCTATAAGGTAGCAATGAGTGTGCACTGTCACAGTTGGTTGTTGGACTTTTACGTCATCCCAACACCTAAGTTCATATCAGGAGGGGTACTGACTTATGACAGTGTGCACTCATGGCGAATTTGTAGAGCTGCCTCAGTGGGAAATCAGGCCGCTGGCATCATGACCTGATATCCCACTCAGTCACATTATCCTGACACTGCGCCGATTAGGGTACTGCGTCCGGTCCACATGTCAGTACCCATTCCTATATGACCTTAGATGTTGGTAGGACATAAAACAACAGCAAAATAAACAAACAAAAACGGCGAGTGTTGATGGTACCTACCTCCGCCGTCAGAGGGCGAGCAGGTGGGGCTGGGCGTTCCGGCACCTACAATGAGGCCACTCTCCAGCAACATCTGCACCTTGGCCACTTTGCTCAGGTTGCGCGATAGCAGGTGACACCTCATCGGAGTGCGCATGCCCTTCACGTAGACGTCACCACGTGACCGGAACAGGAACTGGTCGTCCATGCACTCCTTGGTGTTGAGCAGGCTGGTTGTCGGAGGGAGTGGGAGAGAGGTGTATAATATGATATATTATGTGGGTGGTTATAAAAGCAAAACAGAGCAATACAGGTTTTATTATTGGAAAGAGTTGCCATACGGTTATGTTCTGTATAATATTATATATTATGTGAGTGATTATACAAACATAGAACAAGTATCCAAATTCATATATCTCGGACAAAAGATTACAAATGATGGGAGATGTGAGGAAGAAATTAAAAGAAGTATAGCAATAGCCCAAACAACATTCTCCAAAATGTATAGAGTGTTAACATCAAGTAAGATATTAATACAAACAAGGAAGCGTATTCTTCAGTGAACTTCTCGGCATAGTATACAAATTTGGGCACAAGTTAAACGTGGATGCAGCACAGTGGACGAGAGCGTAACATAGGTAAAGCATAGTGATACCATCATTCAAACAGAGAGGACAACGTCATTATGCTCACGGAACGTTATGAACGTTATTCCATTGCCAGGAGAACGTTACATGATGTTACATACGTCATGACACAGTGGCGAAACGTTGAACATATGTTGAACGTATGTTCTCCTGATGTTCTCCTGACGTTCTCCTGATGTTTCCATTATGCCACATGGACATTTCCACCCGGTTTAATGTGGGTCAACGTAGTGGAACGTAGTTGAACGTAGTGAGCAGTGTTTGACTAATGTCCATTTAACGTCATTGACGTTCACTGAATGTGTACAGAACATACGGCAACGTAAACCCTTATGTTTGAGGTATGTCGAAAGTTTTGAACATGTCCAAAACCTCGACGTAACTCGACGTAACACGATGTAATGTGATGTAGCTCGACGTCAGTCTAACATCATTCTGACGTCATCATAACGTAACGCAAAGTAATGAGGAAAAATGACCACGTTAGGCTCACGTTCGCTCGTTACGTCGTAGTGTGACAGGGGTATCAAATAACCAACTTGCAGGCTCGTGTTGATACCAACAGTGATTATATATATTTATATACGTCGTGGGGTTGATGGCAACGGGAAATATTGCGCCTAGGGTGGAACTCAATCCCACATCTCTTTGCAATCCGGGACAGTGTGCTAACCATTACACCACCTAGGTTCCCTGATGTCACCACACTACCCACGACTATCTGCCTATGCGGCTCTTTGCCTGAGAGGTCAGTGCATACCACTACATATATGTATATATATATAATTACACTTCTGTATCTAGGACTGATATCCTGTAATAAACTTTAAAATGACATTTTCTGAGCGAATGGACCAACGTTGTGTTAGCCGGTGTGAACAGTAGTACATGCCGGCTGGTACCTAACCCTCACTGTTTAACCCACCCTGGTGAGGTTCTGATCGGGGATGGTAGGGTGAAGCTACTCATACCTACCGGTCCTCCCCACTCCAAAAGGGGAAAGCTAGCATGCCTAATGTATAGCTGGGTATTATTATCAGGCATGTGATTTCTCCGGTTTTAACCAACATTTTTTTTTTCTGGGCGCCGAAACCGCAATTAAGTCTTTTTTTAAATTCATTTATTTTTTCTGGCCGCTGAAACACCTCTGAAATACAGTATTTGCATCCCGCTTGTGACTCTTGGAATCTGTGTGTACCCATGATAACCTATGCTACTTGAGGAATAAAGGGGCAACAACTTTAACCGCCAGCGTGCTCCCTGGTTTATTCTGCTAAGTTCTGAATTGGGAAGGCCTGTCACTTCCCAGCGAGGTAGCATGCTACATGTGGCGTTCTCTGTGGCGGAGTGGTTAGAGTGTCTGATTTTTTCAAGGTCAGACTCCTAATCTGAGGGTCAGCGGTTCGATTCCCCGTGCCCCCAGCTCTGCCAATTTGGATTTCCACCACTGTGTATAACTTACAGCGTCATCAAAGGCCGGTTGCTCTCATACCATGTCTATGTGGTGTGGGAGGTTAAAAATCCCTTGGGTCGGTAAAAGTGTAGGCTCGGGCTTTCTATCGACCAGCAGTGAAGTGGGAAGAACCAGTCCTGTGCGCTGGAATTTCTCCTGCTTGGGACAACTATGTACCAACAACACAAAAGAGAGACAAATAAGTGTTCACACTTCCGTCTACCATTCGCTATATCGCTATAATCGTAACCTCCAATTGGGGGGGGGGGTGGCTGCTGGCAAAGGGCCGAACAGTCCGCCCTAGGGACTGTTCCTGATAGCGTGCTGCCACCTGTTGCTACTTCTTAGTAGACAGGGTTTAGCATAATCGGCTGCCATTCCGGAGTAATGAGACTCATATATAAATATACATGTATATAGATATATACATATACACATATATATATACATAGTGTGCAGTAATTGGACTCATTGCTCACTTCTATACAAGTAATGGGGCTCATTGCGACCTACTACATATGTAGCAGTCCATCCTCTAAGGTTATATCAGGATGGGGACCAACTGGTGACAGTGCACACTTATGGTGACTTTATAGTACTGACCCACTGGGAGACCACGCCACCAGCACCATGACCTGATATCCCACTCAGTAACATTATCCTGACACCGAGCTAACCAGCCCTTGCCCTATCATATTAATGCCGAGCACCAAATAGGAAGAAACAAGTATAAATGTTTCACTCCTGACGTCTCGCATGGGAGACTTGCGCTCTACTGATTCAGCCACCACGTCCGGTGACACACAAGTGGACCCTGGTGCATGTTTCATTAGTGGTGATCTGTGCATGGTAACCTTAGTGTTGCATTGTGCGCACTGGAGGCGCTGCTGGATACATGGTGACACAAGTGCGATATTCAGGGTCATTGATGCATGGTTAGACTGGTGTTGGATGGTGCATAGCTACATTTGTGGCGGTGCAAAGGGGATACTAGCAGTGTCTGGTGCATGGCTTAACTGGTGTCAATAATTGGTGCAGTAGTAACATAATGCATGACTGCATCAGTGGTGGTGCATGGTGCATGTTAACACTAGTATTGCATAATACATGGATGCATCAGTGACGGTGATTGGTGCATTAGTAACACTAGTATTACATAATACATGGCTACACTAGTGGTGGTGCTTGGTGCATGGTGCATGTTAATACTAGTATTGCATAATGCAAGTCTGCACCAGTGATGGTGATTGGTGCATTAGTAAACACTAGTATTACATAATACATGGATACAATAGTGGTGGTGTTTGGTGCATGGTAACACTAGTATTGCGTAATGCATGGCTACACTGGTGTTAGTACTTGGTTCATTGGTAACACTAGGAATGCATAACACATGGTTACACCAGTGCTTGTGCATGGTGAATTGGTAACGCTAGTATTGCATCTCTACACCAGTGGTTTTGCTTGGTGCATGGTAGAACTAGTATTACACAATACATGGGTACCCCAGCGATGGTGCTTGGTGCATTTGTAACACTAGTTGCTTTAATCAAAATTAAAAACAAAGAAATTTGGTAGCGTTTGGTGTATGGTAAAACTAGTGTTGCACGGTGCATGACCACCCTGGTGGATGCGTACTGGGTACCTACTGGTGGATGGCCCCCGAGATGTTGATGCAGTCCGGCAGACCGGTGCTCTCCATGCGGGACGCCAGGCAGACGGTGCTGCCGAACACGGCGTATCGAGGCAGCTTCTGTCCGACCACCCCGGCCACCACGTCCCCAGAGTGGATCCCGATGGTGATCTGCAACATGAGGAACAGTTCTCGTCAGTGAGGAAAAACAGAAATGTAATTTATCAAAACTCATTTAAAGTGAAAGTTACATTTAACATTTCACATGGCCGGAAGACCAGTGCCTGGGCGCTGCAAAAAATACCTATTTTTCGCTGAATACAATGATCATTTACCTCCCCCCCCCCCCCCAAAAAAAAAACCCACAAAAAAACAGTGCTGTATGAGTCATTCTGTCAATGTGTGTACCACAGTGGTGTGGTCTGTGGCGGAGTGGGTAGAATATCAGACGTTTTTCTAGATCAGACTCCTAATCTGAAGGTTGGTGGTTTAATTCCCCATTCCATCACCTCTACTAATATGGGTTTCCACCATCATCATCATGATGTCGGCCGCGATGCGACAAAGACTGCTTTCATTACTTGACTGTCACTCTCCATTTAGCTCTCTGCTGTGAGAGTGATGTCCATGAGTCAGTCTTAATGTTTCTCAGCTTCAGGTTTCTCTTGATGGTATCCTTGAACCGGAGACAAGGGTGCCCTCTCTTTCTGTAACCAGAAGACAGTTGAGAATAGAGGATCTGCTTTGGTAGCCTGTCTGATGATATCCTCATGAGGTGTCCAGTCCACCAGAGATTCTTTTTGATCAGAAGATCTTCCATAGAGGGCAGGCCCATCCGTTCTAGTATTTCCTTATTTGTCACTTTGTCCTTCCAGGTTAGCCTCATGATTGAACGCAGATGTCGCATCATGAAGGCATGCAGCTTTTTCACCACCGTGTATAATATATGGGGTCATCAAAGATTAGTTGCTCTCATACCATATCTGTGTGGTATGGGAGGTTAAAATTCCCTTGGAGCTGTAAAACTGTAGGCTTGGGCTTTCTATCGACCAACTCTTTAATGGCGACAAGAAGTTTATTCAGACTTATCCATGATAGGCAGTATAAATCGTCCAGAAAGAAAAAGAAGGAAATTGAAAAAGGAGAAAGTTAGGTGGTTTTGAAAAAGTAAAGCTTGTTTTATTTACTGATGCCTCTAGAGCACATTGATTTTTATATCATAATTTACTGAACATCAAATGTACGGTCATTCTGACATATTCTTTTGGAGGAAACCTGTTGCCACCACATAGGCTGCCCTTTCCAATAAGCAGCAAGGAGTCTTTTATATGCACTTTCTCACAGACAGGACAACACACACCACAGCCTTTGATAAACCAGTTGTGGACCACTGGTTGGAACTGAAAATAGCCCAAACTGCAAATGGGTCCACTGAGCGGGATTGAAAGGATGATCAACACCTTCACACATGGACATGCTACCACCTGAGCTATGTCCCGCTCCGCGGGGTGGTTTTGATGCGGGGACCCAGAGAGCCGGAAGTGCAGCAGGTAGACCTGGAACCTGCACGAAAGTGACTGGAAAGGCTAGATAGAGAGGGAAACAGAGATAGGCGGATAGAGAGCATCTATGGGGAAGCTCAGGTATCAAGAGGAGGTGATTTCCTTACATCTGAAAGGAATCACAGCGCTGACTGATTAAGGTCGAGGATTTCTTATCTATCAGTGGGTGATGATGAAAGGAGGATTTCAGGGTGGACAGGATGCGGATACTCTGGAAAGGTGATGGAGTTAATGGTTTGAACAAATAATGCATATGGATTTTGATTATTGAATACACTATTATGTCGCTGGCTATGAGTATGACTACCTTCTATTTGATTTGTTTAAAATATCATTATGGATATGTGTGTTATACAATGTATTAAATGAATAATTAATGGTTACACTGTTCTCAAAATGTATATTATTGTCAACAGGTTAATTTATGTGTGTATACTATATATGGACATTGTGAATAGAAATGTCTTAATGGCTTAATGTCATATAAATCATCGACAGTTACAGATTATATTTCATTGTTATCCGATGCATGTACTTTATGCTTATTCAGATGACGTCATAGATGACCTGAATAGGTAGCTCTGTTCCTATCCACTATCCTATTCTGGTTGACACATACGCTAACTATTGCAAGGAACAGTTCAATATGCCCTTGATTGCTGCCTATTTGTGTGTGTTTGTTTTGGCACAGTAGTTGATTAAGCAGAGGAAATTCCAATTGTGCACAACTGGTTTTCCTCATTCCACAGCTCCTTGCCCTATCCTAGCAATGCCAAATGCCAAGCCAGCTAGCGAGAAGTAATCATTTTTAAATCATTGGTTCCACTCAGCAAGGGTTTGAACCTGGGGCTTAAAATCTCAGGACCTACCAAAACGAGAGGCGAACGCTAACCTCATTCGGCCATCTCTATATATGTCTACTTATTTCCAGACAAAGAAGAATTACTGCAACAATGGCCCTCTAAGAAGTGTCTGGGACATGTAGTGTTGGGTGTACTGGCACCTTTCCATCAATATCTCAGGAAATATCCAAGATGGTATCAACAACCATAAAGAAAGAAAGCTTGTTTTATTTAACAACACCTCTAGAGCACATTGATTTTTATCAGCGGCTATTGGACATCAATGATATGGTCATTCTGACATATTTCTTTGGACGAAACCTGCTGCTGCCTCATAGGATACTCTTTCTGCTAAGCAAACAAGGGGTCTTTTACATGCACTTTCCCATAGATATTTCCATTCCGACCACTGGTCAACAACTGATTCATCAAATTCTGTGGTAAGTACTCTCCTGTATGTGGGAAATTGCGCATACAAGATATAAAAGACCCCTTGCTGCTTATCGGAAAGAGTAGCCTATGTACCAACAGCAGGTTTCCTCCAAATAAATATGTCAGAATGACCATATGTTTGATGTCCAATAGCTGATGATACACAAATAATGAATGTGCTGTAGAGGCGTTGTTAAATAAAACAAGCTTTACTTTACTTTTGATCTATGGAAGTGGTACTCATATAATTGAACCACACAAACACGATATCAGTTTAAGTGTTGGTTTACCGTACACGAGTAAGTATATATATCTTGTGTAAATGTAAGGCCTAAGATTTGGGACACAAGTAACATGTGGGGTGGGCTTGGCGGCATGTCAAAGTCTCTAGCCGGTCCTGTCCTTAGTGTGTCCTCCCTGCTCCTTGTATAGGCTGGGAGCGGACTTTGGGCACCGGTCATTTTAGTTCAAGAAGGCACAACGGTGGCGCTAGTGGTACAAACTACAAATTTAGAAATGGCATTTTCCATAAATAAGATTAGATATGCAAATAAAGAAGGCAATTTCCTTGGTTACAGCACCATGACAATAATCGGTAGGTGGTGGCATGCATACAATTACAGAGTTTTGGGTAGATAGCAGCACCAGAGTCAATAAGAAAGAACAAGGAGTTATATATAAGAGATAAACCCAGGTTAGAATACATCAGGTAGTGAGAACAATTCACCCAGAAGCAAAGATCAGTGGTGGCACTGGTTAACTTTTAGTGTTCGAAGGGATATGTAGTATATAGAAAGAGTCCTAGTGTGACGGCAGGGGATACAAGTTTGAGTGGCCAATTACCCATGTTCCAGTCAACATGCACAATCCTCCATATACAGTTGCGCCCGCATTCACTACCCTGGTAATCAGCGAACCCTTGCCATCTGGGAGATCACACCACCAGCACTATGACCTGATATCCCACTCAGTCACATTATCCTAATATTGAGGTAACTAGTTATTGTCCTATCCTAGTAATGCCCAGCGCCAGGTATCAGCAACCAGTATCAATTTAGTAAATCATTGCTTTGACTTGTCCGGGATTCAAACTCCGACCATCCGCATGGGAAGCATGTGCTCTGCCGATTGGGCTACCGCGTCCGGTATGAGACAATCCAGTTAGACAATGGTAGTATGACGAATAATAAATGAGTTCTGATTGGCTGCTGAATTGTGTGGAAGTAACCACACGACAGGTAGAGATTAATTGTTTTTGTTTCTTCTCCACCGGGCACGGTGGCCTAATCGGTAGAGTGCGGCCCTCGCGTGCGGAAGGTCGGGAGTTTGGTTCCCGGTGCAGTCAAACCAATGACTTTAAAATTAATACGTGTCGCTTCCTAGCCTGGTGCTCGGCATTAATAGGATAGGGCAAGGACTGTTTAGCTCAGTGTCAGAATACTGTGACTGAGTAGGATATTGGGTCATGGTGCCGACTGTAATGAATATGTATCGACACAGCGATTGAAGATTCACGACTGGTTTATTTTTACATCCAAGCTTATCACATCGACTACATGACATCACCCTCTTGCACCAGGCCCGAGGACCGCGAGACCACATGCCCGTAGCAGCAAGACCCTGTTCACATATATTACATGTCCCCCCTTTTTTTTTCTTTTTTTTTAAATGTTGGATATACAGTATCTCATTTATCTGGGTAACTGGTATATAATTCACAGTATAACTGAATTTGTCAGGGAAGTACCTTCTTTCATGACAGTAATACATATGTGGCTCCACTGTTGAAGTCAAATCACAATGAATCCTTATAACTAAACACATTTCCTTCTTTTTTTTAAAACAATGTTGTGATACTTTTTGTTTAATCATTCAGACGGTGAAAATAACATCTTGATATTTAGTATGTATCTTAATTAACATTGAATAATTTCATTTGAGCTTTAGCTTTTCGCAATCCTATGTTGTGCTATATTTTGTATAGAACCTATGTTCTATCACATACAATGTAACTTTTATACAGATTGTATCTGCCTGATTTCCCAATTGGGCAGCACTATAAATCCACCATGAGCGCACACTGTCACAAGTCCGTACCCATTTGAGATGACCTTAGGTGTTGCTAGGATATAAATCAACAACAAACAAACAAAAAATGTGTATTCCCTGCTGTATTCACCAGGGTTCTATTACCATGCTCTGATTGTATTGAGGGATGGCCAGAACAATCTACTGTTCTGCATCAACATCGCAAAATACTCAATATAGCTTTTACTTTTTGGCAATCTCCTCTCCACTTCATAAAGTTTAATTACTAGCAGCGTATTCACCAGCTGAGCTTTCAGGAGTACATCGCCAATAGACAAGCATGCTTAATTAACCTTTAAAAATGCAATTAATTAGGCTTTATATATCAGGTTGGATTCAAATTTAGTTCACGTGGAAAGGTATGATGTTACAGGAAAAGAAATGCTAGAGGCAATGCAATGTGACGTTGTTTAATACGTGGAAGGAAACTAACCTTTCCTTCCTCACATAGAAGATGTCAATTGAAAAACTTAAACCGGATGTACATTTAGTAACACAGTTATATATACACAACTCATTATAAACAGTTGGCCCCTGGTAAACAGAATAACCAGAGACTGGAGTGGTTGAGAACAGTATAGATTCTCTGGCGGGAATATGTAAATTGCCCACCTAAAATTTAAAATCTGACCATCCAAGCGGGTCTGGCAGCAGTACTGACCAGACACAGCTGGTATCCGCGTGGCCAGGAGCCACTCACAGGTGGCACCCTAGTGGCGGAGGCAGGAACTAAACCCCTACAGTAGGTAATAACAGTAGGTAATAACTAAGTCCTATGACAGTAGTACAGTAGGTAATAACTAATATAGAGAGAACTGATAGTGATAGTGTCCTTGTTTATATTCCCATAATAGATTATAGAGCACATATATATATATATATATATATTCTAATAATGCCGAGTGCCTGGCTAGGAAGCAACAAGTATAAATGTGTAAGTCATTGTAAAGAATTACTGGATTTCTTGGCCGTCTTCCAGTTACTCTACTTATACTCACTACTATCATGAGGATCCTGGCAACTGTCTGCCAGTCTCCCCACACTAAATACTAAAACACAACTCATAAGAAAGAAAGGGAGACAAGTCACGCAAGATTGACAGTGATAAGGTTGAGCTTTATTGCTACAACTCTTGTTCACCCACTAGTGACCTGTCACCCTGACTCACTTACAAGCTGTTACACAGACCCACATAGCTTCTGCTTGTTCAGTCAAAATCAGTGCCTACAGCCCATTGTACCTAAGTCCTATTGGTCTTAACCACAGATCAGAGGTGAACTGCTTCCTTTGGTATCTCTAGAGTGAGTGTTGTCTGTGCAGCAAGGGCAAGGAGTTCAAGGGTGATTGGGCTCACACAGCCAGCCAATCAGACACCTCTGCAGCCTGGGAGGGGTGGCACCTGTCACTCAACCCCAGGGCAGGGGGTGTCCATAATGTATGCAGAATGGCTGGGTGTGCTCACCCAGCGGTCCTGTGGTAACAAGTAGTCATCATACAGTTACATTAAACAATAATACATGTCCCGCTCCTTTTGCACTCTTCCTGGTGCATGGACGGAACATTCCTGTAATTAGTAACCATATCTTAATATCCGGATATCATACCGCAATCCCAGTCACTGTGCTTCATAATATTTACACATAGTTATTTCCTTGTCACGCAGCGAGTGGGCACACATTGCATCACTATTACATAACAATGGTCCCCAACTCTGTCGCCCGAGATATTGATATGATCCCAAGCTCGGCTAATACAAACTAAAGACAGTATATTTTTACGATTGGTTTTACTCGACTTCGGATTCCATGATCTACCAAAACGGGAGACAGAGGCTCAACTCATTCTGCCATCCGGTCTGGACCATACCTAGAGGACTTATTAAACTTAAAGTAAAATATACATTTCTAGCAAAGCGAGGTAGATGAGCGTTCGGTCACACCCTAGCCTTGATAAGCTGCTTACCAGCATGCGGGTCATTGACCAGTCTGCTCTGCGGGGCATAAACATGAATAGTGCAGTGTACAAAAATGAGTAGTTAGTACATAGGAAAGGTACAAAGGTAAACACAATCAGTACTCACTATGGTCATATCAGGATGGAAACTGATTTGTGTCAGTACGCACTGGGGATGTTGGCCTGCTAACATCTGTAATTCGCCAACGAGATGCCAGGTGGATCCTGGGTCAAGCCGCGCCTTCGTCACTCGCCCACCGATTCCCGAGCCGGCAACAACTAATTTCAACTTGCTCTCGTCTACAATGCCTCCTCCTACTAGGAAACGTCGAGGTCGACCTCCAGGCTCATCTGGGGTGTCACAGAGAGGTTTGAGACCTCGCACACAGCTCTCCTTGTGTCGCCCTCATTCCTCTTCAGAAGATTCGAGTTCAGATGCCTCAACAATCGTGGACAATCCGCTTAAAACCCCGGGCTCAGTTACCGGCAGTCTATCAGGCTTGGAGGCCAGACTGCTTGCCCTAGAGCAACTCGCTGACAAGCCGATTGGAAACTCTCAAGTTCCGGGCCCCTACTCGCCTCCGGATCTCGCCTCAACCCCCAGAGCCGAGTTCTCCTCCTTCTCTCCAACACCTAGACATCGCGCTCCCGAGAGGGTGCCTCCTGCCGTTTCACGTATGGCCTCCACCTCGCGCCCGCTGGCTGCCTCCCATCTGCCGGCCGCTCCGCAGCCATCTGCCGTGACTCCGACGCCCGCGCTGGGCCCTCCTCTCTACCATCAACCGCAGCCTCACCCCCCGATCACCACAGACTTCTTGATCAACTCGACACACGCCCTCCACAAACCCCCAGGTACGAAGTTTTACCCACATAGCTTTATAACAAGGGGCGATACTTTTAAGAAGATAGGCGTAGGTCAAGCAACCTGGGCTGAATATTTCTTCGCCATTAGGCTAATGCTGGCTCAACCTGATTTCCCTCGACCTTGGGTCTCGGCAGTCTTCCAACATGAGGATGATCTCGCAAGAATGGCGATCACGTGGGACTGGCCCACCTGCCGCCGGTGGTCTGAAACGACCTTCCAGATGGTAGCAGACGGGCGTCTGAAAGAAGGGTGGTTAGATCCTATTGCGATCAAGGACGTTCAACGTGACGTTTCCACTGAGGCAGTGCGGGTGCTTCAATCACGCGGGGGTGGTCGATATGCGACTGAGTCTAGGTATACCCCAGCGACAACCGCTCGCCCACCAAGTCAACCTACTGCGAGTGGGCATTCTGCTTCCAACGCGCCTGTTAACCCCCTCCCTGTTAACCAACGAGAGGAATACTCCAGAGACACTGACGGCAAGCCCTGTTATAATTGGAACTGGGGCAAGGAATGCGGTTTCAATATGTCACACGGTACTGTTCCTGATCGGGCCCCCCATTTCTGCGCATGGTGCGAGTCCTGCAACATAGAGAGCAGGATTGTCTAAAGAAAAGACAATTTCTAGACAAGAAGGCCGCAGAGGCAGCAGGCACTGCTGTAAGTTATAATGATATCTCTCTTACTGCTAATTCTACTGTAATTTTGCCTAATCTAGCGCATAGTAACTTTAATGAGCCGTATACTGATAACGTGTCGCCACACTTTCTACTTAATTCAGCCTTATCGGTAGTAACTAAGCAACCGTCGAGTACTAATCTTTCTGACCCACGATGCACTGATAACTGTAACTCGCTTGAACTGATACAAGCTAAATGTCTGAGCCCTAATCCTCAACTCGTGTCGAAACCTGAGAAAGTGGAAAATAAGATTCCATCTGAATCTGAAGCTATAACCGTGAAACCTGTAACTATGTTAAATCTTCCGTTAAATGCAAATAATGATTTGTCTTTTCCACCACTAACAACTAACTGGTTCGATGCCCCTATTGAAGTTGTATTATCGGCCCTCCCCAAAATTCAGTCTCCAACATTTGTCCCCCCTCCCACACCATTGGAGTTTAAGGACTCACTACGTAATTTCTGGCCCTATACCGCTAAATTATCATGGGTACCTCACAATTCATCCTATGGTCATATTTACAATGAAGTTTGTTCAACTGGTCTGCCTAACTATATGGGGGCAAAAATACCGCTTCCCTCTGGTCTAAATATTCCAAAATGGCGTGCCGTTCTCCTTAACTACCCAGATGTTTTACTAGTAGATCATCTAGAATTTGGCTGGCCTATTGATTACTCCTCCACGACGATACCTACCCCCACGTATAAGAATCATTCAACTTCCTCCGATGATATTAGGCACACGTCTGCGTTTGTAGACAAAGAAATATCCTTGGGTGCGCTTCTAGGGCCATTCCAGGACCTGCCCTTTGAACCCTGGTGTCAAGTTAGCCCAATGATGACACGCCCAAAAAAGAATTCACTACAAAAAAGAATAATCATTGACTTAAGTTTTCCTAAAGGGAAGAGTGTAAATGCGGGCATAGTTAAAGGCTATTATCTAGGCAAGCCCTTTAATTTTTTCCTTCCCTCAGTCTCAACCCTTACCGATAGACTCACAATGTTAGGTAGGGGTGCCTGGATGTGGGGCGGCGATCTGGCGCGCGCCTATCGCCAGCTGAGAGTTTGTCCACTCTCCCTCCCGCTCTTGGGTATCTCAATCAATGGCAGTCTCTACATAGATCTAGCGCCTCCCTTTGGCTGTAGGACGTCTGCACTAGCATGTGCGCGTACAACCAGGGCAGTCGTTTGGCTCTTACGCAATCAAGCTATTTTTTCTCTATGCTATTTAGATGACTTTATAGGTATTGAGGATACTGAATCAAAAGCCAATGCTGCCTATGCCAAATTTATAAACTTGACTTCACAGCTCGGCCTCAGTCTAGCTCTCGAAAAGTGCACACCCCCCTCTACCTCCATCACATGGTTAGATTTTCTGATCGACTCTGTTACAATGACAGTTACCCTGCCTCAAGATAAGCTACAAGATGTACTAGACGAATGTCGACTCTTGGAGAATAAACGTACATGCTCTAAGAAGCAACTGCAAAGCTTAGCAGGCAAGCTGCAACATTTATCTAAGTGTATCAAACCGGCAGTTAGGTTCTCCAATAGAGTCCTAGAAGCATTAAGGAAAGCTCCCTATACAGGTCAATACACATTCGATAAGGATATGCTGAGGGACCTCGAATGGTTTCAATGTTTCGCATGCGCATATAACGGTAAGCAACTAATTCCACAAGCCCCCCGAACCGAATGGGTGATAGAATGCGACTCCACCTTAAAGGCGGGAGGAGCGTTCTCCAAAGTAGCGTTCTACAAGTCTATCTATGATGAAAATCTATTGCAAAGAGAGCTAGCCATAACTCAACTAGAAGCCCTTAATTTAGTACACGCTGTGGCACATTTATTGCACCAGAACCGCATGACTATTTGATTAAAGTAAACACGGATAGTCTCTCATCACAACAAGTCCTAGAGTCAGGTAAAGGTAAAGAGAAAGTGCTCTGTGCGTGTGCGCGACAGCTATGGTTGATCGCCGCTCATAAAAACTGTGATATCGAAGTACTGCATAAACCCGGTACTGACTTAATACTAGCTGATGCATTAAGTAGATCCCCACATTCCACTACATCTGCCAGTAAAGCACGAAAAATGTGTGCTGATCGAAATCTTGTTGAAATAAACGTTCATGTCTCACTTAACCTACTATCATGTGTGAAAGACGTATCAACACCTTGAGTCTTGTTATGTAACTGACTTTATTTACCTTAGTTCTCTCTGACGTCATCCGGTATTACATTGGGTGCGTTCGGGTAGTCACATATCTTACATCTCCCTTTCTCGATAATGATTGTTGAACCAACAGATATTATCCCTATGTATCCCGTCCGCCCATACCACATATATGATATGATACATGTATTCATTTGTTTACCCAGTGCGAACATAACATGACATCCCCTTTTGTACTTAGTTGCATACACATATATATATATATATATAAATCTTAGCCTACTACGTACGATACGCGAATTTGACTTTATTGAAACATGAAGTGCACACACACACTCTCGTTTAGTGTCGCTGATAAGAGTATGTCATTACCATCATTTTATTATGATATGATATGGGTGTGTGTGTGTTCCTCTTCATAATTAATGCTAGACATTGAAAACATAACGGTAACTTATGATAGATAACTCACTTGATGTGTTCACGATGTGTATAACGAATTCAATTCACGTAGCGTCTCCACGTTTATCTAAACTCATCTATTCTTATCCCTTGAATATTGCGTCCCTTCTTAGATTGACCCAGTGAACGGTGCGTCACGTGATATAAAGCACCAATGAACGGTGTACATAGCTCTATCACGATGTGACGTGGTCATTTGACCTAATGGACGATGTTTTACGTATTACCTATTTGGAAACGATTAGTGGGTTTAACGGTTCTAACGTATCGTGAAACGTAAGGTAATTGTGTTTTTGTATGTTGTAAATTTCCTTCTATTGCTACGCCCCTCTTATTATTTACTGTCGATTGGGGACACTTATAGATGAATTTCCGATTTCTTCTCAATGTATTACCGTGTTCATTTCGTATACTGTAATCCCTCCTACTAGTGTTACTCGTGTCTACAATTTGACCTCTTTTCCAATCATTGTTTTGATCTCGGTACCTGACTTTGTCTCCTTTTTGTTATACCGGTTGTTCCTTGCCCGCCTTTTTGTCAAAATATTTCTTTTGTGTCGTTTGTCTCCCTTCCATTTCATTTAGCTTAGATGTTTGTACTGTAGGTTTGAGTTGATTGTTTAACACTGGAAGCCGAGACCGTAATCATCTCGACATCAATAGCTGAGCTGGCGATGCCCCTATCCCTTCTAAAGTTGTGTTTCTATAATTCAACATGGCTATGTCAATGTCAGTATTATCTTTGAAGCACTTCTTGATCATGCGCTTGCATGTCTGGACATATCGTTCAGCTTGGCAGTTACTTTGGGCGTGCATAGGATTCGTAAAGACTGATTGGAATCCGAACAACTTAGGAAACTCTTGAAACTCACCACTCGAAAATTGGGGACCATTGTCTGACACAACATATCTTGGAATCCCATACCGTGCAAAAGTTTGCTTTAAAACACTTATAACAGCTTTACTTGTCGTTGCGAACAATTCTATAATCTCAGGAAACTTAGAGTAATAGTCGACAATGATTATGTAGTTTTTTTCATTAACATGGAACAAGTCTATCCCCACTTTGTGGAATGGCACATCTGGTATATCATGACTTATTAAAGGTTCTTTAGACGGCATGTTCCTAAATTGTTGGCAGACATTACACCGCAGGACAACGTTTTCTAATGTGCTCATTAATCCTGGCCAAAACACTGTGTCCCGAGCCAATTGTTTACTTTTTACCACGCCCAAATGGGCCTCGTGTAGCCTCACCAACATCTCTTTATGCATGGATTTAGGTATAATGATCTGTTCACCTCTTAACATCAGGTCATCAGATGTGGTAATTTCATCCTTAAACCTAAAAAATGCTTGAACATCAGTGTCTAGTAACTTGTTATTTATGGGCCAACCCTGTATTGTTAGGTCGCGTACCTTCATTAGTGTTTTGTCTAGTTTTGTTTGAATTATAATGTCCTGGATGATATCAGCATTACTATCAACTGCTGCCACAGAAATGTCTTTGTCGTATAGGTCGTCCGGATTTACATTGGACGTATGGGCTCTTGACAAGGTGTCTGCAAAAAACAAATCCGTACCCTTCAAATATGTCACTACAATGTTATAATTTTGTAATCTCATCCGCATGGGTTGCATGCGGGCGGACAACGAGTGTATCGGTTTTAGCATTATGGCTACCAAAGGTTTGTGATCTGTTACGACAGTAATTTCGTTTCCATAAATGTAGTCATGAAATTTATGACATCCGAAACATATGGCTAAGAGCTCCTTTTCGATCACGGCATAACTCACTTGAGTTTTGTCTAAAGCTTTGGACGCCATAGCCACAGGCAAGTTGTTTTGAAAAAGTGTTGCACCTAAACCAAACTTTGATGCGTCAACCTGTAGCACAATATGTTCTTTACCGTTAACAAATTTCAAAACAGGCGCAGTCATCAATAAATGTTTCAGTTTCACAAAAGCTTCTTCATGTCTTTCTTCCCAATGCCAACATACGTTTTTCTTTAATATTTCTCTTAATGGCTTAGTTATGTTTGCCATGTTTGGTATAAATTTATTTACATAACCAATCATGCCCAAAAACCGTTGCAACGCCGGTTTATCAGTGGGACTGGGCATGTCCACAATGGCCTGGACCCTATCTTCGTTAGGTTTAATACCCTCTGAGGTAATTACATGACCTACGTAATTTACAGATTCTCTGCAAATTTTCGACTTCTTGGGGTTCAGTTTCAGGTTTACATGAGCTGCCCTTTGCAATACCGCCTCTAAGCGTGTATTGTGTTCTTCTATCGTACTCCCGTGTATCAGAATGTCGTCGGTCACGACATGAACTCCAGGTAATCCCATCAGGATATTATTCATTTCCTGTATGAAGATGTCCCCAGCTGTCTTAATGCCAAATGGGAGTCGAGTAAACCTAAATCTACCCCATGGGGTGTTGAAGGTACATAGCCTGGAACTGTTGTCGTCTAACTCAATTTGCCAGTACCCGCTATTTGCGTCCAACACCGAAAAAATACCTGGCCCCATGTATAGTTGCAATTACTTCTTCCACTGTTCTAACTGGATAAGGGCCTCGTAGAATTGCTTTGTTTAAATTTGTGGGATCTAGACAAATTCTTAATTTATTAGGCTTACGTACAATAGTCATTGAATTCACCCAAGGAGTAGGCTCATCCTGTTTGACTATGACCCCTAACTCTAACATGCGTTTTAATTCTTTCTTTACATCATCAATAATTGCCAGTGGGATTCGACGTGGAGGGTCAATGACAGGAATGATACTTTCATCAATGTAAATTTGGGTATTTACTTTAATTAAACCGAGACCTTTAAATACTGTTGAATATTTTCTTACCAATTCTTGTGCTGGCCTGTCACCTTCCACGGTATCTACGACGTTCAGGCGTGCTAGCAATCCTAATTCTACACACGACTGTTTCCCTAGTATGGCACAACCGGCATCTGTGACTTGGAATTTTAACCTGTGACCATTGACATCCAGAGTAACCTCGCCTTGAGGTCGAATTCTATGACCGCCGTATGTCACTAGATGACACCTGGAAGGGCTTAAACAAACATTACGCATTGTGTTGCACATCCTTAATGGTAAAATATTCGCCTCCGACCCAGTGTCTAATTTGAATCGGATTACCTGTCCATGTACCTCAAATGATGAGTACCATAACTCACTGTTCATCACATCACTTGTACACAATGTGCCTACAAACAAGTCAACATCATCGTCGCTCTCCGATTTTGAATGAGATTGTTGATCAGTGTTGTCATTCGCGACGTCAATCTCGTACACAGGTGCGCCTCTCATCGAGTCACGTTGCATTCGACATACCTTGATGAAATGTCCGATCTTATGGCATCCCATGCACTCTTTTCCCCGTGCTGGACACGTCCCCTTGGCATGGCCGTATCCACAACGGCCACATTTGTTACTTGACTCCCGAGTTGCTGGTCGCCCTCGACTTGTTGTTTGGTGTAACCAAGGTGACGCGCCTCTTGATGTCCGTTCGCCTCCACTGTACCTTGTCATGACCGTGTCGACTGGTTGATCCTCCTTTGGCGTGACTTGAGCAGACTTATTTTCGCTTAACTGACATAGTTGAATGCATTCTTCGACTGTGAGGTTGGGCGATTGTAACAGCTTGTTGCGTAACGTATTGTCTTTTACACCGCAGACAATCCTGTCACACAGTAACGATGATTCCAGTTGACCGTAGCAACAGTATTCGATCCTGTGTTTTAATTCCCTAATGTAGGAATCCATACATTCGTGCGATTGGTTAAATGAGTTAAATTCGTACCGTACGACGGTGATGTTTGTCTTCCCCTCGCAATAATGCGTGAAGGCGGCTATGAGTGGGGCGATCTTGTCTCTTTCAGTGATTTCCGTCGTGAATGTTCTGTATATTTTCTGTGCCTCTGCGCCTGCGACATGCAGAAATACGCAGCATTGCACTTTCCCCGCTTTCGATGAGATACCTGCTGCTATGGCGTAAATTTCATAGGATTGCAACCATTGTCTCCAGTTGATTGCCATTTTCTCATCCAGGTTCAACGGACCTGGAGGTTTCAATCCGTGCAACGCCATTGTTCTTCCTTACAATCTGACACCATGTGAAAGACGTATCAACACCTTGAGTCTTGTTATGTAACTGACTTTATTTACCTTAGTTCTCTCTGACGTCATCCGGTATTACATTGGGTGTGTTCGGGTAGTCACATATCTTACATCTAACTGCTTTCGCTGGAAGATAGTAATTCTTTTGCCTCTATCTTCCAGGATACGCAATGAGTCACCACAATCGGCTCATTAATCTCTACACCTGCGCCCTGGCTCCACGGACATGGCAGAATAAGGCGGCGCATGTGCAATTGTATCTTGAATTCTGTAACAAGCACAAGTTACTCCCGAGCTCTCCGTCTACCTATGATCTTCTGTCGTTCTTGCTATTCTTGTCTGACAGGCTGAAATCGCCAGGTGCAGTGCTGAATTATTTCAGTTCAGTAAAAGTGTGGGTGCTAGGTACTTCAGGCGTTGGCTCGGCCTTCGAAGCGCCGGAGCTTAGAACCTTCAAGAGGGGTATTCTGAAAGTTTCAAAGCATGTAGTCTCTAGAGCGACCCCCGTTAGCCCCCGAGATTTCAAGGCCATTATAGTGGCGTTAACAAACATGTCCCCTAGGCCGCATGTAATTATTGTTGCTCTCCTGATCGCCTACTTCACACTGATTAGGCAGTCGAACATTGCCAATCTCTCCTCTGGAGCAACAGGCTCCCCACATGTACTCAAGGGTAACGATATCAGACGTCGGAGGGGGTCACTCACAGTAACCTTGAGGTCTTCCAAGACGAGGACCACCTCTGACCCCCGGGTGGTGTTCCGGCTGCCGGCCATACCGGGTTCCCCCTGCTGCCCTGTGACTGCTTGGGCTAACTACACTGGAGTAGTAACCCCGACGCCCGAGTCCCCAGCATTCCTCTTGGCTGACGGTACGCAGCTCACGCTGTCGACTCTTACTAGAGCCCTCAGGGTAGCGTCATACACGGCCTTCGGGGTCGATAAGGGTTTGACATTGCACGGACTCAGGCGAGGGGCAGCTCAGGCGTGTCAGGGTTCTGGCCTAACCTTGGACCAGTTAATGGCGGCAGGAACGTGGCGTAGCTCGGCGGTCCACTCCTACTTGAAGGCCTTTCATATCTTGGCAGCTCCCGCAGCGCTCAGAACTTTATTGGTTTGAGCGCTGTTCGGGAGCTGTTCGGGTATTTACGTACTATCTATCTCGTTAACATGTTTATTTTCAGCCTTGGTATTGAACTACGAATTTTTGTGACTTAACTTGATCTATGATGACCCTGACTTTGATTGAACGATTTTTACTCAAGAGGCCTCTGTCGCCGCCAAGCATTGTACACGAATGATCACAAACGATATGCAGCTCATTCATCGTGAGCATTATTCTAACATGTCTGACTCTGTGCCTCCTGGCATCCGAGATTTGTTTAACTTGGGCAGATTCATTATTAAATCTGTCCAAATAATTTATATAAATGTGTTGTCTTGGTGTCTCGTTGGTGAATTGGGGATGTTGGCCTGCTAACATCTGTAATTCGCCAACGAGACGTCAGGTGGATCCTGGGTCAAGCCGCGCCTTCGTCACTCGCCCACCGATTCCCGAGCCGGCAACAACTAATTTCACCCTCCCACCCACCCCAAGATAACTACTTGAAAAGGGGTTTGAGCGCTGTTCGGGAGCTGTTCGGGTATTTACGTACTATCTATCTCGTTAACATGTTTATTTTCAGCCTTGGTATTGAACTACGAATTTTTGTGACTTAACTTGATCTATGATGACCCTGACTTTGATTGAACGATTTTTACTCAAGAGGCCTCTGTCGCTGCCAAGCATTGTACACGAATGATCACAAATGATATGCAGCTCATTCATCGTGAGCATTATTCTAACATGTCTGATTCTGTGCCTCCTGGCATCCGAGATTTGTTTAACTTGGGCAGATTCATTATTAAATCTGTCCAAATAATTTATATAAATGTGTTGTCTTGGTGTCTCGTTGGTGAATTTGTGGTGTCTTTATAGG
>CM059191.1:12895900-12936644 GCA_030323885.1 Branchipolynoe longqiensis
TACACTCACGGTCGCCATTCGGAGCCTCACTTCTGTTTATTTGTTTCTGAAGCAGGAGAAAGTCCAATTGGAAATGAATGATTTTCGTCATTGTACTACTATTCCTTTCATTATCCTAGAAATTTCGAGCGCCAGGCTAAGTATCAACAAACATCAATGTTGTAGGCCATTGATTTGACTCAGCTGGGAAGCAAACCCACGGCCTCCAGTATGGAATGTGAGAGCCCTTCTGATTCCTCCATCTGATGTTTGTTCTCACTACTCACCTATGCCTACCAGTGTCACAGGAAGTCATTAGTTTGAGGATTGAACCCGCGACCTTCAATAGAGGAAACAATTGCTTTACTAATTCGGCCATCCAGTCCAGTTTATTTATTTATTTATTGGTACATTTGCTGATTAAGCAGGGGAAATTTCAATCACAACCAACTTTCATTCCACTGCTCCTTGTCCTATCCTAGTAATGCCCAATGCCAGGCTAGGTACCAACAAGTATTAATTTTTAAGTTTCATAGCAAAAGCATAACAAATGCATTTGACTAGTGCTGCCCAGCGGTGAAAACAAGTGTTAACACACTTATCCGTTATGAGCAGGGTAAATAAATTCATCACACAAAAACAAGTATATATATATCCAACAAAAAAAAGAAACAACCAAAGATAAAAATGCAGTAGAGTAGATTGATGAGATGATTCTGAAACTCAAGCCTAGCAGTTCAATATGGCTTTTTCTTCGCTGCGTTTGGTCACGTGACTTAGGTACGTCACTGGGGCGGAACCTGGAGCTGCGACGCCAGTCCATTACGCCTGACCACAGCCCAGGGTATGTGTCTCCAGCCATCTCTACAGCCGAGCTCCAGTCCATCATACACTCATCGCTGGCGGGGAACCTCTGCTACCACACATCCAAGCCCAGGAGATGCTTCGTAGATGTGAGTATATATAGTATAGTTAATATATATCCTCTGGTGCGACTGATGCTAGCCTACATCCGGTGGAGGTAAGGAGGCCGTAGTTGGCGCCACTGGTACAGTCTTGGGTCTTATGGAGTATAGTAATGATAATTGCCTTATGTAGCTTTATACTTGCATAATGCGTTATATATCACAAATTCTCGGGCAGAAATTACAATAAGCGCGCTGCGAGTTAGGGTTTGGGCCAGTGGTGGCCCCACCCTTCCCAGGATGGAGGGAACGGAGCAAATACACAGTGCTTAATACTTGCTAATACATGGATAATAATAATATTAAATTCCCTTCCACCCCTTTTATATCGCATAATGCTTATACATCACATAATATAAGTCACCAGACGGGATGGCCGAATGAATTAGAGCGTCCGTCTCCCGTGCTGGTAGATCGTGGGGTCGTGGGTTCGAACCCCGGTCGAGTCAAACCAATGACTTTAAAATTGATACTTGTTGCTTCCTAGCCCGGCGCTTGGCATTATTAGGACAGGGCAAGGACTGGTGTGCTCAGTGTCAGGATAATGTGACTGAGTGGGATACCAGGTCATGGTGCCGGCGGCCTGGTTTCCCAGTGGGACAGCACTATAAAGTCGCCATGAGCACGCACTGTCACAAGTCGGTACCCGTCCTGATATGACCTTAGATGTTGCTAGGCCGTAAAACAACAACAAACAAACAATATAAGTCACCCATTGGTCACAATTTCCAAACTGTTTTTGATTCGGTGCATTTCCACCTTCCAACCCTCTCTGCCCAGGTGGCCCGGCCCGGCCAACCGCCTACTGATTGGCTCCAGTGTTCCCCAGCCAGTCTGCTATCGGTACTAACCCCCCCCCCCCCCTCCACTGGCCTACGCCTCCTCACTTCCGGCCTGAGATAACTTCCCACCCACAACCCAACCATTTTCTTCTTCCCTTTAAACTGTCCTTCTATTTTGACATTTGCCTTAAGGGTTGTCTTGGGTTTCACCCATACATTCCATTAAATCTTCTTTTTAACTGCATTTACCACATTCTTCTTGGTCATTTGCCAAATCATACCAAATCGGGTATCAAATTGCATTTTGAGAAAAATGATTTAACATATTCATATTCCTTAAAAGCTGCATAAAAATCGATAAAAGCATTAACATTTCGAAACCAAAACAAGTATCTAGATTTCATCCATAATATCTAACTTAGATACTGATGCACTTATTATAAATTTGTTGCTAAATAGAAGGACATGCTCAGTCAATTGAATACAAACCTGTTACTGCTGAAGCCTAATCGTGTTAGAGGTTTTGCACGCTTGCCAAAATTCATTTCTGCACGTTTGCGCTTCAAATATCTCCAAAGTTAGCCATTTCAAATAAGAATTGCTGAGGTAGATCATAACCATCAACATAATATATTTATCTCAGAAAATGACAGACTCTCAAAATCCCCAACCCCCAAAATACAGTGTTTGTAAATGGCACTCAGCCTTCTGCTTCACCTCGCTCTATAACTCTGACAAATGGGGAGGGGGTGGGGGGGGGGGTGGAGGGCAGGCAGGAAGCATCTTGTGGTGTCTGCTTAGAAACAGAACTCTCAACCTCCCGGCAACTCAAAGCGGTGTTGACCCAATATGAAGGGCGCAAGCTTCCCGTGCGGAAGGTCGGGACTTCAATTCCCAGCCGAGTCAAACCAATCAGTTAGACAAGTACTATTTGTCGGTATGTAGCCTCGCGCTCTGAATTATTAGAATAAGGAAGGACTGGTATGCTCAGTATCAGGATAATGTGACTGAGTGGGGTATGACATCATGGTGTCGGTATTGGTGACTGACTCGTTACTGCATATTATGTTTAAAGTCGCAAGACCTTGAATTGAACAATCACTGAATCGGTCACAATATGGGTTTGAGAACATTTTTGGTCAACTTTGAGATTAAGGTTAAAATAATCTTCACGAGTACAACCCCCAACTCGCCAAATCAAATGTACAGGTATTCTGGACCAACAGTGACATTTGCTACCGCCACAGGTATGGAGGCGGCCAGTAGGATCTGCGTAACCTTGTGCTTACCCCGCCATACGCCAGTAACTGGTTCACTGCATCACATCCATACAAGAAGGACCAGTGTAGCCTAGCCGGCACCTGTCAGAGCTGCCCGCCAGGTGGCATTGGGGGCCCAGGTTAGTTGACAGTGTTCCCATCAGGTGGCAGGACCATCTCAACTCTGCACCGTGAGCAGATCGAAGCTGTGTCGATGTATATCGGGGCGGGAATGTCTATATTTAGACAGCCGGACACCAATATTGGCCTGCATTTTTGGGGGTTTACGGCCTACCAACATCTAGTTTCATATTGTGAAAGGGCTAGCTCTATAATTGCATTGGAACGGTTGGAGTTTGGGTGACGTGTGAGTTATTGAAGATGTTACCAACATCTGAGACCAGATTTGGGTTGGTCGTTGGGGTTTTTATGCCGTGTCAACATATACGGTCATATCAGGACGGGTACTGACTTGTGACAGTGTGAACTCCTGGCAACTTTATAGTGCTGCCCCACTGGAAGACTGGGCTGCCAGCACCATGTCATGATATCCCACTCAGTTATATTATCCTGACACTGAGCAACCAATGCTTGCCATATCCTACTAATGTCAAGCGACTAATATGAAGAGACAAATATCAAATTTCATGTAATTGGTTTGGCTCGAACAGTATTTGAACCAGTGGGTTCAAATAGTAGTAGGATCTACCAAAACGGGAGACTGACGGTCAACTCATTTGGCCATCCCGTCTGGTCTCTGAGATCATATCAGGCAGGACATGTCCCGAACTGAATGTTTGTTTCTTTGTTACGATTTACATCCTAACAACATCTAAGGGTTTGGTAGTGACTAATGAATGTGCTCACACACGATGATTGTCTAGTGCTGTACAGTGGGTATACCAGACCGACAGACCTACATATCCCTGTCATCATAATAAATAAATAAACAGTCTTTGCTCTATCCTAGTAATGTAATGCAAGGGTGTGACCAGCATATATTGTGCAAGCGCTTAGTTTGACTGGATTCGGAATTGAAACAGGGACCATTTTAGGAGCTCAAACCCTGGTATGTGTCAATGACTTAACTAGTTATACTTGTCACTACCGACCCTGACATTTGGCATTACTAGGATAGGACAAGGAGCAGTGGAATGAGGACGAGCAATTGTCTGCGATTGAAATTACCCTTGCTTAATCAATGAATGTACACAACAAAAGAAATGCTCGTACACAAGAAGTCTCAACTGGATGCGGTGATGAAATCGGTAGAGTGTAGGCCTCCCATGCGGGAGATCGATTCCCGGTCGAGCCAGACTGATGACTAAGACAATTGATACTTGTTACTTCCTAGCTTGGTGCTCGGTATTAATAGGATAGGACAAGGACTTGTTAGCTCCACGTCAGGATAATGGGACTGAGTCGGATATCAGGTCATTGTGCCTGCTGCCTGATTTCGGGGTGGGACAGCACTATTAAGTTCCCATGTGTGTGCACTGTTACAAGTCGGTACCATCCTGATATGACCTTAGATGTTGCCATAACGTAAACTCCAACAAACAACATAGTCAACCTGGGAGGATAATGATTTTGAAATTGATCAAAGGCAAAAATTAGTGAGCAACAACAAAACCAGAAAGCCTCAATTAGTAAAATGTCAATCTTGTTTTATTTAATGACGCCTCTAGGGTGCATAGATTTTTTTCATTGGTTATTGGATGTCTAACGTGGTCATTCTGACATATTTCTTTGGAGGAAGCCTGCTGCTGCCACATAGCTACTGCTACTCTTTCCGATAAGTAGCAAGTTATATGCACTTTCCCACAGACAGGACAGCACTTACCACAGCCTTTGATGAACAAGTTATGGACCACTGGTTGGAATGTAAAATATCCCAAACTGCAAATGGGTCCACTGAGCAGGATCGAACGGATGACACACACCTTCACAGATGGACACTCTACCGCCTGAGTTACGTCCCGCTCCACCAACAAACTACTAAGTCTAATTCGCATTGGCGCCTCTCCAAGCTTGCTGCAGTGTCTCCCAGGTGGCGCCACGGGTGTGTTGGTAAACACTTCCGCGTGAGGCCTGACTCCTCTATGGAAGCCGCCTGTGTTTGTCAAAGTCTCTCACCTCACCACTTGCTCATGCCCCAGCCGTTTCTGTGTGCCTGACACGGGCATGCACACCAGGACTGGGCCTGTGTAGAGTACCTGCAGGATGCTTACATCAACCACGGAGCAGGGATAGACCCGGACAGAAAGGCGCAGGACAGAAAGCCGGAAGAGAGGACACACTGTTTACTACTCCTGTCTTTGGCTACAACCTCGCCGGCGGATAGAGAGAGAGAGAGAGGAGAGAGAGCTGGAGACCCTGTGATTGCTCTTGGGTGAAGGGAGGTACAATCGCACCACATGTGTATGTGTGTCCACGCTGTTGGCATATGTGAGCAGATAACGTAGTGTGCGTGCGCATGTGCGCTGAATTGTGGGTAGAATTGATCCAGCCGAGTTGCGCTGCGTTTGGAACCCCCTTACTCCCCTCCCCATTCCATGCCGCGATCCTCATCAGCATCAACGAATCAGCCCCAGTCCCCACTTCAGTTATCCATGCATACACACACACAACACACACGCACATAAACACAACGGTGACCGGGGGCCCTGCGCACGTTGGACTCAATTGCATTCGGAGCAATTTCATGCATCATCAGGTATTTAGGTCAGTGGTGCTGACTGAGTGGCTCAACCGGTCCTGTGGCTAGGATGCTAAAAATAGCTGTGTAGTGGAGAGGATGCTAGCTCGATCTACATGGAGAGATCCAGAAAGAAGAACTGTTGAGAGGAGCCACATATGCAATCATATTAGCTTCAACCTCGCTTCAATCAGTTGTGAGTAGCTCGGAGCATCTGCCAACAGCTGTGAGCATCTTCGAGTTGTTGTGAGTCATCTGTAGATGGACCTAAGCAGCTGTCACCAACTACAACAAACTCTGGGCAGAATTCAGCAAGGCTGAGCAAGTTTGAGCAGCTGTGAGAAACTGCCAACAGCTCTGAGCAGCTGCGAGTAGCTGTGAGCAGGGGTGACCAGATATCAGCATCAGTGAACATCTGTGAGCAGCTGTGAGCAGCTGTGAGCAGATGTAAGTGGACCTGAACAGCTGTCACCCTTCAACAAGTTCTGGCCAAATGTCAGCAAGTGTGAGCAAGTGTGAGCAGTTCAGAGTAACTGTGACTATCTCTGAGCATCCATGAGCTAAGTAGAGCAGCTCGGACAGCCTCTGAGACATTCAGAACAGCTATTAGTGGATGAGCTTCAGGCCGGGATCAAATCGCTCTCAGCGAGGATAATTTGTCCCGCCATTTATTTGGAAATCCATCACAGGAGAGCGTCGGCTCCAGCAACCCCCCTCCCGCCACACACAAATACACACGCCACCTCCCTCCCACTCCCTCCCCACACACATACATGCTCCCTCCCCCTCGCGCCCCCACACACGCCCTCCCCCCTCCCCCTACCACCTTTCCCACACACACACACACACGCCTCCGCCCCACACCTCCCTTCTCACCACCACACTCATACACATATCCCTGTCCCTCGCTCCCTCCCTCCCACCATCTCTGAACCGGAGCTATAGAGAGACTACAAACGCCGCCTTCTGCAGTTGCTGACATCTGACCTAATCAGCTCTTGGCCAAGGTGGAGCTTTCGGGCTATCACTACTGTCACTCTGCTTACTTACTTACTGTCAAAACCTCCGAAAACCGGACAGAGGCGGTTAATTAAACCAAAATCAGGCGGCCTCCACACATAATACGGAAGTAGCCACTCCACCCAATCAGGTGTGAAAGACTGTGATACGCGAAGGACAAGGGTAATACTCCAGGTGTTGCATCCATGTTCGCCTACAGAGCAGATGGAGAAGGTGGAGGAGGAGGAGGAGGAGGGGGAGGAACGCCGCACCCTGAGGGGAACCAAGCAACCGAAACACAAGCAACCATGGGCAGGCCACTGGGAGACCCAAACAAGAAGAAGAAGAAGGTAGGCCAACTGTCTAATGGTGAAAACAATTACATTCAGACTTATCCTTGCTAGGCGGTATAAATAAATCTCAAAGAAGAAAAAGAACAAGAAAAAGAAAGAAGAAGTTAGACGGAGGGTCTATCCATTGCTCAATAACAACATGCACTGTCAGTCAGGGCACAAGTACACATTCCTTTATGATATATCACCCAATTTCTAAGCCTTCAAATTGTCTTGTCGATTGTCAAAGGTGTATAAGGGGGCTTTCCCTGTTTGTCAGTTTACCTTGTCATGTTAATTTCTTTTTGTATTTCAATTTATTTTATTCACTTTGTGTCTTATGGTTAATTAGGTTATTTTCAAATGGAATAACAAATAAAGCTCTTTTAAAAAAAATTTTTTTTTGGATAGAATGTTGATCAAACAGGGGATATTTGAATCACTGATAATTGGTCTTCTCCATTCCGCTGCTCCTTGCCTTATCCTAGTAATGTGTAATGTGAACCTAGGCTCAATTCGTTAAGTCATTGGCTTGAAGTGTCCTGGACCAGCTCTTTTGGTAGGTCATGGGGTTTAAAACCCCATGACCTACCAAGAGAGCAGGTGGGTGCTCAACTCACATGACTTTCCTTTGGAACATTTCAACTGAGTTGGATCACCCTAACTCTGGTCTAAATGCATCTACATATACCCATGATAATTCTTCCGTTATCTGATTAAGTCAAACAGAGATAGAGACAAGTATGGGGTATGAGCTGGGAGTAACTTAGACTTAGACCCCAACTCGCTTATTTAAAAATAAATTTCCTCAGAGCGAGTGGACGATTGGCCCCACGCAGGGGAGGAGCGATGCATGCTGGTACCCCGCCCCCACCCAGGACCGGGGGGGGGGGGGAGAGGAATGCAGGACACATGCATTAATACACGCAATACAGGGTTCATCACTATCCGTTTACATCAGGGTGAATATAATGCCTGGTACACACCTACCGTATATGATTCGCGCACTAAAACTCGCGACTCGACCCGACCCGCTTAAAACTGAAAACGGGCCGATTAATTTTTCGAATCGCGACTCGCAATCGTAATCGGCCCGTCTTAGCCCTAAAACTGAGTTTTTAGTCGCGAATCGCAATGGCTAGGTGTGCATGGGGAGCGCACACCTAGCGATTTTTGTGCACGAAACGGGCAGTTTTAGATCGTATATGGTAGGTGGGTGCGCACAAATGGTAGGTGTGTACTAGGCATAAGTGTATGTACAAGAACAGGGATGTTGTCTTTACCTTGTCTTAGTAAAGCACTCAGATATATTTCAGAACCTGCAATATGACGATCGCAGGATCTGTAGAAATGGAACAACTTAATATGGCATTTTAGTGTGATTAGACAAAAGAAGACCAGTATGCAAAAAAACACACGTGGGGATTCATTCAGATTAAGTTGCATAATCCGATGGATTTATGTTTCTACAATATTTGTAAGAACCTATATATCAGAGTTATTAGCCTATGGACATTTGAAGTATGGTTAGAAATAGCTAATCATGAAGTTATTTGAAGTGGAAAAATGCTAAGTACATGTTGTGAGCACCCTGAAATACTGGACATTGTTTACCTTTATGACCTGGAGCCATGCCAGGTTCTATTGCATTTGTGTTCTCTGCAATGGCTTATTCATCCTGTCCATAACGAATAAGTTGCATCACAGCTTCTTTTCATGGCTGAACAAGAATAGTCTCAATTTGGTAGTTGCCTTGTCATCTTAGCTGTTAGTGGCTAGCCTTAGTTATGCTAGGGTTTCTTTGGTGCCACGTTTGTGACATTTTTGTTCACATTGCCATAATAGTCCCTGTATTCAGCACTACATCTTTAATCAGCTGACAATCAGCTGACACTATCATATATTGGTAACTAGATATGCGATTTGGTTTTGACAAGTTTATGGGTTAATCCGACTATGTGCCCTTTATCTCAAGCCTATATGGAGATACATACTTATTAAAATGCATTCCTTATTTCTCCATACAGTAAAATCTCAATCAGAAAACATAGAATATTATGATAACACCATAAATGGCTGCTGCACACCATATTCAATGTCCAATGTTAATCTGAAAATATTAAAATAACACACAATAATATACCGCTGCGGCAGTGTCTTAGCAACGTTACGTACCTGTGTGTTTGTTAATTGCGGTAATTAAAATTAGATCTATATTTACTTGAAATAGGACTACCGTCAGTAAATACTCATTCAGTTAAATAACTACCTAGATATACACACGCCAAGAAAGATTTATCCTATAGGTCATTAGTAGAGATTTTGTAATATTTTCTATTACATGCAAATGTTACCATGAACGTTCAATTGTCTGTGGCATACAATTGGTTGGTTGGTTGTTGGAGCTTTACGTCCTGGCAACATCTAAGGTCATATCAGTATGACACGTATCGACTTGTGACAGTGCGCATTCATGCAACTTTGATTGTGCTGCCCCACTGTGAGACCAGGCTGCCAGAACCATGACCTGGTATCCCACTCAGTCACATTTCCCTGATACTAAGCCAACCAGTCGTTGCCTCATTCTACTAATGCCGAGTACCTGGCTAGGAAGCGACAAATATACACTTTTAAGTAATCGGTTTGAATCAACCAGGGTTTTAAACCATGGGTTCGAACCCCACGATATACCAAAACGGGAGACGGACGCTCAACTCATTCGGTCATCCTGTCTGGTATATAGGAAATTGAAACTTATAATATTTATGTTGTATATACATATGTGTGTTATGTATGTATATATATGTGTGTGTTACTCATAAGTCATATTGACTGAATATTAAGTTATATATGGATGGTGATGAATCTGTTATTGCATGTAGTAATAATGTCTGGCGGTCTATTAGTACTTGTTACCTCCCCCGCACCTTGGTGGATTGGGGGGGGGGCACCATGCACTGGGATTATACCCCTCTGTGTCCACACCATTGAACCCTCTCACATATGTGCTCTATAACCCGTTACACAAACATAAACTAGGACACTAGACCTCACAGTTGAACTTGCGGGCTCTGGAACCAAGAACGTCCGCAGATATTTGTGGGCATGGATTGAGAGAAAGTACGGATGTAGTTCCTCGCCTAGCTGCGGTGCCACCGGTGATTGGTGATGGCCGCGTCTATGCAGTCACTGACAGCTGGATTGTTAACTTATATATCCATACATACACTGTGGTATAAACACCAACTCCTGTCTGCTGACACTCCGGTACATTCACAGTTAGTCGGGTTTAGAGACTATGGTATAAACACCAACTCCTGTCTGCTGACACTCCGGTGCATTCACAGTTAGTCAGGTTCAGACACTATGGTATAAACACCAACTCCTGTCTGCTGACACTCCGGTGCATTCACAGTTATTCGGGTTCAGACACTATGGTATAAACACCAACTCCTGTCTGCTGACACTCCGGTGCATTCACAGTTAGTCGCATTCAGACACTATGGCATAAACACCAACTCCTGTCTGCTGACACTCCAGTGCATTCACAGCTAGTCGGGTTCAGATTACGGCACTGTGTTACATAATATGACGAACCGGCCCACATTAGGTAATCGGTTGCCGCCATCTGTAGGTGATCGGGTGACAATGACCGTAGCTGCAGTGATGCATTGTGGGTGACCTCGTTTGCTGTGATGAACATAGTGAGATTGGATTAGTATGCTGCAATTCAGTGATTCAGACACCCTTGCAGTACTTGGCTCGCCATTGCTCTCCTTCTCCTGTCCTTCCCCTCATACCTTCATACCATGGCGCCCCTTCTCCTTCACCTCTGTTCTTATATTGTCTCTACTTCCCTTCTCCTCCCAGTCTGCTTCCCTCCTTCCCTTCCCATCCTCCTTCTTCCCGCATCGTCCTCTTTCTCACATTTCTTCTCTTTCTCCTCTTCTTCTATTTCTGCTCTTACTACTCTTTCTCTTATTTCTCCCCTCTTTCCTCTTCCTCCTCTGCCTCCTCTTCTCCCATTCCTCCTTGTTCTTTGTCTCATCTCCCAACATATCTTCCTATTATTCCTCGTTGTATTCGTTGTCCTCTTCCTACTCTTCCTCATCTCCCTCCACTCCATCCATCCTCTTCCCACACTTCATACTCATTGTCTTCCATATCCTATTCTTCCTCTTCCTACAGTTTCCCATCTAGTTCCATTTCCATCTCGTTCTCCTCTGCCTCTTATTTCTTCACTCGCTCCTCTTTTTGCTCTTCCTACTCTTCCTTGTCTCCCTCCACTCCTTCCTCCTCGTCTCCTTCTTCATCCTCTTCGTCTTCTAGCTCTCCTTCCTCACTTGCTCCACTTGCTACTACTATTTAGCATGTACTTCTTTTCCTCCTCTCCACTCTTCCTTCTCCCATTGGTTCCTTCCACTCTTTCGCTGCTCTTCCCTACGTCCGTCCTGGTATGACCTTTGATGTTGCTAGGACGTAAAACAACAACAAACAACCCTCCCTACGTTGGACATGTATGCCTTGATCCACATCCTCTCCCTCCTAACCTCCTTCATCGGTTTCCCCTAAATGATTCTCACCGAGTAGATTCCATCCCTCCCAAGATTCCCTCCTCTTTTCCACCATCTTTACTGATACGCCTCAGTCAAGCCCCTCCACTCCAACCCTCTCTTCCCCTTCGCACCCCTCCTCCTCTTCCACACCCCTACCTCCTCCCCACCCGCTCCTCCTCCACGCCCCCTCACCCTCCTCCACACACCCTCCTTCCCCACACCCCGTCCCCCTACTGGCCACACACCCATCCTTTCCCCTCTCCCCCCCTCCAAGCCCCTTGACCAGACGGGATGGCGGAATCAGTTGAGCGTCCGCCTTCCGTTTTGTAAATCGTGGATTCGAACTCACAAGTTCTAACCCTTGTGGAGTCAAACCAATGACTTACAAATGTGTACTTGTCGGTTCCTAGCCAGGCGCTCGGCATTATTAGGAAAGGGCAAGGACTAGTTCGGTTAGTGTCAGGATAACATGACTTAGTAGTGGAGCAGCACTATAAACTCGACATGACTGCACACTCTCAAAAGTCGGTATCCATCCTGATATGACCTTAGATGTTGCCCCGATGTAAAACTCCAACAACCAACCAACCTGCCGACCCCCTCCTCCTCCACAACCACTTCCTCGTTCTGCGTACTCCCTCCCCTCCCCAGCCCGATCCTTGTCCTTCACAGCCACAACTCCTCCGCACAAACACATCCCTCCTCCTCATCCAGCATCTCACCCCACCCTCATCTTCTGCTCCATATCGCCCATATATCCTTACTTCCGGTCTGATTAGGGTAATAATCCGGCAGACGTAATTTATAGCGCGATGCCGTGATTCCCGCCACTCGGCGCGTCTCGTCTCAGGTGGTCTTCTCGCGAGAACTCTCTCTCTCTCCAGTTTGCACAGTCAGCACTTTCTCTACCGACCCACGCTTGCGACCACCTAACAACAAGAATTGGCGACCGTCCCCGCCCGTGTCTGAAAAATCACCTGTCCTCTAACTTAGTAAAATCTTAGATTTTCTTTAAACTGTTAAAAATGTGTCCGGCTAGTAGCAGCAATTCAACTTTTGTAAGCCAACAATCTGTGCAACATAGTAACTTTTGAGTCAGTTGTAAATTCTGTTTTGATTATCCCTTATGGCCAGTACACACCTACCGTTTGTGCGCACACACCTCCCGTATACGATCGAAAACTGCCCGTTTCGCGCACAAAACTCGCTAGGTGTGTGCTCCCCGCGGACACCTAGCGATTCGTGATTCGCGTATAAAACTCAGTTTTTAGGGCTAAAAGGGGCCGATTACGATTGCGATTCGTGATTCGAAAAATGAATCGGCCCGTTTTCAGTTTTAAGCGGGTCGGGTCGAGTCGCGAGTTTTAGTGCGCGAATCGTAAACGGGAGGTGTGTAGCGGCCATTAGGATGCAGCATAAACCGTACCGTGTGCCTTAGATCCAAGGACATCTTTAGCTATCTCTCTGTATTCGGTGCTGAGTCACGGGGAAATTAACCAAATGGTAGTTAGTAAATTACGTATTATGTCTACGTCATACGCCAGAACAATAACAAATACAAATAAAAACCGCCCACCCAACCCTGATTTGTGTAATCTAAAGGAGGATCACCGACTTTTATTTGTATTTGGCCTAATGGCGACAGCTCTCCCCACACTCCCACACTCTCACAACCAGAACACTCATCGATAAGAAGCTGCGTGGCTTCTCCTAGTCCTACCTGTTGGGCCTTATTTATCTCTTCAATAATTCAGGTATTCGAGATAATCAATAGTAAGCGTTTAGCTGCAAAGGCAATGGGTGCAGACGCTCTGGAAAGAACAGGTAGGATATGCCATAGACAGAGCTGAGTATCCAGTATCCCAGTCAAAACATGTCTTTACAATATACTTACTTACTTATCGTCTGCTGTTTATATATTTAGGCATATTAGCCTGTTAACCGACTCAGCCTGTCTATATGTGACCTGTGATAATAATAGTGGTAATTTGTTTAACTATGCCGATGTTGAGTCCAAAATTGATTAAGTCTGAATTTTGATGCATTTAGTGATAGAGCTTCAACTATTTTGGGTGGAAGCCTATTCCATGTCTTTGTTGCTCTATCAAGGTGAACGTTTTTCCATCTTCTCCAATTTTCTTTTTTATGTTGGTACATTAGTTGATTAAGCAGTGTACATTTCAATGCGGACAATTGTCCTTCCTCATTCCACTGCTCCTTGGCCTATCCTAGTAATGCAATGGAACAGGCTGGGCAGAGACAGGTATACATTTTAAAATCATTATATAAATGGTTAGACTATCATGACAATACATTGCACCATGCCGGACCTACAATGCTACATGTGCATCCATCTAGAAAACAGCGGAATGAGGAAGAGCAATTTTCACAATTGTTGGGTGGTTGTTGGGTGGTTGTTTACGTCCTGGCAACATCTAAGGTCATATCAGGAAGGGTACCACCTTATTAGGGAAACATTTATTACCCCCTCGTGGATTGTTCTAAGCTAATGGGTTCTGTGCCCAATGATAGGTCAAGGTTATAGTTAAACAACAATAGCGGATGTAATGTGAGGAAGTAAAGGGTGTGTCTGGTAACCTGATAGACTACATCGCCATTCCAGCCGCACGGTGCATTGTGGGATTTGTGGAAGAAAAACAAACCTGCGAGAAGCACATGGCACATGCTAATACACTGGGTGCAGCTATGAAATGTGCTAGTTTCAGCTCATCTCAGTTTTTCTTTGATACATAGAAACCAACAAAGAAAATATATGTAATAAACTAAGATGTTAATCTTGTATACAGGATTGCATTTACATCAATATAATCAGCACATGTTATGCCATGTGCATTTAGATTTAGACAAATCTGGGCACTCAGACTAGTGTTAGAGCCATAGCCAGAGTCAGTTTTACTTATTGTATTCATGTTTTTATTGATATCCTATGGTTAATGACATATGTAGAACTAGAAAATGAGTAGGGTTAAACAGATATTGGTTATAGATTTATTTGAAATAAGTTGTTGTTGACACATTTGACATTTTAATATTTAGAACAAGAATCACTTATGTCTAGTCAATGGTAAGGTAAATATCAGCCTGTAAAGTTACTGACATTGTATGTTTCTCAGCTCAAAATGCTTAATTATGGAGAGTTGTGTCTTAAACTTATTCATCATATTATTATATTGCAGCCAGGTATCCATGTTTGTTCCAAATTGTTATGTATTTTTTTATTAATTTTGAATAAAATTGAAGTTTTGCCCTATGCATATCAGCAAACTGAATGGTCATATGTCTTTGCTTTGCTGCCAGCGCCGTTTTCAGCGCATGCGAATTCGGAACGGTGATCTCGTCTATTATGACCTTGTGTAGATTGTACAATGAAAAAATAATGGAATGCACACCCGACCGGATGGCAGAATGAGAAGAGCGTCCGTCTCGAGTGTTGGTAGATCGTGGGATATGACCCCCAAGGGTTCGAACCCTGGTCGAGTGAAACCATGACTTAAACATTTACACTTGTCACTCACCTTTATCGCCATCTAGCGGCTCTTGGCCATAACCCCCTCTGACCATTGGATTCAAACCACCAGCTTCTAGCCTGGCGCTCGGCATTATTAGGATAGGGCAAGGACTGGTTGCGTCAGTGTCAGAATAATGTGACTGAGTGGGATATCAGGTCCTGGTGCTGGCGGCCTGGTCTTCCAGTGGGGCAGCACTACAGAGTCGCCATGAGTGCGCACTGTCACAAGTCGGTACCCGTCCTGATATCTCCTTAGATGATGCTAGGACGTAAAACAACAACAAAGCAAAAGTCATTCAGTCAGTTCCCAAGACCCAAACACTGCTGGCTGGATCGAACCTGCATGTTGCACGGCCTGAACCACTACACCAACACCTGAACCAACGTGTGGTGATACGTCCAGCCTTAATTTCGCCACCCCACCCCAATTAAGGACCTTCATATGCGATAACGGTTGAACAACCTGGAACCCTCACAGACGATGCCATGCTGCTCTTACTGGGCGGGGTTCGAACCCGTGTGGATGCCACTGTGGGATTTAATAAAGTTCCATATATATGAGTCGGTTGCTCCGCGTTTTGAATTAGTTAATTTCCTGAAGAGATATATGAGATTACTCGCTCACTGGGCTATTTTTGTTATTTTATCCAACTTTATTTTGTACTAGTATTGATTGAATCAAGTAAGACTCATCTCCTATTTTGTAACTTGTCCTAGTATGGGCTGACATACTGGTTTGCTCAATGGGTAAGCTCCTACCATATGTTTGTTTGATTGTTGTTGTTTTACGTCCTAGCAATATCTAATGACATACCAGGACCAACCCACCATATGCATATACTGGGTGACTGCCTATTGACACTCAAAGACATTTAATTAAATGGTGTTGTTTCATAGCCTTATGAAAAAGCATTGTTAAAGGCAATCAACATAGACCCTAAATCATCTCTTTACAAATAACATAAATAAATGTCAGCTTTCCTGAAGACGGCAGCTTAGCATTACCTTGGATGATGTTAAATATAGATGATACCATTGCATTTTACCTTTGATTTTATTATCCATTGCCACCAATTTTATGACTGATTGTAAGGCAAGATTTTATTTATACCTTCTGTAAGTGTCATTTTATACAATTTTATAATTCATTGTAAGCTTTTACATTCTGCATACACGGGATGGTTAAATAATGTTATGACGGAATTAAATCTAAACACTTCCCACTGTCACCGCTTTCTGTTCTGCTGACATGGCATTAAACGATCCCCCACTCAATCAATAATCATAGCTGTACATGTGATGCTAGTTCCAAATAATAAACTATTAATACCAGCCAATTGTAATCCACAGAGAGAAGGCAAGCCTTTATAAAGCAACATCATTTTTTGACAAAAAGTGACCCTGTTAATTAGGTCATATCAACATTTAGAGAGGCGTGACTTCGAAGAAACAGCCAGCACCAGCCAATCTTCCACGCTGAGAAGACATATTTTGTATCCGAATTTCCCTACCGACTCGCCCTATTGTTGTAGATGGACTGCAGTGAATATGCCTAAAAAGCTGTAGAAAAATCATCTTCAGAATTATCGTGTGTTTCTTCTGAAACTGATATGCCCCCAACCCGCGATTAACAGTTTCCACAGTATGGCTCCTTGGGCGCATCATTGTGAATTCCCACTGCGTCATTGTCGCTGTCAACTCAAGACTAGATGTGGTGACACTAGAAGATCTGACCTATATATTTGACCTATTTACCATACCCTCCTGATCTGGCCATTGTAACTGGTGTATGACTGCACTCTTATACTAAAGTCCCAGTCACACTATGGCTTGTGACCACTTGCGACAACTTTGAACCAAGGAACCCACAGTCACTGACAAGCTTCTTGCGACCAAAGCAATGGTCACCGACCTCACGGTGACACTTTTAGTCACAAGGAGGTTTTTAGTACAGGTGCTGCAACCTCCTTGCAACCAAAATGGTTGTAAGGAGGTCACCGATAACTGAGAACCATTTTGTGACCATTTTGTGACCACATGTGACCTCTTTGCGACCAACCTTGTTAGTGGTCACGATGTAGTTGCAAGTGGTCTCAAGCAGTACGGTGACTGGGCTATAACTACACAATGGTATTGACGTCATTAGTAAGGCATTTCAAATGTTTGCCCAACCCGAAAACCAATTGAAACCAGTGCTTTTATTTTATGCTTGCAGTATGGCTTCGTCAACCATGCCCTTGAGGTTATGATGGTGTCCAAGTTCGGTGAGGAAGTCTGGGATGATATCAGGTAGGTGTTTCTAAATAGTACCTGAGACATTCTCATCGGCAACAAATGGATTGTTTTCTATATCGTATGTTTGTCTGGGTTGTATGCGTTAACAACTCCTAATGCCATATCAGGATGGGTACCGACTTACAACGCCCACTTATCGAAACTTAATAGTGCTGCCTTACTGAGAGATCAGGCCACCAATAGCCCACTCAGTCACATACTCTGATACTGAGCAAAGCAATCGTCGCCCTATCCTACTCATGCTGATTGCCAGGGTAGCTAGTGACACGTATACATTGTGTAAGTCATTGATTTAACTTGGTTGAGGTTTGAACCAATTTCTTTTTTTTTTCTTTTTTTGTGACAAGTTTTTTATTCTGCCCATAACCTATAAGCTCCCATGAGGGTGCTTGTTTTCAACGCTGGACAGCTGTGATACTGGATTGGTCTGGTCCCGCACTCAGGAGTCTTTAGCTGATCTTTCTCGGGCCAACCTTTACGGTTTTGGGTGTTAGTAGTTTCTATATTAGTTTTTTTTTAAATTTTCAAGTTTTTTCCTAACCTGTATATGATAACTTAGCTTACTATGTACATCTACGCAGATGACATACAGGCCTGTGGGAGATCATCCCATCCTGCAATGACAACTCAAAGGGCAATGCACTCACTGCTCTTCCCTATTCGGCCATCCCATCCAATCCACTGATAGCAATGCAATGAATGTAGATTTCTGTTCTCTTTTGTCTGTAGATTACTTCATTAAACTTACATAGTCTGATGGTTTTGAGTTTCTGTCATTTTCTGACATAAATATATTACATTTATTGTCATAATCTACCTTACTTAAGTTTGAAATAACTTTGATTTTAAATGGCTAACCTTTGAGATATTCAAAATGTAAAGATGGCATATTAGTTTTGGCAACCACATCAAAACTCTGCCAACATAGGCTTATCCAGTAACAGGTTCTATTACTTTGGCCCAGTATTCCATTCCCTGTGGCAACAAATGCTTAATAAATGCATCACTATCAAAGTTAGATATCTAGAATCAAGTCTAGATAATTGGTTTCATTTTGAAAAGGTGATGCTTCATTTAAGGATGGGAAATTTCAATCGCGGGCAATAAATTGGTCTTCCACATTCCACTACTCCTTTCCCTATCCTAAACAGGAGGCAAATGCTCAACCCATTCGCCCATCTCGATACAGCATTAAAGCTGCATAGTCCGACATAGTCCGATGAAACATTAAATGTTCAAAATCATCTATATTTGATTCTACATTATTTTTGTTGTTGTTGGTCCATTAGTTGTTTAAGCAGGGGAAATTTCAGTCATAGACGACTGGTCTTCCTCATTCCACTGCTGGTCGATAGAAAGCCCGAGCCTACACTTTTACCGACCCAAGGGATTTTTAACCTCCCACACCACATAGACATGGTATGAGAGCAACCGGCCTTTGATGACGCTGTAAGTTATGCACAGCGGTGGAAATCCAAATTGGCAGAGCTGGGGGCACGGGGAATCGAACCACAGACCTTCAGATTAGGAGTCTGACCTAGAAAAAAGTCAGACACTCTAACCACTCCGCCACAGAGATTCTAACATAGACACCGATGCACTTATTAATTATTATTTGTTGCCACATAGAATCGAATACTCAGTCAATTTAATAGAACCTGTTATTGCAGAATCCTATCATGTCAGAATTGTAATGTGCTTACCAACATTAATTTCACATGTTTTTTTTAGTTGTTTAAAAAAAAAAAAAAATTTTTATTGAGGCTGTATTTATACTGTCCATAGCATATTAGCCCAGGTACCCAGGCTTGTTTTCAATGCTGGCCAGTTGTAGTGTTGGTGTTATCTTACCACACAGTAGCTGCTGATAAGGTATTTGATTGCCTGCATTTCAGTAGCAGATAGATAATTGGTTTCACTTCAAATATCTCGAAAGTTAGCCGTTTACAATAAAGGTTACTTCAGAGTAAAGTAAGATAGATTATTACAACCAGTTTAAAATATTAATCTCAGAGAAATTGACAGAAACTCAAAACAATCGGACTATGCAACCTTAAATAAGCTTGTAACATTGCATGTTCGTTATTCAAGGTGCAATGTAGAAACTATAAATAAACCCTGCCTCTTCTAAAATAAACTTTGCTCCACTTCATTTTGTCATTTAATTCGATGGAATGACGTTAGAAAGCAGGTTTTTTTTACAGAGGACAAGCAATTTCCAGGCAATCTTCCTTATTGGGGTAAAATGATAATACAGTGGAAAATGGCTTCCAACGCAAGCTTATCATGTGTGACATTAATTTCCTGTCATGGAGAGCAGTGACTACAAACATCAATAGTGAAATTTGCTGGAGATAGATCTGACATGAAGATATTTCCAACGGCATCAAACTATAACTTGTCTAGGAATGTTTATTTAGGAATTAATATTCCAAGGTGAACATGATACAAACAATTACACTGCATACATACTGGCTTGTAGTAGGATATTTCAATATTAAATGTATCCTTTCAGAAGGACATCACCTACATCCAATAAGTCCACACCACCTGCATATATACTGGCTTGTAGTAGGGTATATCAGCATTAAATGTGTGCTTACAGAAGGACATCACCTACATCCAATAAGTCCACACCACCTGCATATATACAGGTTTCTAGTAGGATATATCAGCATTAAATGTGTGCCTTCAGAAGGAGATCACCTGCATCCAATAAGTCCACACCACCTGCATATATACAGGTTTCTAGTAGGATATATCAGTATTAAATGTGTCCTTACAAAAGGACACCACCTGCATATATCATGGCTTGTAGTAGGATATATCAACATACAATTTGTGCTTACAGAAGGACATGCAGTAAGTCCACACCATCTGAATGCAGACAATATATCTGGTTAAACAAACAAAGTTTGTTCTCCTTTTTCTCTTAGCTGTGCTGATTAATGCACTTCTAAACAACCTTAGAGCATTCTGAACAAATGCATATTTGCAGATTTATTTGAACGGACCACTACATGGACCCAGTGGAGGGGAAGCCCAATGGGCGTGTGGAACTTACTGATTACCCAAATGCAGTGATGAAAAGATAGGTGGCGATCTGAATTTTGTAAAAGATATATTTTTGTTATAGACAATGTGCGGTTGTACATTTCATGAAGGCTGCCTGCAAAAGTGTTGAAGTGCTGCTGGCTTTTGCAAGTTACCAGCGGCACTCTCTCGGGGAGCAAATAGAGGTTTCACACCAGCAAGAACATGTCAAGACAGGTGCAAAACTATTTGTCCCTGCAGTGGCTGGTCGGGAGATGTTGGGAGTTCCATACATCAACCGCCCTTAATGCTGCCACAGTGACATGGTTTTCTGTTTAGGGTTTGCTCCCTTAGCCTTCGGTTCTGTCAAGGACCTGTACCACAAGGCAGTGGTTTAGAACTCTGCAAGGCAGGGGCGTCAACCTCCCTGAGGTATTGCTATACCTGCTATACCTGCATACCCTGTCATTGTCATGGAAATGAGTATTTTACCCACAATCATCGACTGGTGAGGTTTCCAACTGGTGTCGATATTTCAGAGCCTTTGGCCGAGCTCACTCATGGCTGCTTTTGGTGGCATTGTGGTGACCATATCAGACTACATATGCATATATTGTAAATAACTGTATTGTCACATGGCTGGAAGACCAGTGCCACGGCGCTGACAAAACTATATTTACAACAACAACAAAAATTGTCTCATTCCGCTTTTTAACCTTGCAGCAATTACAATTACAAGAGGCCCGGGGTAGGACTTCTATCTTGGTTAGTTTTAGCGTGTTTTTATCAGTCTTTAAAGCCGCTTAATCCGATGGAAGCACCATATTTTCGAAAGCAATATTCTTCGCTATATTTGATTGTTGTCTGTTTGGTGGTTTGTTGGTGTTTTACATCCTGGCAACATCTACGGTCATGTCAGGCCGGGTACCAACCTGTCACAGTGCACACTAATGACGACTTTATAGGGCTGCCCAACAGATTTACAGTGCTAGATTCAATTACTGACACAGTATTTCGTTGGTGATGACATTTATTTTTTTGTTTTTGGTAAATATGTTTATTCTGCTGAATAAGTCTTTTGTCAGTGCCGAAGCACTGGTCTTCCAGCCATTTTTCAATTCAATTCAGTGTTATTTACCTTTTTGTCAGTGTTATTTACCTTTTTTTTCTGTTGATGTGTTCCATACTACCCCAGTAAAACTACTACGTGTGAGTGCTTGCGGCCAATTTGCAACAACAAATAAGGGTTGGTCGCAAACAGGTTGTGGGTGGTTGCAAAGTGGTTGCAAGTGGTCACAAAGCGGTCGCAATGTGGTCCTCAGTGGTCACAGACCTTCTGACCATTTTGCTTGCAAGGAGGTTGCAGCTGCTGCACTATAAATCTCCTTGTGACCAACATGGTCACCCCAAGGTCGGCAACCATTTTCATAGGTTGCTTTGGTTGCAAGGAGGTCGTCTCTGACTGTGGGTCCTTTGGTCCAAAATGGTTCCAAAGGAGTCGCAAGTCGTAGTGTGACTGGGGCTTTACTCACTGTCGTCCCTGTTATTGTGATGGATCCACAGCCTTAAGGGGCTGTCACATTAGGGTTTTTTGCGGGAGCGTATGGCGGCGTAAGCGCGTTACGTCATATACATCGGCATACGCCGTATACGCTACTCATACGCTACGCATACGCTACTCATACGCTACTCATACGCTACTCATACGCCGCCAGATGCCGCCAGATGCCGGCATATGTGAAGCGTATGAGGCATACGCCGCCATACGCTTTCATAAATCCGTCCGTCCAAATTTTGTTGTGCATGCTAAAAAAAAAACGACCTATGAGGGCGTATGGCCCATACTGTCAAAAAATGTCACAGCACGCTCCCATACGCTCCCATACGCTCCTCATACGCTCCTTGTACGCTCCTCGTAGGTTCCACATACGCTCAAAACCACCCGAAAGGTCACCAAATGTCATCATAGGCCGGCACGCGCAGGACCTACGTAGGTTTTCAATACGCTCCCGCCATACGCCGCAATGTGACAGGGCCTTTAAAAGCGCTTCAGACACAGTGGATGCCACAGTCAATATTGATCCAACCCACTGCAATGGCAACCAACGCCGAAGCATTGAAATAAATAGTTGATGCCATCTTTGTTTGGGATTTCAACTTAACATTTAGATGATATAGACAGGAGGAAGAAATGTTGTTTAAACACATATAGCATTGTAAAATTACTGAGTGAAGTTCAATGTTGAAACAAGCATTTTAATTTGATTTAAATATAATTGTTACATTTATTGATTAAACGAGGGACATTTCAATTAGAGAAAATTGGTCTTCCTAATTCCACAGCTCATTACCCTAACGTAGTGATGTCGACAGGTAAGCTGGTTTGGCTCTTTGTTGTTTTACGTCCAAGCAACATATAAGTTCATACCAGGTCGGGGAGGACTAAGGTAGATAGTGGAAGGTTACATTTTCAAGCATAAATTGTTGAGTCCTTATGCCTGGTACACACCTAGCGTTTGTGCGCACCCACCTCCCGTATACGATCTAAAACTGCTCGTTTCGCCCACAAAAATTGCGATTCGCGCATAAAACTAAGTTTTTAGGGCTAAAACGGACCGATTACGATTGCGATTCGCGATTCGAAAAATGAATCGGCCCGTTTTCAGTTTTAAGCGGGTCGGGTCGAGTCGCGAGTTTTAGTGCGCGAATCGTAAACGGTAGGTGTGTACTAGACATTAGTTTGACTTCGCCAGGGTACAAACCCATGACTTCTTATGGGAAGCGGGTTTTGACCTCATTCAGTCATCTCATCTTATTTGAATTGTGTTCAGAGGAAGCTGGATTGACAAAGATGGCGTTCCTTCCAGGAGTGCAGAAGTTTCAAGTATTCAAATTGCGCTTGGCGAATTTGAATCGGACATAATAAATCAGAATTTAATTGCGTTGATTCAGAAGGTCGGCATATGTGAGGATTTCCTGCATGCATGGCACGTGAAATAGTTGATGGATTCATGTGGGAAATAAATTAAACGATTCGCAAAGAAAATTGATATGAAAGGGATGTGAGAGGTAATGTGGTATTACACATTTATTTAACATTAGATTATGGAGCTCAATGCACGAGATAATTTAAGACACTAATTGGACAGGCGTCAAAATGAAACCATCTTACATCCCATATGACAGATGTCTGGGAGTGCAGAATTTTCAAGTATTCAAATTGCGCTTGGCGAATTTGAATCGGACATAATAAATTGGAATTTAATTGCGTTGATTCAGAAGCTCGGCAGATGTGCGGATTTCCTGCATGGCACGTGAAATAGTTGATGGATTCATGTGGGAAATAAATTAAACGATTCGCAAAGAAAATTGATATGAAAGGGATGTGAGAGGTAATATGGTATTACACATTTATTTACCATTAGATCATGGAGCTCAATGCACAAGATAATTTAAGACACTAATTGGACAGGCGTCAAAATGAAGCCATCTTATATCCCATATGGCAGATGTCCTCAAGTTCAAATACAAATAAATATCACCAAATAATATAGTGTTATAAACATCACTTTGCTTGTTTAATTCAAAGGTAATTCAGTGAACTAAACCCCGATTTAACATGACCACCCTGTTTTCACGATGACGTTGTATTGACTCTACTTATCGGACTATTACAGGGATTCACTCTTTGTGGAAATGATTAATGTATTCTGAATCTATTTGTGTAAGAAGTATACTTTTTTTTTTTTACTAAAATGTAGTTTATTCAGTGAATAATGCCTTTTGTCAGCACCAGAGCACTGGTCTTCCGGCTGTTCAGTACAATTTGTTGGTACATAAATGAAACTATCAGTTCCAAGAATAACCACATGCAAATCCTGTTCGGTAATAGAATCATAATATAAATGAACTATTAGTTATAATAGTAACTGCATACAATTCCAGTTCAATAAAAGTATTATGCATTTGGTGAATATGCATCACATTGTATTGCATGATTCTAGAACTGTCTTTAAACATTTCTTTCTTCCTTTGGTTTCTCTCTTCTTTTTTCAAAAACGTATAACATATCACCAATACACATATAAATATTGCAAATATGTAAATGAGTTGAGCCAATCACCAAATGTGAGAAACCGGCCCATTATTGGATCCTATCACAAGTGTTTCATATTGTGTGGCCTAATGAATGGATCAGAAGTCTGAGATTGCAGTGAGGACTTACATCAGACTATCATGCCCTTCTGGAATGCACATAATAAACGAGCTTGACTTCTCTTTATTCAATAAGCAGCTCAGGGGCCTCTCAGTCTCACAGGGCAAATTGTACAATTCATCTTTAGCACTTACATTCCTAGATGACATATGCCTAATCAGTAAATATAAAACTGCTGATCTATCCTTGATAGATATAGCGGTAATGTGAGAGTGTTGTCCCACAAAGCCGCCAGTTGCAAGGTGGAGTTCCACAAACTGGCCTTTTACAATATTTTAGTGTGGGTAGTGCCAGTACCGAAGTAGTCCACAGTTAAGCCTACTTCATTTATATATACATTGTATATTATAAGCTAACATCTTCATGCGAATGAGTAAACAGTGGCCGAGTCAGCACCGGTGGTGCCGATCGCCACGGAGCAAATAATATATGGACCGAGTGTAAATATCACAAGTTTGCATATCACAGAGGAATATATAATTAAAGGAGCAGCACCGCCAATTTATATACATATACTATTTATATAATATATATATATATATATATATATATATATATATATATATGGTTGTTTGATTGTTGGAAGTAAGTTTACATCCTGGCAACACCTAAGGTAATATCAGGACGGGTACCGACTTGTGACAGTGCGCACTCATGGCTACTTTATCGTGATGCCCAACGAGGAGACCAGGCCACCATCACCATGACCTGATATCCGACTTAGTCACATTATGCTAACACTGAACTAACCGGTCATTGCCCTATCCAAATATGTGTATATATATATATTTGAATATCTATATATACATATATAGATATATACAGATCCAGTGCACAAGTGACAATATGCGCTCCACTGGTGAAGTCAGAAAAGGGTGGTGGCGCCACCAGTAATAGCGGTGGGCCACCCATAGAGTAGTCACAGCATAACAGTGGTTAATTAATAGTGGTAAATAAAGTAATGTCCCTTGTGCACCTTTATGCTTGCATAATCCTTATACATCAGATAAATATATACATATAGTCATATATACATACCGTATATACATATTTACATATATATGTGTATATAATAGGTTATAATTGAGTAACATACACATTTCTTTAAATACGAGAATACTGTCGTGGGGGTGATGAAAATGGGAAATACTGCGCCTAGAGCGGGACTCGAACCCACATCTCTTTGCATTCCGGGCCAGTGTGCTAACCATTACACCACCTAGGCTCCCTGATATCAATACACTCCCCACGCCTACCTGTCTATGTGGTTACTTGCCTGAGAGGTCAGTGCAGACCACTACACTCGTCCCCCTGGAATTGTAAGTCTTGTAATGCTTACAATTACATACATACAGGCAATGCACTAACACATACATACACAGGGTAGGTTCAACAACCATACAGCGCAAAGCTTGTACAGGATCCTGATCACGGCAACCAGTGTCGTGGGGGTGATGAAAATGGGAAATACTGCGCCTAGAGCGGGACTCGAACCCCCATCTCTTTGCATTCCGGGCCAGTGTGCTAACCATTACACCACCTAGGCTCCCTGATATCAATACACTCCCCACGCCTACCTGTCTATGTGGTTACTTGCCTGAGAGGTCAGTGCAGACCACTACAATACCTTCAAATAGCAATGCCGGAATTACTTGAATCCACAACCGGAGACTTCTCTGACGTCACAGGAGATAAAAGCCTCGACAACATTTTCAGAAATAGTGCCAATATCCATTACTACATGATCGGCCCAACACAAACACACGCTGTTTGTCCGTGACAATGCTTCGTTACTACTGACGAATCTTCCACGCAACTCACCAGAATTATTGCCCTGATTAAAGTTTCAAGAGAGTTGTTTCCTGGTAATGACTTGGCATAAATGCTGAGTCATCTTGCAGTGACTTGAGGAGTGTTCCATGTAGGGCGACAATGGACTTGTATTGTTCCCAGCAGCTGTGTAAATGCTACAATATTCGTTGGTTGGTTGTTTGTTGGAGTTTTTCCTCCTGGCACCATCTAAGGTAAAATCAGGATGGGTACTCATCAGTGCGCACTCATGGATAATTTATACTACTACCCCACTAGGAGACCATGCCGCCAGCACCACTGCCTTACAGTATTTGTCCCCACCTCAAAGCTGCATAGTCCGATGAAAGGATAACATGTTCAAAACCAAAACAATTATCTCGATTTGGTTCTACATATCTAACTTAGATGTGTGTTTGTTGTTGTTTTACGTCGTAGCAACGTTTAAGGTCATATCAGGACGGGCACCGACTTGTGACAGTGCGCACTCATGGCGAATTTATAGTGCTGCCCTACTGGGAGAACAGGCCGCCAGCACCATTCAGTCAGATTATCCTGACACTGAGCCAACCACTCCTTGTCCTATCCTAATAATGCCGAGCACCTGGCTAGGAAGTGACAAGTATCAATTTTTAAGTCATTGGTTTGACTCGACCACGGTTCGAACCCACGATCCCATGGTCTACCAACACGGAAGACGGATGCTCTAACTCATTCAGCCATCCCGGCTGGTCGATATAACTTAGATATTAGTGCACGTATTAAGCATACACAAATAGTTTTGCGCCTGTCTTGACATGTTCTTGCCGGTGTGAAACCTCTATTTGCTCCCCGAGAGAGTGCCGCTGGTAACTTGCAAAAGCCAGCAGCACTTCAACACTTTTGCAGGCAGCTTTCATGAAATGATAAATGGAGAGCGGCAGTCAAGTAATGAAAGCAGTCTTTGTCGCATAGCGACCGACAGCATGATGATGATGATAGTTCACGTATTAAGCATACATAGAAGGGATTACTGAGCCAATTTACTCAAACCTGTTTCTGTGAAACCTATGGTGTCAGAGTTTTTGCATTTTTGCCAAAACTAATTTGACATGTTTACAGTTCAAATATCTGGATGTAAACCAATTAATATACCTACAATTACAGGCGGACACATGTAGTTGTCTGCACTGACGTCTCAGCCAAGAAGCCGCATCGACAGGCATTCCTATGTTTCGACAGCTGATTGAATTAGAGAGCCTATGAAGTGTAATGGTTAGCACGCTAGTCCTGGCACTGCAATGAAATGTGGGTTCAAAACCTTCACTATCCACAATATATCCCATGTTGATCACCCACATAACAGCAGCGCTACACACAATGCAAACATTGTAATCCAGGAACAATGTGATGTTTTGTTTCCAGGGACCCTGTGCTAATGTGTTTGTAGACTTGAGCTTAAACCACAGGGCCTATACTGACGTGTAGATCTGGAGAGATATCGACGTAAATACATGTAAACACAGCATGTGGCAGCTTCACTCCGTTGTGTATTACTTACATCTGTGTTTGTCTCAGACATCAGAGAGCACAAAGTTGAAATTGGGCTATTACGCAGTACTGCTAAACATAAACTATAAACTGTTTGTTTAGCAGGCTGGCCACTTCAATCATCATGCTGGCGAGCAATTACCATGTGCTACAAGCTAGTTATAATTAGACCATACAGCTAAATATATATACTTTGCCTGTATGGCTGACTCACTGCTCATTCTGCTACTAATTAATCCACGTGACCTCGTTATAGGACAAGCCTAATTACAGTGGAGTATTTGATGTGTGGCTGGTTGCTTATTGGACATTTACGTCCTGGGACAATCTAAGGTCATATCAGGAGTGGCACCAACTTGTGACAATGCACACACATGGATATTTCATAGTGCTGCCCCACTGGGAGAGCAGGCTGTCAGGTACATGACCTGATATCACACTCATTCACATTATCTTGACACTCAGCCAACCAGTCCTTGCCCGAGCCTAATAATGCCGAGTGCCTGGCTAGGAAGCAGATAGTATACATTTGTTAATCATTCGTTTGACTAGACCAGGATTCAAACCTGTGAGTTTGAATGCCACGCTCTACCAAAACGGGAGATGGATGCTCAACTCATTCAGCCACCCCGTCTGGTCTGGAGTATTTGATGAGGATTGCTTTCTACGATTCGGAGAAAGAACGATAAGAGGGCAGTAGTGCAGGTAGATGGAAGATTGAATTGTTTGTTTGTTGTTTTACGTCCTAGCAACATCTAAGGTCATATCAGGACGGGTACCGACTTGTGACAGTGCGCACTCATGGTAACTTTTATAGTGCTGTCCCACTGGGAAATCAGGCCACTGGCACCATGACCTGATGTAAAATATTCCGATTTACGGCATCCGGGGAATGCACATTTTATATTACTAAGCAGGTGTATGTGACCAAGTGCATGTATGTATATATATATATATGTTGGTGCTGATGGTGCCTGAGTGGGATGTAAATAGACATAGTGGTGCTGGCAGGCCTGGGTGTAACCGCGCTCAGGGACTACCCCCTCCCCCTCTGCTGGGTAGGATCTCCACACTCAGGGTCAAGGTAGGGGGGCCACACAGCTTGGTGGTGGTGGGCAGACCACTGGTAGCCATGGGGACCAGGAATGCTGGATCCATATTGATAGGGCCAAGAATGCTTGTTTCCCATTGGGGGAAAGGGGTGGGGTGATACTCTACAATGGACCCATGTAACCATATAAATAATAAACCAGAGGGCTGGACTCTCTCTCTTCCTTTACACTTTATACTCTTCCTTTCTCTTTGTCTGTATTGATTTCACTATAGCCTGCCTACACAACCACACATTTGAGTCCTGGTCTTTACACTGATATCCCACTCAGTCACATTATCCTGACACTGAGGTAACCAGTCCTTGCCCTAGCCTATTAATGCCGAGCGCCAGGCTAGGACGCGACAAGAATCAATTTGTAAGTCATTTGTTTGACTCAACGAGATAACTGATTGGAAGATTTAATAAAAAGGACCGGGGAAACCTGAGATTAGCCCTAGGGCAAGTACAATATATAGAAACACAAGTGAAGACAGGTACAAGTAGTAACACAATTTGTAGGGTGGGTGGCTGGAAAATTAATTCGGGCCACAACCAGCTCACATGATGATGAGTAGGAGTGTAAACTGTAAACTGTACGAGTAAATAGTCGCAGTAGCAGTGTAAACTGTGAATAAGGTTAGGGTGAAGGTGTGGATGCGGGATGCAATAACAGAAAGAACCGGAAATTAGGCAGCAACCCAAGAGCCTGCCGGGTAGGCGACTGAGGAAGAAGGCTGGAAGGTGGGCTGAATTTTCATTCCATGCCAAATCAAACACAATTCGAAAAGTGCGATCAACTGGTCACCTTTTTAATACGGGTTATTTACTATTGTTTACTTTCGGTTATTTATTTAATTTATTTATTTAATTATTATTCACAGCAACCTTTGTGAGTTCCATATGCTTAGCCTTGCTTATTTAATAGGACCAGATGGGATGGCCGAATGAGTTGAGGCTCTTTTGGGAGATCGGGGCATCCAAACCCATGGGTTTGTAGTTTCGAACCCGGGTCGAGTCAAACCAATGACTTAAAAATTGATACTTGTCGCTTCCTAGCCAGGCGCTCAACATTATTAGAATAGGGCAAGGACTGGTTAGCTCAGTGTCAGGATAATGTGGCTGAGTGAGATATCAGGTCATGATGCTGGCAGTCTGATTTCCCAGTGGGGCAGCAGTAAAAAGTCACTATAAGTTTCCACTGTCACAAGTCGGTACACATCCTGATATGACCTTAGATGTTGCCAGGACATAACACTCCAACAACCAACCAACCTCCAATTCTCCAATCCTCCAATCCTAAAGCACTGTACAGAGGCTAAGGAGCTCGAGGGATCAGTGAAATGCAATTGATCATCGTTGCGATTGGGGATTCCATGTCGCTGTTTTGAGAATAGACTATTTATTTGTTATAGTTTAGCAACATTTCAGAGACGTGAAGAAAAACTCTCATTTTATTTACTACCATATGCTGGCAGTCTCATTCAATTAATTACAATATTCTGCAAGACTCATTCTGCATGCTACCCTATATTGGAAGTCTCATATTATTTAGTCAAATATGTTCCAAGACTTATTTCAGTAACTACCAATGCCATACACTGTAAGTCTCATTGTACTTACTTATATTTGCTGCAAGTTTAATTTCATTAACTACAATATTCTGCAAGACTAATTCCATTGATAGCATATGTTGCAAGTGTGATTTCGCTTAGTAAAATATGCTGGAGCATTAATTTCAGTATCCATCATATCCTGCAAGTCTCACTTTGTTGACTACCACAGACAACAAGTGTCATGTTGTTGACTACAACACATTGTAAGTCTCATTTCATTTACTACTACATACAACAAGTCACATTTTCTTTACTACCCCATACTGCAAGTTTCATTTCGTTTACTACTACCATATACTGCAAGACTCATTCCATGTTTTACCATATGCAGCAAATCTCATTCCTTTATTATCATATACTGCAAGTCTCATTCCATTTATTACGATATATTGCAAGTCTCATTCCATTTATTACCATATACTGCAAGTCTCAGTTAAATTACTGCTACCATATAGTGTAAGCCCCATTCCATTGTTTACCATATACTGTAAGTCTCATTGCCTTTATTATCATATACTGCAAGTCTCATTTTGTTTACTACCATACACTCCAAGTCTCATTTTATTTACCCCCGGATGCAACAAGTCTCATTTTGTTTACTACCATGCACTCCAAGTCTCATTGTATTTACCCCCAGATGCAACAAGTCTCATTTTGTTTACTGCCATGCACTGCAAGTATCAGTTCCTTCACTAGTACAATACACTATAAGTCTGGTTTGTTTTAATACAAAATACAAAATTAAGACGGTACTTATTCTGCCCATAACGATTAAGCTCCTTGGAGGGTGCTTATTTTCGTCACTGGACAGCTATTAAGCTGGTTTGTTATGTAAATATATATTTTTAAAATTTTAGTTTCTATGCTAATTCTGCATGTCTCTTATCGTTTGTTCTTTTAGAAATCGTTTGTATTTATTAAGATCTTTTATCGATCTAGCTATTGGGGGTTGTTTGTTCAAGGCTTGGGCAGCCATATCAAATGTACTCCTTTAATACAATACAGAGTTGTAAACCACTGCCTTGTGGTACAGGTCCTTGACAGAACCGAAGGCTAAGGGAGCAAACCCTGAACAGAAAACCATGTCACTGTGGCAGCATTAAGGGCGGTTGATGTATGGAACTCCCAACATCTCCCGACCAGCCACTGCAGGGACAAATAGTTTTGCGCCTGTCTTGACATGTTCTTGCCGGTGTGAAACCTCTATTTGCTCCCCGAGAGAGTGCCGCTGGTAACTTGCAAAAGCCAGCAGCACTTCAACACTTTTGCAGGCAGCTTTCATGAAATGTGATGTGTCCATTCGGGTCAAAGGTAAGATCTACCGCACAATCATGCTATCCACCCTACTATAAGGAGACGAGGCCTGGACAGTGTATAGACGGCAGGTGAAAAAGCTGCATGCCTTCATGATGCGACATCTGCGTTCAATCATGAGGCTAACCTGGAAGGACAAAGTGACGAATAAGGAAATACTCGAACGGATGGGGCTGCCCTCTATGGAAGATCTTCTGATCAAAAAGAATCTCCGGTGGACTGGACACCTCATGAGGATGTCATCAGACAGGCTACCAAAGCAGATCCTCTATTCTCAACTGTCTTCTGGTTACAGAAAGAGAGGGCGCCCCCGTCTCCGGTTCAAGGATACCATCATGAGAAACCTGAAGCTGAGAGACATTAAGACCGACTCATGGACGCAACTCTCACAGCAGAGAGCTAAATGGAGAGCGGCAGTCAAGTAATGAAAGCAGTCTTTGTCGCATCGCGACCGACAGCATGATGATGATGATGAATACAATACACTGCAAGTCACATTTCATTTAGCACCATATGCCGCAAGCCTCATTCCACTTACCACCACATGGATCGAATAGTTAGCAAACCAGAAGTGAGACTGACCGGATCGAACGCATCATACATTTGACAGGCCGCGCAGACGACAAGAAGAAACGACAGGAAAACAAGCCTTATCTAAGCAAAAGTGGCGGGAAATTGGAAGGCTCACAGAGCACAGCAAAAGAAGACAGATTGCCTGAGACAGATCGCTAAGCAGGCATTAAGACACCACCACCAGCCATCTCAGTCATGCAGGCTCCAGCAGGGGGGGATTTACTAACAAACTGTCAGATGTTGGCAGCGTAATAATGTAGGCTACTCTGGCATTCTGCACTGATCTTAAAGGCAAGGAACCACATACACAGGCAGACGTGGAGAGGTGGATTGTAATAGGAAACCTAGATAGTTTATTAATCAAAACAGTCGTCCGGGAATGGCAGAAATACGCGTTCGAGTCCTACACGGAATATGGTGTAGCTACCCTTTTGATTGCCACGTGACCATGGCACTGGTGCTGTGACCAGGATCGTGAACAAACCTCATGGTGTAGGGTGACTGAACCTGCGTGTTGATTCCAGGAGGATGAATACATATATATGTATCTGCCCTGGCCTCATGGAGATGAAGCCAAGTACACAGTAGTGTTCGAAATAAGGGTTTGTCCGCTTGTCCGAGCCAGGTTAGAGTAGGTATGGACAAGCTGAATATGACTGAAACTTGTCCGTTTGACTAGTGAAAAATTAGAATATGTATCAAATTTGTTTCGTTGTTTTGATTTATCTGTGTTGTTTTATTCCCATATAATGAAGATATGTGCTGAGGACAAGAGAACATTCAGATGGACAAGTGAAAATCACACCAGACTTGTCCAATGGACAACTGGACAATGTTGCACATGTATACATGGTGGGTGCGTGGATTGCATCATAGTCTATCCTGACATTACCTTATACGTTGCCAGAACGTAAACCCCCCCAAACAACAAAAATGGGGCTTAGATCTGTTTGTTGGGGTTTTATGTCCTAGCAACATCAAATATCATATCAGGACGGATACCAACTTGTGACAATGCACACTCTTTGCGCACTGTCCCACTGGGAGACCAGGCCGTTAGTCCCATGACCAGAAATTCCACGCAGTCACATTATCCCTGATACACTGCTAACCAGTCCTTGCCCTATCCTACTAATGCCAAGCGCCAGGCTAGGTAGCAACAAGTATCAATTTGATACGTCATTTGATTGTTTCAACCAGGATTCGAACTCCCGACCTTCCACATGGGAAGCCTGCGCTCATAGCACTTTGGCTCCTGGTGCTTAGGAAGACGAATGTTTAAGACACTTGCACCGGAATGGGAGGAATGTAGGTTCGATATCTGATCTGCACTAGGCATTAGGGAATATACCCCAACTACATTAGTAATCAGTGACAATGCCAGCTGACAGCTCGATTAAGTGTTAGTGCAGCTGCACCTCCTTCAACGACACTCTTATACAAGATGGGCACTTCTGAAACACGATGGTGATATCCTTGTGTTTCCATAGTTACAGTTTCGTAAGTAAGCAGGCGTTTAATGGCTCATGAATTTACTATGGTGTGGAATATCTTCAACTGTTAGTCGTCATGCGATGTATGTTTGATTGATACAAAAGAAAAGCTTGTTTTATTTCACGACACCTCGATAGCACAGTGATATTCATCGGTGGCTATTGGACATCAAACATATGGTCATTCTGACATATTTCTGTGGAGTAAACCTGCTGCTGTCACAGAGGTTACTCTTTCCGATAACCAGCGATGTGTCTTTTTTAAATGCACTTTCCCACAAACAGGACAGCACATACCACAGCCTTTGATGAACCATTTGGGAACAATTTTTTCGAACGGAAAATAGACCAAACTGCAAATGGATCAACTGAGCAGGATCGATAGGATGACCAACACCTTCACAGGTGCCGCTCCTTGATTGATCATTTTAAACTAACACATAGCCCTAATAATATGTGCACAAATATTAATTTATACCTGGTATAAATGCCGGAAGGACAGCTAATTGAGTTGAACACCAACTTCCTAGATGGCAGGTCGTGGGTTCGATCCTCCGCCGAGTCAAACCAATGACTTAAACATTGATGCATGCCCGTCCCTCGTCTAATCCTTAATTTCAGTTAAATGAGGAAGCCTAACTGTGCGCATGTGAAACTGCAACTGTTTAATCAAATAATGTTACAATGACACATTTCTATGGGGAGGAAGAACAAAAATACAGGCAGGCTGCTGCTAGGTGGATGCATCATGGCAAGTTGAAGTTGAATCCTGCACAAGTGATGAATCATTGTCGGCAGCATCCGCCAACAGACAGGGTGATTTGTGTGTTTGTTTATTGTTGTTTTATGTCCTAGCAACATCTAAGGTAATATCAGGACGGGTACCAACTTGTAACAGGTCACACTCATGGTGACTTTATAGTGCTGCCCCACTCAGAGACCAGGTCGCCAGCACCATGACCTGATATCCCACTCAGTCACATTATCCTGACACTGAACACACCAGACCTTGACCTATCCTAATGATGCTGAGCACCAGGCTAGGAAGATACAAGTATCAATTTTTAAGTCATTGGTTTGACTCGACCAGTGCTCAAACCCACGATCCCATGGGTTCAGATCCCCTGATCTCCCAAAACAGGAGACGCCACTCAACTCATTCAGCCACCCCATCTGGTCACAGACAGGGTGATGTTCCAACAATAAAGCTATGCCCGGAATGAAAGATTTCCGCGAAATCGCGGATTGCCACGATCTTTTAAATGTGGTTTAAATTGACTGATTAACGTTAGACACAATTCCAAGGAATCAGAATGTACATAATAAAATTTGGGTAGTTCGAATCCCGTTCTAATATGACCTTAGATGTTGCTAGATGATAAAACCTAAACAAGAACGAGTTAGGTATGGGAAATAAAATAGGCACAACAAGGATTGTTGAAACCTGACTTCTGGCATTTTTTTGCGATTTCCTGACATTGCTAATCCTATGGGAGAAGATTTTTGCAGAATTTCGCAGAATTTCGCCGTCGGTGTAATAATCTCGGCTTAATTTCCGTGTTTCTTTGCGGGAGACCTCTTTCATCCCTGCTGAAATGAGTAATGACCATTACCTGTTTGCCTGACCTGATTCAAATGTCAAAAAAAGAAGGACACACCCACTACATATATATTATCTTATTTTGGTTGTTCATTGGTGGCGATGATGACAGTAAGATGACAGCCTCTGCCCCGTCGCAGCCTGGCACCGCGCTCCTGGGTGGAGGGGGCGGGGGGCCTCACCTCGGGCTTCGACTCGCACCTCGCAAAAGACGTCTGTAAGGGGGGGAGCGCGCCTCCACTCACGTGCCGTGCCAGGCCCCCCCCCTCACCCCGCAGCAGCTCTCGCTCGCCATCGCCCACCTCACGCGAGCGGGCCCCGCCTCACTCGTCCCTCGGGCCGCCCTCCTCCTCGGGTACTTCGGGATGCTCCGCCAGTCCAACCTGCTGGCCCCGAGCCCCGAGAGAGAAGAAAGCGGTGCTGCAGGGATGACGGCTGGAGGGCGAGTGCCTGAGGGAGGCCGGCGGGCGGCCTTATAAGGGAGGGAGCTGAAAGGCGAGGGGGGAGGTGAGAAAGCGGCGGGCGAGGGCGGCAGGGGTGCAGGGTGGCAGGGCGAGAGAAAGCTGAGGGGCGGATGACAGGGTGGTGGTGTGGTGTGGGGGGGGTGTGGGGGGGTGGGGGGGTGTGGGGGGGGGGGGGTTTGGGGGGGTGGGGGGTGGGGGGGGGGGGGGGGGTGGGGGGGGGGGGTGGGGGGGTGGGGTGGTGGGGTGGGGGGGGGGGGGGGGGGTTTTTTTGTGTGGGTTGTTCATCATTTGTTGTGAACTTGTTGATGGCTGATGAGTCCAATTTGTGTTCTGAATGTGCAGAGGCACGTTGGACGTGTGGGTAGCTGTATTCAGAGAATCTGGTAGGTGAAGGAGACGATCTTTCGTCTGTTGTGATTTCTGTTTAGCTTGAGCTATATATGAGGAGTTCAGGCACAACCCAGTAAGTGGGGTAAAGGCAAATGTAATTACATCAATAAAGGTTAACCCCTTAGAAAGCCATCATTCACTAAGTATCAGAACCTAAATTCTTGTAATTTTAATTTTTTTTTTATTGACGAGGTATTTACTCTGCCCATAACGTATAAGCTCCTGTCAGGTTGCTTGTTTTCAACGCTGGACAGCTGTGGTGCTGTCTTGATCTGTTCCTTTGCCCAGGAGTGTTTACCTGTGTCTGCTCGGGTCGGCCTTCTGCAATTTTGGTTGTTAGTAATATGTCACTAATGTGTGCATTTACTTTTATTTTAATGGTGGAATCGACAGAGCCGATAGGCATCTACTTGCACTGAAAATTTCATTTAGATTTTTTTGCATTCTCTTTGAGTGTACTTGCAATGAATACATCTAGAAATACACAAATACCAATGGTGGAGTTCAGGTTCATGTGACTAATTATACTTATGTTAATTACATTATATATAGTAAGTATATTTATCACACACTCCCATGTGTAATAGACAAACGAGTAATTCATATGTCACGGTGGACAAGATCATCTGCTTGGTATGGTTGCATTTAATATATATTTATACAGGATTAAAATATTTAACTTGCAACGGCATCCAATGAGTCGATATTTAAATTTGCATAGCCCGATGGTTTTGAGTTTCTATAGTTTTTCTGAGATAGATATATTAAATGTATTGTTATAATCTACATTACTTTTAGCTTGAAATAACTTATATGTTAAAAGGCTAACCTGTGAGATATTTGAACTATAAACATGTCTAATTAATTTAGGGAAGAACACCAAAACTCTGATGTCATAGGCTTCTGCAGTTAGAAATTTGATTAAATTGCCTCAGTATTCCCTTCTATATAGCAGTACATGCCCAATAAGTGTATTATAATCTACGTTAACAGTTTAAATTGATCAAACCACTGATTATTGCTGACATTTCCACTTGATAGCATAGGATGTCGAGCGTGTTAGATAGACATTGAGCGAACTATTATAATTCTAAATTAGGATTGCGAGGCGGTCTATTTATAACTATGTTTTCCGAAAGTGTCCGTTTTAACAAATCGACCACAGGAGTACTGTCACATCGCCGATCTAGTGTAGACTGTCGACAACACCGAACAACTATTGCGATAAACCAGACCGTCTGACAGACCAGACAACCTATTTAACGAAATTGATTAATTTGTCAATATCTCTGAACAAAATAATGGGTGCAATACAAAAAATACCGGGACAAACAACCAAAGTAGTTAGAATGCCTGCTTTTCATGGATAGCTTCAACTTAAGGACACTCAATGTGCATTGGACGTGGAATTCTGTAATTCAAAAGTGATTCAATAAACTGAACCCTGATTTAACGCGACCCCACTTATTATGTTGTAACAGGGTTTCACTGTATATGTATCCTGGTATGTCTTTTAGCACATGTGGATTCTAAACTATATATTACTGTCACATCGCCGATCTAGTGTAGACTGTCGACAACACCGAACAACTATTGCGATAAACCAGACCGTCTGACAGACCAGACAACCTATTTAACGAAATTGATTAATTTGTCAATATCTCTGAACAAAATAATGGGTGCAATACAAAAAATACCGGGACAAACAACCAAAGTAGGTAAAATGCCTGCTTTTCATGGATAGCTTCAACTTAAGGACACTCAATGTGCATTGGACGTGGAATTCTTTAATTCAAAGTGATCCAGTAAACTGAACCCTGATTTAACGCGACCCCGCTTATTGTGTTGTAACGGGATTTCACTGTATATGTATCCTGGTATGTCTTTTAGCACATGTGGATTCTAAACTATTTGTAAGTGTCACTTAATACAATGGTCTCTTATCATGTATCAATATGAAGGACTGGTTGGGTCAGTGTCAGGATAATGGGGCGCTCAGCATTATTAGGATAGGACAAGGACTGGTTGGCTCAATGTAAGGATAATATGACTGAGTGGGACATCAGATCATGGTACTGATGGCCTGGTCTCCCAGTGGGGCAGTGCTATAAATTTACCATGAGTGTGCACTGTCACAATTCAGTATCCGTCCTGATATGACTTTAGATGTTGCTAGGATGTAAAACAACAACAAACTCACAATATGATGCACTGAGCACACAAACTGTGTCATGGCCTGCGCAATCACCAGGCAATATCTAGACCTGACAATCGAATCACCAGTACTATTTTCAGAGTAATTTACACAAGATATTTAGGGAATTACTTGTAGAATGTCACGTGAGAGTGAAAGAAGCTAATCCGGAGGATCTTCGTGCAGAAGTACCTTCGCTAAAATCTCAGCTGGTTTCTATGGAAGTTGTGGAACAAACTGAGAGTTTCACGCTACACCTCATAGCATGATGCCATAAAATCCTTGACAGACACACTTAGCACAACACTGTATTTTCTTTTTATGTATATATTTGTTTTGGAATTCATCAATTACGGGGGTGAAATTTCAGCTGCACAGAACTGGTCTTCGTTAAGCCTAGGTCACCCCTACCTGGATCAGGGGCCGGACGAGCCCCGGACCATGATCCGGCGTGGTCCGTGGCAATCCAGCGTGACCCGTGGCTCATCTGTGGCTGGTCCTTGGTGATCCTTGGTGATCCGTAGCTGGTCCTTGGTGATCCGGCATCATCTGGGTTGGCACCCGGAGGTTTTAAAATGTTTAAAACATCTGGGGCGATCCGGGGAATATTGCAATCCGGGGTCGATCTGGCATCATCCGGGTGTAAGCCGGGTGTGGTCCGGGTAGTCCGGGTGTTGTCCGGGGGTAGTCTGTGCCCCATCCGGGGAATTTTTAAACTGGAAGAGCCACGTTTTAGCCACGGTTTAGCCCGGACTAGCCATGGTTTAGCCCGGACTAACCGGACAGAGCCACGGACCACTCCCGGACTGCCTGGATAGACCAGGACGGGCCGGATGACCACGGTTTAACCACGGATCGCCACGGATAGCGACCGACAGATGACCACGTATTACTAATGGACTACCCCAGGATGAGTCCCGCATTTCAGGCTATCATCCGGGGGTTGTCCGGGGGTTTTCCGGGGCTCATACGGGATGATCTGGGCTTGTAGTCTGTTGTTCGTCCGGATAGGTGTGAGAGCAAGTCAAAAATATCGATTTTAGCTGGGGCTCTCAGGGACAGTCTCAGGGGAATGGTCCGGGGGTGGTCCGGCTAAAAATCTGGGGCTAGTCCGGGTACGTGTGATTTGGGCTTTATTGCAAGGCAACTTTCCCTATTCTACTAGGCAAAATAACAATTTTGTAAATAAATAGCAAGGTATTGTCATGGGGGTGATGAAAATGGGAAATATTGTGCCTAGAGCGGGACTCGAACCCACATCTCTTTGCATTCCGGGCCAGTGTGCTAACCATTACACCACCTAGGCTCCCTGATATCAATACACTCCCCACGCCTACCTGTCTATGTGGTTACTTGCCTGAGAGGTCGTGCAGACCACTACACTCGTCCCCCTGGAATTGTAAGTCTTGTAATGCTTACAATTACATACATACAGGCAATGCACTAAACATACATACACAGGGTAGGTTTCAACAACCATACAGCGCAAAGCTTGTTCCGGATCCTGATCCGGCACTGTGTCGTGGGGGTGATGAAAATGGGAATACTGCGCCTAGAGCGGGACTCGAACCCACATCTCTTTGCATTCCGGGCCAGTGTGCTAACCATTACACCACCTAGGCTCCCTGATATCAATACACTCCCCACGCCTACCTGTCTATGTGGTTACTTGCCTGAGAGGTCAGTGCAGACCACTACAGTATCAATTTATAAGTCATTGTGTTCACTCAGCCAGGATTCAGACCCAGGACCTCACACGCTGATAGCGAGTTGTTTAGGTTTTCAGTCATAGTATCTAGTGTATCTTACATCATACAAATAAGTTACATCTGTTGAATTTCTGCCCCTTTATTGAGATAAATATTGTGGATTGATTATTATAATATACTTTACTTTAGTTTGAAGTTCATTTGGTTATTAACTAACTTTAGAGATAATTCAAGTGAGAACATGTCAAATTAATGTTGGTGCATCATTGGAATTCTTAGTTATACGATAGGCTTCAGGAGTACCAGGTTCAACAAACCT
>CM059191.1:12937144-12968089 GCA_030323885.1 Branchipolynoe longqiensis
GTATACCCACTGTACAGCACTATACAATCATCGTGTGTGAGCACATTCATTAGTCACTACCAAACCCTTAGATGTTGTTAGGATGTAAATCGTAACAAAGAAACAAACATTCAGTTCGGGACATGTCCTGCCTGATATGATCTCAGAGACCAGACGGGATGGCCAAATGAGTTGACCGTCAGTCTCCCGTTTTGGTAGATCGTACTACTATTTGAACCCACTGGTTCAAATACTGTTCGAGTCAAACCAATGACTTGACATTTGATATTTGTCTCTTTATATCCAGGCGCTTGACATTATTAGGATATGGAAAGGATTGGTTGCTCAGTGTCAGCATAATATAACTGAGTGAGATATCATGACATGGTGCTGGCAGCCCAGTCTCCCAGTGGGGCAGCACTATAAAGTTGCCACGAGTGCACACTGTCACAAGTCAGTACCCGTCCTGATATGGCCGTATATGTTGACACGGCATAAAACCCCCAACGACCAACCCAAATCTGGTCTCAGATGTTGGTAACATCTTCAATAACTCACACGTCACCCACACTCCAACCGTTCCAATGCAATTATAGAGCTAGCCCTTTCACAATATGAAACTAGATGTTGGTAGGCCGTAAACCCCCAAAAATGCAGGCCAATATTGGTGTCCGGCTGTCTAAATATAGACATTCCCGCCCCGATATACATCGACACAGCTTCGATCTGCTCACGGTGCAGAGTTGCGATGGTCCTGCCACCTGGTGGGAACACTGTCAACTAACCTGGGCCCCCAATGCCACCTGGCGGGCAGCTCTGACAGGTGCCGGCTAGGCTACACTGGTCCTTCTTGTATGGATGTGATGCAGTGAACCAGTTACTGGCGTATGGCGGGGTAAGCACAAGGTTACGCAGATCCTACTGGCCGCCTCCATACCTGTGGCGGTAGCAAATGCCACTGTTGGTCCAGAATACCTGTACATTTGATTTTGCGAGTTGGGGGTTGTACTCGTGAAGATTATTTCAACCTTAATCTCAAAGTTGACCAAAAATGTTCTCAAACCCATATTGTGACCGATTCAGTGATTGTTCAATTCAAGGTCTTGCGACTTTAAACATAATATGCAGTAACGAGTCAGTCACCAATACCGACACCATGATGGCATACCCCATTCAGTCACATTATCCTGATACTGAGGACACCAGTCCTTGCCTTATCCTAATAATTCAGAGCGCCAGGCTACATACCGACATATAGTACTTGTCTAACTGATTGGTTTGACTCGGCCGGGAATTGAACTCCCGACCTTCCGCACAGGAAGCTTGCGCCCTTCATATTGGGTCAACACCGCTCTGAGCTGCCGGGAGGTTGAGAGTTCTGTTTCTAATCAGACAACACAAGATGCTGCCTGCCTGCCCTCCACTCCCCCCCCCCCCTCCCCATTTGTCAGAGTTATAGAGCGAGGTGAAGCAGAAGGCTGAGTGCCATTTACAAACACTGTATTTTGGGGGTTGGGGATTTTGAGAGTCTGTCATTTTCTGAGATAAATATATTAGGTTGATGGTTATGATCTACCTCAGCAATTCTTATTTGAAATGGCTAACTTTGGAGATATTTGAAGCGCAAACATGCAGAAATGAATTTTGGCAAGCTTGCAAAACCTCTAACACGATAGGCTTCAGCAGTAACAGGTTTGTATTCAATTGACTGAGCATGTCCTTCTATTTAGCAACAAATTCATAATAAGTGCATCAGTATCTAAGTTAGATATTAAGGATGAAATCTAGATACTTGTTTTGGTTTTGAAATGTTAATGCTTTTATCGATTTGTATGCAGCTTTTAAGGAATATGAATATGTTAAATCATTTTTCTCAAAATGTAATTTGATACCCGATTTGGTATGATTTGGCAAATGACCAAGAAGAAGGTGGTAAATGCGGCTAAAATGAAGATTTAATGGAATGTATGGGTGAAACCCAAGACAACCCTTAAGGCAAATGTCAAAAGAGAAGAACAGTCTAATACCCCTGTCACACTAAGATGTAATGAGCTAACGCGAGCCTAATGTGGTGATTTTTCGTCATTACGTTGATGTACGTTGGATTACGTTATGATGACGTCATAATGATGTAAGACTGACGTCGAGCTACGTCATATTACGTCATGTTACTTCGAGTTACGTTGAGGTTTTGGACATGTTCAAAAATGTTGACGTAGCTCGAACGTAGGGGTTTACGTTTGCCGTACGTTCTGTTCATGTTCAGCGAATGTCAATGACATTAAACGGACGCTGCTCACTACTTTCAACTACGTTCCACTATGTTGACCCACATTAAACCGGGTGGAAATGCCCACGCGGCATAATGGGAACGTCAGGAGAACATCAGGAGAACGTCAGGAGAACGTACATTCAATGTACGTTCAACGTCTCATGACATATGTAACGTCATGTAACGTTCTTCTGGCGATGGAATAACGTTCATAACGTTCCGTGAGCGTAATGACGTTGTCCTCTCTCATTGAATGACGGTATCACTATGCTTTACCGACGTTACGCTCTCGTCCACTACGCTGCATCCACGTTCAACTTGTGCCCAAATTTGCATACTACGCCGAGAAGTTCAACGTTCTTCACGTTCTCCCTACGTTGACGTCGTTATGTCGTAGTGTGACAGGGCCATAAAGGGAAGAAGAAAATGGTTGGGTTGTGGGTGGGAAGTTATCTCAGGCCGGAAGTGAGGAGGTGCAGGCCAGTGGGGGAGTGGGGGGTAGTACCGATAGCAGACTGACTCGGTAACACTGGAGCCAATCAGTAGGCGGTGGGCCGGGCCGGGCCGGGCCACCAGGGCAGAGAGGGATGGAAGGTGGAAATGCACCGAATCAAAAACAGTTTGGAAATTGTGACCAATGGGTAGGACCCATTGACCCATTGACTTTGCCCTCTCTCGTGCCTGCTCTCTCCCTGCGTGTCCGCCCCCCCCTGCCCATGAACCCCTCCCCCCCCATCCACATTTGACAAACAACTATTATAACTCAATGACCCACTACCCCTACTTTAGACCCATTACCACCACTGAATAACTACATCTTCAATCAGCAATGCACACAATATAAACCACTATACATGCGCAACATGGCACTATTTAAAGACTAACCATTATTAAAACCAAATCTAACTGATATACAAACACAGCATATGATTTAACCACTAGTGTACATTACTGCACACTCTGTCTTGATGCATATACCTTGCACTATGTTGAGTACCTATGCTGTACACTATGCAGCATAGGCTGCTCCCCCACTTTCTTTTATGTTCAGAATGGGTGGTGCTGCACACAATGCAACACATTCCACTTCCACTATGTACAGATTAAATGCGACCACTCCGACGGCTGGAAAACCAGTGCCCCGGCGCTGACTAAATATGTATTCAGATGAATAAAAATATTTACCAAAAAAATAAAAAAATAAAAAAATGGGTGTCTTATATTATGTGATGTATAAGCATTATGCGATATAAAGGGGCGGAAGGGAATTTAATATTATTATTATCCATGTATTAGCAAGAATTAAGCACTGTGTATTTGCTCCGTTCCCTCCGTCCTGGGAACGGTGGCGCCACCACTGGCCCAAACCCTAACTCGCAGCGCGCTTATTGGGATTTCTGCCCGAGAATGTGTGATGTATAACGCATTATGCAAGTATAAAGATACATAAGGCAATTATCATTATTATACTCCATAAGACCCACCACTGTACCAGTGGCGCCAATTACGGCCTCCTCACCTCCCACTGGATGTAGGCGAGCATCAGTCGCACCAGAGGATATATATTAACTATACTATATATACTCACATCTACGAAGCATCTCCTGGGCTTGGATGTGTGGTAGCAGAGGTTCCCCGCCAGCGATGAGTGTATGATGGACTGGAGCTCGGCTGTAGAGATGGCTGGAGACACATACCCTGGACTGTGGTCAGGCGTAATGGACTGGCGTCGCAGCTCCAGGTTCCGCCCCAGTGACGTACCTAATTCACGTGACCAAACGCAGCGAAGAAAAAGCCATATTGAACTGCTAGGCTTGAGTTTCAGAATCATCTCATCAATCTACTCTACTGCATTTTTATCTTTTGTTGTTTCTTTTTTTTCTTGGATATATATATAGACTTGTTTTTGTGTGATGAATTTATTTACCCTGCTCATAACGGATAAGTGTGTTAACACTTGTTTTCACCGCTGGGCAGCACTAGTCAAATGCATTTGCTATGCTTTTGCTATGAAACTTAAAAATTAATACTTGTTGGTACCTAGCCTGGCATTGGGCATTACTAGGATAGAACAAGTAGCAGTGGAATGAAAGTTGGCTGTGATTGAAAATTTCCCTTGCTTAATCAGCAAATGTACCAATACATAAATAAATAAACTGGACTGGATGGCCGAATTAGTAAAGCAGTTGGTTCCTCTATTGAAGGTCGCGGGTTCAATCCTCAAACTAATGACTTCCTGTGACACTGGTAGGCATAGGTGAGTAGTGAGAACAAACATCAGATGGAGGAATCAGAAGGGCTCTCACATTCCATACTGGAGGCCGTGGGTTTGCTTCCCAGCTGAGTCAAATCAATGGCCTACAACATTGATATTTGTTGATACTTAGCCTGGCGCTCGAAATGTCTAGGATAATGAAAGGAGTAGTAAGTAGTACAATGACGAAAATCATTCAATTCCAATTGGACTTTTTGCTGCTTCAGAAACAAATAAACAGAAGAGTAGTTGCTAGTTAAACTGTCCCATTCTGGTGAATAAGCGTCTGGGAAAAAGGTTTCAGGTGCAAAAACCGATAAATCTAGGTTAGTTGTTTTCTGTCAAATAGAATTTATTGGGGTGTTTTCTAGTTAAAGTCTATCAATTTCATATTGAGTAGGGAATTAAATATGGGGATGTGGCAGCTTCCACAGACAAAAACTGATTTGATTATCGCAACAGTGGCAGCTTCGGCTCAAATGTGGAACTCATGGTTCCATTTTGGCCTGGATGGCGCTTGGCGGGTTTTGCAGCTGAACACATCACATGCTTTTTCAAAGTTAGTTGTCTTTGTTCATGTGAATCATTTCTAAAATGCAAGTGGAACAACAAGGTGTGTCTATTGGTGTATTACTAATAATCCCCCGCAAAAAAAACTTAAATTTAAAAGACGATGAAAATACAGAGTCTGTGTTTACTATATGTGATGTGACCGATTCAGGTGACGATTATCATGGCAGTTAGTGGTGGTGGTTGTGGTGTAGATAGAGCTAGACCACGGTGACTAAATCCACATTGAATAATATCGGCTTCAATGTGATATATGATTGTGCACCCTGTGAGAAAGCAGTGTAGTGACTTTGCACCTAATACCCATCCATAAAGTATCCGCACACAGCAACGACACCTAGTGAGAATCACCTTAGTTAAATCAGATGTATAATTAGCACTTCAGATGCCTATGTATCTGAATAATGCAGCCAGTTAAATATTTTATAGAAATTGCCTCATCTTATGTTTTCATCTTGTATGAATGGGACACTTTTGACTAGAAATCGCCATTGTACAGTGAAACCCCGTTATAACGCAATCATTAGGGTCCATACAAAAACATCATGAAAAACCAGTGTGGCGCCAAATCGGGATTCTGTTGAACTGAACTGAATTGTCTTCGAATGACAGAATTCTGGCGGCAATGACTCGCCGCGTTATATCCGAATTTGTGTTAATTCGGTGTACATTATAGCAAGGTTCCACTGTACTGAAAGGAATCAGAGGAGCAATGTAGGTGTGAATTCCGATAATGGGAGCATCACTCTGGGTGAGGGGAGCCAATCGACAGGTATGACTTAAGGAATTTAATAACTATACCGATTGGACTGCTTGACTCATTCTCTGAAAGATAAACAATAATGACTTGTATTTTATACAACAACTCTCATAACCATCACACCATTTGGCAGCAGCTCTCATATATGTCACACCATTTGACAGGAGCTCTCATAGATGTCACACCATTTTGCAAGAGCTCGCTTAGATGTCACACCATTTGGCAAGATCTCTCCTAGATGTCACACCATTTGGCAGGAGCTCTCATAGATGTCACACCATGTTGCAGGATCTCTCATAGATGTCACACCATTTTGCACGAGCTCGCTCAGATGTCACCCCATTTTGAAAGATCTCTCATATATATCATCCAATTTTGCAGAAGTTCTCCTAGATGTCACACCATTTTGTAGGAGCTGTTATATATATCACACCATTATATAGCACACTTCCTAGCTTTCACACCATCTCTCAGAAATACCACATCACTATATAGGGGATCTACTAGCGTTCACACCATTTTCCAGGAGCTCTTTTCTATGTCACACCATTATGCACAAGACGTCATATCTTTCATGCCATTTTCCAGGAACCCTGATGGTGGGGTCACACTACGACGCTTCTCGCCGGCGACCTGGCGACGTGTGGTGTTTTTGGGCGAAAATGGGTGAAATATCGAGACACGCTGGGGGCGCGTTATGCGCGCGTCGGTACACGTCGGTACACTATCCTTGACGTTGATGGTCGGCGGACAACGTCGGCGCGCGTTGCCGGTCGCCCAAGGTTTTAAGCGTGTCAAAAAAAAAACAGCGACCGGCAGCGCGCGCAAATATATGGGTAAGGACGTTAGGCGCGCGTCGCGATGCGTTGGACGCGCCGGAATAACGTTATGGGAACGCTAGGAAGACGGCACGCGCGCGGGAGGGTCGTTGCTCACACGTTGCGGCAAACTGGGGCGTTTTTGTTTTAAGCCCTAGCAACATCTAAGGCCATATGAAGACGTCGCGCCAAACTTTTTTTTTTTTTTTCCTCACGCGTCGACACCCGTTGGCCGCGCGCGAATAACGCGCCGCGCTGACGCCAAACTTTTTCCCCAAACCGCCGAAAAGTTGGACGTTTCTCGACGCGCAAGATTTTATTTTCAACGCTGGCGGGTCGCCGGGGGGGGGGGGGGGGGGGGGGCGTCGTAGTGTGACTGCACCATGAGAGCTTTCAGATAATATTTTAAGAGCACTCATCGATTTGCCACCGTCATAGAGGAGCTCTCATGCTTTCACACCGAGGATCGAGTTTGAATTCCTATTAGATAAGGTCAGGCTTGAAGTTGCATCATCCGATGACAGGGTAATATTTTCAAAAGCAAAATATTCATTTAGATGTGAACCTGGGTATGCAACTTATATATTTATGCAGTAAACTAACTGCTTTTAGCAGAGGAAAACGTGAACTACCGCATATGTCCCAATAAATGCGCACTGCGTGAGTGCAGACGCATGGATGCGTGTCTATTCAAAGTTAAAGAATTTCTTGGGTTTTTTGGTGTGCCTCTGAAATAAAGTGGGAGTGTCTTATTTATGATCGTAAATTTGTATTTGTTTTTGTTGTGCCTCTGAAATAAAGTGGGATTGTCTTATTTTATGTGCATTCAGTCTGAATATGATCGTACATTTGTGCGTGCTTTCAATCTAGAAATAGGGGGTGTGCTTCTATTGGGTAGCGTCCGTCTATTGGGACATATACGGTAATTAATGTAGCAATGGCATATTCAACGTAGCTCTAACTGGTTTTCAGACAAATCAATTTGCAAGATTTTATTTCAAATATCTATGAAGCTAGACAATTATTAACTAAATACACTCTGAAATAAATCCGAAGCAATCAGAATAGGCTATGATAGTCAGGATAATATATTCATTTAAAAGATATGACAACGATTTAAAACTAACAGATTCAGCAACTTTAAATTAATATCCACTATAAAATCTGATACTTATACCCCTGTCACACTATGACGTATCGAGCCAACGTGAGCCTAACGTGGTCATTTTTCGTCATTACGCTGGGTTACGTCATGATGACGTCAGAATGACGTTAGAATGACGTCGAGCTACGTCACATTACGTCGTGTTACATCGAGTTACGTCGAGGTTTTGGACATGTTCACAAATTTTGACGTAGCTCGAACATAAGGGTTTACGTTCGCCGTACGTTCTGTTCACGTTCAGTGAACGTCAATGACGTTAAACGGACGTTTTTCCAACGCTGCTCACTACGTTCAACTACGTTCCACTACGTTGACCCACATTAAACCGAGTGCAAATGCCCACGTGGCGTAATGGGAACGTCAGGAGAACGTCAGGAGAACATCAGGAGAACGTGCATTCAACGTACGTTCAACATCTCATGACGTAGGTAACATCACGTAACGTTCTTCTGGCGATGGAATAACGTTCATAACGTTCCGTGAGCGTAATGACGTTGTCCTCTCTCGTTGAATGACGGTATCACTACGCTTTACCGACGTTATGCTCTCGTCCACTACGCTGCATCCACGTTCAACTTGTGCTCAAATTTGCATACTACGCCCAGAAGTTCAACGTTCTTCACGTTCTCCCTACGCTGACGTCATTACGTCGTAGTGTGACAGGGCCATAATGGATTACTTATTTGAAAATAACTGCTGAATTAATTTATTTTCAATAAGGTAACCTAACCTCAACATAATCTGATGAATAACTACAATATTGTTGCCCTATCTCTTCAGGTAAAATCGATCAAATTCGAGGCTGTGAGATCTGCATTCACATTGAATCCCCATGCACTGCACAAACTGACTGAATACACAAACTGACAGTGTCGATAAATAAACACCCTAGTTCTTTGCTGTGAAAAAAATTGAACAGCATCTCGAATGTTTTCAATCAACGCGACCTCGTTCAGTGAAATTGCTGAATTTCCAACGCTGTTATTATCAGAACCTGTCACATTTTTGTATTTTCCGACAATAGAACTGAATTGGAGAGAAAGCGGTCTGAATTGCTCGGACTGTGATGACATTATCACCTACTTTTTGCCATATCTCCATGTCAAGCAGATAACTGATGTGACCTGTCGCGGTAGCTTAATCGGTAGAGCGTGGGCTTCGTTTGCGGGAGATTGGAAGTTCGGTTCCCGGTCGAGGCAAACTAATATCTTATCAAATTGATACTTTTCACTTCTTATCCTGGGAGTCAGCATAAATAGGATAGGGTAAGGACTGGTTAGATACTGTGACTGAGTGGGATATCACTGTTATCGGGTCATGGTACCAGCGGCCTGATTTCCCAGTAGGGCAGCACTATAAAGTTGCCATGAGCGTGCACTGTCACAAGTCGGTACTTGAGCTGATATGATCTTAGATGTTGCCAGGACGTAAAACCCCAACAAACAACCAAGCTAACTGATGCGAGCAGTTGTCTGCAATTCTAATATGGTTTCAGTGACATATTTGAATGCTCTCCACCCCAGTACCACTATTGCATATATATATATATACATATATAGGGACGAGATGGGATGGGCGAATGAGTTGGGGCGTCTGTCTCCCGTGTTGGTAGATCGTGGGGTCCTGGGTTCGAACCCTCATCGAGTCAAACAAATGACTTAAAAATTGATACTTGTCACTTCCTAGCCAGGCGCTCGGCATTATTAGGATAGGGCAAGGACTGGTTTGCTCAGTGTCAGGAAAATGTGACTGAGTGGGATATCAGGTCAGGGTGCTGGCAGCCTGGTTTCCCAGTGGGGCAGTACTATAAAGTCGCCATGAGTGCGCACTGTCACAAGTCGGGACCCGTCCTGAAATGACCTTAGATGTTGCTAGGACGTAAAACAACAACAAACAAATAAAACCATACATATATGTAGAGAGAGAGAAATTATATATACTGGTTCAGTGCAGCAAGGTAGTTATGGGGTCGGGAAGGCACTCGGTTACAAACAAAGTGAGATGGGGGTGGGGGTGGGGTACTCCACCAATGCGACAGGGCAGGAGGAAGGAATAAGATGTATTTCGCCTCAACCATTTATACTCGTATAATACGATATATACCTCCACGAGGAAGCTCGTGCACCCCCCCCCCCCTCCCCGCAACTAGGACACAGGTCCAATACCGGCATGCTGGGACGAGCGGATGCGACGGATTACTGATACCGGGACGAGCGGATGCGAAGTCCAGTCAAAGCTAGAGTTCGGAACCAAATGCGCGCAGTGGAGGGGGAAGCCGTTGGACCCCGGAGAAAGCGCGCCAACCCCCTAACCCCCACCAGGCTCCTGTAGCTGATGTACCCACATCACCGGTGTGAGGGTCGCGGGTTCGAATCTAGCACAGAAAAGTTATTTCCCGGCGGGTCCCATTTAAATAATATTTGTATAAATGCTTATTTGTATAAATGCATATATATAGTCAATTTTTGAGTCATTGGATTGACTCGACCAGGGTTCGAACGGGTGGGTTCGAATCCCACGATCTACCAACCCTTGAGACGGACGCTCACCTAATTCGGCCGTCCCGTGTGGTCTGGGACGAGTTAGGTAGTATCATGTGAGGCGGGTTCTTGAGCCTGGGAACAGGTTCTGCTGTTTGTGGACTACCTACCTTGGGAGGGCTTGGAGTGACTCTCCAGGGTGAGTGATCGCCTTCTGGGCATCGGGGGAGGTGTCACGGACAGATGCCCGCCCTCATCCTCCCTGTCAGTCATCGTGCTTCAGCAGTCGGGGGCTGCAGCGGAAATTAAAACATCCAAATATTAAACAAATTAATTGATTCATTAATTAAAAGAGACGTAAACAAATAAGGATGTATCATACACTGTACTGGAAAGGAAATATATGCCACATATACTGAAAGCTTGATCCCTGCGAGGGGGGGGGAGGTGCCCGAATGAGTAAGTAATTTGTTTCCCATGTGGCAGCTGAAAGTCGTGAGTTCCATTCCCGGCTGAGTCAAAACAATCACTTATAAAGTCGATACTTGCCGTTAGTGTATGACATTTAGCATATTATTCTTATATAATAAGGAAGACAAATTGTCAGCATGATTGAGCACTCAAGGCGGCTTTATATTGCTGCATTACTGGGATTTTGTACGGCTTGCATCATGGCTTGATATATCTGATTACATTGATACCAAACCAACCAGTTTGTGCCCTACCCTAATAAAGCCGAGCGCCATGCGAGATAATACCGACAAGTATCAATGTTGTTGGGCAGAGGCTATATGTGGTGCTGCTCTGCGAATTAGCTGAAGGATGATTATTATTCATAGAGCAGATTGCATACTGATCGCTAGGTTGTACCTCTGCGAATTACAGTATTGGTGGCTATAGACCCGCTCTGCGAATTAGCGGGAACATGATTATTATTCGCATAGTGGATGTATACTGATCGCTAGGTTGTACCTCTGTGAATTACAGTATTGGTGGCTATAGACCCGCTCTGCGAATTAGCGGGAACATGATTATTATTCACATAGTGGATGTATACTGATCGCTAGGTTGTACCTCTGCGAATTACAGTATTGGTGGCTATAGACCCGCTCTGCGAATTAGCGGGAACATGATTATTATTCGCATAGTGGATGTATACTGATCGCTAGGTTGTACATTTGCGAATTACAGTATTAGTGGCTATAGACCCGCTCTGCGAATTAGCGGGAACATGATTATTATTCACATAGTGGATGTATACTGATCGCTAGGTTGTACCTCTGTGAATTACAGTATTGGTGGCTATAGACCCGCTCTGCGAATTAGCGGGAACATGATTATTATTCGCATAGTGGATGTATACTGATTGCTAGGTTGTACCTCTGCGAATTACAGTATTGGTGGATATAGACCTGCTCTGCGAATTAGCGGGAACATGGTTATTCTTCGCATAGTGGATGTATACTGATTGGTTCAATGTAGCTTTGCTAATTACAGTATTGGTGGCTATAGAGCCGCTCTGCGAATTAGCGGAACAAATTAGTATTATACGCAGAGCAGATGTATACTGATTCGTTCAATGTAGCTCTGTGAATTACAGTATCGGTGGCTATAATTCGCAGAACAGCTCCTAATTATAGTCAGTGTGATTGTGGTAATCTCTGATGGGATCTCAATTGGGATTCTTCGAATGCATGAGAAGCCCTATGTGTTGGACTATGGCATCTGCTCACCCTGAGTTGGTCTGTACAACACTCAGTGCATGCATCTACTGCATATCAGTATATACGTGTGTGCATGTGTGTGTGTGGTGGGGTGGGGTGGGAATGGGAGTGGGGTTGGTGTGGGAGTGGTGTTAGTGTGAGGTTGGGGTTGTGACGGTAGGAGGGGTTTGATCAATACGTCCACCTACAAGTTCACACGGAACGCGCACCTGTAACATTGAATGACATTGCCAAGGTCATACTGGTGCCACGCCTCCATTATACAACTACAGCCCCACCTAGACCAGGCAGGGTTTGCAGTGATCAATACGCGCATTCAACAAGGGCAAGCTGTACACTCAATGTGTTCAGGGTCAACCTGCGGTCAGCGGCAAGTGTAGCGCAACCAGCGGTGTACATATGCGCGCATATACATAATATATGAGGCACAAACTGTGCATAATATGAGTTCCAATTAAGTTTTCTTTGTTGGACTTTTACATCCTGGCCACCTATATGGTCATATCAGGATGGGTTGAGATTTGTGAGAATGCACACTCATGGTGACTTCATAGTGCTGTCTCACTGGGAAACCAGGTCGCTGCTACCATTGTGTAAAAATATACGGATTTTCGGTTCAGAATTATATATTGGCAAAGAGCATTATTATCCTCGGGCGACCGAGTTGGGAGCAAGGTTATGTAATAGAAAAGCAATGGGTGCCCCACTCGCTGTGTGACATATTATGCTATGTGAAAAATATGTTAATACATCGTGCCTGAGATTATGATGAGATGTTCCTATACAAGAGACAGTTAATGTTTGGTGAAATGTTCCCTCTATGCACCAGTAAGGGAGCAAGTGGAGCAGAAGGACATTTTTAATATATATATATTTATTGTAACTGTCTGCAACCACCTGTTACCACAGGACCGATGAGCAAGCACACCCAGCCACTCTGCATACATTATGGACACCACTTGCAGCTGGGGTTAAGTGACAGCAGCCCCTATTAGGGCATCCCCCCAGGCTGTAGAGGGTGTCTGATTGGCTGGCTGTGGGAGGCCCAGTCACCTGCACCCCTTTGCCCCACCTGACCACACAAGCCTCATTTTGATATTGATTATTCTAGACACTCTGATCTATATGATGCTACAGGCACTACTGATGCACTCTACTCTAATCTTGACTCTTGAGTGAGACACACTCTTCTCTTGGCCAGGGACCCAGGCACTCTGTCTGAGGGTCCACCTTTGATATACAAACTGAGCTGTGTGCAACAACCATGGGACTCCGGTTCAATGGGCTGTAGGCACTGATTCCTATACATACTAAAGAGAGTAATGAGGCTCTGTGTGGACAGAAAGTAAGGAGTCAGGGTGATAGGTCGCTAGTAGGTGAACAGAAGTTGATGCCAATAAAGCACAACTTCTTCACTGTTAATCTTGTGCGACTTGTCTTCCCTTTCTTGCTTATGAGTTTGTTGGAGAGGGGCATCAGGTGTGAACTGACAGACAGTTATCAGAATGCACCTGGGAAGAGTAAGTGGTATTTCTGGGGCGCAGACGGCCGGGCATTCCAGTAAATATTACAATTATTCATGTTGGTCGGCAACATGGGTAATTCCTTGTCCTTGTACTTGGAGTTCCTTGTCGTGTCGTGAATTAACTGATTTCCCATTCAGTCAGATTACCGTAATATTGAGCTACCCAGCCCTTGCCTTATGGTAGTAATGTTGAGCAACAGTCTAGCTAGCAACAAGTATCAATTTTGTAAGTCATTGTTTCACTCGACCAGAATTGAAACTACCGACCTTTCGCACGGGAAGCTTGCGCTCTACCGATTTAGCCACATCGTCCGGTCTCCAATTAAGTTGTGAGCAGATGCATGTATGCCTATTTGCCAGTGAGTCTCCTAGTTAACACCAATGTTCTCCTAGTACCTAATAAGAGGTGTAGGGGTAGTAGAAGTAGTACTACAGGAGCCTGTTGTGTTAATGCCATAAGTAAGGTCTGCAGTGAATGTCAGCAAAGCGATCCGTTGCCAAGTATAAAGGACACAGTCAATAAAAGATGTGCCAACGCTGATTCAACTGTGAAGCTTTAATAGGTCAAGCCTAATTACCTGGTGTTTTATTAATCTGGTTTTCGGTGTACTCTGATTTTCAATGTTATCAGCCGCAGCCATGCAATCGACCCTTTCTCCCTGGAGCATGCGCAGTAAGATACTTCCCACAATTTTAGTTATTCCCATTGTCATTATGGATGGGTTATAGGTGTACATTGTTCTATAAGACCTTTTATACACTGCACGTTTGTTGGATGCTGCACAAAAGTGTGGTTGTGGCTGCACAAATCCACAACGTTAGTTATCCTGATGTGATCAAACGTTTGGATGCTGGTGTAAAGTCTGATATGAGACCTTTCCCAGACATCAGCATGATCACCTGATGATGTACACTGAAGTGCTACCCACAACATGAGTTCTTCCAGTTCTATCAAGGGTTGCGTTTGCAATGGAAATCGCATATGGGGTGGGCACAATTGAATTAGAAAGATTCAGTCTTAGCTCCTTCCATCACATACTAACACTAAATCTGAGTAAGTAAATAAGTGAGTAAATGAGATATTGAGAATAAGAAATGCTGCCTTAATATACCGTGTTAACCAGGACGCCCTTGAAATGAATTAGTTGTACACTTCCTGAAATATTCTCTGACATATGGTTGATTGGTTGTTGAAGTTTTACATCCTGGCAACATTTAAGGTCATATCAGGACGAATACCGACTTGCGACAGTGCACACTCATGGTGACTTTATAGTGCTGCCCCACTGGGAAATCAGGCCGATGGAACCATGACGCAATATCCCACTCAGTCACATTATGCTGACACTGAGCTAACCAGTCCTTGCCCTCTCCTATTAATGGCAAGCGCCTGGCAAGGAAGTGACAAATATCAACTTTAAAGTCATTGGTTTGGTAATTTTGCTAAGAAGTATGCGTAGGGATTACTCTTTGCAAGATGGCAACTTAATTATAATGACTATCTAACCGGATGCAATGGCCGAATAGGTAAGAGAGCTGGCATTCCGTACGGAAGGTCCTGGGTTCGAATCCCAACTGATTCAAACCGGTAATTTACTAAATTGATGGTTGTCACTATCTAGCCTGATGCTCCGAATCCGGCAAGGAATCGTGAGTTCAGTATTCGCATAATGTGACTGAAGGAGATATCGAGTCATGGTGCCAGTGGGCTGGTCTGCCAGTGGGGCAACACTATTAAGTCTCAATAAGTGCACACTGTCACAAGTCGGTGTCTATCCTGAAATGACCCTAAATGTTGCTAAGATCTAAAACCCGAGCAAAGAAACATGCAAACTGGCTAGAATGAAATTTTAAAACCGGCATTTGGTGGAGAACAACAGTTCTGCTCATCTCAGTTCATAATTAGTGAATGTAGTGCAAGCATAGATATTTTATTATTCTGGTGATGCGTCTACTATAGTTAAAACCTGTGCTACCTGAGATCTAACAGAAATAGAAAAGCGCCTAGTCACTTCAATGGGCTCTGCGTCGCTTCCATCTCAAGAACTTGACAGGAAAGTAAGCCACATTGATCTCTCTCAATTAGTCTGTTTCAGGATGACTCATATAGCCTAAAGGTCAACGCAATATGGGGAACAAGTGACTAATTCTGAAGGGTGTGAAATTCACAATAATGGGGCACTTCATATTTTTGTATACATAAGTTGATTAAATACTAGGTCACAAGCTGCGGTCGACATACGGTGCCGCGGTCTGCGGCGCGTCTTGCGATTCATGGAAATGTTATGTATGATGTTGGGGCCTGCGGGGTTGCGATTTTCCGAAGTTAAGATAACTTTAACTTAAAAAAATTGCAACCCCGTGCGGCGGACAATAAAATGTACGGTCACCATACGGCGACTGCAACCCACCTTGCGGTCGCCATATGGTCTGGCCAATGAGGCGCTTTGCGTAGCAGGTTTTGATTAAATTGCCTCAGCTGGGGCATATTCCCTTCTAAGTGGCATCAAATGTTTAATAAGTGCACCAGTATCTAAGTTAGATATATCAAATTAAATCCAGATAATTGTTTTGATTTTGAAAATTAGATTTTTTCATCGCACTATGCAACTTTAAGTCATTGGTCGGACTCAACCAGGGTTCGTACCCAATGGCTTCGAATCCCATGAACTTCCACAATGGAAGCCGGACGCTCAACTCATTGGACAGTCACGTGACTGGTAGAAGACGATGCTTTCCGCTGGAACCGGTATGAGTGGCCAGAAAGATGGCCGGGGCCACTACCACCAACACGCCGGAAACAACTGGTGCAAACCGGAACTGGGGCACATCCGCTGGGCATGCACCGTCCACCAGGACATGCTATTAGCGGAACTGGAAGTGGGGGGGTGAAGTACTTATCATGGGTACATAGAGACTGAGTTGAGCAGTTTGCCCACAGGAGCAAGTTGCTGTATGCCTGGTGTCCGATAACTAGGTCATATACATGCAGTCATAAAGCTAGGCTTCCATAGGCATACACATTTCCGCCCGACAAGTTATTGTGTTCTGTATCATTGTCCATACCTAAGCATATAACCATATTGAAGTAACTGCCAAGGTATAGCTTTTAATTGCAAATTCCCACGTGCATGGTGGATTGTGTTCCTTTTATTGTTTTCCTTTAATGTCCCTCATATCTTCTCGATGACATTATATCATTACTAATCATATGCTTGTAAGAAGGGACAAATCTAATTCTAGCTAAATATTTCAATTACTGATTTGTTGGAACAAGTATAACTTTAATTGAATGTAACATTGGTTCCGGGAGATCCGAACCCATGAGTTTGTGGCTTCGAATCCTGGTCCAGTCAAACCAATACCTTAAGCATGTATACTTGTCGCTTCCTAGCCTGATGCTTGGCATTATTACGATAGGGCAATAACTGGTTGATTCAGAGTCAGGATAATGTGACTGAGTGGGATATCAGGTCATGGTGCTGGTGGCATGCTCTCCCAGTGAGGCAACACTATAAAGTCACCATGAGTGCGGACTGTCACAAGTCGGTACCCGTCCTGATCTGACCTCAGATGTTGCTAGGACGTAAAACAACACCAATCAAACATTGGTTGCTGGGCTGGAGGATCCCCTTGGTGAAGCCATACAGTTACCCGACTGTATATTGGGGCACTTGTTAAACATGTGTGGTGGCGGAAAAAGGGAATATTAAGTTAACTTAACAGGACATGTTACTGTTGAAGCATATGATGCCAGAATCTTTACGCGCTTGCAAAAATTAACTTGCCATTTTTTTTACTACAAATATATCTCAAGATAGCCATTTATAATCAAAGGTACATCGAACTAAAGTAAAATAAATCTTGTTTTCTCAGATATTTGCAGAAGCTAAAAACCATCAGAATATGCCTCCTTAAACATGTAAGCATGTCAGAATCTTTACGCGCTTACCAAACTTACGCACTTGCCAAAATTAAGTTGCCATTTTTTCACTACAAATATATGTCAAGAGAGCCATTTATAATCAAAGGTACATCAAACTAAAGTAAAATAAATCTTGTTTTCTCAGATATTTGCAGAAGCTAAAAACCATCAGAATATGCCTCCTCAAAAATGTAAGCATGTCATTAGCTAGACAGGTGCTTAGCCTTGCTGTGATATGACATTGCGGAATTTGATGAGAGAGATCAATTGGCATCCATTGCTAATTCGCCTCCTTCCTCAAGGAACGCCCACATTGCAGCCTTTATTTAAGTTCACACACACACTGGCACCCAAACACAAGTACATTCTCCATCCTGATATTTCTTGGTCGGTCTGGGACATAGGTCCACACGGAATAACCAGCGGATGGATAGTTGGGCAGGAAGTGCTTGGAGAGTGAGGTCGGGACAATCTATACTTTGGTGGGATCACTCTGCACACACACCACACAGCGGACCCACCCACCACACACATCCACCCCCACTATCACACCCACACCCACCCACACCTACACCTACACCCAACTCATGGGAGCACTACCCACTTGCAACACCTTTCCCACACACAAACACACACACACCCAGACACATCCACCCCACCAATCACACCCACACCCCCCACTCCCACACACTCCCCACTTCCACCTCCACCCTCCCACACACACCCCACACACGCGCACCACACACATTCACCGCCTCCCCCCCACACACACATCCCCCACCCCCACTCACAAACACATCCACTCACAAACCCACACACACCCACACCCCACACATACACCCACCCCCACCCACCACATGCATCCACCCTACTCCCCCACCCCCACCCTCACTCCCCTACCCACATGCACACTCACCTCCACACAGCCACACCACACACACACGCTTACCACACAAATTCACCGCCTTTCATACACCCACACACCCACCCATACATCCCACACACATCCACTCGCAAACCCATACACACCCTCACACACCCCACACAAACACATCCACCCCCACCCACCACACATATCCACCCTACTCCCCCATCCCCACCCTCACTCCCCACCCACATACACACTCACTCCCACACAACCACACCACACACACACGCTTACCACACAAATTCACCGCCTTTCGTACACCCACACACCCACCCATACATCCCACACACATCCACTCGCAAACCCATACACACCCACACACACCCCACACAAACACATCCACCCCCCACACCACCACAACATATCCACCCTACACCTCCCCCATCCCCACCCTCACTCCCCACCCACATACACACTCACTCCCACACAACCACACCACACACACACGCTTACCACACAAATTCACCGCCTTTCATACACCCACACACCCACCCATACATCCCACACACATCCACTCGCAAACCCATACACACCCATACATATATCTCATCATAATCATTAGCTAAAAATGTAGCTTAAGTGTAATCATCTGTTATTGCCATAACTTGTTTATTCACATCATGGAGACCAGCTAGATAAGCACCGCTTTTCTGGGATCCTTTCTGTTTGTGAGGAATTTGTATGCATTTATTGTATCACCTCAGTTTATTGTAAACATACCTTGCAAAGAGTTAAAATAAAAGAATTGAATTGACATATCCACCCTACTTTCCCACCCCCACCCTAACTCCCATACACATCCACCCCCCACCCCCCCCCCCCACACACACACACACCGACCCACATATCCGGCCGCCGTTAGGACCACACAGGAGAATGAGGCCTTAAACCATCCGGGAGGAGAGTAGAGTAAGTAATGAAAGATTCACCCTACAGTCCTTAATGTTGCAAGTTAGCAGTTTGTCTGCCTGACCTCCTAATGGGAGCCTCTGGGGTTCTATTTTGTGAGTACCCCAAAGCAATGGACGTGGCCGACTCAGTAGAGCATAGGTTTCTCAACGGAAGGTATAGAGTTTGAATCCCAGCCGAGTCAAACCAATGACTTACATATGGCTTAATGTTTCCATGTTAATGGTTTTATTTTGTGAGTGCTCCGAGGTCCTGGACGTGGTGGCTGAATCAGTAGAGCGTAGGCTTCACTTGGTGGAAGGTCGGGAGTTCGAATCCCAGCAGAGTCCAACCGGTGGCTTATAGAATTGAAGGTGGACTTAGATTAGATTATAAACCATACTCATCAACCTTCAATTTTACTTTAAAAGATATATTTGGTGTACGTATTTCAGATCTACAAACCACACTTCAACATGTTCGATCCTGATAATCATCAATACATAACGTTGTGTTTATCATGTTTCTGATTTGTTGAATGAGCGAAAGCAAAACAAGAGAGAGAGAGAAACAGAGAGAGAAAGAGAAAGAGAGGGAAATTAGCATTTTGTTACTTGCAAGCAGCCTTCTCAAATTCATTCATAATTTGTATATTTTGAAGTACCTATAGACAGGTAGTTTTGCATAACCATGTTTAGAATAGGGATTTGTTAGAACTTAAATAAAGGATGAGTAGTAAGGTCAGTATTATGACTTAGTATAGTAATATATACCAAGAAATATGCACACATATTGGTAGGGTTCTTCTCTAAATAAATGTACTAAGACATGTGTTGTCAGAGTAGGTTATGTATGGAAGATATCACACTATACATGGTGATATCTGGCAATATATATATATATCACTATTCTCATTTTTGCATATATATATATATATATATATATTTATAAAAGTACCTTGAAGCATCAAAATCTAGCAAGTTTTGAAGCATAATGGGAGCCAACAACACAGTAGTCTGCAATGATGGGGGCGAAAGCAAGGGAAGCGCCATTTCCGGTTAGTGAGAACTTACGGAACTAATCAGGCAGTACTGCTCCATTACTACTAAAATTAGCATATTAAAATATATGACAATGCATATTGAAGTCATTGAATGACGCTAGACAGAAAGCCTTTCTCTTTAGGTGAACCCGATGTAATTGTGGTTGTTACTTCCCAATATTGATGTCTCAGAACTGAGCGATTTGAGCTGCATTCATTCAGTTAGCGAGTAAAGCCGAAACAACCTAAACTGAGAAACACTGGCTAGGAAGAGGAGTTTGTGGAGTTCGCAAAAAAACAGCACAGTTTGAAACTGAAAAGCATCAGCAGAGGAAAGATTGTCTCCTACACCCATGAGACTCTCTGACTGCAGCTACACACATTTTCAATGCGCCACCAGACAGTCTGATCAAAAATTGGACTCATCGGTCATTGGCGAGTTCACACGAAATGATGAGTTGCTGTCATCACCACCACCGATGGACAACCAAGAAGAAGAAGAATGCCTGTATAAGCATTGTCTATCATGCATGCGCAATCACTACTAGTGTCCACAGCTGTCAGGAGTCAGGATAGATATGGAATTCCTCTATGTATTGTTCGTGAGTTATGTGTCACCTATGACGTTAGTTTCTGCCACTACCGTTAGAGGTCTGGTTGATGTGATGGCCGTATATATCGAGAGTCACAGACCACTATGGATTATCAAAGCAAACAGGTGTGCCCTCCAATAGTCGGCAAACCTCTTTGGTGCTAGCTATTGCTATATATAGAGAGTTGTACTTGTAGATGCACATCTTTCTTTGTTATTGTTATTGTTTTACCTCCTAGCACCATCTAAGGTCATATCAGGACAGGTACTGACTTGAGACACTCTTCACTCATGGTGATATTATAGTGCTGCTCCTCTGTGAGACCTGGCACCATGACCTGATATCCCATACGATCACAGTATCCTAATACTGTGCTAACCAGTGATTATCCTATCCTAGTAATGCCGTGTAGCAAGCTAGGACATGACAACTAACTATTTGATAAGCCATTGGCTTGACTTGGTTGGGATTCGAACTCCCGACCTTCCGCACAAGAAGCCTGCGCTCTTCCGATCGGCAACTGACTCAGGTCGAATGCACATATATGTAAATATTTGTAAATATCTGTATATATATTTGTATATATGCGGGTACTACAGGTATGCAGGTATTGCAGCTATAGCAATACCCCAGGCGGTTTAACGCCCCTGCCCTGCAGAGTTGTAAACCACTGCCTTGTGGTACAGGTTCTTGACAGAACCGAAGGCTAAGGGAGCAAACCCTAAACAGAAAACCATGTCACTGTGGTAGCATTAAGGGCGGTTGATGTATGGAACTCCCAACATCTCCCGACCAGCCACTGCAGGGACAAATAGTTTTGCGCCTGTCTTGACATGTTCTTGCAATGTGTGAAACCTCTATTTGCTCCCTGAGAGAGTGCCGCTGGTAACTTGCAAAAGCCAGCAGCACTTCAACACTTTTGCAGGCAGCTTTCATGAAATGTGACCAAGCCCAGTAGAGAGTGTTACAGACCAGGAACACTAGATCCACCACTGCAGCATACAAAGATGCCTGCAGATTGCTACAAAAATGTACCCATGCATTGAAGTCAGACTGGAGGAAAATGAAGGCAGAGGAGCTGCAGAGAGCTGCAGACAGAAACAACATGAAGGGCTTCTACAGTGGACTGAAGGAAGTGTGGGGAGCTGTGAAGAAGGGACCTGTTCATCTGTTATCAACAGATGGAATTAGACCTTTTCTGACAGCAAGACAGTTGTGGCAAGATGGAGTGAACACTTCCAGAAGCTACTGAACGTCCCTGGTGACATAGATCACAAAGCTCTCGACAACATCCAACAGCGCATGACCAAAAGATGCCTCGATGAGATTCCAACCATGGATGAGATGGCTAGAGCAATCGGCAGCCTGAAAGATGCCAAAGCACCTGGGTCTGATGGAATTCCTGCTGAAGTATGGAAGCAGAGAGGAGACAATCTGTTCAACAGACTGCACCAACTAATCACCAATGCCTGGGAGGAGGGTTCTGTACCCCAAGTATGGAAGGATGCCAGCATTGTAACCATCTACAAGAAAGGTGATCTAACAGACTGTGGGAACTATAGATATGATATTTTGTCTCCGACAGCTACATGAAAAGTTCATTGAGCAGGACCGACCACTGTACATGGTATTTGTCGATTTCACTAAGGCATTTGATACAGTCGGGAGGACCGGGCTATGGCAGCTACTGTGGAAGTATGGATGCGCAGAGAAGTTCACAACTATGATCGAGGCTCTAAATACAGGAATGATGGCGAACGTTAGTGTTGGAGGGGAAGTCTCGGAATCGTTCGGGGTTACCAATGGGGTCAAGCAAGGTTGTGTACTGGCCCCCACACTCTTCTCCATCTTCCTATCAGCAAAGCTCGACGAGGCTTTCCGTGACATGGGGATGGCATCTATATACAGTCCAGACAGAGCGCTGACCTATTATTCAATGTTGCACACTTCAGAGTGAAGACCAAGACTACTCGGATACTGGTGAGAGAGCTGCTATTCGCAGATGACAGTGCACTGGTTGCCCACTCTGCTGAAGAGATCCAGAAAATAGTGGATGCTTTCTCTGATGCATCAAAGAAGTTTGGCCTGAAGATTAACATCAAGAAGACGGAGGTGCTGTACCAACCCAACTCTACAAGAACCCGAGAGGAGGAGATCATGGTTGACGGAAACAAACTGAACTCTGTTCCAGAATTCACCTACCTCAGAAGCACTATATCAAGTGATGGACGCATTGATGCTGAAATAAAGAGGAGGATGGTCAAGGCTAACGCATCTTTTGGCCGACTACACTAGAGACTCTGGAACAACCACCATGTGTCCATTCTGGTCAAATGCAAGATCTACTATCAACCCTACTATATGGAGCCAAGGCCTGGACAGTGTACAGATGACAGGTGAAAAAGCTGCATGCCTTCATGATGCGACATCTGCATTCAATCATGAGGCTAACCTGGAAGGACAAAGTGACAAATGAGGAAATACTCGAATGGACGGGGCTGCCCTCTATGGAAGATCTGATCAAAAAGAATCTCCGGTGGACTGGACACCTCATGAGGATGTCATCAGACAGGCTACCAAAGCAGATCCTCTATTCTCAACTGTCTTCTGGTTACAGAAAGAAAGGGCGCCCTCGTGTCCGGTTCAAGGATACCATCAAGAGAAACCTGAAGCTGAGAGACATTAAGACCAACTCATGGACGCAACTCTCACACCAGAGAGCTAAATGGAGAGCGGCAGTCAAGTAATGAAAGAAGTCTTTGTCGCATCGCGACCGACAGCATGATGATGATGATGATGATATATATGTATATATGTATGAGAGTATCCCTCCTTAGGGACAACAAATATGTTGTGGATGCAGATGGGTCCATTCTCAACTTTCAAAATAATTCCAGATTCCATTTCCTTGAATAATTTATCACTAATAATACACCATTCTTTATCATTAATAATACGCCATTCTGGGTCCGTATCACCCCAGACGAAGAGCTCTGAAAAGAAACAACACCACTTCAACTGGGATAAACGACCTCCTATATAATGGTTACAACAACAAACCCCATTAACACAATCAATCGTACCATGAAAAGTACAAGACGGTACATTAACGCATTCCTGTAGGGTCACCTCCCAACCAACACCACCAACCAAATCCAAAACAACTAATATATCATTTCCGGAAATGTCAAGATTAACCCAACTGTGCAAGAAACAAGTATTAGTAAGCAATTCTTCAACAGGCTCGGTAAGTCCATCAAGCGCTTCACAAGAACTGCCAGGTTGCGTGTCTATGCAAGGTTCGCCTTGTGAATTGTCATACTGTTTGTTGACTGCTGCACCTTTACCATTATCGCGCAAACCACAAGTACTAACAACCTTATAATACCATTATCGGCCTCCACCGAACTGCCCACCATGACCGCACAATCGCTATTACTGGCTCCACTGCAGTCACCCAGAATGTTGATTGTATTGGTCAGTCCCAGCTGTGCACTATCCGACTCGGCACCATCGATTAACACCTCTGGCAGCATTGCCTCCTGACGAGTCCCTCACAACTCCTCGATTATTCGGTCAGTCCTTGCATTTCTGATGGCGGTGCCCCTTAGACCAACATTTTGAACAGAAATGTCAACATATGCACTATTCCACCCACTTGAAGGACTATTCCAGCGGAAACACACCGTCCTTTCATTCACCTGCTGAACTTGCTATGCTGCAGTCGTCTGAACTTCATAGGCTGAACTTGATGGGCTGTAGTATGACAGACTTGTACCGGTGTTCACTCTACCGAACGCAGCAAACCCAGTTGCCTCAGCAAAATTACATATAGCGTTGTTGTACTCATTGTGCATGTCATCCGCGAAATCATAATCATAAGTCATAGCTTGTAGGCTAATGAAGCCAATATGCTCTAACAGTGATCAGTGGTCAGCTAATGTTATCCCATCAATGTTCAAAGCCCATTTAGCTGTAGTGTGGATAAGTTCATGGGGGTTACGTTTGCGCACTTTCTTCTGGCCATAAGTTAATTTGCGTAACAACCACTTACCTTTCCTTCTGCGAGAAGAACTACCACTTCACAAGCTAGAGCTTGTATGGCGGTGGCACCGCCTTCAACGTGACCGCCGGTGCAAGTGGCCATATGCCAAATGGCCACCATCTTCCTGCTAATCTAATATGGCTGGCACTGCTCCCTCCGGCACCTCATGCTGCACAAGTCTGCAGCTTCCCAAACTCCCTCCTGACCCTCTTCGCCCTCCTCGTCCTTCCGGAGCCTCTCACGCTTCTCCTCTAAATGCTTCACCCGTTTTTCAACTTCATTTGATCAATGTCTTTTACTATGTCATGCTCAGGCTCTTCCAAATTTATTACCAAAACTCCAGCTGCCAGCTCACCCGACTGCTCCTGCTTTACCGCCTTGCTTGCCATTTTTAGAGCCGCCATCTACCCGGTCGTCTGGCCTTGGCCTTTCCCCTCCTTCTTTTGGGTACAATGCACATCTCTCCGCTTCCTCCACACTATGTGTTACTCCACAACTCAAGCAGAACGGCATATCAACGTACTAAGAACTGAGTGTTGACGACCAGCATCGACATCTAGGCGGGCAGGTGACGGCTAGGCGGACAGCATGTGTAGGCACATAGCCAGATGCGCCTAGTGCAGTTCATCCTATCGTGAAGGAAAAACCAGGCAAGTGGGGCAAGTCAGGCGCTCCGCTGGCGTATATCTAGGCCAATGCAGGACCGAAGCACGGCTGGAGCAGACTCACAGTACAAGGGGGAATAATAATAACATATCAATAGACCATTTGCAATAAATATTTGCAATATATTTAAACAAGCATAATGTATTTTACGCCCCCTATATTCGCATAATCCTTTATACGTCTTATATGTATATATGTGCATTGACCTAGATTATAAACCTGGCAGAACCAATAAGCTGGTCTAAGAATGTGACCGGTTCCCAGTAGAGGAGCTGTGTTCGGGAGACATGTCTGGGAATGACAAGTCAGGAAGGCAATAAATGTCAACTAGAGACTAGACAGGCCAAGTTAGGACACATAAGGAAAATGATAGAACTGGTACGGAAAGGCAGGGCAAGACAGGACAATGTAGGGCAATGTAGGGGAAAATAGGGCAAGGTAGGACAAGACAGGGCAAAGCAGGGAAAGGCAGGGCAAGGCAGGGAAAAGCACGGCAAGGCACGGCAAATCAGGGCAAGGTAAGGCACGGCAAGGCATGGCAAGGCACAGCAAGGCACGGCAAGAAAGGGCAAGACAGGGAAAGGCAGGGAAAGGAAAGGCAGGGCAAGACAAGGCAGGACGTCGTTTGAGAGGGAAAGGCAGGGGATGGTAGGGCATCATGTGATAGGGCAAGGAAAGGTAAGGAAGGGGAGGCCAATGCAGGGCATGATCGGGCAAGGCAGGTCATCAAAGGGAAAGGCAGGGCAAGTAAGGGCAAGGCAATGGAAGCAAGGCAGTGCAGGGCTACGTAGGGCAGGGCAAAGCAGGGCATGGCAAAGCAGGGAAATATAAGGGATGTCAGGAAGATAAAGGATAATGGAGGGTGTGGCAAGATGAGGTAGGTAACAGTAAGACAGGGGAACCGAGGAAAATGATATACCTTTCAGGGTTAATCAGTGCAAGAGAAAGCAATGCATAGTTGAGCAGGATAAGGCAGGGCAACACAGACCAAGTTAACAGGTTAAGGATTACCTTCAGAGTGAACACTGTAACCTGAACACTGAGGGCTGGGAGACAGTGGCCAAGAATGGGAGGTCATGGTGTGCTTCAATTCGCAAAGGCAGAGCATGGTTTGAAACTGATCCTATAGCTCAAGCCAACGAAAGGGGTCAGGAAAGGAAAGATTGTCTCCTTCACCCACCAGATTCTCTGACTGCAGATACACACATGACAAATCTGCTACTGCACATTTAAAACATGGAATGGACTCATCAGGCATCAACTAGTTCATAACAAATTATTAATTGTTGTCATCTTCATCACAGATGGACTCCCAAGAAGAATAGTTAACACAGAGAGCCTAATAAATATGTCCTGATAGTGTAATTATGCGACTCTCATTGCCAGCTCTCGATAGTATTATTCTAATCTCATCTGGCTTTATCTGTTTCACGGTGTTGGAGAGACTGATGTCAATCTGATAAACAAAGTGTCTGGAGACTGGTTGCCAACCTGCCAAAGTACAGAATCACCGACACTGGTATGGTAGATGTATCGCTGCCCTGACATAATGGAATAGGCCTGTACCTGCCTAGCTCTTGGGAGGATTGATTGCACTGCCGTTGCTAAGCGGTGTGTGGCTTAGGTCACCACAGGACACGTGATGCGCTCAGCCAATGTCGATGCAGGATTCATTTTTGGGGGTTGTTTTGTTGGTGAACTTTTCTATTCATCTTAATACTTAATACAATCTTTCTTCTCGATCTCTGCACTGGTTTTCCAGCCATAGTGGTAAATGTTGGTACAGGCTAAGCGATGTTATAATAAAATAGATAGAAAGTTACAAGACAATTCACAGCAAAACATGGATATGAATTGAATAAAGAGTGAGACAAAGAAACAACAAAAATGCACACTGGAATGAGTGAGATATATAGAACTAACATGACGATAGGCACAGGAGAAATGCAGCTTAACATTGAATCGAACAGTTACATGGGTCTAACTGTTTGTCTCTAGGAATTTCTCATTCTGGCAAAATCTGACATAATATCAGGACGGGTACCGACTTGTGATATTGCACAATCATGGTGACTTAATAGTCCTGCCCTACTGGGAGACCAGGCCACCAGCACCTTGGCCCAATTTCCCAATCTGTCACATTATCCCCATACTGCGCTAACCAGTCTTTGTCATTTCCTAGTAATGCGAAGCGACAGGCTGGGTACCGACAAGTATCAATTTTGTAAGTCATTGATTCGGCCACCGCATCCCGTCATGGGTAGAATTAGAAGGTTGTGATGGTGGTGGTGCTGGTGGTTAGAGTGTAGGGATTGCGTCCTAGGCATTAAGGAATCTTTGCTCCAATCCCAGGCAATTCAGACATAGCGGAACCTGTCTGCCACCAGCTAGGCCACCCCCCCCCCCCCACCCCCAATTCACCGCCTGATTCTGATCGGTCGGATGTATAGAGGGAGGCGATCGATGGCTGCACACAGTTTGAGGACATGGAGAAGAATGTGGTAATGGATGGGTTAATGGTAGTGGAGATGGGTGTGAGGATTGATGTGGGGATGGATGTGAGGATGGGGATGGTTGTTTAATAATAAAAAGAAATGTAAATGCAATGTAGTGCTCTCTTTAGTGGGCGCCATTAAATGCACTTTATGAGAAACCACAATCTGATATATTTACAACTTGGTTATTAAGGTTGTGGGTTAGGTCATTTGTTTCATTTGTCGGGGAATAAAACTAGTTTAAATTGGTGAGTCATCAGGACAGATTAGCCTTTCTAAAAAGATGCTGCTTTTTTTACCTGCCCTGGAAACCTCTTCTATATTGTCCTTTACGCCGTTTATTTAAAGAGGTGTTACTCGGCTAATGGTAAATGGGTCTTCTGTCAGCATAGAAACCATAAAGGTCTAAATAACAGGTGTCAGTTTCAGCAGATATCTTGACTGCTTCCCTAACAGAATGTCGTCGGTTTGATTCCCCGGTGAGTCAAACCAAAGATTCATGAACTTGATATGTGTGGCTACTTTGCCCTGGCGCTCAGAATTACGTGAATATGCAAAGGATGCATTAAATCAATGTTAGGAGAATGTGATATGGCACTAGTAAGAGGGAGTCCTACAGAGGGAACAATATAAAGTCATTTTTTAGTGTAAGGTGTTGCTGGGCTTCCTAGCCTGGCGGTTGGTACTACCAGAATAGGGAAAGGACTGGTACTGGTAGGTTGAGGATCAACATAATGTGATTGAGGGGGATATCGGGCCATGGTACTGGCGGCCTGATTTCCCAGTGGGGCAGAATTACAAAGTTGCCATGAGTGTGCACTATCACAAGTCGGTACCCATCCTGATATGACCTTAGATGTTGCTAGGACGTAAAATAACAACCAACAACAAAGATTTTGCTCGGGTGCCAAGCTCCAGCTAACCAATCCAAAATCTTTCTGTGCGTTCTGATGTCTGGAAAGCAAGGCTAATGGTGCAGTCACACTACGACGCTTCTCCCGGCGACCAGTCAGCGTTGAAAATAAAATCTTGCGCATCGAGAAACGTCCAAGTTTTCGGTGGTTTGGGGAAAAAGATCGGTGTCAGCGCGGCGCATTATGCGCATGCGGCCAACGTGTGTCGACGCATTGGGGGGAAAAAAAAAAGTTTGCGCGACGTCTTCATCTAACCTTAAATGTTGCTAGGGCGTAAAATAAAAATGCCCCAGTTTGCCGCAACGTGTGAGCAACGACCCTCCCGCACGCATGCCGTCTTCCTAGCATTCCCATAACGTTATTCTGGCGTGTCCAACGCATCGTGACGCGCGCCTAATGTCCTTACCCATATATTTGCGCGCGCTGCCAGTGGTTGTTTTTTTTTGACACGCTTAAAACCTTGGGCGACCGGCAACGCACGCCGACGTTGTCCGCCGACCATCAATGTCAAGGATAGAGTACCGACGTGTACCGACGCGCTCATAACGCGCCACCAGCGCATCCAGACATTTCACATAATATCGCCCAAAATCACTACATGTTGCCGTGTCGCCGGCGAGAAGCGTCGTAGTGAGCCTGCACCATAAGAAAACGTCAGGAAACATGGTTCACTCTCAGTTAAGGTTGCATTGGCCAATAAAGCAGAATATTTTCATAAGCAAAACGTTTATCTACATTTGAATCCTGTTTCTCCACCTTAGGCGGATAACCTAATGGTTTAGAGCTTCTTATAGGGAATAATTAATTAGTTTATTAGACCATCCCTCTGGACAACTCCTTTCTGCAAGCCATAAATCAAGGACACTCCTGATAAAGTAGGCTACTCATGACCTCCTGTTTGTCCGGACGTGGTTCCCTAATCGGTAGAACGCAGGCCTCACATGCGGAAGTTCGAGAGTTTGATTCCCGGTTGAGTCAAACCAATGACTTATCAAATTGATACTTGTCATTTCTAGCCTGGCGCTCAGCATTAATGGGATAGGGCAAGGACCGGTTAGCTCAGTGTCAGGATAATGTGACTGAGTGGGATATCCGGTCATGGTGCTGGCAGCCTTATTTCCCCCTGGGGCAGCACTATGAAGTTGCCATGAGTGTGCACTGTCACAAGTTGGTACCCATCCTGAAATTACATTAGATGTTGCTAGGACGTAAAACGCCAACAACCAACCAACCAAACTTGTTTGCCTTGACATAATTCTTAGTACCACATGCAGCTTAGGATGCTCTGGGCCAATTTGTTGGTGCCCCGGTGTGTTCAGGGGTGGGGGGTCCCGCACAGAGATTTATTTATATTTGTGTACTACTATATTTCACCATATCACCAGCAACAGCCAGAACAATTTAAATGAATGTTCAACTGTGTTTTGGTGTTTATCGCCTAGCAATGTCTAAGGTCAGATGAGGATGTGTGCAGACTTGTGACAGTATTATCCTGTAAAGCCACATGTTACATTAAGAATAATGCAATCCCAGGTTGCCTCTGCTACCCAATTTACTCAATGCACTCTAACAAGATTACTCAGGGGCCTAGTTCCCTTTCTCCCCCATTGTGGCGCCACCTGCGTGTGGAATGATGTACCTTTAACCCCTACAGTGGTCGGATGTGTTTTTATATTGGCATACACACATATATGTATGCATCAAACTTATTTCTTACCATGGAAGAGAAATGCAAAGTGCAACATATTTCCAATGTGTATTCCTGAAATAACAAGTCTAAGATCAATGAAGATTTTAAGAATATGATTATTTCACACAAATAGGAAACAGTATATATGTGATGTGTACTGAATTATGGGAGTATAACAAAATACATGTGACCTCTCAGTTATTGCCATCCTG
>CM059191.1:12968589-12994149 GCA_030323885.1 Branchipolynoe longqiensis
AAATCTAAGGTAATATCAGGCCGGTACTGACTTGTGATAGTGCACACTTATGGTGACGTTATAGTGATGCCCCAGTGGGAGACCAGGCCGCCTGCCTCATAACCCAATATCCCCAACAGTCACATTACCATGACATAGTGCTACCCAATCCTTGCCCTATCCTATTAATACCGAGTACCATGCTAGGTAGCGACAAGTATCAATTTTGTAAGTCATCGGTTTGACTTGGCTGGGATTCGAACTCCAGACCTTCTGCATGGGAAGCCTGGTTTTACGATATTAGGCAACTGGTTTGGTTATCTCTCTTGGAGTTTTATATCCTAGCAACAACTAGAATCGTATGAGGACACATGTATATATCAGGGGACGTGCTAGAAACTAAAGGAACACCCTGCCTAGTTTGGGACTCGAACCCATATTTTGTTGGCATTCTGGGGTGATTATCCTTACCCTTATAGTACGGGCATCAGTAATGCAATCAACCACCTAACCCTTATAATGTGTCTGTGTCATTTCACAATTATCAATGTTATGTCATTCCTTTGCCTCGGTCCGGGTTCGGGAGGCGGGTGCTCCACTCATTCAGCTATCGCGTGAAGAGTGTGAAAGTACAACGTCTGAACACTTTGACTTCTGGATACTGAATGGTTTATTCACGGCCTAGGGCTCGCTTGACCCGCTGGCTAAACTTTTCATGACGTCATCTCATTAGCATATTCCTTTGTCTCAAAGTCTGCACCTCGTTAACATATATTAGCCACCTACCTATACGTCTACTACGCATATATCACAAAGAGTACCCGTTGTGAAAAGCAGGCTGAGCATGCTGAGTGCCCACAATATTGGACGGTGACGTCTGTCTTGAATATAGATTATGCCAATATTGGTCAAACCTCATTTCTCCTCACTGCCACAGGAGCCCCTGAGATTTTCCCAGGCACTCTGACATATTTTCTGTCTGTCCACCTTCCCACTAAGCTGACTTTGTGGAGCGCAGGTCTCCCATGCGGGAGATCGTGAGTTCAATTCCCGGTCGAGTCAAAGCAATGACTTATAAAATTGATACTTGTTGCTTCCTACCTTGGCACTCTGCATTAATACGATAGGAAAAGGACTGTTTAGCTCAGTGCCAGGATAATGTGAGTGGGTGGGATATCGGGTCATGGTGCCGGCGACCTGATTTCCCATTGGTTAGCACTATAAACGTCACCATGAGTGTGCGCGGTCATATCAGCATGGGAACTCACTTGTGACAGTGCAAACTTACAGTGACTTTATAGTGCTGCCCCACTGCGAAATTAGGCAACCTGCATCATGACTTGATATCCCACTAAGTCACATTATCCTGACATTGAGCTCACCAGTCCTTGCCCTATCCTATTAATGCTGAGTGCCAGGGTAGGAAGCTACAAGTATCAATTTGATAAGTCATCGGTTTGACTCAACTGCGAACCAAACTCCCATTCTCCGGCACGCGAGACCGTCGCTCTACCAATTCGGCTGCTGCGCCTTGGCAGATATATAAGAATATTCCTAGAAGGAATATATAATGAATACCACATGACTGAACTTTTAAAGGTCAGAACAAAGGAAAGCGGTAACTGTTGCTTTCTGTTCTACGCTGATATTTTGTGATTCTGCTTAGATGGGTGCTCTCCATTTCCACTCATCTGTTATCATGGCAAGCTTTACCAACACATATCCGCTCAATATGTGCTAATTGTGAATACAAGTTGCCAGCGACTCTACTGGAAAATATACAAGACCTGGTTTATGTAGTAAAAAAAGGAAGCTTTTGTGTCAATATTAATAGTGTGCGCATTCACTTAAGCCGTGTTCACACGGGCAAAATGTGAAGCCAATTAGACAAATCGAATCAGGTGAGTCGAATTAGCGGCCCTTTCACACGGGCAGTACTTGGGCCGGAAATCGATATCTGCGCATGAGCAAGTCCAGTCTAACCAGCGCCATTTTTCGGTTAGTCGACGTCGCCACGAGAGAGTGGGTTCGACCTAGATATGCATGTACTGAATCGTATTGGTTTGGAACAGGCAAACTTCTGCTGGGCAGTGAAACCCTAAAAATAAATGATGAAAAAAATATCTGTGCACAGCTAGCAGCTTCATACAGCAAATTTACCGTAATGTCAACAGACTCAGGTCTCAACTGTCATGTCCTTAATCCGCCTCAAGTAAGTCGGTTGCGTTCACACGGGCAAAATAAATCGATTCACACCTCGATAGGTGGTTTACAGGATGCGCATCACAGAAATCGATTCAGCCCTAATTTGACTCAGACGCCCATTGACACGGGAAATGTGCGTCGAACTAGGCAAGTAGCTTTCTACGAATCGATTTACATTGCCCGTGTGAACACGGCTTTAGAGAGTATATATATGTAATTATTGTACCCATTGTTTTTATATTGTATTTTGGGTGTGACTGTGAGTGCCTTTGGGCATGTCAGTCAAGCAGGCCCTTTATGATGGATGAAGTGTCAGCAGTGACATTGTCACGCCCACCACTACTCCGCAGGAACTGATGACGTCAGAACTTTTCTTAGCACATGTGTCTGTCTAACCATCTATTTATGTTACAGGAATGGGAGTCAGCGAAGTTAGTCATTCCATCTCGGAACAAATACAATCAAAAGCCCACTAAAGAAAATGTGACTTGTTGCCCATTGCCTTTCTCTGTATGCGGAAAGTGACAGAGACAAAAAAACGCCAAAATTCTCTATATTTGTTTATATATGACGACAGATTATATTTGTTTCTGATCCATTTTGTTTCAACCTGTATTTTTGTTAATATCTACCGATATTTATTTGATATCTGACGACAGATTATATTTGTTGCTGATAACATTGTTTTTGTTAAACCTAGTGATGATTGCATTATTTCTTTTCTGAATTAAAATAACTAGCAATCTTAACCAGACGGGATGGCCAAATGAGTTAGAGCGTCCGCCTCCCGGGTGGTAGATCGTGGGGTCGTGGCTTCGAATCCTGGTCAAGTCAAACCAATGACTTATAAATTGATACTTGTCACTTCCTAGCCAGGCGCTCAGCATTATTAGGATAGGGCAAGGAGCAGTGGATTGAGGAAGACCAATCGCCTGCGACTGAAATTTACCCTGCTTAAACAACTAATGTACCAACAAGAAAAAATCTTGAGGCTAATCTCATTAACATGTCACTTGATGAGTTGGCTACTGAGTAAATGGATATCTATATCATGTTCGATAACTTAGTGAGTCCAGACCGGTATATATGGTTTCCCATGGCACTCTTGGGGCCACTGCAGGAGGCGGTTACAGTTGCCGACTGGTCACCTGACTATTTGATGGTTGAGTATATCCCTGGCTGGGACGGCTAGGACATTTAATAGCCTGCGGTCGATGCTGCCTGGTCAGTTCATCACCAGCACCCTGTGTGTCGGGGTAATGAAAGTCTTTCCGACACTCCAGTGTCAGTGTGTTCTTTCGTTCTTCGGTTCTTTGTTTCGAGTTGCGAGAACCAACCTCATCACTCTAAATCGTGAAGGGGATGATTCTCAGATTAGTTGGGGGCTTCAGTTGCCTTTCTATCAGTATGCCTAATCTCTGCTGGTTCATATTTTCTGAGGCGCACAGACAACTGACACATGACTTAAACGGCTAGGCTGGGTAATTTGAGAACCTCTGCATAGAAATAGACACGCATGTGAATGAGTGCGTTTAGCACCTGCGGTATTTTCATGATGCGCAGCCACTTGAGAGAGTTCTCAACCATATTGACTTCATAATCATCGTGCTACCTGACCAGACGGGATGGGCGGATGAGTTGAGCGACCATCTCCTGCTTTTTGAGAATGTGGAAATCGAACCCACTAATACCGAACGCCAGGATAGGTACCCAGACCAAGTGGTAATAAATCTCTATCACATCATTTCCAAAAACTGAAGAATTACAAAAGCAACATATGAAAGAGTTTGTTAACTCAGTTAACATATTTGACACACAAATATATAAAAAAAGTAAGATAATAGGACCACGTCCCAGTCTTACCTTGTAGACATCGTGAATATTGCTGAGCACGTCGAAGTGGGTGTACAGTCTGTTGAGCAGGCGCACAATATCCAGCGGCACAACCTTCTCATTACCGCACATGGCGGTGAAGCCGACAATGTCTGAGAAGAGGATGGTGACGAGGCTGTACTTCTCCGCCTCGACTGCCTGGTTCAGCCGCAGCCGCTCTGCAATGGCCGCCGGCAACAGGGAGTTTAGCAGCTCATCGGTGCGGCCCTTGTCCTCCCGCAGCTTCGACTGCAGCTTCTTCAGGTTGTTGGAGGTCTCCTCCAATGTCTCGACAAGCTCGCGCTCGGCGCGCCGTGCTTGGGTGATGAGGACGAGATCTCGCGTCGCGTCATGGATGGGGATGTCACTGAGGTAGAGACCGCGCTCCCGCAGCTCGTCGACGTCGGTCACTCGAGGCGAGCAGAGGTACATGACGGTGTCTGTCTCTGGGATGAAGACCATCTGCCCCTTCAGTCTGAGCGCCTGCGCATGCTCGCCACATGGCGGACCCCGAGACCCCGACGACCGTGCTTGGTCGTTGCCGGGACAACCGGAAGTCGGCGCCGGCATCGGGTCATGCTCAGGCGTAGGGTGTACCCGATGATCCCCCATATGAGCCCTATCAGTGCCAGTCTTTTTGCCGGTGGAGGCCTCTGAGTGCCCGGTAGGATCAGCCATCTGAGACTGGACACAGATGACGCCCGGCTTGGTGACGACGATGAAGACGGTGTTGATATGATCGAGAAGCGTCTCAAAGTTGAGGCTCTTCATGACTGGACGGATGACGTGGAACACCTTGTCAAACATGAGCTTCTTGGTCCGCTTCCTGTAGCTCTTGAGCACCCGGCACAGTGCTGAGCCGGCCTGGACGATATGGAAGTGTCTGTCGATAATGATGTGGAACGGGAACGCCTTACAGAAGGAATTCACACTGAGCGGAAGATCTCGCGGGTTTGTCGAGGACTTGGCCCGGTGCAGTATCGAGACGAGTGAACTGCTTCGCTTTCGCACAAGAATGGTGGTGAAGTTGTCCTCATGCACATGGAACACTGTGTGGTCCTGTCGTCTGCCCTTTCGTGAGGTCAGCGTCACGCTGACTTTGCTGTCGAAGAATTCTCGTGCCACCGCCTTAATAATGCCAGACACCATCCGCTCCAGCCCCTTCCGGTCACTGTAATAACGCAGCGTCATGCTGCCGTCGTCACCTAGGTAACATCGGAAACTGGGCGCGCACATTCCCGGATAGATGGAGGTCAGGTGATCGTGGAGCGCATCGAGGTTGCTCAGGAAGTCATAGAGGTTCCGACCAAGGACACGCAGTAGGCGCTCATAGCCACACTCCAAGCAGTGCTTGAAGAAGTGCTCTCCGTACCGCTCAACAAGGTCATCATACGGCACCTCTGTAAAGCAAGGCACAGAATGGTGAGCTACATCATCACGCATGAACAAGTTGTATCACTTTGCAGTAAATACACAGTAATACAAAGCAGGTAGTGGATTATCAAAACCATTGCTCATCAACTTCGTCACGTATCAGCTCATTGTGTATACTCTTATGATTAGAATTAGAAAATAATGTTACTTTGAGACAGTGGTTCATTATGTTGGGCTTTATGCTAGTATGTGGATATGAAATAATGAATATAGTGCAATAGTTAATAGCAGAATAATTCTGTATTTGTGCAATAAGAAATAACTATGGGCGTCCTACTGTAGATAGCCATAGATAGATTTATTCATAACATCCATACACACTAGAGAAATATAAATTAAGCTGTTGACAATAATAGAAATTGTAGGAAGAGTGGAACGGTTAATGGTTGTCTTCCCACTGCCTGTTATGAACAAATATTATAGAGTGCACCAATATCACCCCCTGGGGCGAATATACAGAAAACCATGTCAACTTTATAGTGCTGCCTCACTGGATGTTTTGTTTGGTTGTTGTTGTTTTACGTCCTGGCCACAGCTAAGGTCATATCGGGCTGGGTACCGACTTGTGACAGTGTGCACCTATGACAACTTTATAGTGCTGCCCCACCATGACCTGATAGCCAACTCAGTCACATTATAATGACACTGAGCCAACCATTCCTTGTCCTATCGTAATAATGCCGACCGCCTGGCTAGGAAGCAACAATTATCAATTTGTAATTCATTGATTTAACTCAAGCAGGATTCGAACCCATGGGTACGAATCCTACGATCTAGCAAAATGGGAGACGGATACTCAAGTCATTCGGCCATCCCGTCTGGTGTGTATTTAGTGTGAGTTTGTAAGCAAACTTCAACTTCATAGCAGCTATATGAAATGAAATAAGCCCCCTTGTCTTGATTTGTGTGAGCGATAATAGCGAACGAGATTTTAAAATGATAAGATATCAGTTTTCAGAGGTGGATGGAGTGATGTCAGTTGAGTCTCAGTTTCAGTCAGTAACATTAGTTTGCAACTCCAGCTTCCCAGCAGAAGTTTAGGCAGGTGGGAATACAAATGCACCATGACAGAGGAAGTGGTGTTTTATTTCATTTGATGTATTTTCTAGGATAATTTCACTGAAATGTACATGAGACACAAGAAGGGGCGTAGCGCAGGTGGACAGCAAGGTTTTAATGAATGGAGACACCTGAGATAAGCCCTAAGCCAGTTGACAGCCTATAGAAAAATATGGAAAGTGTTAATGGGTAAATAAAAAGTTTCGCGCCGGCTGACAGGAAGTGATGCAACACCGGTTGGGAAACACGACATGCTATCTGGATGTGGTTCTTGTTGTTGTTTTACGTCCTAACAATATCTAACGTCATATCACGATATGTACTGACTTGTGACAGAGCACACTCATGGTAACTTTATTTTGCTGCCCCACTGGGAGACTAGGCCGCCGGCACAATGACCCAATATCACACCCAGTGACATTATCCTGGCTCTGTGCTAAACAGTCCTTTATTAAGAGCGCCAAGCTGGCTTTCTATGGAGATTATTATTGGATAGAAAACCAACCAAGTCATATCAATGCCTTATACAATTGAAACTTGTCGCTACCTAACCTGGCATGCACAATCTAGAGGAAAACGCAAGAACTAGTGTGCTCAGTAAGAGGATAATTTAACTGAGTTGAATATCATGTCATGGTGCCAGCCACCTAGTCATCCAGTGGTGCAGCACTATAAAGTTGCAATCAAAGTGCACTATTACCTGTCGCGACCTGTCCTGCTATAACCTTAAGCATTGCTGGTACATAAATCCCCAACAAGTAGACAAAATAGTGCATGCACCAGATAGATATAGCATTGCTTATGCAGTCACGAAGATTGGCGGTGTCAAATGGTATTCTGCTATCTCCTAACACTATTGCCACCTGTTAACGTCTAACCTTACTTGGATCAGCTGTTGCCCGGAGTCATCGCCATAGAAAGGATATATATATATATATATATATAAAGTATATATATATATATATAATTTCTATATACAGTAAAACCTCTCTATCCTACCCCCTCCACAGAACGACCACTCCCATATATCGATGGTTTTATTTGTGTCCCAACAATACAATTGCAACCATATTTTAACTCCCTAAACTGACCACCTCCTGAAATGGACCACTTAAAGTCGGTTCCAAGTTCTGTCGATTTAGAGAGGTTTTGCTGTGCATATATATATATATATATATATATATATATATATATATATGATAGGTATCCTCACATATAGGGAATTGTCAGGAGCAAACCAGTAATGGACAATTATGTAAAGTATTCACATGTGATCTTTGTTCTGTTTCATTGTCCGTGATGTCATATAACATTGAAGACGACCAGATATCCAAAGGTGTGTATGTATGTGAGTTATTGTACACATCACTATACACAAAGATGATGGGGTAGGCGTGCCTGTGGCATGTTTGTGTATATCCTGTATTGTATCTATTAACTGTGATGAGCGAGATAACGTGGTGGCCAAATCGGTAGCGCACAGGCTTCCCATGTGGAGTGGTTGGCAATTCAAAATCCTGGTCGAGGCAAACCAATGACTTAGAAAAGAGATATGTGTTGCTAGCTAGGCTGGTGTTTGGCATCACTAGGATAGGGCAAGGACTGGTTAGCTGAGTACCAGGATAATATGACTGAATGGAAATTCCAGTCATGGTGCCAGTGCCCTGATCTCCCAGTGGGCCAGCACTATTTGTTTTTGTGTGTAAATTAATTTTATTCATGTAAATCTTTTGTCAGCGCGATAACGCTGATCTTCCGGCCGTAAGTGTTACACTATTAAGTCACAATGACTGCACACTGTCACAGGCCGGTTGGAGCGACCTGGAACACGGGTGACCTGCACGAATCACTGTAACCTCCCCCGCTGCCAGCCCAGCTCTGGTTAGCACGCCTGTAGACCCACTCAAAATTTACTTTCGAGTCGAAATAAACAGTGGTATTTTGTGTCCCAGCCAGATCTTAGGTGAAGAGCCGGCTCCAAACTAATTGATATTGTCTTGTCTCTTACTGGAATGATACAAAATATAGGGGATGTTGTAGCTTTTGGAACAAAAATAAATTTGATTGGATTATCAAAACGATGATAGCTTCAGCTCAAATGTGGTAGCCATGGTTTCATGTTGCACTAGCTAGCGTTGTCGGTTTTGGCGCCTGTACTCTTCATTTAATACGGTACACACATATATATATATATGTAAGAATTGCACGGCAACACAGTATTGGTGGGTACATTATTTATTTACAGGAAGTGAGAATAGTAGAGAACAGTAATGCACCTGGCTGGGCCTCAAATGCCCTACCTAAATGGATAAGAAAAAAGTTTTGAAAGCAAGTGTGGAGGCTCTGGCTGCCAGGGACAGACTGAGCCAACATCAACAACAGGTGTAGGGAGGCTCCTGCCCCACCTGGTGGTTGTGCATGGCACTATCCTGTGAGCCCCCCAGGAGCCCCCTGGGTGGCAGCACTGTGCAATTCGGTTACATCCGCATATACGTTGTATATACGTGGGTGTAAGAATTGCACGGCAACACAGTATTGGTGGGTACATTATTTATTTACAGGAAGTGAGAATAGTAGAGAACAGTAATGCACCTGGCTGGGCCTCAAATGCCAAAGTCAGAGATACACCAGACAGAAGAAAAATAAAAGAAATGAAATCAAGACGGAAAGAGCTGTGGCGACCTTGATGTCGGCAATGATCCGGTCGGCCAGAGGATGAGCAATGTATCTATAGACCCAGTCCGAGGACCAGTCACAGTAACCTCAAACTCATCAATGGAGGCCCCAGCGGAGCGAGTGGGAGGAGAACGAGGAGGCATCTAGTCCGGCCTCTTCTGAGAAATTTGTATGGTTGCCTGGAGGGTAACATAATCTAAAGGTCTGAAGACCCCGCAAGCAGAGAGAATTTGGAAAGATGGGGGCATCTTGGGTTACTTTAACCGGTTAGAGCTGCAAGATAGAGTTAGTTGCTAAATAATTGGGCACAACAGAGATGGCAGGCAGGATCGGCGCGAACAATGCGGTGCTTGCTAAGAACATCTTGCCACCTGCTCAGAGCGTCACAGATAGTGTTGTCTCCGCTCCTAATGTAAACAGACTTCACGTCAAAGTTAAAGGTAACTGAAGTCCAGAAGAGCTCCTTAACCCAGCCCATGATGGTTTTATTAATGCAGCAGCCGGTGGCAAGTGCAGCACAAACCGTAATGTTGTCAGTCACAAACACAATGCTTTTGTCTTGCCAAAGATGGCCCCAGCGGCGGGCAGCGGCGATGACAGCCCACATCTCCTTCTGGTTAATGTGGGTTTCGGGCCCAACCCCTGTTGCATCGGCATGATGGTGGCCGACCTCAGAGGCCAGGTCGCGCTCGTTTGAATGAAAACAGCCGACCAACCAGTCGTCCGAGTGGGTCGCTCCAAAGCCCCAATCAGAGGCGTCACTGTAGACCAAGAACTTTTGCGTAGCCGTTGAAAGTGTCAACGTAATCGAGCCACCACTTGAGCTCTGATCTGAATTCCTCATTAAGGCGGAACATGTAGTATGGTTTACGCAGCTGATGAATCACGTCGTAGATCCTGGTAGATAAGGAGCGGCCCCCCGGACGACAGTAGTGCAGTGGGCTAAGCGGCCACCTAACCTCTCTAGGTCTTTACGTGAGGCCTTTCGTTTGCCGAGGAACCCTGATAGTACACATTTAAGTTTAATGATCTTATCTCGGGGAAGGTGGAGCTGGAGAAGGACACTGTCAACTTCGATACCGAGAAATCTTGCACACTGGGCAGGCGCGTGGAGTTTGGGGTAGCTTAACTAGAACCCCATCCTACGAAGGACGGCAGTAATTTTTTGCTGATTAATTGCGCAATCCTCGAACGAGGAGCCTAGAATGGCGAAGTCGTCCAGGTAGTTCACACATCTGGCGACTCCGTCGCGCCTGTCACAGCGAGCAACGAAATCCGATATGCGGTTGAAAATGTAGGGACTAGAGGAGAGCCCCATACATAGTCGGTTGTCAAAGAAAATTTCTGGCCCACCCCCAGTGCCGAAATCCCACCTGATAGCCTGGAAAGGATGGTCAGTGGGATGGATGTTGATGGCCCTATAGGCATCCTTAATGTCTATAGTGGCTATGAAGTCTCTGCAAAGGAGCTTGTCAATTAAGTCGCCAATGCCTTGGTAGCAAAAGGAATGCGACACCTCATCAACAAAACTGTTCACCGAGCGGTCGCTGGGCTTACTGCAGTCGACAATGGTGCGCATTCCATTGCCGCCTGACTTGGGGACAGCAAAGACATTGTGGGTGCAGATAGGGGGTGAGTCGGCCCGGCTAATATAACCACAGCTGAGCTCAGAGTTGAGCTTCCTATTGATAAAATGTATGTTGGCACCATCCTGGGTAGGCCGAGAGGGGGCCGAGTAGCTGGCGGTGCAACTGGGGTTGATGACTTTGAATCCAAAGAGGGAGCCATGCAGTATGAACTCCCAGTCATCAATGACAGAGCCGCGAAAGAAGCATTCGCATATGACGTGACAAGGTTTAAATTGAGCCCTGCTGGGGCCTATGTAATGCACACATGTACAGGTGGCATTCTTACAGGCAAGGGAAACAGTTAACACAGTGGGTTTGCCAGAAGAGTCAAGTTTATCAAAACCAGTTATGTAGATACTACCCTCCACCCAGGACAATGTTAGCCAACTGCAGGCAATTAGAGGGCAGTGCGGCATACCGCCAATAGGGGGCACGTCAATCTTCACATTACAATGGGCAGCCAAATCAAGGGGGCCAACAGATTTAATTAAATGGTCGTGAACTACATCACGAGGAACAGGTTCATATGGGGGAATGTGTTCAAACACAGGGCCCGAGGTCACATACACGGGAGAAATTAATGGCAGGTTGTCGGAAATGGTAACCGGCATCGGAGAGGCAGCACAATCTGCCAGAACACTAGGATCTAACCCAACAATGGTATGACGATCCCCTGAACACAATTTCAGGACGCGCCGCGCCGGACCGCCGACAAACCCCTAGTCCTTCGAGCACTTGCTCATTATGTGCGCTTTACTACCACACCTGGAGCACCAGTGGCCGTAACTACAGGTGCGGTCATCCCTGCTGCAGCCCTTGTCCTTATTGAACGAGAAGCAAGGCTTCTTCCCATCCCTGACAAACAACTGCCTCGGCCGACCCCCGTTACCACTGCTCGAGTGACCAACTCCCCCCCTCCCCCCCCCCACCCTACTTTTTCATATGCTCGAAAGCATAGTATTTCAGGGCAAGTTTGGGATTGCCCGCGGAGAAGGCCGCGTAACCCTCAGAGACGGTGAGCTTGCGGATGGCACGGTCATAGTTCACGTGCGTGTTTTCCTGGAAGGTCCCAGACTTGGCCTTGCCCGCGATGTATCCAAGGTGTTGGAGGATGAGCAAGAGCTTACCGCCGTCAGTCACCTTAGAGGCTACCACCCAGTTTATGGTTGCCTCTATCAGCTCGAAGGGCGATAACTTCTTAACATCCCTCCCATCCTGCGCATGCCTACGCAGCGACCACTTACTTCTGGCCTTCCTCTCTCTGCTGGCAGAGCGGTCGTCTGATGAGGAAGAACTCAAAGACCGATGTCGGTTTAGCGAGTGTCCGAGTGCGCTATGGCACTGAAGTCCTTTGAACTGTCCAGCTGCTTAGCCTCCACAAAACACATTGTCCATAATGACACAATCAAAATACATATTCAGTTGTATTTTCTTTCCATTGACAACAAAATTACCATCACTAATGTCTAGTACATAGCAATATTTTGATGGAATTATATATCAATATCAGTGGCCTGGCATCCGATGCTTGCATCTCGATTCTCCGTGTTCACTGCTTGCTGCCTCACCTGTTGCTTAGCTGGCCTGACGTTCTGCGTGTGTTTATCCTGGCTGTTTTCATTACAGCTGTTCGTCTCTGTTGACGATCTGTGCATCTGTGGTTCTTGGCATCTGGGCAGTCGTGTCTGTGCCTCTAGGCATCCATGTATCCGGGCATCCGTGTGCCATCTTTCCAGGCATCTGTGCATTTGTGGGCCATCACTTCGGGCCCTGTCCTCCAATCTGTCCATTCAGATATGGCGTTCTGCTTGCTTGTCTTTGGTAGAGCAAACTCACAGTAACTTGTTAATGCTGCTTCATTTGGTTACCAGGGAGTTGCTGCCTGGTGAACCACAGCGATACAACACTGTCTTTGTGGGTAGCCTGAAGCAATGGGCCTAAAAGCACCATTGCCTCCACATCTGACACCATGTGAAAGTACATCTGAACACTTTGACTTCTGGAAACTGAATGCTTTATTCCCCGTCAGGGGTCTAGACCTCTGGCACACTTAGTCATGTGATGTCATCTCATTTGCATATATTACAGATGTGTCTAGACGTCTAGCCGTCTAGACATCTATTACACATATATCACAGTTGGGGGGTGTGATGTTAGGTAATATGGCGTGATGGGGTGACATTATGTATCTCAATAGTCACAGATATCTCAACACTAGCGGTATATTGACATACCATGGCTGAGTCAATCCGATGACTTAACAATTGATACTTGTCGCTTCCTAGCCTGGTGCTTGGCATTATCAGGATAGATCAAAGACTGGTTGGCTCAGTGTCAGGATAATGTGATTGAGTGGGATATCAGGTCATGGTGCTGGCAGCCTGGTCTTCCAATGGGGAAGCACTATAAAGTCGCCATGACTGCGCACTGTCACAAGTCCTGATATGACCTTAGATGTTGCTAGGACGTAAAACGACAACAAACAAACAAAAAGAGGATCAACGCTTACTCATCACTTCCACATTGTGGTAATATTAATGTGAGACACATACTTTTGGGATAAACTAAAGCTGGTGAACAGACTTTTTAATTGCTATCCAGTAAATGCATTCTTTGTGCACGATATGAATGCTGGCAGACCATTGAGCAACGTCGCTTAACATTGGCACTTCTTTCGCCAAAATGCGACCGTTTTGTTGGCGCGTCTGCAACGTCCCATCGACAGGTAGTGGGCGCGCCATTGGCATTGCTCCAGCATTTCTCGGCACATTGGACATGTTGCCGGCACGCCTGGACGCGTTGGCTGTGCGGTGTGGACGCGCTGCCGGCGCATCCTGATGTGTTGCTGGCGGGTATGTACGTGCTGACATGGTACTAACACGACACCAACATGCTACTGGCACGCCATCAACATGCTACAAGCCCGCCAATAACGCGCTACCGACATGCTGCTGACTCGCTAGTAGCATGCTACTAGCGCGCCACCACACCGCCACTAACATGCTGCGCCCCATCAAACTTTGTCCCAAAACGCCGAAAAGTTGGACGTGTCTCACGTGCTAGCAAATATTTTGCCCATTGGCGGCACGCTGGAAAACACGTTGTAGTGTGACTGCACCATTATTGTATTAAGCGTTCCAATTCTGGAAACACAATGGGCACACAGGCTTGGATTGGATTGGCGGCACGCTGGAAAACACGTTGTAGTGTGACTGCACCATTATTGTATAAAGCGTTCCAATTCTGGAAACACAATGGGCACACAGGCTTGGATTTAATGATTGATGATCCCTGTCCCTGCTCTATCGTCAACGTGCATATAATGTTTGTTTGTTGGGGCTTTACATGCTAGCAACATCTACGCTCACATCAAGACGGCTGTAGTTTAAGAGGTGAATCAATAGTAGTTGCAGAGTAGACCAAATTGTACTTTCACAGTTGAAAGAACAGTACGTCTATAATTGCACCTGTGCTCCCTTGAGAGTAACCGGACATAGTGGCCGAATTAGGAAGTGCATAGATCTCCCGTCTGGAAGGTTGGGTGTTCGAGTCACGGCCGAGTCAAACACAGGACTTACAAAATTGACTCTTGTCACTACCGAGCCTATCGTCCAGCATTACTATGACAGGGCAAGGGCGGAATAATGTGAACTGAGTGGGGAATCAGGGCATAGTCCCAGCAGCCTGGTCTCCCAGTGGGATCAGCACTATAAAGTAGCCATGGGTGTGCACTGTCACAAGTCGAAACGCATCCTCATATGACCGTATATGCTACCAGGACATAAAACCCCAATCAACAAGTAAACAAACTTGTACGGCTAAAGCGATGATGCCTCTAGCCTAAGCTGTATTCACACGGGCGAGTTAAAATGACTCACGCAAAACCACTTGCGTAGTTCGACTCAGATTTGCCGTGTGAATGCGCGGCTGAGGCGTTTTAGGGCTGAATCGATTCATATAAATCGTTTAATGTAAAACGCTTCGCTAGGTGGTCTACAGGAACCGATCTATGCTGAAACGTTTTATTTATGACATCACACGCATGCGCAGTCGAGGGAAACGTGACAGTCGAGACCTGAGTGTGTTGACTTTCCGATAAATTTGCTTTATGAACCTGCTAGCTGTGCACATATATTTTTTTCATGATTTATTTTTAGGGTTTCACTGCCCAGCAGAAGTTTTGACTGTTCCAAACCAATACGATTCAGTCCATACATATCTAGGTCGAACCCACACTCTCTCGGCCGACGTCAACAAACCCAAAGTGGCGCTGGTTAGTCTGGACTTGCTCATGCGCAGATATCCACTTCCGCCTTAAACCGATTCAAAGCACTGCCCGTGTGAATGTGACACACTTTGAAACTCAGCCCATGTGAATGCGCGCACATATAAATCGCCTTCTTTAGATCGCTTTAGATTTTGCCCGTGTGAATACAGCTCATTAGACATGGCGCGCTGAGGCAAGCAGAGGACTACAATGGATTGGCTAACTAGTGTCTTGTGAATGGCTTACTGCTGCCACCTGCCGGCGGAACCATATATAACGTGTTCTATTTCCCCTGACCCGCGGCGGTAGTGCCATTTCACACTGAGTGCCCACCTATAACAAGCACTACGACTCTTCACCCTAAAGTCAGGTACCACCATTTTGTTTACTGCCATGTTTAGGCTATGACTACTGCTAACTAATGTTATGGGCGTGATGGAAATAGGAAATATTGCGTCTAGAGCGGGAATCGAACCCATGTATCTTGCATTCTGAGACAGTGTGGTAACCATTACACCATCTAGGCTCCTGATGCCACCACCCTGCCCACGCCCACCTGTCTATATGGCTCCTTGCCTGAAAGGTCAGTACAGGCAATTATACTTGGCCCCCTGGAATTGTAAGTATTTTGAATGGTCATTTAATGCTTACAATTATATATATAAAGGCAATCTATTTACATATACATACAAGAAGTAGGTTATATTTTTTAAATATTTTTTTTATTGAGGCTGTATTTATAGTGTCCATAGCATGTAAGCCCGGGTACCCAGGCTTGTTTTCAATGCTGACCAGCTGTAGTGTTGGTGTTGTCTTACCAAACAGTAGCTGCTGATAAGTTATTTGATTGTCTGTATTTCAGTAGCAGATAGACAGTTTGTAGGTATGTTTAGTAGCCTATGTTAGTTTTTTTTGGGCCCTCTCGGCACTGTATTTTTGTTCTATTCTTATTACTATGTTAGTTGTTTTCTTAAGGTTCTATGTTAGTGTTTTGGCGTTTTCTTGGGAAGAGTTTTCCACTTTTTTCTTCTTAGTTCTATACTTACTTACTTAAGCCAGGGTCACACATACACGGATCAGGGGCCGGACGAGCCCCGGACCGCCATCCGGGGTGGTCCGGGGTGATCCGTGACTCGTCCGTGGCTCGTTCGTGCCGACACCCCCTGATCCGGCCTGATCCGTGGCTCATCCGGCGCCGTCTGGGCTCAGCCCCGGATGTTTTAAAATGTTTAAAACATCCAGGGCGGTCGGAGGGATTTTGCGATCCGGGCTCAATCCGGCCTGATCCGGCCTGATCCAGGGGGGGTCCGGGGGTGGTCCGGGTATTTCGGGGGTGGTCCGGGGTGGACCGGGCCTGTCCGGGGGTGGTACGGGGTCATTTTGAGCCACGGTTTGACCCAGACCATCCCCGGACTATCCAGGAGTACCCCCGGCCTAGCCACGGACCACTCCCGGACTGCCCCCGTAAGACGGGGGTGATCCAGGAAAGTCCGGGTGATCCGGGATAGTCCAGGGGTGGTCGGGCAGTCCGGGGGTGGTCCGGCCTTGTCCGGGAAAGTGTGACTGCGAGGCAAAAATCGACGAAAACAGTGATTTTATTCGTGGCGGTCCGGGACAGTCCGGGCCGTTGATCCATGGGTGGTCCCGCTCAAAATCCGGGGCTCGTCCGGCTATATGTGACTGGGGCTTTACTTACTTACGCCTACTACCCAACTTTGGGCATAGGCCACAAACAAGGGCTCTCCAGTTATCCCGGTCCTGGGCCATCTTCTCCAGCTGTCTCCATGTATGGCCAGACCTCTTCACATCTGCCTCCAGCTCACGGCACCAACTGTTTCTTGGCCTGCCTCTCTTTCTTTTCCCCTGTGGATTCCAGGAGAGTGCATGTCTTGCGGTGTTGGATGCAGGCTTGCGAAGGGTATGGCCAACCCATCTCCAGCATCTCCGAAGCATCTCCTCCTCAACAGGCTGCTGTCCTGTTCGCTGCCATAGCTCCAGGTTACTGATGGTGTTTGGCCAGCGTACTCTTAGGATTCGTCTGAGACAGGTGTTGATAAAGGACTGGATTTTCTTCATGGTGGTGACCGTTGTGCTCCAAGTCTCTGCGCCATACAGAAGAACAGGCTTTACGATGAAGCAAAATATCCTGATCTTGGTGTTCCTAGGCAGCTCCTAGGATCCCCAGACATTCTTCAGCTGATGGAAAGCTGCCCTTGCCTTTCCAACCCGAACCCTCACATCAGCATCTGTCCCTCCCAGCCTGTTGACCACACTGCCAAGATAGGTGAAGCTTTCCACTTCCTCTAGTGCTTCTCCCTCTAGTCTGATGGGGGCTGTGTTGTTATTGATAATTTTGAGGATTTTGCTCTTCCCTTTGTGTATAGTGAGGCCAAGGCGTGCTGAGTGAGTTGCGTTGATAGTGGTCTTCTCCTGCATTTGTTACTGGGTGTGGGAAAGAAGTGCCACGTCATCAGCAAATTCTATACTAACCTTATTTTATTTACATGTCCATAGGCTTGTTCATAATGGGTGGTTGAGTTATGTTTGTTTGAATTTGATTTATATTGTGGGATATGTTATCTGGCTTTTATATTTCCGGTTATCCCGCCCTGGGCTGTCTAGTTGGTGGGCGGTGACATATCACCTGCCCCCTTGTGGTGTAGTTCAGTTTGGGTTCCCAGTTTTTTAATTTTGCACAGATATTTTGTGTACGTTTTTAGGTCAGGGATTTGTCTTTCTTTCACCGTTTGTGCATTCCAAGCCTTGGCGGCCATTTCCAGTGCGCTCCTTTCATGGGCTTTGATCTGGCTTCTGGTTTGCCTTAATAGTGGTGCCTTGCTTGCTCTGGTGAACCTTAGTGGTTGGGTTAGACGCTTAATTTCTTGACTATATCCATATGCTAATGTTTTGAGGTGGATTATCCTTCTGTTTTCTAGTAGCTTTACTTTAGTTATGTTGTGTAGGTCATAAGTGGGGTGTAGTTTGTCTACTTTCAGGCAGATTTTCAAGGCCCTATTTTGTAGTATCTGCAGTTTTTTAAGTAGCTCTTTTTTAGAACCCATGTCGATTACATCCCCATAGTCAAAGTAGGGGAGTACCATGCCTTTCAAGATTTTTATTGACATATCTTGTGTCATATAGTTTCTTAGTTTAGCAAATAGCCATAGTTTGTGATTTACTTTTGGTATGATTTTTGTTACACACAGATTGTAGTTTAGCTGGCTATCTAGTTCTAGGCCTAGGTATTTGTAGTGATTTACACTTTCCAGTGTTTGGTTTCCTAGTGTGCATTGTAGGTTTCTACCTGTGATTGCTGTATGTGACAAGAGTACTGTTTTAGATTTATTTGCATTGATGATTATTCTATTGGATTCACACCAGCCGTCCAGCTTTAGCAGGAGGTTGTTCAGTTTGGTTGCTACCTCCTCTAGTGTGCTTCCTTCTGCATATACGACAGTGTCATCCGCATATAGCTAGAGACATTTTGTCTCCAGCCATTTTTCTAGATCGTTTATGTATAGTATAAATAGTAGTCGTCCCAGAACTGATCCTTGGGGTACACCGCAGGTGACAGTTTGCTGGTCTGAGAGTGTACCATTTACTTTAGTATTTTGCTGCCTGTTGTTTAGGTAGCATTTTATCCAGTTTATTGATTTGGATTTAATGCCCATGTTGTTTAATTTTCTTATTAATATGCTGTGGTCTACATTGTCAAAGGCTTTGCTGAAGTCGATGAAGGCTGCTCCAACTAATTTCTTTTGGTTCAATGATCCCAGCACATCACTTGTTAGGTTTGCTATTGTTTTTGATGTGGAGTCTAGTTTTCTGAAACCTCCTTGCCTCTTGTTTAGTATATTGGTTTTTTCCAGGTGCTCATTTATGTGCCTGTGGAATATTTTGTCAATTAGCTTTCCTGGTGTTTGCAAGATTGATATTGGTCTGTACTTCCCCATGTTTTGTTTATCATCACATTTCTAGATGGGGGTGATGGTTGCCATCTTCCATGCTGTGATGAAGTGTCCCTGCTCAAATGATGTGTTGAACAGGTCAACCATGGTATCTGGGTTGGCTTGGAGTGCCTCTTTTAGTATTTTTGTGGGGATTCCATCTATTCCACTTGGTTTGTTTTCATCTATGTCATTTATTAGTTGTTCTTTTAGGTCAGTTTTGCAGGTGGGGATTTCATCCTGGATATTTTCTGACTTGTTTTCCCAGATTCTTCTGAATTTCTTTGATAACCTTTGTCCTACTGTGGCAAAGTGTGTATTTAGTTTGTTTGCTGCATCACTATCTCTGTGCGTATTTCCATCCTTATCCTGGAAGCTTATGCGTTCTTCTATCGTATTTTGGGGGAATAGTGAGCTTACATTTTTCCAGAACTTATTTGCATTGCTTCCCCAGTCCTTGTCTTGTTTTATTATATATTTCTTTTTTGCTGCCCTTACTGCTTTGAGGGAGTTGTTTCTGGCAGTATTATAGGCCCTTTTATCCTCTGGGTCTTTAGTACGTTTCACTTTGTCACCTAGCTTTCGTTTTGTTGCGTTAACAGTTCCCTGTCCACCCACAGGTCTTGGTTATATAACCATACAACATGTTGTTTGGACAGGATCCAAGTCACATCAACCAGCATTGTGGGGGTTGATGAACATGAGAAATACTGTACCTAGAGCGGGAATCGAACCCACATCACTTTCATTCCCGGCCAGTGTGCTAATCATTACACCACCTAGGATCCCTGATGCCATCATCTTGCCCACGCATATCTATTCATGTGGCTCTATGATTGAGAAGTCAATGCAGCCTACTGTGCTAGTATATTGTATATATATATATATATATATATATATGCATTAGTGCAATGCCTGAGCATTAATATCGCAGAATCCGATAGTTTAGGTTTTATTTCATCTTTCTGTAGATACATATGTGAGGCTGGACGGTATGATTTACTTTCCGTTAGTTTGGAGTGACTTTCATTTTAAATGGAGAAACTAAATGACCTTAGCTGTTGCCAGGAGGTAAAACTCCAACACCCAACCAACCGACTGCCGTGTTCTAGTCACTACATGCCACTACAACGTGCATGGACGAACACACCTGCCACTCAGTGCCATTGATTCAAACTCGAAACATTACAAAATAACCATAACTATATACGATATAATGTATTATATAACGGCACGCCTCTTAATGTTTCGGTGTACACTTCTAACCACAGCTGACATATCAAGACAGGGATCAACATTCATGACAGTGCCCAATTAAAGGATACCACTAAGAAATCACACCTTCCAGCACCATGTTGCGATATCTCATTCAGTCGCAATATCCTGGCACTGAGCTAACCAGTCCTGTACATATATCATGTTTCGGATCGCCGCTCATCACATTTAGGAAAAGAGCTCTTCAATATGTACAAGTGCATTTATATGTATGTGTGTATATGTGTGTATATATCCATATGTACATATACACAAGCATATATATATATATATATATATATATAAATATATATATATATATATAACCGGAGTATTTGCTATGGGAACTGGGTTAACGAGACGCAACCATCCTCTTTAGTTAGTCCCAGGTAATTGAGTTGGAGTATGACAGCTAGGGTTACGCCAGGCCATCCTACGGCACTAAGACTTTTTCACTAAGCAGCATTCAAAAGATTCACATTGCTTAAAGAAATTTAATTGAAGTCACATTGTCTGATGGTTTTGAGGTCCGGTAATTTTCTGAGATAAAACAATATGTTGATCATTATAATCTTTACTTCAGGTTGAAGTAATTTGAGGGATATCGGGTCATGGTGCCGGCAGCCTGATCTTCCAATGGGACTGCACTATAAAGTTGCCACGAGGTCACACTGTCAGAAGTCAGTCCCATCCTGTCATTACCGTAATTGTTTCTAGGACGTAAAATAACAAGGAACAAACATCGGGAGGAGGACACTTGTTCTAAATATAGATCTGTGAATAGAAATGGCTCGGTGTTTTATATTTCTTCAAATGAAAGCTGAGTTTAATTTAATATCCTTCAGATGACTGATGGGCATCCATCCCATTCGTTCCGACCCAGCCCACCTGGGGACGCCTTGACATATGTCAATCAAGTAGATGACAATACGTCAACTCATAACCCCATGGCCTCTATACTAATGATTGAAGAAACAGAAATGTAATTTCCTGTTTCCCTGACCATATTTAACCCAGTGATTGAACAGCATTCTTAATGTGATGTTTGCTACCATAATTTCTAGGGTAAACTGAGGACTGAGATAATTAAATGGGAAACATGGTTGGTAGGTTTATCCGGTATTAATATCTGATATGCATTTATGTAACATATTTGTTGTTTGGTTTTTGTTGGTGTACATTAATTGATTAAGCAGGATAAATTTCGATGGTAGGCAATTAGTCTTCCCTGTTCCACTGCTCCTTTCCCTGCCCTATCCTAGTAATGCAGAGTTCCAGGCAAGTATACGTTTTAAAGGCATTGGTTTGATTCGCCCAGGGTTCGAATAGGGTATGGAATACATGAAACCCCAGTCACACGAGAGGCAGCGTTCGCCGCCAACCTCCCTGCGCCCAAAAGGACCCCAACCACCCAGCGTTCCATTCGATACAGTGATTCAAATACGTTGTAGGCGCCATGTCGGCGCCATGTCGGCGCCATGTCGGCGCCATGTCGGCGCCATTTCGGCGCCATGTCGGCGCCATGTCGGCGCCGACCACATGGTGACTGCAGCATCCAATGGCAATTCGCCAACCCAGGGCGGCACCCGGGCGGCGCCAGGGCAGCGCCAGGGCGGCACCAGGGCGCCAACCATTTTGAATGGCGCCGCCGGAACAGGGTGTAAAATTGTCCGATATAATACAGGTAAACCGAGGTGAAGTTACTATAATAAATTACCAACTGTCTATATAATGATAAATGTTAAAATATAAAAACCCAAAGGCATATGAGGGATGTGTGAAATTGGTAAACTATTATTCATTGAGTATAGAATTTGTATAATTGAATAGTCTTTAGAGGGAGTGTCACTTCCGAGTTTGACTAAGAACAGTCTTTGGAAGAGTCACCTCACATGCCCCCTCCCCCCCCACATGGTATTGTTATGATCATTGACCACTGCATTGTACTCTGATTGGAGGAGTGAGTCATGTGACCACTGCATTGTACTGTGATTGATGAATGGAATCATGTGACAACGGCCATCTTGAATCTTGAAGAACCTATATAAGCCAATAAACTAAAGAGTCTCATTCTCTTACTTTCACTCTAACCCTGTTTCCTTCATTACCTGTAGTGCTTTCATTTGACCTATTTACACCACCCACACCCACCAGCCGGCACGTTTACAAAATGGCGACCACGACTTGAGAAACTACCGAGATTTGGTTAGTACTGACTATAGAGAGTTGTTGAATAGTTTCGGTGTGTTTCGGTAGCATTTTCTTTTTATTTGTTTTATGATACTACACATTTATATTTCTTTATTTAATTGTTAGCTGACTACTGTTATTTTTGAACGCATGTGGTGTGACTTGAACGCACGTGGTGTGACTTCAATACACGTGTTGTTTCATTTTTGACGTTAGGGGTAGTACTACAATTATTTAATAGAAACTATATTATATACGTAGTATTTTTATTTCATTTAATTTGATAAGCTATTTTAAATTCTAAATTTCTTGAGGTTGAGCAATATAAGGACTGAGACATAGACTACGACTGGTGGGTAGTTGGAGTGGATAGGTTGTTTTCTTCTATTTGATTCTCTATTCTTTTTACTTTTTGCAAGGCATAAATTAAATTAAATTACTTTGTCGATGAATTTCCGATGAAAGTGTCTTTTCTTAAGGGTTACATTAGTCTTTGACGTTGATATTACTGTAATATTATAGTTTTATCGCCTGTCTGAAGCCTCGTGTCACCGCTAGAATTGTTTCATTTTCGGACTACTTTCGGTAATTTTCTTTAACCTTGGAGTAAATTGAGCGTATTAATACATACGGAGAGGCTTTTCACTTTTCTACTACGTTACAGGTAAATTCTATCAGTTGGATATAATTCTTTGACTCTATTTCTACTGCGCTTTACGCAACACACTAAATTTCCCATTGACCCGCTACAAGGAGGATTTCAATGGCGTGAAAAATGTTTGACTTGTGGTAAGTTAATATATTGTTGGGTATATTGTATTTAAATATTTGACTTGTGGTAAGTTAATATATTGTTGCGATATTGTATTTATATATTTGACTTGTGGTAAGTTAATATATTGTTGAATATATTCTATTAAATACACTTGTACTGATACTATACACCACACACTCACTCGATTGAATACACTTGTACTGATACTACGCACTACACATTCACAATGCCTAGAACACGATTAAAGGAGGATGCTTTACGTGAACAATTTGGATTGTGGTTGCAGAACCAAGTAGATTTGGGAATTTTGAGTGATGATTGTGATAAATTAGAAGCATGGACTAAGTTTATGGCAGATAGCATAGAGAGCATAACTGAAAAAAATGAAGAAAGGTTACTACAGGTTACTGAACGTGCTGAAGCTGCCTATCAGAGAGAAAAACGTAGAGAAAAACGTGAGTTAGCTAGTCTAGAACATAAAAGTAGTGAAACCAAAATAAGAGCTCTAAAAACATATGGAAAGTCTGTGCCTATGCTGGACGGTACTGACAGAGGTGCATTAAGAGAGTGGGTAGATCTTATTGAGAGGATTGGGGTTCTTGCTGACGTGTCTGACTTAGATATAATTCGGTTTGCACTTTCTAATGCAACGGGCACACTGCATGAAGTGTTATTCACTGCTTTCACAGCTAAAGGTGCTAGGTCATGGAATGATATAAAGGAAGAAATTGCTAGAACTTTGTTAACTGCTGATGAGAAAACTCACTTAAAAAGTATACTAATGTCTATGGTAAAGAATGAGGGTGAGACAGTGGCAGCGTATTGCCAACGGTTTAAAACTGCTGCAAGTAAGGGATGGAAACTACCTTCTGCTACCTTGGGGACTGACACCTTTGAAATTTTGCTATCAAGGTTTCTTGATTCATTATTAGATGACAACACGATGTGGTACGTAGAAACCAATAGGCCTAAATCATTAGAGGAAGCTTTCACTCTTGCTATACTGAGTGATAGGTCTGTATTGAGACAGCAACGATGTGCTCAATCAAGACTAACAGATTTAAATATGACTAGTCAGATAGATAGTCTAAATTCTAATTCTTCTAAATTGTCGAAAAAGGTTCCTGTTGAGAGAGTTCAGGCTAGTTCAGGGATATCAGAAGATAGTCAGGCTCTAAAGTCGCTCCAGAATGAACTAAAATCACTGAGGAAGTGTGTAGAATGCTTAACTGTTTCTGAGAATAAATGTACACGTGGAGAAATTCACGCGGTAAACGTTGCGCCAGCGTATGGTGGCAATTCTTATGCACAGAGCAGACGTCTTGAGTCGCCGCACGTAAACGTAGCGCCGAAGGGTCAAACAAGTACATCTAAAAATAAACTCAGTCCAGTCGGAGAGCACACAGTAAAGTATGCGCTGTCAAAGCAACAGCGAGGAAGCAATGGCAAAGCGACGCCGACTGCGCACGCGCAGGCGTCGACGGCTAAAATAGAACACGCGTATCAGACACATCGTGCTAGTCGTAATACTTTAACTTGTTATATATGTAATGAACCGCATTTAATGAGAAACTGTCCGCAGTTGAAATTACTGCATAGTAACATTAGCTCTACTGCTTCGGGAAACTAAATAGTGCACTTGATACTCGTCCGAGTATTGCTATTGATTTTAATCAGGTAAAATTAACTGGTCTGGTAGACTCAGGTGCGGCTAAAAGTTTAATACATGTAGATGCATTTCGAAATTTGTTAGATATTGGAATAGCACATAAACAATTGTATCCAGGTAGTAGTAGGCTAGTAGAGTTATTAATTGGGACAGACATAATGGAAATGTGTAATGCTGAAATTTGTTACAGGAATAAATTTGTTTCCTTATGTGATATTGTACATCCATGGAGTAGTTTAGAATTAATTGATAGAAAAATGGCAGGAATAGTTCTAGAAGTAGACTATTGGAAAAAGCATTTTCCCTTGATATTTCCTGATTCTGATGAGAAACTTAAAGCTATTAAGGTAATTGAGATGCATATAGACACAGGTAATGTGTCTAAAACCGGATCCTGAAAAAATTACTGCAATAAGAGATATGGCTTCACCGACAAGTAAAAAAGAAGTAAGACGATTATTAGGATCGGCGGGATACTACAGACAACTAGCCTGAAAAAGAATTAAATAAAATGTTAGATGATGATATAATTGAAACTAGTTGTAGTCCTTGGGCTTCACCAGTTACTTTAGTGCCTAAGAAAGATGGTACTATACGTCTCTGTG
>CM059191.1:12994647-13025564 GCA_030323885.1 Branchipolynoe longqiensis
CAGTGGCTGGTGTGGTGGTGATGGTGGTGGTGATTGTGGTGGTGGTGATGGTGGTGGTGGTGGTTATGGTGGTGGTGGTGGTGGTGGTGATGGTGATTGTGATGGTGGTGGTGATGGTGGTGGTGATTGTGGTGGTGGTGATGGTGGGTTGATGTTGGTGCTGTTGTGTACCAAAAGGATAAAATAGTCCGAAAAGTGGTAATACTTGCATTGTCATCGCTTTGTTTGTTTGTTAAACGAACTCGCCCCCCCACCCCCCACCCCCGAGCCCAACAAGTAAACTTCGGCAATTGGGGGTTGCACTGCCATCCCCTTCCTAGTCCAAAATTCGGATTTGTGTAGATGTGTGGAATGGTTGCGGATCGGCAATACAGAAGGACCAGAGATTGGTTATGAGTGAAATGTAAAATGTCGTCTGCTCTCACAGAACTGACTCCGTAGTATAGTTAATCCAAGCAGGACTAAGCTTGCGGTGGGCATGGGAAGAAGAGACAGAGACAGAGACAGAGACTGGGACACAGACTGAGACTGAGACTGAGACTGAGACCGAGACCGAGACCGAAACAGAGACAGAGACAGAGACAGAAACAGAGAAAGAAACACAAACAGAAACATATTCAGAGAAAAGAGACAGAGACAGAGACAGAGACAGAAACAGATAGTGACAGAAACAGAAACAGAGACAGGGACACGGACAGAGACAGCGACAGAAACAGAGACAGAAACAGAAACAGAAACATATTCAGAGACAGAGACAGAGACAGAGAGAGAGACAGGGGCGGAGACAGAGACATAGACAGAGACAGAAACAGTGACAGAAACAGATACAGATACAGAGACAGAAACAGAGAATGGGTGTGCGGCTGTTGGTGTGGGTGTGTGGGTGGGTGTGGTTGTTGAGATGTGGGCGAGTGTGGGTGTGTGTATGTGTGTGAGTGTGCGCGTATGTGTTCATCGGGTTAGGGGGTGTTACATTTCAGTGAGTTTATTTAACAGCTGCCTTTAATTTATCAAAAGCAGACGACATTTGGTCAGAGCAGACGACACCCTGTCAGAGGCAGAGGAGCGGGAATCCAACGCCCACTGTGACCACACAAGCGGACCTTTGATATAGTCTCACCACTAAGGCCCGCAGCCTGTCTCCATTACAATCGCACTCTTTTAATAAGATTTTAAAAATTGGTTTTTGGTTTTAACTTTTATAAATGTTATTTTCCCGCGGTTTCTCTACTTTTGCCTCACTTACGACACAAAAAGCAGGTGGTCAGGGCAGGCCATAAAGGTCCTGAATTTGCACAGACAAAAAAGTTAGATATCATTCAGTCTATCCGCCGTCTGGCCGCAAAACTGACATCATTTCCGGTGAACTCAGTTTCGGTCAAATGCAACATTTGATGAAATCGAGGCTCACTAATATACACTTGTTCTATTTGTTAAAAATAGTAATATTGAAAGAATGTTCTCTGGATATCGCTCTCCGACATATCACGTGATTTAATTCTGAGGCATAGTATGTGTCATTAAGCTACCCACTGAAAACAACCAGTGTAAGTCCTATAGTTGTAGGCATATATACATTATAAATATACAGTAAAACCTCTCTAAATCGACCGACTATGGGACCGACTTTAAATGGTCCATTTATGGAGGTCTCGGATTGGGGAGTATATATATATTATTAAAATGGTATTGCATGGGACCCAAATAAATGGATCAATATAGGGGAGTGGTAGATCTGGAGAGGTGGTCGGTTAGAACTTAGAGGTTTTACTGTCGATATATATTTATATGTATATGTATATATAGTAGTTAGTACATCGTTCCATGACAGTGCCAGTAGACGTACAAACCCGAGCTGAAACCATGCCGACAACAATAAACAATGTCACAAACGGCCTGCCCCCTGTAATAACGTGCGTGGCGTGTATTGTCATTACGCGCATGCGTAGTGTGAACAATGAGCGCACACAGGAGCGCCCGGAAACCAGCCTCAACCACCCGCTACTTAGCATGCGCACACAGCGCACCTTGTGTGGCACCGGTCAGTTGGTTGCGGGGCACGGAAGGTGCGGCAAGGTGCGGCAAGGTGCAGTTGGTGCTGGCTCTAGTCACACACTGACAAACACACACACCCCGCCCACATCTCATGTATCCACTCCACAGTTGTCACGTCTCTTGTACAGTTACGACTCTGAGTCTGAACCCCCACCACACACCACCCACCACCCGCCCTTCCGGCAACCCCACCCTCCTAACCCCAACCCCCTCTCCAGCGGCAACAACAGTAACCACTACTAGTACTAATACTAGTACTAGTACTAGTACTACCTCTCTCTTAAATCTACCACCTCCAGCAGCAACAACAGTAACCACTACTAGTACTATTTACATATATAATATATACATATATATATACATATATATACACATATACATATATATATATATATATATATATATATATGTACTGCTTAGGACACAGGTCACCTCTTTATAAAAAGAATTCTGCTAAGGATGCTAAAAAGTACATAACCGCGAAAATATCCAGATAGCATGCTGACACTCAGCGGAAACACTTGCCCTTGGGTGTGCGCATCTTATCTGTTGCCTGACCTCGGTGACCCCTTATCGTCTGTAGCCCTGGCTTACGAACAAGCTGCGACACAATTCTAGTAAATTAAACCATATTAAAGGCCATCCTACATAATCGATCCAGTTACAAACTATTTACGCCCAAAAAAAGCGCAACATTAAAATATTTAATTCGCAGTTTGGTGTAGTTTGATTACATGAAAGAAGCAACAAAATACACGTAATATACATTAAATTTAAAAGAATTCTGGTCAATTAAATCACATCAAAGACAATTCCACATAATCAATCCAATTAAAAACTATTTCCACCACCCCACCCCCCAGAAAAGCACAAAATTTGAACCTTTAATTAGCAGTTTGATTTAGCTTGATTAAATAAAGGCAGTAATCAGTTTAAATTTAAAAGCATTTAAAGGTGATTTATTAGTGAGGACCGGTGCACCTGGCTTCTGCCATTAGTCCCCCCCCCTCCCCCCTGGCCCCAACACTGAGCCGAGCGGGGCGCATATTGTGAGGTCATTACGGCGCCACCAGGGGTCAGCACCTCAATATTACACCAGCTTACACCCTCTCACCCGCACAATGAGGCCAGAGGGGGTCCGCACTGTGGCGGCGCTATTACACCGGAACACGCTCTCGCTCGCGCACGCGCACACGCACAGATAACAGATAACAGATAGCATAGCACAGGGGGCGGTCCCATGCAGAGGGGGTCCGTACTGCACCAGGAAACAAAACTCCCTGCCGACAAAATCGGGCAGGAGGCGCGGTCTCACCCAGATGCCACCTATAATAAGCAGCGCCACCTATAATAAGTGTAAAATATGCCATTGTACCTGCCTCTTTGCCTTCACCCGCTCTGCTGATCCCACCCAGAAGAGGTCTGCACTGCACCAGCGTTGTTATATTTGCTTTAGTCACCGCCAGCTTCAACAACGGTTAGGGCCTGCATTGCACCAACGCCAACCCCAGTTGTCAAGATTTGGGAGAGAGTCCGAGTCTGCAGATACACACACATGTCCAACATGCCACCGCAGCACAAATTGGACTCATCGGTCATCGAAAAAGTTCACAATAAATGATGAGTTGTTGTCGTTATCGCCACCGATGGACAAGCAGCGATAAGAAGTAGTAATAGTACTATTGGTACTATAATTATTACTAGTTATTAGTAATAGTAGTAGTAATACTACTAACTTACTAGTAGTACTATTATTAAGTTATAATTAGTAGTGGTAATATTAGTAGCAATATTATTAAGTTATATTTAGTAGTAGTAATTATAGTAGTGGTATGATTATTACTATAAATACTAGTTATAAGTAGTAGTAGTAATAATAGGAGGAGTAGGACTATTATCACTAGTTAGTATTAATAGTAGTAATAATAGTACTATTATTACAATTATAATTCGTAGTAGTAATAACAGTAGTAGTCCTGTTATTATTGCTAGTGGTTATTATTATTAGTAATAATAATAGTACTATCATTACTGGTTATAAATATAATTAACAGTATATATAGCAGTAGAACTATTATTTGTTATAATCATTTGTAGTAATAACAGTAGTACTAGTTATAGTCATTGGTCATATTAATAATAGTAATACTACGCTTACTAGATATTAGTAGTACTCTAGTAGTAGTAATAACAGTAGTAGGGAGAGGGGCCGTGGAATACGAGGGGTGATGGAAGAGGACGATACAAGAAGAGGGCAATAGAAGAAAAAGGCAGTGGAAGAAAATAGCAGTGGAAGAAGAGGATAGTGGAAGAACAAGGCAGTGGACAAACAAGGCAGTGGAAGAACAGGGCAGTGGAAGAACAGGGCAGTGGAAGAACAGGGCAGTGGAGGGAGAGGGCCGATGGAAGATATGGGGCAGTGGATGGAGGGAGGGGTGGTGAGGGGGCTGGACTGTGAGGGAGGACAAGGTACAGGGGGCAGGGGGCAGAGGGGCCAAGGGGCAGAGTGGTCAAGGGGCAAGAGGCCAGGGGCCAAGTGGGGCAGGGGGGGGTCAAGTGGTCAATACGGTGTGGGGACACGAGAGGAGGGACCTACTGCCACGCTGTCACACTGACCAATGCCTTCTGTTGATGACCACTGGGCTGACGGATGGGGACGAACTGCTGGACTGACCGGAAGTGACTGACCGGAAGTGACTGACCAACTGGCCATGCGTCCACTGAACCCTCGTCACAGGTCAGCGTGGTACAGGGGAACTTAGTCAGGGGTCAGTGTGGTACACTGGTTAATGTGGTATGTCTCATAACAGGTCAGTGTTGTACAGAGGGACTTAGTCAGGGGTCAGTGTGGTACACTGGTTAATGTGGTATGTCTCATAACAGGTCAGTGTTGTACAGAGGGACTTAGTCAGGGGTCAGTGCGGTACACTGGTTAATGTGGTATGTCTCATAACAGGTCAGTGTGGTACAGAGGGACTTAGTCAGGGGTCAGTGTGGTACACTGGTTAATGTGGTATGTCTCATAACAGGTCAGTGTTGTACAGAGGGACTTAGTCAGGGGTCAGTGTGGTACACTGGTTAATGTGGTATGTCTCATAACAGGTCAGTGTTGTACAGAGGGACTTAGTCAGGGGTCAGTGTGGTACACTGGTTAATGTGGTATGTCTCATAACAGGTCAGTGTTGTACAGAGGGACTTAGTCAGGGGTCAGTGTGGTACACTGGTTAATGTGGTATGTCACATAACAGGTCAGTGTTGTACAGGGGAACTTAGTCAGGGGTCAGTGTGGTACACTGGTTAATGTGGTATGTCACATAACAGGTCAGTGTTGTACAGAGGGACTTAGTCAGGGGTCAGTGTGGTACACTGGTTAATGTGGTATGTCACATAACAGGTCAGTGTTGTACAGGGGAACTTAGTCAGGGGTCAGTGTGGTACACTGGTTAATGTGGTATGTCTCATAACAGGTCAGTTTTGTACAGAGGGACTTAGTCAGGGGTCAGTGTGGTACACTGGTTAATGTGGTATGTCTCATAACAGGTCAGTGTTGTACAGAGGGACTTAGTCAGGGGTCAGTGTGGTACACTGGTTAAGGTGGTATGTCTCATAACAGGTCAGTGTGGTACAGAGGGACTTAGTCAGGGGTCAGTGCGGTACACTAGGCATTCGGCACAGGTTAATGTGGTACATTCAGGTCGCATAACAGGTCACTGTGGTACATGTAAACCTTAGTCAGGGGTCAGTGTGGTACACTAAAGCTACACCATGGGTTAATGTGGTATATTCAAGTGTCATCACCGGTCAGTGTGGTACAGGGTAACTTAGTATAAGGACAGCATGGTACGCTAAACCTTCGGCACAGATTAATCTGGTACATTCAAGTCTCATACTCATAACACGTCACAGTGGTACATCTAAATCTTAGTCATGCGTCACGGATATTGTCCCTATTAGCTGGGCAATTTGAACCGAGCTTAAATGATTGTCAACTTTTATTGATTGTGATCCTAAGTATGTCGCTGTCATTAATCAAACTACAAGCCGACCATGTTTGGCTTCCGTGCTTGCTAAATAGATATATATATATATATATATATATATATATATATATATATATATCAGTTATGTATGTATCACTTATATTATCTTATATATATATATATACTATTACTATATGTGATGTATAAGCATGGACCAATACCATTCTCTGCACCATATCTTTAAATGCACATCCACACACACATTGGAGCAACACCAATCTCTGCACCAGATCTTTAAATGCACACCCACACCCACCCACGTTGAACCAATACCATTCTATGCACCAGATCTTTCTGCACCAGATCTTTAAATGCATACCCACACACACCCACATTGGACCAACACCAATCTCTGCACCAGATATTTAAATGCACACCGACACCCCACATTACACCAGCACCATTCTCTGCATTCCTCGTCGTCTATGCGTTGTAACTTGTATACGATCTCATAGAAGCTGGGGATAATAGCCACTGGAAACAGGAGGGAAGTAGGAACGACAGTTTACGCCAAAGCGAGGCCATTAAGTATGGACGGGACAGCGGCGTGTACGTGACCCTCGCAGTCCGGGTGTAGAAGCGCTTCACCCGGCTTGGCCTAATCGGTAGAGCGCGGGCCACGCGTGCGGAAGGTCAGGAGTTCGGTTCCCGGTCGAGTCAAACCAATGACTTCTAAAATTGATACTTGTCGCTTCCTAGCTTGGAGCTCTGCATTAATAGGATAGGGAAAGGACTGGTTAGCTCAGTGACAGGATAATCCGACTGAGTGGGATATTGGGTCATGTTGGCAGTGGCCAGATTTCCCAGTGGGGCGACACTATAAGTATAACAAAATTGCCATCAGTGCGCACTGTCACAAGTCAGTACCCGTCATGGTACGACCTTAAATGTTGCCAGGACGTAGAACTCCAACAACCAACCAATCACCCGGCGTTACATAGCATGAAGTCAGCCGGCGAGCCCCAGCCCCCCACCCCCCACCACCACCACCCCCTACCTCCACCCCGACACACCAACCGGGTACAAGTTTAATGAGCCTTTCAATCCCGACCTTTCCACGTAGGCCGACAAAACAATCACAGCCTCCCCAAATCAAAATCTGCACCAGCAATAGTTTTGTTTGTTTGTCCTAGCAACATCTAAGGTCATACCAGTACGAGTACCGCCTTGTGGATTGTGACATTGCGCACTCATGGCAACTTAATAGTGCTGCCCCAGTGCCACTGGGCATCAGCGCCATGACTTGATATCCCACACAGTCATATTATCCCGGCACTGTGCTAACCAGTCCTTGTCCTATCCTATTAATGCCGAGCGCCAGTTGTCAAGATTTGGGAGAGAGTCCGAGTCTGCAGCTACACACACATGTCCAACATGCCACCGCAGCACAAATTGGACTCATCGGTCATCGAAAAAGTTCACAATAAATGATGAGTTGTTGTCGTTATCGCCACCGATGGACAAACAGGGATAAGAAGTATCCAACCGATTCATATCACCAGCCTGATCTCTCTCTACACCCAGAGCTTCTCTTGGCTACTTGATATAACGCTCATACTCAAACCTAAACCAAAGTGTCAGCTTTCTCTTTTACATGTGTGTGTTTGTGTTGTCTAACCGAGTTCCGCATGCCTGACTCAATATGGGCCTGTTGCTCTATTTTTGGTGAAAGTGGCTGGAGAGATGATTGGTGAAACCAGGCACTGACCCCTTCAAACCCGCCCCGTTGTCAGCCACCCCTGGTACGTAGCCATCACTCCCACGATCCCCCGACACTCTCAGTCACCCTATTTCAACACACACACACCTCACACACATACACACACCTCACACACACCTCACACCCATACACACACCTCACACACATACACACACTTCACACACATAGACACACCTCACACACATACACACCTCACATAGATACACACACCTCACACACATACACACACCTCACACACATACACACACCCATACACACACCTCACACACATACACACACTTCACACACATAGACACACCTCACACACATACACACCTCACATAGATACACACACCTCACACACATACACACACCTCACACACATACGCACCGTTTCCTCTTATTACCAATTCCCTGACAGAAATGGGTATAGTTTTTAACACATCAATATGCATTACTCCTATTACTATTAGTATTACTAAACACCTACCGAGGAATACGAAGTTAAGTATCCGGGGAGAGGTGGACAGGAGAGTGTCAGTTTTCCTCTCCTCTTATTCCCAATTGCCTTACTGAAAGGGACATCGTTTTTAGCCCATCTACTACTATTAGTAAGCACCTACCGAGGAATATGAAGTTAGTATCCGGGGAGAGGTGGAACAGCAAGTCAGGAGAGTGTCAGTTTTCGCAGTTGGACGGAATTATCTAAATTGCCGCTAATCATCTATGGAGCATGACATTTTAAAATTAATGTATTGCTCCGACGTCATGTTAATTCCTAAATTAGCTTGTGTACCTGATAGAACACATGTCAGATGAAATTAGCATAATCATAATTAAACTTGGAGTCAAATCATAATAGGAAACATTATGGACATCTTCCACGCATATACTATAATGTAACAGCTTGTGGGTTGTTTGTACATACAAACAAACAACATAAAGAGCAATTCTAGCAGGACCAACCACAATGCCAGCTGAGTTCACATGCCTCTATATTGCTGCAGAACTGCAGCAATATAAAATGGTCCCCGATAAATCGGTCTGATCTTTGGTTGAAGATTAATCTTCAGTAGGGACGGTTGTAGAAGCTGGGGGATGTCCTTACAACATTCAAAATGATGAAGCGTTGGGGCAGCCCTGAAGCTCTCCGGTCCGGCAGTAGCAGAGCACTTGTATCCAGTCGACAGCAGCAAGGGTTTTGGAGGAAGGGACGGGTAAAGGTGGTAACACCGGTTCCAGCAACGAGAACAAAGCGAGAGAAACGATAAGGTACAGGGCCCCACCCAAGCACACAACTCCCCTAGTCAGGGGGAGAAGTATGCCTGGGAGAAAAAAAGGTAGAGTCTAGAGCCGTGTTCACACCAGCGTGTTAAGTCGCCTCAACTAGTTTGCCTCCTATAGTTCGGCTCACATTCGCCGTGTGGACGTGACCCTAAGGCGGATTAGGGCTGATTCGGCTCAACTAGTTTGCCTCATGTAAACCGCGTCGCGAGGTAGGTTATATGAAGCGAACTAGCTTAAATCGGCCCAAGTTCATAGTGTGAACGGTAGTGGCTTAGATGAGCCGGATTAAAGACGTCACATGTTTATTTTCCGGTTGATCAAAAGCACATATTATATAATTTGGTCTATGAACCTGCTAGAGGTGCACATATATTTTGTTCATGATTTATTTTAAGGTTTTCGCTGCCCAGCAGAAGTTTTGACCGTTCCAAACCAATACGATTCAGTCCATACATATCTAGGTCGAACCCACACTCTCTCGTGGCGATGTCGACTAACCAAAACTGGTGCTGGTTAGTATGGACTTGCTCATGTGCAGATATCGATTTCCGCCTTAAACCGCTCCGTGTGTGGACACGACACTAGTTCGCCTCATCTAGTTCACCTTATCTAGTTTGGCCTAAAGTTGTGTGTGTGAACACAGCTTAGGAAAGAGAAATGAGGAGAGTTGAGGACCGTGTCTATTTGCTCTGTGGTGACCATCCAGGGAGCCAAAGACACAAACAAAGTAAGAGTAGAAAGTGAAATGCTGGCGGGCTCCCCCTCCTGGAACTCTTTTCAGACATATCAAGGAGGAGCAAGGCCATGCAGTGGAGAGGAGATAGAGAGAGGTGTGGACGAAGTGGGGTCCGGATAGCAAATGTAACGTAACAGTGTTCTGTGCTCCCAACCCCACACATACACCCTCCCCCGCCTGCCTCCCACCCCCCATGATCTCTACACCCAGAGCTTCTCTTGGCTACTTGATATATAACCTCATACTCAAACCTAAACCAAAGTGTCAGCTTTCTCTTTTACATGTGCTGCTGTTGTGGTTGGCTTGTTTTAGTGTAAGCCCTAACAAACACCCACTCGCACACACACACACACACCCCACGCAGTCGCCGAAGCTTACGTCTGTCCAACATACTGCATGCACCACGTGACTGCACCACGTGACCCCTGCGTCTGTACCCGCTGACCCTGACACGGGGAGACACTGCCCAGTGGTCGACATGGTGGTGGTCAGTACGGCACTGCATGGGTAGACGTGACAAAGGGCTGTACTACATAAATATATATATAAATATATAAATATATAAATATATAAATATATATATATATATATATTATATATACTATGTTATGTATATATGAAGAGCTCTTTTCCAAAATGCGACAAGCATCAATCAAAAAAATGGGTTTGCAATGCCAATACCAACTTTGCAGATCATAATTTGGAAAAGAGCTCTTCATATATAAGTATATATATTAAGAGCTCTTTTCCAAAACATGAGCTACAAACTTTGCATTGGCATTGCACACCCATTTTTTTGGGATTGGAGCATATTGCATTTTGGAAACGAGCTCTTCATATCTTTATGCATCAAATACATATATTTGTTGCATGTTGTTTGGTTGGTTGTTGGAGTTTTACGTCCTGGCAACATCTAAGGTCATATCATATATATTAATGCCGAGGGACGCCAGGTCACAGCTTCAGCTTACATGGCGGAAGGTGCAAGAATTAGTGAATACACACCACGATACAGGAAGTGGTGATCTGTCTCGCGTCAAATATTTGATGCACTTATTAAGTATTTATTGCCAAATAGAAGGGCAGACTGAGTCAATTCAATAGAACATGTTACTGCTGAAGCCTATGGTGTCAGAGTTTTGGCATGCTTGCCAAAACTAATTTGACATGTTTTCACTTCAAATATCTCAGCGGGTATCCATTTAAATTAAAAATTTTGATAATAACAATTAAATAGATTTATCGCAGAAAAATGAGAGAAAGTCAAAACCATCGGACTATGCAACTTTAAGCAATGGGTTATTTCTTCAGGTAAAATGGCTTTGCTCCTTACAGTGTTTTGCATAGTTTTGATCATTACCCCAACAAACAATCAAACAAAGTGTTTTGCATAGTTTTGATCATTACCCCAACAAACAATCAAACAAAGTTTTGTTTGTTTGTTGTAGTTTTATGTCCTAGCAACATCTAAGGTCATATCAGGACAGGGACCGACTTGTGACAGTGCGCACTCATGGCAACTTTATAGTGCTGCCCCACTGTAAGACCAGGCTGCCAGCACCATGACCTGATATCCCACTCAGTCACATTATCCTGACACTGAGCGAACCACTGAGCATTGTCTTATCCTAATAATGCCGAGCGCCAGGCTGGGAATCGACAAGTTCAAATTTTTAAGTCATTGGTTTGACTCGACCAGGGTTCGAATCCACGACCCCACGATCTACCAACACGGGAGACGGACACTCTAAGTTCTAACTCATTCGGCCATCCAGTCTACAAAGAAAGTAGTTCCAATGGGTCCTAAGCACAACTGGGTTCAGTTGCGACTATTTACAGGATGTATGTACATACACTGTGGACACACCTCCCCCACCTTATCACCACCATGACCCGTAGTTACCCTCTACATGACCTGCAGTTACCCCCTCCCACCACCACGCCCGGATTGAGTAAATATGGTTCTGTGTACAGGGCAGAGTGGGGCCTGTGAGTAGGTGGGGTTGTAGGCATATGCAGATTGTGTGTAGGAGTGGTATGTGTGTATGTGTGTAGTAGTCTGCACTGAACTCTCATGCAAGTAACTGCATAGACAGGTAGGCGTGGGTAGTGTGGTGATATCAGGGAGCCTAGGTGGTGTAATGTTTAGCACACTGGCCTGGAATGCAAAGAGATGTGGGTTCGAGGACCGCTCTAGGCACAATATTTCCCATTTCCATCACCCTCACGACATGTGTATATGCATGTACGTGTAGACATGGTATGTGTGTATGTATATATTTATGTATGTGTATGTATGTGTGTGTGTATGTATGTATATATGTATATGTATAAATGTATATATGTATATATGCATATATGTATACATATATACATGTATACATGCATATATGTATATATGAATGTATGTATGTATATACATGTATGTACGTATGTATGTAAGTGTGTTTACATTGAGCGGGACGTAGCTCAGATGGTAGCGTGTCCAGCTGTGTATGGGTGGGTCATCCGAACGATCCTGGTCAGTGGACACATTTGCAGTTTGGGCAACATCTACAGTATCGTACGCAGGCCTACATGACTGTTATTGACACAATTAATACATTAGTTAACCACATGAAGCATTAATAATGCCGCTGTTCTAGACAGGACCCACGCACACAATACATAACGGCTGTTGACTACATATATATTTATTAATAGGAGGTAGGCTGGTGATGGGAATGTGTTGATTACATATGGCTAAATTTAGCTCGGGCCAATAACGAGGAATACACCGCCCCCAGACCTGGTCAGATTTTAAATTTTAAATGGACAATTAACATATTCCCACCAGAGAATATATACTCTTCTCAATGTGTATATATAAGGGAGCAGGTCTGGAGGCTGTAATGACCAGACACAGCTGGTATCGGGGTGGCCAGGAGCCACTCACAGGTGGCACCATAGTGGCAGAAGCAGGAACTAACTCATGTGACAGTAGCATAGTAGGTAATAACTAAGATATATAGAAGAGAATATATTTATTATGTAGTAAATAAACATATAGTCCCTTTCGTGCCTTTATACTCACATAATGCTAATACAGATAATAAAGGGAAAAGAAAAATGAAATATCAAGAACTCAGGATTGTGAAGTGGGAAAGGTTCATTTGTTGTTGTTGTAAATATGTTTATTTTGCTGAATAAGTCTTCTGTCTCAGTGCCGAAGCACTGGTCTTGCAGCCATTTTTCTATTCAGAGTTATTTACAAAATAAAGGTATATATGTTGTTTGTTGTTTTACGTCCTAGCAACATCTAAGGTCATATCAGGACGGGTACCGACTTGTGACAGTGCACACTCATGGCGACTTCATAGTGTTGCCCCACTGGAAGACCAGGCCGCCAGTACCATGACCTGATATCCCACTCAATCACATTATCCTGCCACTGAGCTAACCAGTCCTTGCCCTATCCTAATAATGCCGAGTGCCAGGCTAGGAAGCAACAAGTATCAATTTCTAAGTGATTGGTCTGACTCGACCCGGGTTCGAACCGACGACCCGGGAGACGGACGCTCTAACTCATTCGGCCATCGTGCCTGTTCTGCCACTTATAAAGGTATATGTAATAAGATATACAATAACTGTTGAATTCCAGGGTTGTTTATTTACAAGTTAAAAAACTGACCAGATTTGTTTCCAAATAGTTTTAGTAGTAATTACTGCTGGATTACTGACTAATGGCCGGTATACACCTACCGTTTACGATTCGCGCACTAAAACTCCCGATCCGCTTAAAACTGAAAACGGGCCGATTCATTTTTCGAATCGCGAATCGCAATCGCAAGGCTAGCGCACACCTACCGTTTTAGCCCTAAAACTGAGGTTTTATGCGCGAATCGCAATCGGTAGGTGTGCTAGGGGAGTGCACACCTCACGACTTTTGGGCAGTTTTAGATCGTATACGCTAGGTGGGTGCGGAAAAACGATCGTAAACGGTAGGTGTGTACCGGCCATAAACCGGACAACTGATTGGTGTATAGTTAACCTGTGTATATCTCGAACCCAAGAACTCCAAACAATAACCACTGCCTCAAACCTAATATCGGGAAATAACTGATCAGTCCAGCGCACAATTGAGTCGTACTCAGGCACTACTCATGTGTCACGACGTCGACCTTGGGCGTGATCTTGAGATAACATTGTCCTGACCTTGACATGACCTTTGAACCGCAAGGGGGGACAGAGTAGTACTAGTAGCTCACCAAGAACCAAGCGTAGTGTAGTGACCCCCCCCCCCCACTTAACACCACCACGCTCACTCCCCCCCCCCCCACTCCACCATACTTATGCAGTGTAGGGTAGCCATGGGAACATATATCACACCCTATTTAAAGTTGCATGGTACGATAAAATAAAATGTTGTCAACATCAAAAGAACTACCCACATTTGATCCTATAAATCCAACTTAGATACTAGTGCATTAACTAATGATTCGGTACAGCATGCACAGAATAATCTGTGAATTTATAACCCCATTCCTTTGGACACTCACTTTGAGACAGCCATTAAACAGGGAGACCACTAACCAATTAGGTCAATCTCTTGACCTTATTAGTCATGCCCCCATTCCCAGTACCATATATGGCATTAGTCAGGTTCCAGACTACCTATACATTAATAGGTCATTCCTCATCACATGACCATCGCCAATGTGAATCTGGGCCACAACAACAAGACTTTTGACAAGCTTGCCGAAATGATTTTGGGTTCTTTCAGCTCAAATTGCTCCAAAATTAGCCATTTTTCATTGAATAATAAATAGTAGGTTATAATATTCAACCTGATATATTTATCTCCAAAAAGATGCAAGAATTTGAAAGCCAATAGACTATGTAAGTTTAAAATAAACACATTTTAAAACAATTTTATTTAACCCTATATGTAAAGTGTCTTTGACTTGGATTGCCCTCGAAGGATGACTTTCCGGCAACATTCATGGTAGTGCCCAGATTGCCTGGTGATTGTTGGGGTTTAACATCCTGGCCTCATCTAAGGTATTACACATCAGGACGGGTTGTGACAGTATGCACTCCTTGCGACTTTATAGTGATGTTCCACTGGGATAACAAGTTGCTAGCACTAGTATGACCCGATATCGAAGTGTGTATTGTGGACATACAGCGAGAATAAACAAAGACCACAAGAAATATTGCAAGTATTGATATGTGTATGATGGATTCATGGCAAGAATAAACAGCTAAAAGACCACACGAAAATATTGCAATCATCAATAAGTGTATGGTGGGCTTATGGGACGAGACGAATTAAATAGTTCAAATACCAGAAGAAATATTGCAACTGTCAATAAGTGTACGGTTGGCTTATGGAGAGAATAAATAGTTAAAATACCAAAAGAAATATTGCAATTGTCAATAAGTGTATGGTGGGCTTATGGGAAGAATTAAATAGTTCAAATACCAGAAGAAATATTGCAATTGTCAATACGTGTATGGTGGCTTATGGACAGAATAAATAGTTCAAATAACAGAAGAAATATGGCAATTATCAATAGGTGTATGGTGGGCTTACCACAATAATAAACAATACAACGACCTCAACGCAATATAGCAATTGGTGATCTTATGGAAAGTACAAAGAGGCCAAAACCAGAACAAATATTGCAATTATTGAAATGCATACAAATGCCAATACATACAATGGGAATAAACACTTGAACAATTATCGATAAGAGTATGGTACGCTTACAATTCTTGGAGAATACCAACAACAACAAAAACAACATAAAGGCACCCAGTAAGTTATGAATCGGCAATATATATGTGACACTGACAGGTAAGTGCAAGGATGCTGTCAGTGGAAGCGGAGACGCTGTCACCGGGCGGTGACAGGACGTGTGACCGTCCAGATGATATACCACACCCGAGGCTAAACATGGAACTCTCTGCCCACTAACTCCACAATAAAACCGACACAAGGTGATCAGAGAGGCCGCAGCCAGTGACCACCCACCTGCAGGCCCCCCACCCCCACACACACAGCTACACTTACTCACACACCTACACTTACCCACACACCTACACATACACACATAGCTACACTCACATCCACACCTACACCTCCATACCCACACACACCGCCCACCTACTCACACACCTACACTCACCTACACATCCACACATACCTACACATCCACACCCGCACTCACCCCTCACACACCTACACTCACCCACACACCTACACATACACACATACCTACACTCACACCCACACCTACACCTCCATACCCACACACACACTCCACCTACACTTACTCACACACCTACACATACACACACATACCTACATTCACACCCCATCTACAATCACACACACCTACACCCACACGCAGCACCCCCAACTACTCACACACCTACACTCACCCACACACCTAGACATACACACATGCCTACAGTCATACCCATACCTACACTCACACACACCTACAATCACACACCCACCTACATCCCCACACCCACACCTACACTCACCCACATACACCCACACCTACACTCACACACCTACACCCACACACTTACACTCACATACCTACACTCACACACACCTACACATACATCTACACTCACACCCACACCTACACTCACACCTACAATTACAGACATCTACACCCACACCCCCACACCTACAATCACACGCACACAAACACCCACCAATACCTACACCAACGTGCCACCTCAGGGCATGCGCACTAGCCAAGCAGCAATAACCATCCATGGTTTGAAGGCACGTTTTGTCAGTTCTATTTAACTTATTTCCACAGACCTTAGATGTTGCTAGAACGTAAAACTCCAACAACGAACCAACTAATGTTAATATCCACAACGACTTTTTCTTTTACCCCACCCTGCTGTCCAGAGGTTCACTATGTATAGCGGGAGTTTGTGTTATAGAGTGTATTTGTGAGTGTGCTTGTTGCAAGGTGTGTCCTCTCCCTTGTTGTAAGGTGTGACCCCCTTGTTGTATGTGTGTGAGTGTATGTGTTTGAGTGTGTGAGAAACCAGTGGTCCACAATTGGTTCATCGAAGGCTGTGTTGTCCTGTCTGTGGGAAAGTGCATAGACCATACTACCAGAGTTACCAGGCAGGGGGATGCTACACTCCTCAAAGTTCCTAAACCACTCACAAATAGACTGACCAGAGCCCCTATCTACAAAGGCAGCAAACTATGGAATGAACTCCCAGTCAGAATTAGACATGCACAAACACAACTAGAATTCAAGAACCTGGTAAGATTTCACCAAGCCAATCAGGCCCTTCTACAGGCCTAGTGATGAGGTCACCATATTTAATTAGCTATCTATTATAAGCACCTATGGCCACCCTGCCCCCTCCCACCACCCCACGCGCTCCTTTGCCTGCTGCCAACAAACCAAGTTATCCACCATACAAATTATTTGCCCAGCAAATTCGGAAAGGTGTATCAGTCTGGTAGTATTGCTATAGACCGGGGGCCCTATGGTACTGGGACGGCTCACTCCCTATCTCTCCCATGTGATGTAAATTTTGCGGTGCCACCTTGTAGTGGGTTTGATTGACCCAGCTGCTGGTTGGTGTTTCACATGTAAACACATACGGTTATATCATGCATGAGGCGGGTAAGCGTGAATACACATCAATATCGGATTGCTATGAACAGGCACACATCATCGTCGCCATCGTCACACAGCTTTCACATTCATATATTCATTTGTGCATATATTGTGGCATCTGTTTAGCCGGGGGAACGGCCAGCGCACCACGTGGTGGGTTTGATCATTTTGATTACACAGTACAGGCTGAGTGAGCTGTCTTGGTATTATGGGGTCTTTGTACAAACATAGACACTAATAAAGTCTGTACTAGACTACTAAATGACTGAAACATACAATCCTCCAAGCATTGTTTATCCCATCATTACTAACAACCTACTTACTCAAACTACTTCATGTAGTCAAAAAACACACCTGAGGTATTAACCTTTTAAGCATAACCCTATAAGCTAACCACACTCTATCTAACAGAATAAACAAACCATTCTACTAACACTCACTCCATCTCAAAATGTTAACTCCAACAACATGATAGTTTTGCAATTCACAACATAGTAGGCATACAAACCTATGAAGGAAAACTATGTACCTAACCACTCCGTAATGTAAAGGTCTAATCAATACACATGTATGTATCAAGTGTGTAGGAATACAACATATAACTGCTATTTTTGTATGTGAATTGTCAAACTATACCATATGTAAGCCTTTGAATGTTTGATATTGTTAGTTCAGCTGATTTGGGCTAGCTGCATATATTGTAAATAACTGTATTGTCACATGGCTGGAAGACCAGTGCCACGGCGCTGACAAAAGACTTTATTCAATGAATAAACTATATTTACAACAACAACAACAAAAAAGACCCATTGCTGGCTATCGGAAAGAGTAGCCTATGTGGTGGCAGTGGCTTTCCTCCAAAGAAATGTCAGAATGACCATATGTTTAACATCCAATAGCCGGTGATAAAAAGCAATGTGCTCTAGAGGTGTCGTTAAATAAAACAAACTTCTTCGTGAGTGTGTGACTCACTGAGTGTGAGTGTATGAATGTATGTGTATTAACACATGTATGTGTCGGTGTGTGGGTGTGATCACCTCATACTCACTCACATCCAGTCATAGTTACTACCGGCGTATATTCGATGTACCCAACAAATGAAGGCCCACAGTTGAGAAAATGGCCAAATAAGGATCTACTCGCTGGTACCAGAGTTCCCATTTGCGACTCGGGTAAATTGTCATGTTTCCCCACGGTTTTTGTTCTCTGTTTGTAATGTTTCCTATTTGTAAATGGTGTATGTTGGCATGTGCGGCTGTATACTATATGTATATGCTTTTTTATCAATGATCAATATAATCCAATCTAGTATCAGTAAACAGCTCATGGGGGCTGGTTTGAAGGTGTCAGTGCCTGTTGTTTGAGCTGCTCATAAACAGAGTGCTGTACCGTGCCATCTCCCCACGCCCCCCCCCCCCCCCCCCCCCACAGGACACACCCCTCTACATCCCCCCCCCCGCTAGCCCCCCCCTCCCTGTGCGTACGTTACCGGGACATGGGGGGGGGGGGGGGGGCATACCGCCTCCACACGCCGGAATGTGAGTGAGAGTGTGTGCATGAATGTGTGTGGGGGTGTATGTGTGTGAGTGGGTGAGTGGGTGTGCGGGTGGGTGCGGGGGAGAGTGTCAAGGTGGTCCTTATTAGGCCGATTAGCGCCACACGATAGAACTCACTGACAGCACGGTTCCCACTCAGCACTCACTCTCTACACACTCACCCCACTCTCTATTTGCTGTCTACTCTCCATTCACTCTCTACTGCTCAGTAACTACTCACTCTCTACTACTCCTTACACGCTCTCTAATCCTTATATAATCCCTCTCAACTCACTATCTACTCACTCTCTACTCACTCTCTACACAATATCTACCCACTCTCTACACACTCTCTAATCACTCTCTAATCACTCTCTAATCACTCTACTCACTATCTACCAACTATCTACCAACTATATACTCACTTTCTGCTCACTCTCTGCTCACTCTCTAATCACTCTCTAATCACTCTCTAATCACCCTACTCACTATCTACCCACCATCTACCCACTATATACTCACTATATATCCACTATATACTCACTCTCTGCTCACTCTCTACTCACTCTCTACTCACTCTCTACTCACTCTCTACACACTCTCCACACACCTCTACTCACTCTCTACACACTCTCTACACACTCTCTACTCATTCTACTCACTCTCTACTCACTCTCTACTCACTCTCTACTCACTCTCTACACACTCTCTACACACTCTCTACTCACTCTACTCACTCTCTACACTCTCTACACACTCTCTAATCACTCTCTACTCACTCTCTAATCACTCTACTCACTATCTACCCACTATATACTCACTCTCTACACACTCTCTACACACTCTGTACTCACTCTCTACACACTCTCTACTCACTCTCTACTCACTCTCTCTACTCACTCTACTCACTCTCTACCCATTATATACTTACTCTCTACTCACTCTCTACTAACTCTATGCTCACTCTCTACTCACTCTCTACTCACTCTCTACTCACTCTCTAATCACGTTCTAATCACTATCTACTCACTACCTACTCACTATCTACTCACTCTCTACTCACTAAATACTCACTAAATACTCACTAAATACTCATTCCATGCTCACTTAACTCATTCACTCTCTATTCACGCTCCCCTCACACCCTTTCCAATTCACTCTCCGCTCACTCTACTCACACATTCACCACTCACACATTCACCAAATCTCCAATCACCCACTCCCTCTCCACTCACCGCCTCACCACGCACGTCACTACATACTCACACACTCTTTACTCATAATCTCCACTCACGCACTCTCCAAGTCTAACTCACCACCACTCAGTCATCCACCATTTCCCTTAACAGTTCAAGTCTCACTTCCCTCCCATCCAGATTCTAGGAAGGGTTAATTTCCCCAGCAAGGTACAGATTTAGTGTACTATAACGAATGTCAGTCAGTGTGCTGATAGGTGGGAGGAGGGAGGAAGGTGAAACTGTCAACATCCAGGGATTGAGAATTTAAAATCTGTTCTTGAGACCCACTTATTGAAGGTTGATTTTGTTGTGTGTGTATATATTATATATTTACTCTCTATGCATGTGTATACATACATGTGTGTACGCTGTGAGGGTATGTATGTATGTATGTGTGTATGTATGTATGTATGTATGTATCTATGTATCTATGTATGTATGTGTATGTAGTGTATGTGTGTACTATATGTATGTATTATGTATGTATGTGTGCAAGGATGTATGTATGCACGTTTGTACTCTCTGTATATATATATATTTGTATGGATAAATGTGTGTATGATGTATGTATGTATGTATGTATGTATGTATGTATGTATGTATATGTTTATACTCTCTATATAGGTATATAATATGTGCTCTCTTCTGTGTATATATAGTGTACTCTCTGTATATATATGTGTGTACGCTGTATGTATATGTGTATACTCTCTGTGTGTATATATGTATATATATATATATATATATATAATATGTGTTCCCTTCTCTGTATATATAGACATATGTGTGTGTACTCTCTGTATGTATATATATATATATATCTTATTGTCTTCCGCACAAGTTGCGATAAACTGCCGACATACCTCTCGCCAAGCAGTAGTAAAAGTCATAATAGCAACAGTCACAGCAATACGTCCGACAAGCTAAACATCTTATGCCGAATGGGTAAATTCGGCGCGAATAGGCAGGTGGTCTTTCAGCTTCAGTTTTTACCGGGAAAGCAAACAGCATTTCCTTTACTTTTCGACATATGGAGTGTGTGCGGGTGGATGCTGAGTTTCCCCGCCACCCACAATCTGACATTGCCGCTGGTCACTGCTGGATGCTGCCAGTGTCACGCAGGAGCAGACGACATTCGGCAACACGCGAGACGATGCATCGGGTTCAGCCGGTGTTTGAACGTCACTTGGCCTTTTAATTATTCCGCAAACCGCTAACTCGCTCTGACGTGGCGCCACCTGGATTCCACAAGTTCCCGTCCGGCCAAATTAAAAGGTAAATTGGGGGCGGTATTACTACTATTAGGGGCCCGCCCCCTCACAGAGGCGGTTGGAGAAAGTAGGTGTGGTGAGAGGGGGGGAGGGGAGAGGGAGAGGGAGAGGGGAAGGGGAGAGGGAGAGGGAAGGGGTGGGAGAGAGAGGGGGAGGGGGAGGGGGAAGGGTGAGGGGGCGGGACGGGACGGGACGGGACGGGAGAGGATGGGGAGGGGAGGGCATGGGACGAGGGGGGGTGGGATGGGAAGTGGGGCGGTGTGGAGAGGAAAGGGATGGGAGTGGGGTGGGGGAGGGGAAGGGAAGGGAAAATAAGGGAGGGTAGGAGAGGGGAGAGTAGGAGAGGACGGGCAAGAGGGGAGAGAAAATTATAGAGGGATGGGGAAGGGAGGGGAGGGGAGGGGAAGGACAGGGGTAGGGAGGGGATGGGCGGGGGGAGGAGGAGAGGAGGAGAAGGGAAGACTTATATTACTTGCAACGTTCTTCAAGTTTTGAAATAATGAGGTTTAGTAATCAATTCTGAGCGGTACAGCTGGACAGTGTGTGTGTGGGCGGGAATGGGGTAGAGTGGCAGGGGTAATGGGGTGGTGAGGGAGGATGTGGGGGGGGGGGGGCAGTGGCCGGAGGACTGAACGGGTGCGAAGTTACACTGTAACTGTAAGACGGCTCTAACGTAATGAGGTCAGGATGTGCTTGAGGTTTACAATACAGAGGTGGGTGCACTGTTGGTTATATTACAGTGTGGGGGCGCAGGGGTGGGGGGGGGGGGGTAAGGGTTGGTTACCGTCCAGTGATAGTGGAGTGGGGGGGGGGGGGGTGATTATATACAGTTTGGGGGGTTGGGGAGGTAGGACTTAAGAGGGTTGCTATTGTCCATAATTATGTAAAGTGTGCTAGGAAGAGGGGGGTAAGAGAGGGTAGTTATCATCTATAGATAACAATGTGGAGTGGGGGGGGGGGGTGATTATATTGATGGCGACCACGCAATGATATCATTGTGGATTGTTGAGGGGGGGGGGTGGTTGTGATTATATTTACAGGCCAGTGTGTGGCTTGGAGGGATTGCAAGTAATGATACCATGGAGTGAGGGGGTGTTGTGTTTATATTACAGTGTATGTGTGTGTGGGGGGTGGGGGGGGGGGGGGGAGATTGGATACCACCCAATGATACCAATGTGGAGTGAGGGGGTGGGGGGTTGTGATTATACTACAGTGTGAGAGGATACAATATTGGCTCTCGCCCAATGATAGCGATGTGGAGTGTGGGGGGGGGGGGTTGATTATATTACATTTACAGTGTGGGGGATGAGAGATTGGCTACCAGTGTACCTACCACCCAATGATGCCAATCTGGAGTGACATGGCAGGGGGGGAGGTAATGATTATATTACAGTGTGTGTATGGAGGGGGGTAAGAGATTCGCTCCCATCCAATGATATGTAAATAGGAGTAGGCTAGTCTAGAAATAAGAGTAGAAAAAATAAAGCACATATATGCCAAGAAAATCCAAAAAAATTAACATAGACTACTATAGTACTAACCAGACCAACCAACTATCTATCTGCTACTGAAATACAGGCAATCAAATACCTTATCAGCAGCTACTGTGTGATAAGACAACACCAACACTACAGCTGGCCAGCATTGAAAACAAGCCTGAATACCCAGGCTTATATGCTATGGACAGTATAAATACAGCCTCAATAAAATAACAAATAAATTAAAAAAAATGATACCATTGTGAAGTGACGTGGCAGGGGGGTGGGGGGGGGGGGGGTTATTGATTATGTTACATTTTCAGTGTGTGTATGGAGGGGGGTAAGAGATTGACTCCCATCCAATGATACCATTGTGAAGTGTGGAGTGAGAGGGGATGTTGATTACGTTACAGTGTTGTGTCGGGAAGAATGACTAGGAGATAGAAATCCGTTGATGAAAATACAGCGTGGGGGCACGGGGGGTGGTGGGGGGGGGTAGTCAGGCGGGACGGAGGACGGGGATGGTGGGGGAGGAGCAGGTGGCGGATGGGAATGGGGCGAGGGGGAGTGGTGGAGGATGGGAAGGGGAGGGGAAGGGGGATAGGGGTCGGGGGGAAGATGGGAGGGGGGAGGGGAAGGGGGAGGGGGAGGGGAAGTGGAAGTGGAGAGGGAGTAGAGGGGGTAGGGAGGAGGGAATGGGGAAGTGTGGAGGGGGAGGGGGGGGGGGGGTTAGGGGAGGAGGGGAGAGAGGGATGGGAGCCGACAGACAGATTACTGTACCTAATTTCCCTAGCGTCCCCCCCCCCCCCCCCCAGTTCCCATGCCTTCTTACTTAGTCCTTTACCCTTAATAAAGCCGGCGCTCATCACACTCTGCCGGCGCAGATTGGACGATAATAGGAGCCGTGCTTCATTATTAACACCTTGACTAGAATGCCCCGATGTGAGGGCCCGCCCGGCAAGCCGACCCCGCCCTTATCAGTGCCCCCTGTCTGCCGGGCTCCTCCACGGTCCAGCCAGATTAACGCCCCCTTCTTAATCTCTGCCTCCCCCCAACCCCCTCACCCCCACCCGACCGCTTTCTTCCTCAAACTCAAAGGGCGACCACCCTTCACGTCTCCACCCGCCGTATCGCCAATTTTACACCCCCCCCCCCCACACACACACATCCACACCCCGCCTCCACACCCCAGTACTCCCCAACACATCCACCCACGTCCACCCCTACCCCCACCCACACACACCCCACCTCCGACCATCACACTCCACACCACACCCCAGACCTCCCAACGGTCGGTCCTTTCCTGGCAAAATTGGCCCTCGAAATTATTAACACACTCACATCCATATCCCCTACCGCCCCCAATTTAAAACTGTTATACTTTGTTTTAAACCCATTATTTATTCAATTCTGTTGTGCTAATATTGGCGACAACAAGTTACACTCCTGTGATGGATACGTCATACATCTCTCTCTCCATATATACATATATGAGTTTATTAAGCGGTTAGGAGTTGGTAACCGGGGCTGATACCGCTCTAATCGATCCCGGTAACTCACACGCCCATCTGTAACGGCTCTCCACGGGATGCGGTCGCCGAATCGGTATATCGCAGGCTTCGTGTGCGGAAGGTCGGGAGTTTGAATCCCAGCCGAGTCATTGTTTGGTTACGGACCCAACAGCGCAAAAAAAGTAAACATCGGCTATTTGGGAACCCAGCCGAGTCAAACCAATGACTTATATGATTGGTGATCTCTGTGGCGGAGTGTTTAGAGTATCTGACATTTTTCTTGGTCGGACTCCTAATCTGAAGGTCAGTGGTTCGATTCCCCATGCCTCCACCTCTGCCAATTTGGATTTCCACTGCTGTGTATAACTTACAGCATCATCAAAGGCCAGTTGCTCTCATATCATGTCTATGTGGTGTGGGAGGTTAAAAATCCCTTGGGTCTTTTGACAAACTGTCTAATGGTGAAAACAAGTCTATTCAGACTTGTCCATAATAGGCAGTATAAGTCTTCAAAAAAAAATTAAGAAAAAAGTGATACTTGTCAATACCTAGCCTGGCACTTGGCAGTAACATGATAGGAAAAGGACTAGTTAGGACTGTATCAGGATAATGTGTGGGATCTCAGGTCAGTCTGGTCTCCCAGTGCGCCCGTCACCGTGAGTTCATAAGTGAATATTTTAAAAGGGTACCAATATCTAAGATGGTTATATAGAATCAAATCTAGATAAGTTTTCATAGGAATGTGCAACTTCAGCCCTAATGGTGACCAGACGGGATGGCCGAATGAGTTAGATCATCCATCTCCCGTGTTGGTAGGTCATGGGATCGAACCTGGTCAAGTCAAACTAATGACTTAAAAATTGATACTTGTCACTTCCTAGCCAGGCGATCGGCATTATTGGGATAGGGCAAGGACTGGTTGGCTCAGTGTCAGGATAATGTGACTGAGTGGGGTATCAGGTCATGGGGCTAGCACTGTGGCAGCCTGATATCCCAGTGGGGCAGCACAATAAAGTCACCATGAGTGTGCACTGTCACAAAGTCAGTACTCGTCCTGATATGACCTTAGATAGTGTTAGGACATAAAACAACAACAAACAAACTAAGAAGCCTTTCTCATCTGTTAGAGATATTCTTAAGTGCAATGCCACAGTTAATAATAATACGCAACAGTTAATATATCTAGAACTTTAATATTTGCTTCTTTTTTTTAAAGAAGAGTGAAATCATGTAGAAAACGTACATGCTAAAATCAGCCCATCTTCGAGGCAAGAAGTGTTTAACTTGTATTCTGTCTACAGTAAGACCTCCTTAACCGACCATGTCCACAGATCGACAACTCCCCTATATCGATCACTTTATTTGTATCCCAACAATACCATTGTAGCCATATTCTAACTCCCTAAACCGACCACCTGCCTCAATGGACCACTTAAAGTCGGTCCCAAGGTCGGTCAATTTAGAGAGGTTTTACTGTATTTGTTTCGACCACCACCTTTATACAGAATGCAAAAATTAAAAGGCATGCAAAATATGTTTCTAGAATAATGTTGGCTTTATCGCAATCTACAGTAGTGTTTTAATGAGAGGACATCTGTCATATGAGGACAGCAGTAGTCTGAATGCGGAATTTTGCTTTGACAATATTTGCACAAAGCCATAGGATTGTGGAGATGGTGAGGGGGATTCTCCCTTCGGCCCAGGGGACATGCCAGGGGACGGTGTGACAATATATGAGTGTGATCGTTTATTCTCAGCCCCACGTCAAGAAAATCTTGCGTTCTAAGTAAACACGTCACAAATTATCTTCCAATTAAAACTGCATAATATTTTTTGAAAACCGAAAGCCAGATACATTTTTATGATCAATCTAAGATTTGTTAACTTTAGACAAATACCGTATAATACTAAGACGGCTCACTCAGCCTGTACTGTGTAATCAAAATGATCAAACCCACCACTTGGTGCGCTGGTTGTTCTCTTGGTTAAACAGGTGCTATATTATATGTATAAATGCATATATGGATGTGAATGATGTGCGATGATGGCATATATACAGTATAACACTAATCTCCTGCAGTACCAGGTTCTATGAAGCCGCAGTAACAAATGTTTAATTAGTGCATCAGTATGTAAGTAGATGTAGAATCAAATCTAGATACACTTTGATTAATGTTTTTATGTATATACAGTATAACCCCTTTAAAAGAAGCTCGGTTGAACCAAACGATCGGTTAATCCAAAGTTTTTTCGGCGGCCCAGCAAAATACTACCATTTATCATATAAAAGTCTCAGATGACCTTATAATCACATGCAAGTTTGGTTTAACCATACCGGAAGTGGCCTGGGGCACGACAATTTTGCTTGGATTAACCGATAATTTGGATTAACCGACTTTGGTTTAACCAACAAATGGACTAGGACTATGGCAGCATAGGCGAGAAGACTGGTGAAGCGGTAAGGGGGGGGGGGGGGGGGGGGGGGCAGGGGTGCTGGTGGTTAGGGGGTAACCCCCACCCACCCCCACCCCTACTCCGCCGCCTCAGCTACCTTCCTCCACCAAACACACACCTCTGTACCATGTGACAGGGGTCACGTGGTACATAGGTAGGCACCGCCATGTTGTGCTTATTTCTCTATTCGGGCATGCTTAATTTAAGGCCGCTTGATACAACGTCTGCGACCAGGCTCGTATGTGTGTACGTGTGTGTGTGCACGTACGTGTGTGAATCTGTGTATATGTGTATGTGTGTGTGTATGTGTGTATGTGTGTATGTTTGCTTGTTGTTTGTTTGTTGTTTTACGTCCTAGCAACATCTAAGGTCATATCAGGACGGGTACCGACTTGTGACAGTGCGCATCCTGGCGACTTTATAGTGCTGTCTCACTGGGAAACCAGGCCGCCGGGACCATGACCTGGTATCCCACTCAGTCGCATTATCCTGACACTGAGCACACCAGTCCTTGTCCTGTCCTAGTAATGCCGAGCGCCTGGCTAGGAAGTGACAAGCACCAATTTTCAAGTCATTGTTTTGACTCGACCATGGCCCGAACCCATGACCCCATGATCTACCAGCACGGGAGACGGACGCTCCAGCTCATTCGGCCATCCCGTCTGGTCTATGTGTGTATATGTGTATGTGTGTATATGCGTATGTGTGTGTGTATGTGTGTATGTGTGTATATGCATATGTGTGTATATATGTATGTATGTGTGTGTGCATGTGTGTGGACCGGACGCAGTGGCCTAATTGGTAGAGCGCAGGTTCGGGAGTTCAATCCCCGGTTGAGTCAAACCAATGACTTAAAAATTGATACTTGTCATTTCCTAGCCAGGTGCTCGGCATTATTAGGATAGTGCAAGGACTGGTTAGCTCTGTGTCAGGATAATGTGACTGAATGGGATATCAGGTCATGGTGTTTGCAGCCTGCTCTCCCAGTGGGGCAGCACTAGAAAATTGCCATGAGAGTGCACTGTCACAAGTTGGTACCCATCCTGATATGACCGTAAATGTTACTAAGGACGTAAAACGCCAACAACCGATCAACATAATGTGTGTGCATGACTGAGACCAGCGAAACTGACTCGCATTATTCACGTGTCAAGATACAACCACACCCCCACCAGGAATCGGTGCATTTACTCACCGCACACAAATAGGTGCTCAATCACACATCTTAAATGTTGCATAGTCCGATGGTTTTGAGTTCTGTCATTTATAAATATATATTGAATTGATTGTTATAATCTACCTTACTTTAGTTTGAAGTAACTTTTTAAAATTTTAAATGGTTAACATTTGAGATATTTGAAGTGTAAATATGTCAAATTAGTTTTGGCAAGCACACCAAAACTCTGACACCATTATGTGACCATAAGCTTCTGCAGTAATAGGCCCTATTACATTGACTCAGTGTTCCCTTTTATATGACAATAGATGTTTAATAAGTCCATGAGAACCTAAGTTAGATATATGTAGAACAAAATCTAGATAATTGCTTTGGTTTTGAAAATATGGTGCTTCATCGGACTATACAGCTTTTATTTGTTTAAACCACATAATTAAAGCCTTTTTTAAACAAAATTTATTTCGCTTTGATTAATGTGTGGCGAGGTGTCATTTTCACTGTCTGTAGGTGGCGGGGCATTGTCTTCCCATTTTCTTTGTGTATGTGTGGTGTGTGTGATATGTGTGATGTGTGTGGTGGGTGTGGTGTGCGTGGTGTGCGACTGTGCTTTTATTTGTAGTTCATCATGCATACCCCGGAGCGGTGTCAGCCTGAAACCACAAGTGTGCGAAGTGTCACAACCTCCAGGGTGCAGTTCACCAGGGGTGGCGAGGGGGAGGGGAGTGTCCACCCACGGTCACGGTTCACCAGGCATCCTCTTCGGTATCTGCATATTGGAAACCCATCATTATGCAGATATTACTTATACTGTATATATATATATATATTTATATATATATATATATATATGTATATATTTCTGATTGGGATGGTTGAATGAGTCGAGCGTCCATCCACCCTTTTGGTAGATCGTGGGATTCGAACCCATGGGTTCCAACCAATGACATAAAAGTGTATACTTGTCGCTTCCTAGTCAGGCACTCGCCATTAAGCGGATATGGCAAGGACTGGTTGGTTCAGTGTCAGGATAACGTGACAATGTGGGATACCAGGTCATGGTGATGGCGGCCTGGTTTCCCAGTGGGGCAGTACTGCAAAGTCGCCATGAGTGTGCACTGTTACAAGTCGGTTCCCTTCCTGATATGACCTTAGATGTTGCTAGGACTCGAACAAACAAACAACCAACTGAAAATGACAGATATTAATCAGAGTGACACCTATGAAATCGGTGTCACTCTGATTAACACCTATGAAATCCCCGTCCTGATATGACCTTATGTGGCTGTCACACTACGACGACAAGGCCGACGACAGTCCAACGACTTGTCGTTTTGCTCTGTCGTCGGCTGTCGCTCGGCTGTCGCTCGGCTGTCGTTCGGATGTCGCTGCGACACCTCCGCGACAGCTCCAGTTTCTCGACTGTCGCCGGGTTGTCGTCGGCTTTTTGGACATGTTGAAAAACTTCGACGACAGCCGATGTCGCGGCACTGTCGCGGCACTGTCGCGGCACTGTCGCGGCACTGTCGCCACGCTGTCGTCTGTCGCTATGGTGTCGTTACGGTGTTTGTACCGTCCCATTTCTTTCATATATCATATGGAAACTGCTTCCTCACAGGTCCGCCGCATAGTCTAACACGCATGTTTGTACCGTCCCATTTCTTCATATATCATATGGAGACTGCTTCCTCACAGGTCCGCTGCATAACCCTACATGTTTGCACCGTCCCATTCTTCATATTTCTCATGGAAACTGCTTCCTCCCAGGTCCGCCGCATAGTCTAACACGCATGTTTGTACCGTCCCATTTCTTCAAATATCATATGGAGACTGCTTCCTCACAGGTCCGCTGCATAAACCTACATGTTGAACTGTCCTATTCTTCATATTTCTCATGGAAACTGCTTCCTGGTCTCTGTGTCTGCATGTCTGTGGTGTGTGTTGGTGTGTGTGTGTGTGTATCTGTGTGTGTGTATCTTGTGTCTGTGTGTGTGTCTCTTTGTCTGTGTGTGTCTCTGTATGTGTCTCTGTGTTGTGTCTGTGTGTGTGTGTCGTGTGGTCTTGTGTGGTGTGTCTCTGTGTGTTTGATAAACCACACACACTCACTCATCATCAACACTCACTATCCAACACTCACTATCACACTCATGTCTCACTATCACACTCACTATCACAATCACACTCACTATCACACTCACTATCACACTCACTATCACACTCACTATCACACTCACTATCACACTCACTCTCACACTCACTATCACACTCACTATCACACTCACTATCACACTCACTATCACACTCACACTCACTATCACACTCACTATCACACTCACTATCACACTCACTATCACACTCACTATCACACTCACTATCACACTCACTATCACACTCACTATCACACTCACTATCACACTCACTATCATACTCACACACACAGCAACAGAGACACAAAGACACAGACACACACACACAGACACACACACACAGAATGGGACGGTCCAAACATGGCTCAGTTTAGCTTGCCTTGAGGGATGTTAGGACCGTCCCAAATATGAAGACTGCTTCCTAACAGGTCCGCCGCATAAACCTACATGTTTGCACCGTCCCATTCTTCATATTTCTCATGGAAACTGCTTCCTAAACAGGTCCGGGGGCACTGTCGCGGCACTGTCGCGGCACTGTCGCGGCACTGTCATCCAACTTGGCCCGAATTTGCATATGTCGTCGGGTTTTCACAAAATCCAAGTCGCTGGGCTGTAGTCGCCCCTTGTCGTCGTAGTGTGA
>CM059191.1:13026064-13095370 GCA_030323885.1 Branchipolynoe longqiensis
GTAGCGGGCAGCGCCGGGGCCAGGTGGCTGCAGCTGGTTGCCTGGTGGGGGCCGCATGCTTAAGCCTTTAACAGCGGGAGCAAGCAGTCATCGATGGGGCCCGGAAGCGGAACGTAGCTTAGGCGGTAGAGTGTCCTCCTGTGAAGGTGTGGCTCATGCTATCAATCCTGATCAGTGGACACATTTGCAGTTTTGGCTATTGTCCATTCTAACCAGTGGACCACAACTACTTCATCAAAGGCTGTGGCATGTGCTGCCTTGTATGTGGGAAAGTGCATATATAAAAGTCCCGCTGCTGCTTATTGGAAAGAGTAGTCTATGTGGCGGCAGAGGGTTTCCTCCAAAGAAATATGTCAGAATGACCGTATATTTCATGTCCAATAGGTGATGATAAAATCAATGTGCTCTAGAGGTGTTGTTAAATAAAACAAATTTTCCTTTTTTCATCGATGGGAAGAGTTTTGCAGTAACCAACCAGTGCAGCTCTGATGATCGGTGAGGAAGCAACAACAGAAAAGGGGGACCTAGTGGTCGTGTTAGGAAGCATAGCTGACCTAGTGGTACCTAGTGGTAGTATTTAAATAGAAAGATTTCTTTGTTGGTGTTTTACATCCTGGCTACAATCTAAGGTCATATTAGGATGGGTACCGACTTGTGGCAGTGCGCAATCATCGTGGCTTTTTTAGTGCTGACCAACTGGGATATCATGCTGCTGGTACCATGACCTGATTTCCCCACTCAGTCATATTATCCTTTTACTGAGCTAACCAGTCCTTGCCCTATCCTAGTAATGCCGAATGCCTGGCTAAATACTTATAAGTATCAATTTTGTAAGTCATTGGTGTGATGCAATGGAGAATCGAACTCAAGATTTTGCGCACAGGAAGCCTGCGCTCTACCAATTCGGTCAATGCATCCGGCTAAATAGAAAAATGAAAGAAATGATCAACAAAAGACAACACGCTTCAATTCGCGCTTAATATATGTGATGTATACACATTATATTAGGGACCAGACGGGATGGCCGAATTAGTTAGAGCGTCCGTCTCCCGTGCTGGTAGATCATGGGGTCGTGGGTTCGAGTCCCAGTCGAGTCAAACCAATGACTTTAAAATTGATAGTTGTCACTTCCTAGCCAGGCGCTCAGCATTATTAGGATAGGGCAAGGACTGGTGTGCTCAGTGTCAGGGTAATGTGACTGAGTGGGACAGCACTAAAAAGTCGCCATGAGTGCGCACTGTCACAAGTCGGTACCCGTCCTGATATGACCTAAAACAACAGGACGTAAAACAACAACAACAGGACGTAAAACAACAACAACAAAAACAAACATTATATTAGGATAAATGACAGAAATCTTCATTTATCACATATTTACTCTGTAACTTTGTTACTGAATTTGACTGATGGTGACTGATGGTGCCGCCACTGCACCTTCACCACACTAACAGTGCCTGGCTTCCTGCCTCACTCGCTGCTCCATTTTTAACAATGTTCTTCAGAATAACCTCGCGGAAATGAATATAATCACTCAACCAAATTATATCGTGTTTTTCTTTCAAACTGTTGTCACATTTATCTTTTTCCACTGACAACAACTGCAAAATACCTGTTTTAAATATATTTGTTGTACTCAGATATGCTTAAGCACTGTATGCCGATGCTTACTTTTTGTACTGGGAGGTCGTTAAACAAACAAATAAACAAAAAAAAACAAGACAGCATCATTCAATTGGCTCAAGCTACTGAGGCACATAGAACAAATAGTACACGTACATATTCCAACTGAACCCCACCGTAGCATTCATAATAATATCTGCATAAATATAGATTTATAGCACATATATTTTGTATACTAACTCTCTACCAATTGTACTGTAACATTGATTAGTTTATTTAGTGTGGGGTTAGCTCCTAATAACAGGTAAGGGTATATAAAGATGAACACACTTGTGAATATGCACACCCATACTTATACCTTTAGTCGCTCTCGCCTCATGGTGACTTTATAGTGATGTCCGAATATAATACCATGCCGCTCACACGATGACCCGATATCCAACTCAGTCACAGTATTCTATCGTAGGGTGAGCCAGCTCCTGTCAAATAAACGAGACGAGATGGCCGAATGAGTTGGGCGTCCGTCTCCTGTTTTGGGAGATCGGGGGATCCAAACCCATGGGATCGTGGGTTCTAACCCTGGTCGAGTCAAACCAATGTCAGGATAATGTGACTGAGTGGGATATCAGGTCATGGTACTGGCGGCCTGATCTCCCAGTGAGGCAGCACTATAAAGTTGCCACGCGTACGCACTGTCACAAGTCGGTACCCGTCCTGATATGACCTTAGATGTTGCTAGGACGTAAAACAACAACAAACAAATAAACCGAATATAGTATTAGTACCACACCGCTCGCACGATGACCCAATATCAAACTCAGTCACAGTATTCTATCATAGGGCGAGCCAGCTCCTGTCATCTCATCATCATGATAAGCAAAGTGAAAGTTAGCGACATAGATCAATATTGGAAATCTTCAGTTTGACTCGCAGGGAAGCCAATACTCGACTCACTCAGTAATCTCCCACTGTCATGTATGTGTCCTCCTCCACTTACAAACCCACCTATTTGAGCTACAGTATCGTTAGATGTGATTGATACCTTTGATCTATGTTGAAAGGAAATGTCACTGATTCTGTGATATAGCTGCGCCAGTTTTTCCATTTGTCCCATTAAACTATGATTCCTATTTGTTTGGCAGATCCCTCCTGATATGCCCTTAGATGTTGCCATGACGTAAAACTCCAACAACCAACCAACCAATCCTATTTGTTCCACATAGACATTGAATCTGGTTTATGTAACAGAACCTACCCGTAAGGACGGCAGCAGTACTGCTGAAGAGGCAATGTTATTGCGTTGTTCATATTTGCCCAGTTGTTCCTATTTCCCTAGTTGTTCCTATTTCCCTAGTTGTTTCATAGTTAGATGTTGCTTGGACTTTAAAACCTCAATTGCGTATTGCATACTACCACTATGTTGAACTGTTACAACCATATAGCCCACTGAGCCTACAGCTGGATTCGAACAAATGTTAACCTCGGGGGGTGAGTGCAGATCACTACAATTGTTCCCCTTGCTGTATATCTTGTTTCCTTTAGTATACGATTAGATTAGACTGCTTTTTATTCTATTATCTGCTCTTTGTTGCACAGCATTATGTTACAATATCTTATATGGCGTTTCTTTTCATTTGCTGTTGCAGAGCATTGTATTACACCAGCTTATTTTCCATTGGATGGTGTTTGGTTTTTGTTCTTGCTGTATGGCATTGTATCATTCTATCTTTTCTTCTATTACATAGCGCTTCCTTTCTTTTGTTATATATCATTGTAATACGTGGCTTAGATAACATTAGCTGCTGGTGTGTTTTGTTATTTTATAACATTCTAGTAATCTACGTTTCTATCTATTATGTGGCATTTGTTTATTTGTTTTATAGCATTGTGATATGGTGAGTATTTCCTTTTTATTCTTCCATTGCCTATTCTGGCTGCCCTGTGTTATATCCGATTAGAGCAGGTTGGTTTTAATAGTTCGATTCCCGGTTGAGTCAAACCAATGACTTATAAAATTGATACTTGTCGCTACCTAGCCTGACACTCAGCATGAATAGGATAGGGCAAGGACTGGTTAGCTCAGTGTCAGGATAATGTGACTGAGTGTGATATCAGGTCATGGTGTTGGTAGCCTGGTTTCCCAGTGGGGCAGCACTATAAAGTCACCCTGAGTGCACTGTCACAAGCCAGTACCTGTCCTAATATGACCTTAGATATTGCCATGACGTAAGATTTCAACGACCAACAAAGCAACAAACCCACCCCCCTCACCACCAAACACCATCTTTTTGTTCTCTTTTTTTTTTATTGAAGCTGTATTTATACTGTCCATAGCATATAAGCCCAGGTACCCAGGCTTGTTTTCAATGCTGGCTAGTTGTAGTGTTGGTGTTATCTTACCACACAGTAGCTGCTGATAAGGTATTTGATTGCCTGCATTTCAGTAGCAGATAGATAATTGGTTGGTATGGTTAGTAGCCTATGTTAGTTTTGTTTGGATTTTCTTGGCATATATGTATTTTATTTTGTTCTACTCTTATTACTAGACTAGCCTACTCCTATTTACATAGCATAGGCTTGTATGTAACTGTGTGGTGTGTTATCTGGCTACTTTTGGCATGGTTACCTTCCATTGGGCGTCCCGCTGGTGGGCCATGACATTTCACATGCCCCTTTGCAGTGCAGCTTAGTGGGGGTTGTCTAGCCTTATTTTGCACAGATATTTTTTGTAAGTTTTTAGGTCAGGAATTTGTCATTCTTTTACCGTTTGGGCATTCCACACCTTGGCAGCTATTCCAGCGTGCTTCTCTCATGAGCTTTTATTTGGCTTCTGGTCTGCTTTAATAGTTGTGCATTATTTGCTCTAGTATTCCTTTGTGGTTTTGTTAAGAGTTTATTGTTTTGCCTATAGGTATATGCTAATGTTTCCAAATGAATTATTCTCCTATTTTCTAGTAATTTCACTTTGGTTCTTTTGTGTATGTCATAGGTGGGGTGCAGCTTGTCTACTCTTAGACAGATTTTTAGGGCTCTGTTCTGCAGTATTTGCAGTTTTATTAGCTGTTCTTTTCTCGCACCCATGTAGTTTACATCTCCATAGTCAAAATAGGGGAGCACCATGCCCTTGAAGATTTTTATTGACATTTCTTGTGTCATGTAGTTTCTTAGCTTGGCAAATAGCCACAGTTTGTGGTTTACTTTCTGGATAATTTTATTTATACATAGGTTGTAGTTTAGTTGCCTGTCCATCTCAAGGCCTAGGTATTTGTAATGGTCTACATTTTCTAATGTTTGGTTTCCTAACTTACAATGTAGTTTTCTTTCTGGCATTTGTTTATGTGAGAAGAGTACTGTTTTTGATTTGCTTGTTGCTTTATTTGACAGGAGCTGGCTCACCCTACGATAGAATACTGTGACTGAGTTGGATATTGGGTCATCGTGCGAGCGGCATGGTATTATATTCAAACTGCACTATAAAGTCACCATGAGGCGCGAGCGATTAATGGTCTACCCTGATAGTCTTTGAATAGGTATGCGCATGCGCAAAGTGCCCGCTGAGGGCCCGCCGATTCGGCCAGTTTGACCGGAAGTGGGAAGGAGGCTAGCCCACTCCCCGGGTGGTCATTGTTATGGAACCAGCAGCTGACCTGTCGGGCCCTAACCGAATCAGAGGCAGTGCGCAGGCGTGCCGACGCATCCCCGCCACTTAGACGCCTTGGACCGCTAGGTCAAAGGTCAGACGCTCCACCGACACCCAGCACTCAAAGTCAATCCGCCTGGGGCCGTATGCAGGAGTCAGTGTTAGCGTGGCAAAATGGTGTTTGGCGGGAATTTCCCGGTTAGCGGCGAAAAATGGTATGCACGAGGCGGTGATAGGCCTAACACCAAAATCTTAACCGGTGTTACCCTACCCCTGGAACATAGCAGGTTTACAGCGGTCGGTTAAGCCCAAATCGATTCAATGCTATCATATTTGACAGAATTAAATATGCAATAAGTGAAATTTCAACAAATTAACCCTAAATTCAAAGCAAAATTAATGCCTCTGCCGCATCGGCGGAGATATTAATGTTTTCGAATCGACGAATGTAAAGCAACCACCGCCGCTGCCAGTATGGAAAGCAACGTCGATGCGGCGGCGGCGGCAGCGATTTGTTTACTTTACGTGGATCGATTCGAAAATAGTAATATTAATATCGCCGCCGTTACGGCGGCAGTGTTATTATTGCTTCGAATTTAGGGTTAATTTCATCAAATTTCTCTTATTGCGTATGTAATTCTGTTAAATATGATAGCATTTAATATATTTAAGCCTAATATATGGGTACAGACCCAGAGGGATTTCCCAAATCTATAAATAACTTCACGTTTTAGCTATAATGAAAGTGCTAAGCGCTCCTGCATACCACTCGGAGATAGCTAAACGGTATCAGGCTGTAACAGCAAACCCCGCTAACACTGACTCCTGCATATGGCCCCTGGTGTTATATGTGGCACCCGCCCACTACAGAAATAGCGCAACCCAGATTCCATGAGAGAGTGAATGCGCATTTGATGTGACATGCGCAATGGTGCCCTGCCACTGTCACACTGCAAGTTGTTTAGAAATATAGATTAGTCACTGATTGGCGGAGACAATTTCAATCTTAGAAAATTAGTCTTCCTCATTTCACCGCTCCTTGTCCTGATACTAGTAATGCCAAGTGTCAGTCTGTTTGTTGGAGTTTATTGTCCGAACAACATCCCTTAGAAGTGCTATGTTCATAACTCGCCGTGAATATGGCCTATGCTGCCAACACGGCGTAAAGAAACCACCAATCAAACAATCTCAGGTCATATCAGGACGGGTTTCGACTTGTGACAACCACTCATGGCGACTTTATATTGCGACCCCACTGGGATACCAGGACACTGGCACCAGGACCTGATATCCCACTCATCCACATTATTATCCTGATACTGAGAAAACCAGTCATTCTTGTATCCTATTAATGCCGAGTCCCAGGCTCGGTCGCGACAGGTATCAATTTTATGGCCCTGTCACATTACGACGCTTCTCACCGGCGTGCCGCCAACGCACAAAATAAGTTGTACGCGTCGAGACACGTCCAACTTTTCGGCGGTTTGGGAAAAAGTTTTATGTTAGCGCAGCGTGTTTGTAGCGCATGGCCAACGTGTGTCGACATGTGGCGAAACAAAAAAAAAAAGGTTCTGTGCCAACGAGCTTCCGGCGCGCGCGGCGTGTGCATAGCGCTCGCTTAGCGTTATTCCAGCGGTCGGCTAGCGACCGGCGGATGTGTTACACGACGTACGAGACCGCATGACCTACTTCCATCCCGTGTCTATTGGCATGTCTCGGCATTGTGCCAGGGTGTTATCAGCCTGCTATCAGCATCCTCTCGGCGTGCTCTGAGCACGCCGGACGTTGGCGTAACGCTAAACGTTCACAAAATGTTAGCAGAATGCCTGCCACCATTAAGCGAGCACCAGACGCCCGGCCAACACGTCCAATGCGTTGAGAAATGCTGGAGAAATGCCAAGAGCGCGTCTGCTACACGTTATGCAAATGTCAATCGAATGTTACCGATGTGCTGAGGGAATGCTCGCAGTCGTTCGAAAAAATATCAACATCAACGTTCATCCAACATGCTTCTAACGAGTCTAGACGTCCTCCTAACATTCCCATAACGTCCGGCCCACACGTTGATGCACGTTGTCCGTCGTCAAAAGTTTTGTGCATGCACAAAACTTTTCACGCGCCACGACGCGCGCCGGCGTCCCTCGCCAACCGTCGCCGTCCATCAACGTGTACCAATGTCTACCGACGCACGCCTAACACGCGCGTAATGCTTCCAGACGTCTCCCGACATTTCGTCAACAAGTGACACACGTCAACGCGCGTTGGAGAGAAATGTCGTAATGTGACAGGGCTATTATATAAGTTATTGCTTTGACTCAGGTGGGTTTTTCGAAACCTCCAAAACTTCTGCATGGAATGCCTGCACTCTTAATGATTACGCAGAGAGTATGATGCACCTACTCACCCAAAACGAGAGTATTGCTTGGAATTATGTGGAATGTAATACAACAGATTATATCAATATCATTTATCAAATTAACCCGTTAGTGTTTGATTCAAAGGGACTGACTCTCCCCTACCATGCCTGAACCGCTCATGGAAAGCTGGTGCTTTCACACCCTCCATCCCTTACACCCGTCTTATAAAAAGGCCCGCTGCTGTCACTTGGCACTTCCAAGTGAGCCGGCACAGTGACCACACTTCCAGTTTCTTCCGCCCACCCACCCTTCTACTTGTACTTTTAGACGATGACCTGTATTACTTCTTAAGCCGTCCCGAGATCCATCTGTCCACCCATTTTGTGAATACACTTTCTTTTTGTACATGTACTTCCTCATTGAGTCATTCCTTATTGAATCGAGAATCTTATCACAGAAAGATGCATGCATATCAGTGTATAATGATAATGTGACTAGTTTAGCTTCGTACTTTGTAGGAACACAATACAGGAATTGTTATGTGTATCCCCGCACTTCATGATACACTTGAATAAATGACTAAATGATTTGTGATGCTAATTCTCCCCAAAGCTTACAGCATTTTGCTTAATTTGATTTAATTTCCTTTGTCATGTTTAAAATGTCCCTGCCAATAACGGAGAAGTGGACTAACACTTGTTTTCACCTCTGTGTGCTAGTCTAATTTGATTAAACTCATTTGAATATTGTTTAGGTAATAATTGTTTTGTCCTTGTTTCGTATGTATGGGTTTGAACTGTTTGTAGATTGCAAACAGCCAAAATCAGGCTTTTACCTTACTTTGTGTTAGTCAATTTACCTATAATTGATGGGTGTTTTTTTTTTGCGCATATCTATATTAATTTAATATTTGACTTTCCCAAATTTCTGCTGGGAATTTTGGAAGGGAAAATAGTGATTTGATTAGTTAGCAGATGACACAGAGGCTAAACAAGAAAGCCTCTCTAACCATCAAGCAATTGTTACCTCCATTGATGACCTCTAGTAATAAATAAGTTCCCCGAGCACTGACCTGTCACCTTATTATTTAATCTGGGATTCAGATACCATTTTGATATTACCCACAGCCATATTTGATTACCAAGAGGGCCATATAACCGATTTAGTGTGACATAAAATAGTAGTATTGAACACCATTAACACAAAGTTTTAGCGTCAACCATTTTCCACAAGTCGCATATTTTTTAGAATAATGAGTAAATTCTTTTTTAATATTTTGTCTAATGGCACTATTACCCCGGTGGCTGAATAGGTAGAACGCGGGTTTGGCGTGCGGGAGATCGGGAGTCCAATTCCCAGTCGAGTCAAGCCAATAACTTATAAAATTGCAACCTATCGCTTCCTAGCCTGGTGCTCGGCATTAATAGGATAGGGCAAGGACTGGTTAGCTCAGTGTCAGGATAATATGACTGGGCATGGGATATCAGGTTATGGTGCCGGCGGCTTGATTTCCCAGGGGGCAGCACTATAAGGTCACCATGAGCATGCACTGTCATAAGTCGGTACCCGTCATGATATGACCTTAGATGTTGCCAGGACGTAGAACTCCAATAACCAACGACTATGGACAGGTAGGACTAGTGAAACAGGGACCATTACCTGACTTGCTTCCTGGAGGAGGGGGATCAATGTTCAGTGGTGCACTATGGTTTATGTATCTTTCCTGGACCAGTATAATGTGTAGGATCAATAGAGATGGGTCACTCTCCTGAAAACTGGTCAGCATGAGATGGGATTTTGAAACATCAATAAAAACCTTCCTACTTATTTTTTTCCTTATACTTTTCATATTCATGCTCAGTTTTGATGAAAGAAATAAGGGAAATAAAATAAAACAGTGTGCAACTTTGGTCTTTTTAGTTATGAACTGTTTTTGTACCAAAAAACCCCATTTTACAGTCAGCCATTTGTAACATGACATATGGGACGTGGTTGAATCCTTATTAACATCTTGTATTGCATTGATATATCAAACAAAACAGTTCCCAAATCAAAGAGGAAGTATTTATTAACATGTATGCATGCTTAAATTTAAAAAAAAAATTATTTAATGTCTTCAGAAATAACATTACAAATTTCCGTCACATGTGTAACCGTGGTGTCTGGATGCCACACAAATATTGTACACTAATTATTCAGTGAATAAAGCATGGCTGGGAATTACTTTTTTTTATCAATATAAGCACTACATATTTCTGTATATTATGCCATGATTAATATGCTTCTAAGTATGATATTATTTAATTCTGATTAGATATTTATTAAGCAGACTGTGTGGTGTCCTAAACATGTGTTACACATGTTATACTGCCATAAGACATATCTTAATCATGGACTACACCTTTATTTTTTATCTCATCAATTTATATTTTACATAGATGTAAAGGGGAGAATTCCAGCTTTCATTTGCAACCAAAAAATGTAAAAAATTCAAATATTAAATTTTAACTCTCCATGTGACACTTCTGGCCAGTTTTCAGGAGAGTGACCCATATGGGTTCTCCTAATAGCCACGCCTTCACCTTAAAACATCCCAAGCTGAAGTCGCAGTAACAGGGTCGGAACTGGGGGCTCCGGCCACTTTGCTCTTTCCAATTAAAATATTAACTCAAATCTTTCAAATTGAAATATAAGCTCAAGTCTTTCCAATTAAAATATAAGCTCATGGCTTTCCAATTAAAATATCAGCTGGTCTTTCCAATTAAAATATTAACTCAAATCTTTCCAATTAAATTATAAGCGCAAGGCTTTCCAATTAAAATATAAGCTCATGGCTTTCCAATTAAAATATCAGCTGGTCTTTCCAATTAAAATATTAACTCAAATCTTTCCAATTAAATTATAAGCGCAAGGCTTTCCAATTAAAATATAAGCTCATGGCTTTCCAATTAAAATATCAGCTGGTCTTTCCAATTAAAATATTAACTCAAATCTTTCCAATTAAATTATAAGCTCAAGGCTTTCCAATTAAAATATAAGCTTAAGTATTTTACCACTAGCATTTAAAGACCATAACTGCCCCACTTTATAAATTCTTGGTAATATTTGTGCATGCTTGATTGGAGAGATAGACATACCAATTTGTTTATTGGAGTGTTATGCCCAGGCAACATATAAGGTCATATCGTGATGGGTACCAACTTGTGACAGTGCACATTCGTGGCGACTTAAAGTGCTGCCCCACTGAGAGATCAGGTCATCGGCACCATAACCCAATTTCCCACTCAGTCACAGTATCATGATATTGGGGCAAGCCAGTTATTGCTCTATCCTAGTGTAGTGGTCTGCACTGACCTCTCAGGCAAGTAACCACATAGACAGGTAGGCGTGGGGAGGTAATCAGGGACCTAGGGGTAATGTTAGCACCTGCCCGGAATGCAAAGAGATGCGGTTCGGCCCGCTCTAGCGCGTATTTATTTACACCCCCCCGACACTGGTGTCAGAACCTTACAACTTTGCGCTTATGGTTGTTGAACCTACCCTGTGTATGTATGTGTTAGTGCATGCCTGTAGTATGTAATTGTAAGCATTACAAGACTTACAATTCCAGGGGACGAGTGTAGTGTCTGCACTGACCTCTCAGGCAAGTAACCACATAGACAGGTAGGCGTGGAGTGTGTTGATACAGGGAGCCTAGGTGGTGTAATGGTTAGCACACTGGCCCGGAATGCAAAGAGATGCGGGTTCGAGTCCCGCTCTAGGCGCAGTATTTCCCATTTTCATCACCCCCACGACACTAGTAATGCCAAGTGCCAGGCTAGGTCCCAACAAATATAAATAAGAGAAGCCATTACAGGGAAACAATATGTATTAAATATCAGAAATTAATTGTATTACTTATTTGATGCAAATTGGCTATTTGCCATCTTTGTGTGAATAATCCTGAATTGAAAATTGGCTGGAAGACAATGCTTCGCCAATGACAAAGGAACATATTCAGCAGAATGAACCTAGTAAATTGAACTAATAATCAACAATGCAACACCAAATAATTAAAGAGGGCACTAGAACCTTAGTTCCATACATAGGAGCACATTTAGACTAGTGTTTTGTTTATTTAATTGTATGTTTTAATGGTACTGTGTGGGGGTGGGAGTGTGTGATGGTGGGAGTGTGTGGTGGTGGGAGTGTGTGGTGGTGGGAGTGTGTGGTGGTGGGAGTGTGCGACAGTTGGCGTGTGGGGTGGTGGGAGTGTGTGATGGTGGGAGTGTGTGATGGTGGGAGTGTGTGTGTTGGTGGGAGTGTGTGATGGTGGGAGTGTGTGATGGTGGAGTGTTGTGAATGGTAGAGATGTGTGATGGTGGGAGTAGTGTGATGGTGCTAGTGTGGATGGTGCTAGTGTGTGATGGTGGGAGTGTGTGATGGTGGGAGTGAGTGATGGTAGGTAGTGTGTGATGGAGAGGATGTGTGTGTGGTGGGAGTGTGTGGTGGTGGGAGTGTGTGGTGGTAGGAGTGGTGAGGTGGGAGGGTTGGCCAGTTTGGCGTGTGGAATGGTGGGAGTGTGGGATAGTTGGCACATGGGGTGGTGGGAGTGTGGGATACTTGGCCTGTGTGGTGGTAGGAGTGTGTGGTGGTGGGAGTGTGTGGTGGTGGGAGTGTGGGATAGTTGGCACGTGGGGTGGTGGGAGTGTGGGATACTTGGCCTGTGGGGTGGTGGGAGTGTGTGGTGGTGGTATTGTGCGGTGGTGGGAGTGTGCGATAGTTGGCACATGGAATGGTGGGAATGTGGGATAGTTGGCGTGTGGGGTGGTGGGAGTGGGGGATAGTGGGGATGTGGGGTGGTGTGGGTGTGGGTGATGGCATTATGGGATGCTGACAGCGTGAGATGGTGTCTAAGTGGTTTAGGGTGACCTTAGTGCCCAGAGGCTGGGAGCCATTTATTGATAGCGGTCATAAACAGCCGGGGCAGTATACAAATAACATTAGGCTGTCACCTGTCATTGGTTTGACTCAACTAGGGTTCGAACCCACGACCCCATGGTCTACCAACACGGGAGACGGACGCTCTAACTCATTCGCCATCCCGTCTGGATAGTTGGCACGTGGGATGGTGGCAGTGTGGGATAGTTGGCGTGTGGGGTGGTGGGAGTGTGGGATAGTGGGGGGTGTGGGGTGGTGTGAGTGTGGGTGATGGCATTATGGGATGCTGACAGCGTGAGATGGTGTCTAAGTGCTTTAGGGTGGCCTTAGTGCCCAGAGGCCGGGAGCCATTTATTGATAGTGGTAATAAACGGCCGGGGCAGTATACAAATAACATTAGGCTGTCACCTACCCAACGGTCTCCGACTTAGGCTGGTCATAGGCACCACTATGGTCATATGGGGTTTGCTTTGACTGCAACCGTCAGTGAAAATAAAGCCAACATAAAATGGAAATCTCCCTACAATAAACTATATCATACACTCACCAATGGCATGCCCAATGAGTGGATGTATTTTGGTGTGTGTGTGTTGAGGAGGGGAGCGGGACGTAGCTCATTAAGTAGAGTGTCCACCTGTGAGTGTGAAGGTGTGGGTCATCTGATCGATCAGGCTCAGTGGACCCATTTGCAGCTTGGGCTACTTTTCGTTCCAACCAGTGGTCCACAGCTGGTTCATCAAAGGCTATGGTATGTGCTAACATATTTGTGGGAAAGTGCATATAAAAGACCCCTTGCTGTTTATCCGAAAGAGTAGCCTATGTGGCGGCAGCAGGTTCCCTCCAAAGAAATATGTCAGGATGACCATATGTTTCACGTCCAATAGCAAATGATATGAAAATCAATATGCTATAGAGTCACCATCAACTACAACAATCTTTACTTTGTGTGGGGTGAGGAAGGGGGGTGTTATCAAGCTTTGGCTAATATAAACAGAGTCTGCTTCTAATTTTAAATTAAAATTTGTATTTCGTAGCATTCGTTGGTTAAAGAGGGGCAGCTTAACTTGCAGACAGTCGATCTTCATCGTACCACGACTGCTTGTCTTATCCTAGTAATTTACGACATGAACAAGCCGCTCATTGAATCGGGATTTTATTCAATATACAATAGTTAATGAGTCAGTTACAGTTCACAGGTCGGTAGCAATCAGATCATCTTGGTCTATGATGAGTTAATGTCAGATGTTGGTAGGTCATGCCGAAATGTCAGAGGTTGGTAGGTCATGCCGAAATGAACTCAGGCCCTCAACCCTATCACGTTGGTGTGTCCGTTGTTTGTAGGGATGGGTGGGCAGCTGAGTTGAGATGGTGAGCTGGTCGTCTGGTTGCCGGAGTGGAAGTGATTTCTGGTAGGTCTCGGAGGCCGAGGGAGGGTGGCCGTGACATCAGAGGTCTTTGCGGGGAGTCTCCGGCGCACGAGAAATCTGGTAGGGGTTATTGGTGGGGATTCGAACCCAGGTGGCGCCACCAAGGAGACTCCTTGTTCGCGCACAAATTACCCATGTTGGCGAACCAACATGAACAATGCTGAGTGGGCGCCATACAAGGTAGTGGACAAGAACCAACTTTGTTAGTCTGTCACTTGTCCATGGAGCAATCCCTCTCAAAAAAGCCACAGAGAAGCCGAGTGTACTCCACTTATTCAGCTCAGGTGCTAGTGGTGGCATTGCCGATTTGTTGAAACAATGTATTTTGCATAATAACGGAATTAAGTTAATGTAATATTGGTTGTTTGGCTGGAAGATCAGCCCTTGGAGAAACCATACAGTTACCCTCACTTCAAAACCTCAACTCAACTCAAATTACACCGATCACATATTTTCTTTGCCTTTATGCCAGGAGTTCTCATGACCTTAATACCTCCAGTTCCTTTTTCTCTAACTTGTGAAATAAATATCTGCAATATTTATACACAAAAGAAAATGAAAGTGGACAAATCTGAGAAAAAAACCCATATTAAATATTTGCAATATTTGTACACACACAAAAATGAAAGTGCACAAATCTGAGAAAAAAAACATATTAACAATATTTATGGAGTCAAATTCCAGCAACAGTGATTTGTTTCTTTTGCTTGTGCGTTCTTGTTTTATGTCCTAGCAACATCTAGGGTCAAATCAGGATGGCTAATGACTTGTGATAGTGCACATATATGGTGACTTTATACTGCTTCCCCACTGAGAGACCAGACCATTGGTACCATGACCCGATATCCCACACAGTCAATTATCCTGATACTGTGCTAACCAGTCCTTATCCTCTCCTATTAATGCCGAGAGCTAGGCTAGTTAGTGACAAATATCAATTTGATATGTCATTGGTTTGACTCGATGGCTTTCGAACACCTGACCTTCCGCATAGGAAACCTATGCTCTACGGCAGCCGGTGTAATCACTACTGGAGGCAGCACTATGCAACCTGTCCAATAGACTAACTCCCCCCAAATAAGGGCATCGCGTGAGGGCCCAAGTCTTAATTGGCAAGCAACCAATTTGTCTCAGCTCCGAGAGTCTGGCATTTAAGCAGTCCTCATAAAGGTAGTAAGTTAAAGATGCACAGTCGATGGTTTCCAGTTTCTGCCATTTTCTGAGATAAATAAATACATTAAATTAATTGTTGTAATCTATGTCACTTTAGTTTGTTAAATTGACTCAGTATGCCATTCTATGTGGTAACAAATGCTTAAAGCTGCATAGTCCGATGAAAATATCAAACTTTCAAAAGAAAAACAATTATCTAAATTTGATTCTACATATCTAACTTAGATACTGGTGCACTTATTAAACATTTGTCACCACACAAAAAGGAATACTGAGGCAATTGAATAGAACCTGTTACTGCAGAAGCCTATGGGGTCAGAGTTTTGACAAGCTTGCGCATGGTTCCACTTCAAATATCTCAAAAGTTAGCCACTTAAAATAAAAGTTACTTCAAACTAAAGTAAGGTACATAATAATGATCAACCTAATGTATTTATCTCAGAAAATTTCAGAAACTCAAAACCTTCGGACTATGCAACTTTAATAATTGCATTAGTATTTAAGTTAGAATCAGATCTAAATAATAGTTTTGGTTTTGGAAATTTGATGTTTTCATCGGACTATGCAGCTTGAAGTAAATCCACTTTTAATTAAAGCTGCACAGTACCATTAAAACATACAATTAAATAAACAAAACACTAGTCTAAATGTGCTCCTATGTATGGAACTAAGGTTCTAGTGCCCTCTTTAATTATTTGGTGTTGCATTGTTGATTATTAGTTCAATTTACTAGGTTCATTCTGCTGAATATGTTCCTTTGTCATTGGCGAAGCATTGTCTTCCAGCCAATTTTCAATTCAGGATTATTCACACAAAGATGGCAAATAGCCAATTTGCATCAAATAAGTAGAACAATTAATTTCTGATATTTAATACATATTGTTTCCCTGTAATGGCTTCTCTTTCTTGCTCACAACGTGGTATATATATTGCAATATGTGTATGATGTTATGTCTATCACTGGATGTGTTGGTCAAATCATTAAGAGCGCAGGCTTTCTGTATGGAAATATGGGAGTCTAATCCAATTAATTACAACATTTATATTCTTGATGTCATTATGGAATGCTGACAGCCCGAGATGGTGTCTAAAAGTGGTTTAGGGTGACCTTACTGCTCAGAGGCCGGGAGCCATTTATTGATAGCGGTCATAAACAGCCGGGGCAGTATACAAATAACATTAGGCTGTCACCTGTCATTGGTTTGACTCAACTAGGGTTCGAACCCACCACAACACACTTCCACCAACACACACACTCCCACCACCACACACTCCCACCACCACACACTCCCACCACCCTCCACTTCGACCACCACACACTCCTACAACCCCACAACCCCACCACCACCCAACACTCGCACCATCCCACATTTCAACCATCCCACCTGCACACTATCTGACCACCAGAGCAAGTAATAATGCTCTTCCCAACAGAATTCCAACCAATTCCAAAGCAGTCTGCATCAATACACTAATAATAGTATAATAAATAATAGAACATCTATATCACGTGTTCAGTGCTCTTCCCTCAACCAATCCACATTGCACATACATTTTGAAGCCAAGAAGTTATCTCTCTATTTCACCATGCAATTCCCTATCAAGCTTTCACACAACCAAACTAATGCTGAATGAACCAAGTAACACTTATTTCTTCATGACATTCCTTGCTTCTTGATGTCTATTGATACAGCTATGTGTGTGATCGTCATAGATATTATTAGTTGCAGTACATTGTATGTGATAATGATGCTGATTAGTTTATTATAAGCCGTGTTCACACCAGCGCGTTAAGTCGCCTCAACTAGTTTGCCTCCTATAGTTTGGCTCACATTCGCCATGTGGACGCGACCCTAAGGAGGATTAGGGCTGATCCGTCTCAACTAGTTCGCCGCATGTAAACCGCATCGCGAGGTAGCTTATATGAACCGAACTAGCTTAAGTCGGCCCACCTTGCCTGTGTGGACAGTTTACTTGAGGCGGATTAAGCACGTCACACTATATAATATAATTTGGTCTATGAACCTGCTAGAGGTGCAGATATTTTTTTTTCATGATTTATTTTGAGGTTTTCACTGCCCAGCAGAAGTTTTGACCGTTCCAAACCAATACGATTCAGTCCATACCTATCTAGGTCGAACCCACACTCTCTCGTGGCGACGTTGACTAACCGAAACTGGTGCTGGTTAGTATGGACTTGCTCATGCGCAGATATTGATTTCTGCCTTAAACCACTCCGTGTGTGGACACAACACTAGTTCGCCTCCTCTAGTTCGCCTTATCTAGTTCGGCCTAAAGTTGTGGGTGTGAATACGGCTTTAGACTTAACAATTTTACTCATGTGAAATGTACTGTTTTTGTTTGTTAAGAGTTTTACATCGCGCAACATCTAAGGTCATGCCACGATGGGTACTGACTTGTGATAGTGTGCACTCATGGTGACTGTATAGTGCTGCCCGACTGGGAGACCAAGTTGCTGGCACCATGACCCTATATTTCACTTCATCACATTATCCTGACACTGATCTAACCAGTCCTTTCCCTACCCTAATAACGGTGAACGTCAGGCTATGTAGTGACAAGTATCAATTCTATAACTCATTGGTTTGACTCGACCGGGATTCGAACTCCCAACTTTCCGCATAGGAAGCCTGCGCTCTACCGATTCAGCCACCACGTCCGGTAATTACATAAGTAGGAACCAATATGTTGCAAACCGAGATCTTCATATGATGAAATTGTTTCCCTTCTTTTGAAACCCAACCCAGCCTATTCGCTCAACCCTTAATTTAATTATGCAGCTCTGGCCAGAGGCAGTGAAACTGTCCAGTCTACTGGAATCAGCGTCTCAGCGGATCAGAGTCCAGCACTGATGCTCCTGAATTACTAATTAATCCCAGGCTGTTTAAGCCAATAAGATCAGTCCGCTTTTATTTCTACTGCCAAATCGAAAGCAACGGAACTATGTGAGATTTCTACATGCAAGCAATATATAAGGTCAACTCAGTACTTGTGTCAGTGCACACTCCTGTCAGGTTTATAGTGCTGCCTCATTGAGGTACCGTGCTGTTGACACCATGACTGCAATATTTCACTCAGTCACTTTATCCTGAGGTTAATACATTCCTCATTGTAGTATAGCAATTCCTTGGAGAGTAGTATTTAATGACAAATGTCTATTATTTAGATCTTTGAATTGACTCAGCCTGGGATCGAACCCATGACCTACTGTGCCAGAAGCTAATTCTCTCTTATTAGGTCTTGGGTAAGTTAAATCAATTATTTGAAACATCGGTATTTGTTGTTTCCTCACCAGATCCTGGATATTAGTTGTATGGGCATGAAATGACGTGCCTAATTTTCAGGATAATATGTCCACCATGTAGTGGTGGCTGAGACATGGACAAACTCTAAGAAAATGTACAAACGTTTAGTAGCATTTGAGATGTGGACTTATCGAAGGATGATGAAAATATCATGGACAAAGAAGATCACCAACAAAGAAGTTCTCAGAAAAATTAAAAATAAGAAAAGCTTGTTTGCCACTATACAGACAAAGAAACTTATTTATTTTGGCCACATCATTCGGCAGAGTTCAATATACCATACATTTTTGGAAGGGAAGGTGAATGGCAGCAGAGGGAGAGGGAGACCAAGAACATCATGGTTTACAAATATTTCACAGTGGACAGGCTTGAATTATTCACAGTCTAGCAGAACAGCACACCATCAGGACAAGTGGAGAACCATCGCATCCAACCCTCGACTAGAGGACGGAACTATTGATTGACTGATTGTAGTGGTCTTGGAGTCACAATACAGTGACTAAGTACTAGAAGATGGAGATATTTTACAACTAGATAGTGCCACCCTCTTATCCACCAGGGGTCATATGCATGGAGCGGTGTTAGAGAGCCAAACCGCGTTTAGGGCGGGATTTCTGGTTTAGCACCGAATAGTTGCTATGCATGGAGCAGTGTTAGGCCTAACACCGTGCATTTAAACTCGGAAATTCTAACTCCGCTCATAACTGGTTTACAGCGGTGTTAGTGTTAGGTTACTGTCAGGATGGAGCCCAAATCTATTCAATGCGACCATATTTAACAGAATTACATACGCAATAAGTGAAATTTTATCAATTTAACCCTAAATTCGAAGCGTTATTAAGGCTACCGCCGCATTGGCGGCGATATTAATAGTTATATTTTCGAATCGACGAACCTACAGTAAACAAACCGCCGCTGCCGCCAGTATGGACAGCGACGTCGATGCGGCGGCTGCGGCGATTTGTTTACTTTACGTTCGTCGATTCGAAAATATAACTATTAATATCGCCGCCAATGCGGCGGTGGCCTTAAGGAGGGTTCGAATTTAGGGTTAAATTGATCAAATTTCACTTATTGCGTATGTAATTCTGTTAAATATGAAATCATTTAATAGATTTGAGCCTAATATATGGCTACAAACGCAGAGGGATTTCCCAAATCTATAAATACATTGACGTTTAGCTAACACTCACCGTTTAGGCCACCATGCATACGACTTGACCTCCTTCGTGATGCCTGCGATAAACAGTGCTAGCTACCCAGTGTTAGAGGTATAACACCACACGCCGCTAACACTGCTCCATGCATATGGCCCCAGTTTAATACAACTTCATATTGTAGCTTTACTGCTGTTTAGCTTATACTTCCTGCAGATATGCATTTACTGCCTCCATGCTGTATAGACTCTATGTATTATTGAACCTCCCTCCAAGCAGTGTTCACCTATATCTCTGTACCCAAAGCACACACGTTGCAAACCCTATGCAATCCTACATGAACTAATCCAAATTAGTCACAATTTATCAAATGTGTGTGATTAAATGAGACCACTTTCCACCCACCCAGACCTTATATTGGTTCCATCGCTGGCTCCTGATTGGCCACTATATTTCCCATCATTCTGCATCTCGGTAGGCTTCCCCTCCCCTTGCTCCCCCCTCCCCCCCATGTGACTGCCTCACTTTCTGGCGAGCTGGTGACCCGAGCAAACTTAGCGGCCACCAACCTGACTCCGCGTTATTTTATGTTTCTTTTCACCCCAGGGCTTTTCTTCGGTCTCTCACAGATGTTGTTGTAAATAAGCTCGTTTTACCTTCTTGTCGTTCTTTCGCTGTGTCGCGTCAGAGCACTGCCTGCAGGACTAGTTCTTTGGGTATCCCATGACATTACAAAGGTCGTGCCTAAGGAAACATGTAACACACCCCGCCGGGGGCGGGGCGGGGCGTGGGGGGGGGGGGGGGACTCCTCTTCTAGAGGTCATCACAGCTGATAATGTCATAGTTTAAGGAAGTGAAGAGGAAGAAAGAAATCTTCTCTATACAGAATGCTCTGGATTACCTTGTTGAAACAATACACAGCTTTTTAAGGTGAGGAGGCGGGGGGGTTGAGAATTGCTACACATTTATTCATCAGAATAAACACTTTTTCAGCGCTGAAGTAAGGAATGGTCTTCTGACTATTGTACTAGTCTGCACTGATCTCTCAGGAAAGGAGACACATAGGCATGGATACGTGATTGCACCAGGGAGCCTTGGTAGTGTAATGGTTAGCATGCTCGCCCCCATGAATGATAATAAGTGGGGGTTCGAATCCTGCTGTAGGTACAATATTTCCAATTGCCATCACCCCTACGACACTATCATGGCATCTTTTATTTGTGTGTAGTTTCTAAATTGGTTGAGCTTACACTTTTGACCGAATTGATCTTGCTAATGTAATTAGCGATTTTTATTTTATTTTATTAGAATGATAATAATTTTGAATTTACGGTGGGATATTTTTCAACTCCAATACATATTTACAAATAATCGCAATCATGTTTTCAATAATAGAAATAAGAGTAGAAAGAAATGGAAAATGGCTTAGCTTTGATTCTGGATATAGATATGTATTGAGATAATGATGGGGAGGGGAAAACTCAGCTGCGCCAAACATTGGATGGAATTTGTCTAAATAATGGGTGATATATCTCTTGTAGATAGGAAGCGACAAGTCTCAATTTTTAAATCATTGGTTTGACTCAGCCAGGGTTCAAACGCATCGATCTACTAAAGCGGTAGACGGACGCTCAACTCATTCGGCCATCCCGTCTGGGCACACAGCTCGGTGTTAATCTTTTTGCAGTTGTCTAATTCTGGTAATTACCCTCTCACCAGTTCCTACTGACGGGTGGTGTTAGTTGATTATGGGCTGGAAAAGGAGTGAGAATGAGGTAGGAGGGAGGGACCTAGGGAGAGGCGATACCCTCCTGTCTGCGAGTATGCTATTTCAATGCATAATTTTCCCTGCTAACCAAGTCTCGATTATTAGCGGCTGCTGACAATAATTATGTACATTCAGAGGAATACAAAAATCTCAGGCCGAGTTGTGACATTGCACAAGTTGCTCTAAATAAACTCTAAATAAACTGTCCGCAATGTCTGACTGCATTTGATTCAGGAGGAACAACACGCCGCCACCCCTATCCACTGTGCTTTTTGGACTCGACTTCAGGTGGATGGACGAGTCCACTGTCCATCCACCCGATTGACAAGTGGGCTTTCACACCTATCCACCGGATCTCTCCAGCTTACCAGTCTCCCCTCACCTAGCGCTGAGCCGGTGGTGATGCACACATGTACATTTACCACTACAATACGGACCTATATCTTCCTTTTCGGCTCACCGACCCTACTACCTGTTATATATGAAACTGTCTTAAAAGGTGCTAAGCAACATTGGACAAAACTTTATCCATTGTAACGATCAGCATACTATCTGCTTATGCATTTGCTCAGGATAAACTGATTTGTTTATCACATGGTGTTTCATAATCCCAATAGAATACATATTGATTTGAAGCAAATGTCCTTGTGTTTCCAGTGTAACCGTTTCTGTGCTGTTTTGTGTCAATCTTTACAATGGACCAAAAAAAAAGAGTTATCACCTTTTGAGACAGGCTCATATAACAGTTTTGAAAGTGAGCAGAGTGATGGGTTCGCGGTGTAGAGGAGGCGGGGAGGAGAGAATGCCCACTCCGCAGTGAATAAAATGGAAGTTAAGGTGGTGAGAGAGAAACATTAAGGGGGTGCCATTATTTATATCCACATAATACATTATATAGTACATATATCCTTAACCATTTTACCCAGAAGCTGAACCAATATTAATTCAATAGATTGATATATGTCAAGGTCCCAATGATTGGTATAGATAGGTCTGCCATGGTCGCAGTTGACACCACAGTATAGAATACTCTATCCGACAATGTTCTGGCTTTAACCAAATCTAGCATATACTGGGAGTTTTAAATGAGCCTTCCAATTAGCGTTAGCTGGGCTGAAGTGAGCTTGAGAATTCCAATTAGCGCCAGCCAGATGTGGGGAGTCTTAGGTAGTTTTTTTTAATTATTCACGGAACAGTGAGTTCACACTCTGCCTGCCGCCGGGCATTTCAACGAATCAGCGCAGAGCAACTCCGCAGACTTGTTATGGTTCCAGCAAATACACAGACTTGTTAAAGTGGCATATTCCAATAGTTATGAGTTTCTGTCATTTTTCTGCGATAAATATATTAAATTGATGGTTTTAATCTATTTTACTTTAGCTTGAACTGACTTTTATTTTAAATGGCTAACTTTTGAGATATTTGAAGTGCAAACATTCCCCGTGCCCCCAGCTCTGCCAATTTGGATTTCCACCACTGTGTATAACTTACAGCGTCATCAAAGGCCGGTTGCTCTCATACCATGTCTATGTGGTGTGGTAGGTTAAAAATCCCTTGGGTCGGTAAAAGTGTAGGCTCAGGATTTCTATCGACCAGCAGTGGAATGAGGAAGAACAGTCGTCTATGACTGAAATTTCCCCTGCTTAAACAACTAATGGACCAAAAACAAAAACAACAAAAAACATGACACATTAATTTTGAAAAGCGATGCAAAAGCTATGGACACTATATGCTTGTGTAGTAGTTTTATGTGGCAACACATGCTTAATAAGTGTATTAGTATCTAAGACAGATATTTAAAATAAAATCTGTGCACCTTTAACAATGTAAGGTTCCAGCAAATACCCAGAATCGTGAAGGTTCCAAAAGCACCAATTCAATATGGCTTTACTACACATCGTCACGGGTAAATGTGTAGCTTGCTTGTAGGGGTTTTCCGTCCTAGCAACGTCTAGGGGGTATGTCAGGATAGGGTACCGACTTGTCACAGTGCACACTCATGGTGACTTTATAGAGCTACTTCATTGGGATTCATCCTGATATGCCCTTAGATGTTGCCAGGATATAAAACCTCAACAAACAAAACTCCATTTGGAGACCGAGATGCTATCACCATGTCCTGATATCTCACGCAATTACATTATTGCAATATTAATCAAACCAGTGCTATTAATGCTGAGCACCAGGCTAGCTAATGGCTTGTGGCAGTGTGCACTGATGTTGACTTCATCAGCCACATCCGGTAAACAGGTGAAGTCTGCGCAAAGAAAATGGTTACAATTAGACGGTTATACTTGAAGAGCTCTTTTCCAAAACGTGATGAGCGCCGATCAAAAGCCAATGACAAGTTTGTAAATCATGTTTTGGAAAAGAGCTCTTCATATATATATATATATTTTACCTCGGTAAACAGCCTCAGGCTAGCCTCAGGCTAGGGAGAGGTAAGCACGTCCGGTACCAGCAATTAGCATATACAACTCACGACTGGATAACGTGTCGTTGGGTTGCTCCGGCAAAATTAGTCTACATACAAGCAAATACGCAGTAAGTATAATAAAAACTGTGGTTAGCTTAATTATGATGCATTAGAGCATCAATATGGAAAGTTTAGACTTTCGTTGGTCCAATTTGGACGAGTTATTTGGTTATAAACAACCAAGGATAGAACACTCGAGTGGGTTTCTCGAAGGAACCAAACCGGTCATTAGCGGTTATGTCAACACCCGGGTCACCGTGTGACTATGGGTAGAGATGTGGGTTTCGCCCTATCTCATGTGGAAATTCTCTCGTACTCTAATAGAGAGTAATGTTGGAGATGCTCCTGGGTTTCTTTTATAGACTCCCCTAGACAAAACTTTTTCAGGCGTTTCTCCGAGTTTCGTAGCATTTTCTCCAACTTGTTGACGTAGTAGTCACAGGTGGGAGAAGTGTGCGGAACAGAGGGATGGGCGGGCCGATACACTGGTCCCGACCCCGCGTAAGGTTTGGGCTTGACCCACAACCCACGCACAAATTTAGCTTATTACGCCTGTGTTATAACGGTATAAACACGTTCTTTAACACCAATAGATGTCCAAATGAGTTTGAAACAACCATATTGTGACATATATATATACCGGGACTGACCAAAAATGTTTGTTTCAGTTCCCGATGGCCACGAAGCGGAGTAAGCGCGGTGCAGCAGCAGCCGAGGGGCGTGTTCCGAGTGGAGTGGACGAGGAGTACGACTCCTCACCCGTGTTGTCGGCAGGGCCGTCGACACAGCCCCGGGCGCATATCCTCTCCGACCCGGACGAGGACGCAGTGCCTGATGTGCCTGCGCCTCCAGATTGGGAGGCTCGCTTTGCAAGATTGGAAAGCCACATCTTGACTGCCAAATCGCCTGTGTCTCGGAAGCGGCGTAGGCCGAGTGTCCAAGAGGATTCATTTGAGGATTTCTTGGACACAGACTCGGCGGTGGAGCTTAAGGCTCCTCCTCCTCCTTCTCCTAAACGGAGGAAGAAGAAGAAACAGGTGATTTCTTCGGGTGATGAATTCACCAAGGAGCGGGCAGAGTCTGGTTTGCGCAAAAAGCGGAAGACTAAGTCCAAAAAGAAGAAGAGGAAGAGGAAATATTCTTCTTCTGAGTCGTCCACTGAGTCTACTTCTACGGAATCAGACTCAGACACCGTATATGAAGGGTGTAATGTATGTACTTTACATAAGCGGCTCGTGCATATAGGGGTGTGCTATTGCAGTGTGCATAGCCGGGCCAGTGTGGTGGGGGGACCAGGATGCTAAGAATAAACCAGTCTTGAATCTCCACTCGATGTGTCGACACGTGTTGTTCTTTACAAAGGGGTCTATGCGGACATTGGCACTAAAGTGGCTAAGAAGGTGGAGAAGCCAAAGGCTAAGCGGGTTAAAACCACTACGCTTATGCGCGAGACCGTGAATGGTCATTTTCGCACGTTCAAACCGGCGGAGGTTATCTCCAAGTTAGGAGATGAGTTAACAGGCATAAAGGGTGTTCCCAACTCCATCATTAAAGAGATGGATCGGGATGTCAATATGACGGATGACCGTAAGAAGTTTGAGGATGTGTTGCACACAGTGCATAAGGCAGTGTTGGCTACCCTAACAGCTATTGTTCCTGTGGCTAATAGGATGCAGAGTGAAAATAAGTTCTCGTCTTTGGCTAAGACAATGGACAAAGGCATTGCAGTACTAGCGGCGGCAGGTAATTACCTGTCGTTTCGAAGATATGAAAATGTCTTCAAGTCAGTTTGCACAGATGCTGGCAAAGAAGTGGCTCGCTCTAAGAAGGTTACCGATAATGAGGGGAAGGAGTTTACGCTCTATCTTGCTCCAGAGCCGATTAAAGGGAAACCTTTAGATAATACCAAGATGTTTGGCGGTCAACTACAATACCTCTATAAAGAGGTAGAGACTGCAGCCAAGAGTGGCAAAAACATGGATGGCAAGAAGAAACAGGAAGTTCCTCGTTTCAAAAAGTCACGAGGGGATTTTCGTCCACGACGGTTCACCAGAGGAACCAGACCGAGTTCAAACTTCGGTCAAGGGTTTCGGGGCCGGGGCGCTCGCCCAGGCTGGACCGACAACACCGCACGGCCAATAGGCCGAGGGTTCAACTCGTCGAGACCTTTCCCCAGGGGCGGGTCCAAGTAGAGGTCCAAACACAAACTTTACAAGTCCCTGCAGCCTCTAAAAACACACAAACTGTAAGCAACTTTGTGGCTGGTAATATTAGTAATCATATTTCTGAGTGGCACAAAATTACTAGTGACCAAGAAATTATAGAAATAGTTAGGGGTGTTCAAATTCCCTTTACACAAATTCCTGTACAAAGTATAATACCTTTTCCATATAACATTCAACCAGTTGAACGAGACGCACTAACTAAACAGGTACATAAATTCTTTGAGAAAGGAATTATACAAAAAGTGACACACTGTTCAGGACAGTTTATTTCAAACATTTTCTCGAGACCGAAGCCTAATGGTGATGTTCGAATGATCCTGGATTTAACAATCCTTAATAAAAGGGTGGAATATCGACATTTTAAAATGTTCTCTCTAGATACGGCACGAGATCTGATTACACCAGATGCGTGGATGGCTAGTGTTGATTTACAGGATGCATATTATACGCTTCCCATAATGGAACAATACCGAAAATTTCTTCGATTTATTTGGGATAACCAACTCTATGAGTTTACCTGTATGCCGAATGGCTTAGCTTGTGCGCCACGTTTATTTACTAAATTGCTTAAACCTGTTTTCTCGGTAATGGCGAGGAAGGGTCATATAATGTTTCCATACATAGATGATTCTTTTATTATAGCATCAACACAAATTGGTTGTGTGAATGCAGTTTTGGATTTATGTGCATTACTCACTAAATTGGGGTTTTATGTACATCAACAAAAGTCAGTGTTTAAACCAACAAAACAACTCAAATGTTTAGGGTTTATTCTGGATACACAGTCCCTTACAGTGTCGATAACAGAACAAAAACTAATTAAGTTTATGACTACAGCGACTCAGCTTATTAAGTTATCAAAGCCAAAAATTAGACAGGTTGCTGTTCTTATTGGCATAATGACCTCATATGCACCTGCTGTGTTATATGGGAAGGCCCATATTAAGTCGCTAGAAATAGATAAAAATTTAGCGTTAACACGAACTAAAGGCAATTTTGAGCGAAAGATGTTTATTTCGCAAGAAGGGTTACAGGATATTGGATGGTGGATGCAACATATAGCAAGTTCACCAAATCCAATCCGCATGGCGGAACCTAATACAGTAATTACTACTGATGCTTCGTTAGAAGGTTGGGGAGCTCATCGAGATGGGGTCACAACAGGAGGTAGATGGCTTGATGATGAAAAATCAGACTATATTAATGCACTAGAATTGCGTGCTATTTATCTGGGCTTACGTAGTTTAGTAAAGATAAATAAATCACAGGTTAGAATACTAACTGATAATACTACTGCCATGGCATATATTCGTAACATGGGTGGAACCAAATCAAAGTCTTGCAATCAGTTATCTAAACTGATTTGGAACTGGGCACAGGCTCAACAAGTCTGGCTGACTGTAGCGCATATTCCAGGGTCACAAAATACACTTGCAGATTATAAAAGTAGAAATTTCCATGACCATTTAGAGTGGTCTCTCTCTACACCTTTGTTTAACTTCGTTTGTGAAAAATGGGGTACACCTGAAGTTGACTTATTTGCATCACGAAATAATAACAAGTTACCCTGTTATGTTTCTTGGCATCCTGAACCGGATGCTTGGAAAGTAGATGCGTTTGCTATTACCTGGGAAAATAATTATTTTTATATTTTCCCACCATTTAGCATTATCAGCCGAGTAGTGAGAAAAATCGGCTTGGAAGGGACACATGCGATACTGGTGGTGCCCGATTGGGACACGCAACCTTGGCTGCCAGCAGTTTCACAACTGGCAAAAGATCGTATACGATTCCCAAGAAAACTCGGGAATCTGACGCACCACGGACCGCTAGTGGTTCACGGCGACGTGTCAACGACGCCCCTATTGGCATTCCTTTTCTAAGGAAGCAGCTACAGCAATTTGGATTGGACAGAATTACTGAGGATAGGATAGTATCGGATGCCTGGAGGCCAGGAACTGTCAAAATGTATACAACCTATTTAAAGAAATGGGGTGTACATTGTTTGTTAATGAAAGTTAAGCCAACAAATCCAAAGATTTCACAAGTAGCTCGGTTTCTTCGTTCTCTAGAGGATGAAGGACTTTCCTTTGGATCGATTAATGCGGCGAGGTGTGCGTTATCAATTATATTACCTAGAATTGATGGCGAAACAGTTGGAAAACATTATGTTATTTGTTATTTACTTCGTTCAATTTATCAAAGGAATCCTCCAAAACCAAAGTATAGTCGGTTTTGGGATGTTTCTATAGTATTTAAGTTGTTTCAGGCTTGGCCTCACAACTCGTGGTTAGATATAAAACAGTTAGGTTTTAAGGTCGCGGTCCTGTTATTGTTAGTAACTGGACACAGAGGACAGACGATTGTTGCTTTATCCTTAACTGGATTAGAAATAGACAAGCAACAAGCTACGTTTGATTTAGAAAAATTGCTTAAATCGAACACGTTAGGTGACCCTTTATCAACGGTTCACTTAGACTGTTTTCCGAATGATCGGAAATTATGTGTTGTGTCGGCCATACGGGCTTATATATACAAGACAAAGGATTTACGTGCATAATCACAACAACTATAGTGAGCTTTATAAAGCCACATAAGGCGATTTCACGAGACACACTTGCCAGATGGACAATTACGGTGTTGAAATTGGCTGGAGTGGATACGAGTTTCGTGGGGGTGATGAAAATGGGAAATACTGCTGTGCCTAGAGCGGGACTCGAACCCACATCTCTTTGCATTCCGGGCCAGTGTGCTAACCATTACACCACCTAGGCTCCCTGATATCAATACACTCCCCACGCCTACCTGTCTATGTGGTTACTTGCCTGAGAGGTCAGTGCAGACCACTACACTCGTCCCCCTGGAATTGTAAGTCTTGTAATGCTTACAATTACATACATACAGGCAATGCACTAACACATACATACACAGGGTAGGTTCAACAACCATACAGCGCAAAGCTTGTACAGGATCCTGATCACGGCAACCAGTGTCGTGGGGGTGATGAAAATGGGAAATACTGCGCCTAGAGCGGGACTCGAACCCACATCTCTTTGCATTCCGGGCCAGTGTGCTAACCATTACACCACCTAGGCTCCCTGATATCAATACACTCCCCACGCCTACCTGTCTATGTGGTTACTTGCCTGAGAGGTCAGTGCAGACCACTACACGAGTAAATACTCTTCCCACTCAACTAGAGGAGCCATGGTCTCCAAGGCACGGGTGCTTGGTATTTCTGTGAAAAGAATACTAGCGCATGCAGGCTGGAAGACGGCTAAGTCGTTTGCAAAACATTATAATAAACGACTAGAAAAGCCTACCGGCGTTGCAAAGCGTCTTCTCGCCAACTAACAAGAATAGGTGAGAACAAAAATTTAGAATGTTATAATAATAAGAAAGAATGATATTAAGGATAAAAATGAATTATGTAAAGGTCTCCCTAGCCTGAGGCTAGCCTGAGGCTGTTTACCGAGGTAAAATAGTATAGTTATACGAGTCTTACCTTGGTACAGATGATGGATAACTGTTGTTTTACCGAGGTATAAGCCTCGGATAGATGTGGGCTAGGGCCCTCCCGCCACACCCTGCCACATCTATTCCGTTGGTGTACCTTTTCGGTAAAGTAATAGTATCCATTGTTTGAAAGTCATTTTTATCCTCAATAAGTAGGTTAAGATTGCTGGTACCGGACGTGCTTACATCTATCCGAGGCTTATACCTCGGTAAAACAACAGTTATCCATCATCTGTACCAAGGTAAGACTCGTATAACTATACTATATATATATATATATATATATATATATATACATTTGAAGTGAGGGGAGGGAGACCGTTGGCATCGGTTCCTAGGAAAGGGGAAGCAGAGAGTGCCCGGTTACAGGGGGGGGCCTGCTGAGAATAAGGGGTGTTGGGAACCGAGAAGGTGCCCAGAAGGAGCACAGAAACATTAGGGACTATTCTTTATTTATATTCACATAATCACTTATATAGCACATATATGAAGAACTTTATATATATATATATATATATGAAGAGCTGTTTTCCAAAACACAATCTACAAACTTGGAATTGGAATTGCAAACTCTTTTCTTTTTATCAGCGCTTACCGCGTTTTAAAAAAGAGCTCTCCACTTATAAGCTATAGCAAAATGTATCAAGACTGCAGGTGTGAAAACCCAGGAGGCACCTGGCGAGACAAGCAGGAGGCCAGGGTTAGACCTACTGGCCTGTAAGCTGATTATCTTTGAGTCAAATTAATGCTCCTGAAAATAGCTGAATGAACAATGGGGGTTGTGTTGGAGGATGAGCTCAGGACTGGATAGGGGAAGGAAATTACCATGTTGGTGCCTGTAGGGAAATTGGAGGGCAGAAGGAAGAGGATATAAGGCCCCTGTAGGACGTTCAAAACACTACCCCGTTCAAAACACTACGGAACCTATGTTCAAAACACTACAGTTAAGTTCAAAACACTACCCTTACGTACATTCAAAACACTACCAAGTTCAAAACACTATCATGACATGGCAGTGGGGGCTGTAGTGTCGCAATATGTAACCTACTGCATTATTCCCCACCTTACTGCATCATGAACCCCCTTACTGCATACTGCCCCACCCTACTGCATTTCGCCCCAGCTTACTGCATACTGACACACCTTATTGCATACTGCTCTATCTTACTGCATGCTGCCTCCACCCTACTACATACTGCCCCACTCTACTGCATACCGCCCATGCTAGTGCATACTTCCCCACTTTACTGCATTCTTCCCCACCTTACTACATACTGCCTCTCTCCTTCCTGCAGCCCCATCCTACTGCATACTGCCCCACCCTACCCTACTACAGACTGGCCCACCCTACCCTACTGCATACTACTTCAGCCTACTACATACTGCCCCGTCTACTACATACTTCCCCACCCTACTGCACACTGCCACACCTTACTGCATTATTCTCCACCTTACTGCATACAGCCCCTCCCCACTGCCTACTGCCCGACCTTACTACCTACTTCCCCACACTACTGCACACTGCCCCATCCTACTGCATACTTTCCCACCCTACTGCATACTTCCCCACCTTACTGCATACAGCCCCACCCTACTGCATAGACTCCACCTTACTACATACTGCCCCACACTACTGTGCACTGTCCCACCCTACTACATTCTCCGCATTCTTCCCCACCTTACTGCATACAGCCCAATCCTACTGCCCCACCGAGCGTGGTGGCCTAATTGGTAGAGCATGGGCCTCATGTGCAGAAGGTCGGGAGCTCGATTCCCGGTAGAGTCAAACCAATGACCATAGAATTGATACCTGTCACTTCCTAGCCTGGCACTCGGCATTATTAGGATAGGGCAAGGACTGGTTAGCTCAGTGTCAGGATAATGCAACAGAATGGGATATCGGGTCAAGGATGCCAGCAGCCTGATTTCCCAGTGGGGCAGCACTATAAAAATCGCCATGAGTCTGCACTGTCACAAGTCGGTACCCGTCCTGATATGACATTAGATGTTGCTAGGACATAAAACAACAACCAACGACAACAACCCCTACTGCCCCACCTTACTACATACTGCCCCATCCTACTGCATTCTTCCCCACCTCACTGCATACTGCCCCATCCTACTGCACACTGCCCCACTTTACTGCATTCTTCCCCTACCTCACTGCATACAGCCCCACACTACTGCATACTGCCCCACTTTACTGCACACTGCCCCTCCCTACTGCATACTGCCTCACCCTACTACAAATTAAAATGAATATGCAGCAATTATAACATCTTTTTAGAGTAGTGTTTTGAACTTAGAGGTAGTGTATTGAACTTAACGATAGTGTTTTGAGCGTGGCCACAGTAGTGTTTTGAACCTACCTTCAAGTTACTTGAAAACACTACCATAGTGTTTTGAACCTAGGTTGAAAACACTACCATAGTGTTTTTGTGGGGTAGTGTTTTGAACTTACTACACCGGTACCAGATCATAATAAAGACATATAGACTACATCACGGTTCTGACTGCGCATGCGCTGAAAACGGCCTTGGGAGCAAAGCAAAGGCGTACGCCCATTGAGTTTGCCGATACGCATAGGGCAAAACTGGCATTTTATTCAAAATAACTAGAAATACATTACAATTTGGCATAAACATGGATGGAAGGATGCAATATAATAATATAATGAATATGTTTAAGACACAACTCTCCATAAACCATAGAATATTAATAAAAACATGAATAAAATAAATAAAACTGACTCTGGCTATGGCTCTAACACTAGTCTGAGTGCCTAGATTTGTCTAAATCTAAATGCACATGGCATAAGATGTGCTGGTTATATTATTGATGTAAATGCAATGCTGGATAAAAGATTAATATCTTTATTTATTTTTTTATTTTTTTTAGTTGGTATTCTATGTTTCAAACAAGAGCTGAGATGAGCTGAAACTAGCACATTTCATAGCTGCACCCAGTGTATTAGCATGTGCCATGTGCTTCTCGCGGCTCTGTTTTGCTCTGATGCATCCCACAATGCACTGCGCTGCTGGAACCGTGACGTAGTCTATTCTAAAGCTGCATGCTAAAGTCCATCTGAGTTGAGCTCCTAATATTCCCTTACTTCCTTCTCTAAAGGACCTTTTTCCTGTGGCAAATATGTGGCTGGAATATCAGTGACTTGGTGTTACTGAATAATAATGTCCCCATTTTATTATGAAGAGAAAATAACGCCCAGATCCGCCGTTATAAGTAGCAAAAGTGGTGGGGGGAGGTGAGTGGGAAAATGTTTGTTTGTTGGGGGTTTTGCATCCTAGCAACACCTATGGTAATATCAGGACCGATACCGACTTGTGACAGTGCACACTCATGGTGATTTTATTATGCTGCCCCACTGGGAGATCAGGCCACTGACACCATGACCCAATATCCCACTCAGTCACATTATCCTGACACTGTGCTAACCAGTCCTTGCCCTATCCTGGTAATACTGGGTGCAAGGGTAGGAAGCGACAAGTATCAATTTCATAAGTCATTGCTCTGACTTGACTGGGATTCGAATTCCCGACCTACCGCACGGGAAGTCTGCGCTCTACCGATTAGGCCACTGCGTCCTGTGGTGGAAAAATGTGCATGTCACCAGTTCACTGAGGAGTAACAAGAAATAGCAAGCAGGAGAGGACAGGGGGAAGCGTGTGACCGCCCACTGGCCAACCAGAGAATGGACAGAGCTTGGGTGTCTGCATAGAGCAACCTGGCCCTTCGCGTTCCAGCGTTGGCCCTGCTTGTGTGCCTCTTAGCCCACTCTCACCCGGAATTTGCTTTTGAATAGAAATAAAACAGCGGTCGTTTGTGTACCAGCCAAAGCTTGAGTCAAGAGCTCTCTGAAAACATTGCGAACGAATAAGTAGTTGGTGAATTAAAAAATGGATACTTTTGGCTTCCTAGCAAGCCGCTTAGGATAGGGCAAGGATTGGTTGGCTCAGTGTCAGGATAATGTGACTCAGTGGGTATCAGGTCATGGTGCTGGCAGCCTAGTCTCCCATTGGGTCAGCACTATAGTGTCGCCATGAGTACGCACTGTCACAAGTCGGTACCCGTCCTGATATTACCTTAGGTGTTACCAGGACGTGAAACTCCAACAACTAAGGTGTTGGTGAATTATTATGAGAACGTCAAAGTTGAAACAATGCCGATGTCTAAGGTGTTGGTGAATTAGTATGAGAACGTCAAAGTTGAAACAATGCCGATGTCTAAGGTGTTGGTGAATTATTATGAGAACGTCAAAGTTGAAACAATGCCGATGTCTAAGGTGTTGGTGAATTATTATGAGAACGTCAAAGTTGAAACAATGCCGATGTCTAAGGTGTTGGTGAATTATTATGAGTACGTCAAAGTTGAAACAATGCCAATGTCTAAGGTGTTGGTGAATTATTATGAGAACGTCAAAGTTGAAACAATGCCAATGTCTAAGGTGTTGGTGAATTATTATGAGAACGTCAAAGTTGAAACAATGCCGATGCTAAGGTGTTGGTGAATTATTATTAGAACGTCAAAGTTGAAACAATGCCGATGTTGGTGAATTATTATTAGAACGGTGCCCTGATGAGGGAGATGAGCAGTGAGAAATGAAGAGAGACGTCGCCTTGCTGAGCCTGGAAAAATGAGACAGGAGGATGGGGGTGGGGGTGGGGGTGGGGGTGGGGGGGGGGTCCATGGGTAGTGTTGCGAAACAGTCCCAGCAGCGAATGAGATCCTGATTGTCTGAGAAGACTGACATACTATATACAGTGAAACCCCATTATAAAGCAATCTTCAGGGTCCATTAAACATCATTGCGAAAACAGCAGGGTTGCGCTAAATCAGGTTTCAGATTACTGAATTACCTTTCATTTAAGGAATTATAAGTTCAATGAATCATCGTGTTATATCCTGATTCACGTTAAATTGGGGATGATATCATGGGTTCTCACTGTATATATATGTATATTTATGTATATTATATATATACATCGCTCATTCGGTGTCATTGCTGGACATGGCAGGCTCAAGGCCGAAGCCCTCCCCCCCCCTGCCACTACCACTACCATCTTCCCACCTTCAGCCTATTTAACAACTCCTGCCAGCCATCATGGCCAGGCACTATCCTGGGGTCTTCCGGAGCAACCGAAGCTGATCAGTCTTCTCCAAATGCCCGCACTGACCACCTCCCACTTCCCACCTCCAATTTTACCCACCCACTCACACCTGCAGTTGATTGTGCCCACAACAATCAACAAAACCAAAAACCAATCAATCATTTAAACTAAAAAATAAAGAATACAATCAAATGAGCGACTGACACCCACCCAGTTGACAGATCACACCTACTTAAATGTCACATTTCTGATAATTTACCCTCTACTGTTATCTCATATTTTTATCATTAACTATTGCTATTGTACTTTAACGTAATTGATTACTCGTTTGTTAAATCGTTCACATGACTCATATGCCCTCATCACATTTCATTTTCCCAATATATCGGGGCCTTCGCTCGTTCGCTTCTTGCCCGATGATACACAGTCAATGTACATGCCGCCGGGTGGGCAGCGCCCGAATAAAAGCCTTGATTAACCCACTCATGCCTCTGAGTCAGCTGTGTCAGTGAGCAATGAGTGAGACATGTAATATATATATATAATATAACGTGCCTCACTGTACATAAATGGCTAGGCTAGGCTAGGTAGTGACAAGCATCAGTTTAAAAAGTCTCGGCTTGGATTCAAACTCCCGGCCTTCAAGACGGGAAGTCTGCGCTCTGCCGATTCGGCTACCGCGTCCGGTATGATGAGAGATATATCATTCTTAAGCGACTGCATACCTTTGTATAATAAATTATATGGCACAACTAAATAAAGAGTTCCCATTTTGGTCGAACCAATGACTTATAAAATTGATACTTGTCGCTTCCTAGCTTGGCGCTCGGCATTAATAGGATAGGGCAAGGACTGTTTAGTTCAGTGTCAGGATAGTTTGACTGAATGAGATGGTGCTGGTGGGCTGATTTCCCAGTGGGGTAGCACTATAAAGTCACCATGAGTGTGCACTGTCACAAGTCAGTACCCGCCTGATATGACCTTGGATGTTGCCAGGATGTAAAACTCCAACAACCAAACAACTAACTAAAGAGTCAATTAATTTTCGCCGAAGCACTGCATAGAGCATATGCAGTGACTCACGGCTGCTGAGAGCATGATCAGGGCTGAGCTATGGGATATGAGATGTATTGTTCTTTCAGCCCCAGTCAGACGTCACCGGATTGAGGAACTGGACAGAAACCGGACACTGTATGGTGAAATATGGCAATGTACGGTTTATATATGGTTGGCATCCAGCGTGTCCGTTTTGTGTCCGGTGGTGTCCGGTGTGTAAGATAGCAAGTTTTGAACATGCACAAAACTTGTACCGGACACAACCGGACTGACGTGTATGGTTGGTGTCCGTTTTAAGTCTGTTTAGTCCGTTTTGTCCGGTTTATGTCCGTTACCCATCCATTACGTCTCCGGTTTGCTTCCTGCCAAGTCCATTGTTTTTTTGTTATTTTTGGGGGGTTTTATTGCGGGAATTCGGTCAGTATATACTTTCAGCATGTCCATGAACAATCCGTTACATCCGTTTGACATTCGGTTTTCGTCCGGTTAGCGTCCGGTGGATATTCGCTAATGTATGTACGTTCCTTGTGCGTTTAGCGTCCGTTTCATCCGGTACATTTCGGTACATTTCGACACCGGACACCAACGGACGAGACAATTCTTTGTCTGGTGGTGTCCGGTACTCAGTCCGGTAAGGTCTGATGGGACTATGTCGTTGTCATGTGATTTGGAATCCTGGTGGTTCCTGTCGTTTCCGCCAGGGGGAGGCGACAATAGCATTACCATCTCTACTAACTGCATTGTAAATCTTCGAGGGGGGCGGTCTTTGTTTCACGTGAACTGATGAGATTACGCTTCTATCAGACTTAGCTACGGCACCTTGCAGCTGTCAGTAGAGAACATGTACTTCTTATCAAACCTTCGTTATATCGATATATGTCAGAAATGTTCTGTTTTAGAATTAACTTTCTTTCTTAGACTTAGATATGTGATTTTATCTTACTGATTAATGGGATCGGAATTTTGACAAACACACCAAAATCAGTTTGTTTTAGTTTCAAATATTTCTTAAGTTAGTCATTTTATATTATAGTTACTTCTAACTAAAGTAAGGTAGATGATAGCGATCAACTGACAAAACTCAAAACCATCAGACTATGCCATTTAAACATAAATGTCTAATCAATGTATATGCTGGATGGCACAATTCCAGTGTCCGATGCTGAGAAAAGAATAATTTTATTCAGATGAATTGAACATGGTTCGAAAAAGAAATGTTGTGACAATTCACATTTATGATAAGTTTATAGTGTTGTCTCAATGGAATACCATGCTTCTGTAACCAAAACACAGTCACACTATTCTGACACCTAGCCAACTAGTCATTGTCCTATATTATATCTTAAAATAAATCTCAAGCAATTTTAGTAAATCTTGATAAATTTAGTAAATCTTAATATCGACAATGACTTTATTTTGTAAATCTTGAATTAGACTAAATGCCATGGATTGAACCCATGACCTCTCGCCTGAGAAAGAGTCGTCTGGTCCGCCGTGTTATGAGCTTATGAAATGTTCTGGCTTAAATGTTGTAAATATGCAGGGATTGTCTAGTCAACGAATGTGACCCAGGATGCGATGTGGATTCTTGGTACCATTCTGTCTTGTAGTAATTAGGACTCTTCTGTGATACCCCTACACAAAGTCTGTCACCTAACGCCCACAACCGGAAACATTGTGGCTCAGCATACATTGCGCGACAATTGTGCGCAACATGTTGTAAATCACATTGTTAAATCAATGTCAGGATAATGTGACTGAGTGGGATATTGGGTCATGGTGCCACCAGCTTGGTCTCCAAGTGGGATCGCACTATCAAGTAGCCATGAGTGCGCACTGTCACAAGTAAGTGTCCATTCTGATGTTAAATATTGCTAGAACCTAAAATAACAAAAAACAAACTATCCTTCACTTATAGGCTCTATGCTCCAAACCCACTTTGAATCCATAAACACCAATGCACCCATTCCGATTACTAATTTCACCCCTTACTCAAATCACAATATGGGGTCGTGGGTTCGAGTCCCGGTCGAGTCAAACCAATGACTTTAAAATTGATACTTGTCGCTTCCTAGCCAGGCGCTCGGCATTATTAGGATAGGGCAAGGACTGGTGTGCTCAGTGTCAGGATAATGTGACTGAGTGGGATACCAGGTCATGGTGCCGGCGGCCTGGTTTCCCAGTGGGACAGCACTATAAAGTCGCCATGAGTGCGCACTGTCACAAGTCGGTACCCGTCCTGATATGACCTTAGATGTTGCTAGGACGTAAAACAACAACAAACAAACAAACAAACAAACAAATCACAATAACAATAATAATTTTGAAACCTACGAAATAAACCATAAGGCATTGTAAGCTGTACTTGTGGATTAAAACATCGAGCACAAACTATCTGTCGTGAAAACCACCATGCTTGTTATGTACCTATATATTATCAGCAAGCATAGTGAAGTATGATTTGATAAGCCAACAAGGAACTCATAGTATGGAAATTTTATTAACAATGAAATACGTTCAAATAGACAATCATGTTAAGGTAATTAGGATAATATGAGTAGGTCAATCATCAAGTGTATGTCAAAGTTCACATCAAGGTCAAGTAATGTAGTTAGTAAATAGGTCAATCAGTGTTAGTGAGGTCAATGTTATGATAGAGGTAATGAGTAACAAGGTCAATAATTTTACGTTCAATCAAGGTCAAAAGGTACATAGGTGAAGGTTGTAATGAGTAATGAGATCAATGTCTATATTCAATCAAGGTCAAGTGGTTTTGTTGTTGTTTTACGTCCTAGCAACATCTAAGGTCATATCAGGACGGGTACCGACTTGTGACAGTGCGCACTCATGGCGACTTTATAGTGCTGTCCCACTGGGAAACCAGGCCGCCGGCACCATGACCTGATATCCCACTCAGTCACATTATCCTGACACTGAGCACACCAGTCCTTGCCCTATCCTAATAATGCCAAGCGCCTGGCTAGGAAGCGACAAGTATCAATTTTAAAGTCATTGGTTTGACTCGACCGGGATTCGAACCCACGACCCCACGATCTACCAGCACGGGAGACGGACGCTCCAACCCACTCGGCCACCCCGTCTGGTCAAAAAGGTCAAGTGGTAATTAGGTGAAAGTTGTATTGAGGTCAATCAATAGGTAATGAGGTCAGTTAATAGTGTGATAATCATAGCCGTGGACAGTGGGCTAAGAGAGTGTGTGGTCAATTAGGTCAAGTTCTAATGAGGTCATAGTTCAGGGTCATGGGTCGATTGATGGAGATTTGAACCACACGACCTGGCACTCAACCAAATAATGTTGGTGAGTGCCTGCTTCGTGATCTTGAAGGCTGCTGGTTTAACGTATCCTGAGATCGCATTTGATCTCCAGTTCCCAAGTTCTTGGATGTTCTGCAATGGGGCGCCAGCTAGGGCGCATGCCTGGGCAGCGCCCTGCCACAGGCTATGGAGGGTGTAGAGGTTAGGGTGCTCGGAGCGCTGCCATCAAGGTGTAGGTGGTGAGTGGGTGGTTAGTCCTGGTTATGAATACGGGATCATCAGAGTTCGTTTTCATGGTGGATTTGTAGTCCCGCCAGGCCTTGACCAGGCAGCATTTGGAGTTCGGTAATGTGGGGATCTAAATGGTGAACTCATCTGCATTCGAACAAGGGGGTCTTGGTGGATCATATATGGACTGTCAGTGAGTGCCCGCTGTCAGTCACATCGGCTCCTTTGACAGTGTGGCCTGGGTCATCCGGTCTTCCAGTGGTGAGGAAATTGCCTTGCCGTAGGAGGCTGAAGTAGACTAGGAGCAGGGCAGCTGTGAGGACATAGGCGTTCGGGCCGGCTGACCAGAAGAAAGTCATTACAGACTTTAGGAGGTGGGCTATGTATTGTTGTTGGTATTCTTCAGTGATGTAACCCGAGGTTGAGTGGGCGCCGCCCCCATAGAGGGAAGAGCCACACTCGATCAGCCATTCAATTTTCGGGGTTGGGCGGAGGAGGACAAGGCCATTCGAGGCCTAGGTGAACTCTACGAACCATGCAATGTCCCTCAGCATTTCGATCATCATGGGATGTTTGCCAGTATAGGGGGAGCTGCGAGGTGCCTCGAGGATACGGTTCATGAAGCGTCTCGCCGGGCGCACACACTTGGAATTGTGTTGGAGGCGCCCAACGAGCCACTGGAGATCCTTTTTTGAGCCGCATGTGTGGTCGGCTGACCAGAGGTAGCAGCCGCGTCCGAGCCTGGTTGCCTCATCAGCAAGGTCCATAATTCCAAGGAGCGTGTAGGTGACAGGCCTACCCTGGAAGTACCCTTTGTGTATGCCAGAGGTGACGCTAGCTCCCCAGGGATAGCTCAGAGCGACAATGACCCTGCGCTCGTCGATGTTCCTCATAGGGCGGGTCATCATCGGAAGCCCAGGGGGTCAAGGGGGGGCGGGGAAGGGGCCGAGGAGGGCACCGAGCTCCTTTTCTTTGGCAACGTACAGTCTTATCTAGTGAATGTGTTCTGGGTCTTCATTGTGGTTGTTGACTAATGGTACTGGTGGTTTCGTGGCGGCATAGTCAGTGGGACACCCAAACTCGAGGAATTCCACCAGCTGGTCGTCATGGTAGTCTGCAAGGCAGTCCCTCCATCTCGGTATATTGAGGGGTGATGGGACGGGGACCCTCGTGGCGATGTGGTTGGGAAGCCAGTCTCCCTCACCTTGTCATATATCAACATGTAAGCAACATCTCCCCATGTTACAAGAACAGATACAGGCCAAATAACAAGTAGAGTAGGCTTATAAGATAAGGGAGTGTGTGGAGGGTTATATTGGGGGGCTGCATCTACATCATGGTGTTGTAGAAGATCTCCCAGATCCTCCGCCGTGTGTGCCCGTCGTCTTGGGTGAGTAGTGCATCGGGTGGGTTGTTGTGGTCGTCATGGTTGGTGGCAGACTGGTATGGTTGGTTAACTGGGTGAACACAAGCAATGACAGTACCTACTGGGCTGCGATGGGCAGTCTGGTGCCGTCTCATCGTGCGGCTGGGGGTGGTCGAGTCGGGTGGCATCTGTCAGTGAAGTCTGGGCGTACTGAATAGGTTTGAAGTTGAAGCAGCCGGTTACCATGCTGCTGCTGTCATCTGGTGTTTGTGGGGTGACTATGGTGTCAACACAGTGGTGAGTATGGGTGGATGTGGGCGGGTGGGCATGTCCTGGAGTGGGTGTGGTGGATGGAGGGGAGTGGGTTTGTTGTTGTTTGGCAGCTGACTTCCGGTGGCTGGGGTTTGCAAGCGGAAGAGGTGGGGATTTTGGAAGGGTGAGGCTGGGGCTGGGTGTCCATTGTGGACTGAGGCGGGTGGGTGCATGGGCGGGTGTGGATGGTGGGGGTCGGCGGCTGTGTATTGTGATGCAGAGTGTGTTTGGAGTGGCTTTGGCGGCGAGGGGGACTGCCGAGTAAGCGACCTGACCAAAACCACATGGAGTGGTTTTGGCGGGAAGAGAGTCAACGGTTTTAATGAGACGGTCTGAATCAACAACTATATCACCTACTTTTACTTATTTTGTTGATGTGCAACCGGTACTGCTCTCAAGGTGGGCATTGTCTTGGTTATCAGATCGGTTGGCTGCTGCGGTTGTGTGATGTGGGTGTTCGGTTACTCGGGGAGCAGGCCCCACCACGTGCTATGTCGGCATTTGTTCTGACATAATGGGGGGGGCTTTTTCTGTGATGGCGGGTAGACGATTCATTTTCATGGCAGCACAATGATTCACAGTGTGTTCAGGACTTACTTTGCGTGTGTTGTTTGTGTCATGACAGAAATCACTCTCTCCCCGCCCAATGTTTGTGTCGCCCTGGTCCGGGCCATTCACTGAAAATCCTGAGCCTGATTTTCATCAGCCGTTGCTGTGGCGGCCTTCTTCTCCAGCTGGTGTCTCCTATTGTTACAATCTTGTTCCCTATGAGGGTTTTCCTTCCGATATTTGTTGCCGCACCAGGCACACTCGTGTGCGAATCTCTCACTGCCGTTGCTATGCGAGCTGGTAAATCCGCAATCATTGCCCCAGTTCCACCTATGGCAAGGGTGGCCGTCTGTCTCGTGGTTAAACTCTGGTCGTTTATATTGACCATATGTGCTCTTTGAGCCTTGCTCATCGGACCTACTGTTCTGACTCCTACTGTTATACTCGACCCTTACGGCTCTCTTCTGGTCTTCCTTTCTCACACCTGTCAGGCACGCGTCACATTGGAGGTCTTTAATGGCCGGGCTATCCTTCCAGCCACTTCTCAACCTCCCGTCGTCAATCATAGTAAATATGCACTCTGACCAGACACGTGTCCCATGACCAATCTCCCGCCATGATGGCCACTTGGTCTTGGTGCTCGATCATGGGTTCAATCCATGACGCAGCACCGCCAAGTCCTCCCGCATTTTACTGAATGCGGCAAAGTATTCATACCACATGCTCTCTCCCAAACCGACCTTGCCCTTCCTACCATCCCTGATCACGAATAAATGGAGGAGTAACTGGATCCTACCTCTTTTCTTTTGGCCCTTGTTGTCACTGTTGGAGTCGGTCAGGGCATCGACTATGGCATTGTGTGATGTGTCCTCCTCAGATGTGTCCTCCTGGTGGCGTGAGTCGTTGCTCCTCCTCCGTTCTAGGCGACCATCAGTTTTGCGCTCTTTGCGTCTGGAGTCACGTGAAGGAGTACTAGACTTGTCATGGGTGTCCCAGCTGTGGCGTCTGCATTTTGATGATCTTGCACCATCGTCGGATGAGGTAGTTACCCATGTTGCGAACCAACATGACCAATGTGCATAATTATTATAAATGACTTACATTTCCAAGTTGTGTAAATCACCATGGTTGTAGAATGGCACGTAGACCAATGCTCCGATGCTAAAGACGAGAAATGTTCTGTAGAATAAATTTAAAGAGAATTAAAGCAATGTATTGCAAATGCCAACAAGAATTTAGTGTTCTATAACCTGACCTTAGGTTGGAGAATGAGGATTGTTTAATATTCCATGCTATATCTAGAGGGGCGAGTGTAGAAAGGAGCGGGCTAGACGTGTGTAGGGTGGGGATGGGATGTTGCGTGGTGGGGAGGGGATGTTGTGGGTGGTGATGGGTGGGGAGGTGGGGGGTTCTGACAATAAGGTTTTTCTAAACCCTAGTCACACATACCCGGATCAGGGGCCGGACGAGCCCCCGGACTGCCATCCGGGGTGGTCTGGGGTGATCCGGGGTGATCCGTGGTTCATCCGTGCTGACACCCCCTGATCCAGCCTGATCCGTGGCTCGTCCGGCGCCATCCGGGGTCAGCCCCGGATGTTTTAAAATGTTTAAAACATCCGGGGTGGTCCAGGGGATTTTGTGATCCGGGCTCAATCTGACCTGATCCGGCCTGATCCAGGGGTGGTCGGGGGGTGGTCCGGGTATTTCGGGGGTGGACCGGGCCTGTCCGGAGGGTGGTGCGGGGGTCATTTTGAGCCACCGTTTGACCCGGATCATCCCCGGACTATCCAGGAGTACCCCCGGCCTAGCCACGGACCACTCCCGGACTGCCCCCATAAGACCGGGGGTGATCCGGGATAGTCCGGGGGTGATCCGGGATAGTCCGGGGGTGGTCCGGGATAGTCCGTGAGTGGTCCAGGGCAGTCCGGGGGTGGTCCGGCCTCGTCTGGGGCCGGTCCAGCCCAGGGGCAGTCCGGGGGCGGTCCGGGGCTCGTCCGGGGCTGATCCGGGAAAGTGACTGCGAGGCAAAAATCGACGAAAACAGTGATTTTATCCATGGCGGTCCGGGACAGTCCGGGCCGTTGGTCCGTGGGTGGTCCGGCTCAAAATCCGGGGCTCGTCCGGCTATGTGTGACTGGGGGCTTAAGGTTGTTGTTTTTCGGGGTACATTAGTTGATTAAGCATGGGAAATTTCAATCGCAGACAATAGTTCTTCCTCACTCCACTGCTCTTGGCTCTATCCCCATAATGCCGGGTGCCAAGCCAGGTAGTGACAAGTATCAGTATATAAGTCATCGGTTTGACTTGGCCAGGGTTTGCACCCGAGGGATTGAATCCCATGAACTACGAAAATGGGAGGCAGACACTCAACTCATTCGGCCATCCCGTCTGGTCTGGTGTGGAGTTGGTGTTCTGAAGGAGAACCAGCTGCTTTCTTTGTTCACGTGCCGAAGGGTCACGTGACAACCTGAGTTGCCAGGGGAAGTAGACAGCTTAAAACAGTGAACAGTTAGGCCTCATATAAGGGTACATACAAAATGTCACGCAATGTACAGAAGTGTGTTGGGGGAGGGGGGGGAGGGAGTATTTTTGCCAACGAAGGGAGCACCACATTTAGATTGGGACTTGAACCCACACTTCTGCCATTCCAGTGCTAGCGTCCTAACCATTAGTCTATCTCCGCTCCCTGATGCAATCAGTGCATCCCTGTTTACCCGTGTATGTGGTATTTCACCTGCGGAGGTGAGTGGGAACTCACCGTACTCATTGTTAGGTACGACAACAGACGAGAAGCGCGTCACTGGTCACGTGTCTTAGGTCATGGAGGATTTCGAACAATGCAAGGTTGGAGTTTTATGTCCTGGCAACATTTAATGTCATATCAGGACGGGTACTGACTTGTGATAGTGCAGTCATGGTGACTTTACAATGCTGCCCCACTGGGAGACCAGGCAACCAGCACCATAACCTGATACCCCACTCAGTCACATTATCCTGACAGCGGGCCAACCAGTCCTTGCCCTATCCTGATAATGGGGGATAAAAGGGATTCAAGGAGGATCAAGATGGATTAATCCTAATGAAAACATCTTTGCGATAGTCCAGTTCATAATTCCGACCACACATGTATGCACTGAAAACAGTAGCCTGGTCCCCTGGCCTTTATTCATGTCAGCGTCATGTAGGATAATGATACAGATAGTTGTACTGGCTTTTCTTAATGATATAGTCTAGTATCTTTGCCAAAATTTCACCTGGTCCCCTATCCTGCTTGTGAGTGATCGCAGTGAATATGGCCCTTGCTGTGACAGGCATGAAATTAAAAATAATCAATTAATCCATCTTGTGAGGGATTCCCCATATATAAAAATAAATGTGGCTTAATCATGCTTACATAAGTACAATTTTTACAATAGACAGGTTCGTAATTCCAGCATCACGGTGCATCGGCTATTGGACATTCAGCATATCATCATTCTGACATATTTCTTTGGAGGAAACCCGTTACTACCACATAAGGGTCTTTTATATGCACTTTTCCACAGACAGGACAGCACATACCACAGCCTTTGATGAACCAGTTGTGGACCACTGTATAGAACGGAAAATAGCACAAACTGCAAATGGGAACACTGAGCAGGATTGATAGAGTGACCGACACCTTCACAGGTGGACACTCCACCACCGAAGCTACGTCCCGGTCCCTGATGAATGCATCATATTTTCAAAACCAATGTGCGCATCTAGAATTGAACCTAGATATTCAACTTATATACTGATGCACTCATTCATCAGTTTTGCCCAATAAGAATATCAGAACTTGTTGGATTTTGTATGTAGTGTAACATAGCAGTGAATATATGGAGACTGCTTCCTAACAGGGAGTTTGTCTTTTATAGTGTTTACAGCACATGTTTGGACCGTCCTACCCGTCCCATCTCTTTGTTAGGACTGGCCTACCCAGCAATTATATAAGGAGCGTAGCCACACACTCTCAGGACTCTACTCCCAGACATCGAGGCTTCAACATCACCAAGTCAGTTAGGCCTGAAACCTGATCTGGCTAGTTACAGCTTATGGGATGGATTCAACTTGCTGAGCTTCTACAATATGGACCAATGGATGTGAGGAGGATTGGTGACTGGTGTCTGCCTTTTCCCACATCACTGCTGCTTAGGCTGACATGTTCATCCATCATCAACTGAGACTCTATACCTGTATGGTTGGTGACGGCTCACAGACAATGGATCATCTATATCTATCAACTCCTCAAGGCAACTGAGACATAGAATAAGCACCAAGAGGACTGAGAGTATATATCATCCATATGGACTACACAGACAGTTGTGAGTGTAATATTATAGCATTGAGAATGTATATGTAACTGTACACTTTCTAATTGAGAATATATGTTATAAGTAGATATATGTGTATCGTTATTTGTCTTCTTTACTAAGAATAGAAGATATTCCAAATTCTCTTTTCTCCTCACTATATTAGCTAGTCTATAAGATTAGGCATTAGTTATTATACGTGACAGTAGTAACATGACCTAGTTAATGGAGCAGATACACTTGTATTGCAGTCGACTTTAACTGGTGAACCCATATCAATTATGTTGCATGCTTTCACTTTTAATATATCCAACATTAGCCAATCATCATAGCAATTATTGCAAACTAGCGTAGAGTAATATGACCAACATTACATATTTATCTCAAATAAATTTGAAATATTAAGAACTAATCCATCAGCCAACTGGCATTGACAAAAGCAAAAGTCCACTATTTATGCAATGACACCCTACGTAAAGCGCTTTAAATTGAACCATGCCTATTCACCGCAATGCTCTACTTTTTTCTTCTTTTTTTTTTAAGCGATGAATTTATTTACGCTGCTCATAATGAATAAATAAGTGTGTTAACACTTGTTTTCACCGCTGGGCAGCACTAATCTAATGTTATTGAAATCTTTTTAATTTTGTCTTCGTCATAATTTTGGATTTCTTGCTTCTTGTTTATGGCTTGTCACTATTTGTAGATTGCAAACAGTCCAACATCCAGCCTTTACTATAATTTGTGTTAATCCATTTACTACAGTGGTGTAGATGAGAGAAAACTAACAAAGATAATTAGAACGTGTTATGGAGTCTGAATATAATAATTCTCAAATATTATGCTTAGGCTTCTTTCTACTAGATTACTGAGCTATGAGCATGATTTCTGCTGAAATAGAAAAGGAAGTATCGGAAAGCGTCTGAGAAAACAATTAAAATAGCTTCACCAGTAACAGGTTCTATTAAATTGATTTGGTATTCACATCTATGCGGCAACAAATGTGTAATAAGTGTGCAGGTATCTAAGTTAGATATACAGGATCAAATCTAAATAAGTGTTTTGGTTTCGAAAGGTTTATGCTTTCATCAGACTATGCATCTTTAAGTTGTCTGGACCAGACGGGATGACCGAATGAGTTGAGCATCCGTCTCCAGTTTTAGTAGATCGTAGGAATCGAACTCACCGGGTTCGATTCAAACTAATGACTTAAACTTTATACTTGTTGCTTCCTAGCCAGACACTTGGCATTATTAGGATGGGGCAAGGACTGGTTCGCTCAGTGTCAGGATAATGTGACTGAGTGTGATATCAGGTCATGGGGATGGTGGTCAGGGGGATGGGATGGGGCAGTACTATAAAGACAATGTTAGTGCACACTGTCACAAGTCGGTACCCGTCCTGATATGACATTAGATGTTGCTAGGACGTAAAACTCGAACCACCAACCAACTTAACTTGTGTGGGGTCACAGAATAGGATATTTGAGCTCCAGCTAAGTTCGTAAGAATTCCTTCTTCCAAATGTAGTTCAATAAGTAATCTCTGGCTATTCTTAACAGTTCTAAGCTCTCTTTAGTGGAGATATTTCTGAGATGAGAAATATTTAAGGAAGCCATAGGTAATATCTGGATTAAAGATATGGTCACCTGATTTTATCACAAATTCTCTGCCATTCCTCCCCTGGTGGCGCGTGACCTCGATAGTAGAGGCGCCTGCCTTGGTAGCGGGACCGGCCTGCAGCAAATAATAATAACATGCGATCATTGGAGAAAAATAAATAGCATGCACAATAAATATAATATAGAGAAAATACAGCTCCACCCCTTTATACTCATATAATAACTTATATATCACATATTATAAAATATTCCGATAGTCGGCAAGGGGGGAATGCAAATGTTCTATTACTGATTGGTGTACGTGACCAGACGCTTGTATATGCTGGATTCCTATTGGTGGGACCAGGAATGCCCGATTCCCATTGGTGGAAGGAGGTGGTATGATACCCTACAATGAACCCATGTAACTATATAAGCAATAAACCAGAGGGCTGGACTCTCTCTTCTTTGATTATACTTTACTCTCTTCCTTTCTCTTTGACTGTATTGCTTTCCTCATCGCCTACATACACAGCCACAGATCCGAGCATTAGATTCTATAAACTGGTGACCACAATGATTATTAACACATGGGGTTAAATTGACTAGTAGAAACTTATTGGGCTGATGCTTGTGTGGTGCGCTGTGTAGGTAGTGTTTTTTCTTCAATTTTTGATTCTGTGGGGGTTTGAAATTCTTCGGAATTTGGGTTGTTGACAATTTTGTCCGACAATACCACTATTTTGGAAGGTCCGCTAGACTTTATTGATGGTATGTCTGTAGCGTGCCGTCATTGAAGCCTCACGTCGCCACTAAAATATTTTTCTCATACGGAACTACTTTTGGCTTTTCTTTGGTCGTAATGCGAAGCATTGCGCTTGATGTGTGGAGAGGAAGAGACCCCCCCCCCCGCCTCCCCAGCCGTCGCGCAGCTTTCTCACCTCGCACGACGCCCGCCTCTCAGTTTTCTTCCTCCCCCTCCCGCCGCCTTGCTTTCGCACCTCACCCTGTCACCGCCCTCCTGCCCTCCCTTATAAGGCCGCCCGCCGGCCTCTCTCAGTCACTCGCCTTCCAGCCCTCCTCCACGCTGCCCGTTTTCCTGTCTGGCTCTCCACCACCGCTGCTTCACCTCGGACCGCTGCCCCCCCCTCGGACTCCTCCACCATGCCCGGACACGGAAAGGGAAGGGGCCGCAAGAGCTCCCGGGCGACCGCCCTGGCCACGCCGGGACCCTCCTCCGGCTCGCCGGGAGGCGCCTCAACACCTCCGGCCCCGGCCTTCCCCTCGGCGACCTCGAGCCGCCCCTCGGGCGCCGAGACAGCCCTGATACTCGAGGCCCTGCACCGCCTGACTACGCGCATGGACGCCCTCGAGTCGCTGCCCACCCCGAGGCAGCGGACGGCATACAGCACACCGCCCATCCCAGCACCTCGGGCACACGTCGCCGGGGGTGCGGACCCTCCCCCGCCACCTCAAGCACCGCGGAAGGGAGCCCGGTCGACCAACGCGGCCACGCCGGGCCCGTCCTCGGGCACACCGGGAGGCGCCTCGCCGAGCTCGGCCCCGGGTGCCTCCCCGGCGCCTCAGGACCAGCCCTCGGGCACCAAGGCCGCCACCCTCCAGGCGCCTCAACGGATCACGGCCCGCCTCGAGACCCTGGCGTCGGCCGAGGTGCAGCACAGCGGGAGACGCCAGACCCCGGCCGCCTCGGCGGATTTTTGATCCGACGGCCCCCCCCCGGCCGGCCCGGGGGGGCCACCTCCGGCGCCTCACCCACACCCATGCCGACAACCCCGTCACCACTACCGACAACCCCTCAGAGATCACCGATCGAAACGCCGCCCAGACGCAGCCGTGGAGGGCAGCATGGTCACCCATGCCCCTATGTCACCCTGGTGACCCACGTCACCCAGCCATGGCACCCTGGAACTACCTCCAGCCACCCTGCCTACGCTCTCGCCGCAGTCACCATCAGACTGCTGGTCACCCATGCCCCCAGGTCACCCTGGTCACCCATGTCACCCAGCCATGGCACCCTGGAACTATCTCCAGCCACCCTGCCTACGCTCTAACCGCAGTCACCATCAGACTGCTGGTCACCATGCCCCCAGGTCACCCTGGTCACCCATGTCACCCAGCCATGGCACCCTGGAACTATCTCCAGCCACCCTGCCTACGCTCTCGCCGCAGTCACCATCAGACTGCTGGTCACCCATGCCCCCAGGTCACCCTGGTCACCCCTGTCACCCAGCCATGGCACCCTGGAACTATCTCCAGCCACCCTGCCTACGCTCTCACTGCAGTCACCATTAGACTGCTGGTCACCCATGTCACCCAGCCATGGCACCCTGGAACTATCTCCAGCCACCAAGCCTACGCAGTCACCATCAGACAGACTGCACGACACCGCCTTCAGTCACCATCAGACAGACTGCATGACACCGCCTTCGTCAACCCGCCAACCGATCGAAGCGCCGCCCAGTCAGAGCCGGGGATCATCACCTCGGACCTCACACCTCAGACCACAGCCCAGCCCAGCCTCACGAGGACCCCTCAGACCACAGCCCAGCCCAGCCTCACGAGGAACCCTCTTTCGATGGCACAGCCGCCGATCTTCACGACACCGCCTTCCTCAACCCCCACCCCACCCAGCCCTGAGGACGTCGCTGCCCCCCCTGCTCGACCCTCGCCGGACCTCCTCCCCTCAGGCCTCAGGAGCGGGCCTCCCCTTTTTTGGCTGCCTGCTCCCCGTCCACGTAGGCCCCGGACCCTCTTCTCACCCAGACCTGCAACTCCGAGCCCCCACCTCGGGCGCCCCGCGCCCCCGCCTCGGGCGTGCCTCGAGCCCTCTCCTCCATTTTGGTGGAGGGCTCCTCGGCCCCCCCCCCTCACCAGAACTCTTTTACCTCTGACATTGCTCCCTATGAGCCCCTGTGTATTTTCCTTGTTTCTGCTCCTCAGGAACCTTACTTGCCTCTGTCCTTACTTATCTTGTTTCCACTGTTGCTATGTACCCATGTCTCTGCTCCGTATGACCCCCTGTGATAGACTCTCTGTTCCTTCTCTGCTCCTCATGAGCTTACCTTCCATGTACCTTCTATGCTCCTCCTGAGCCCTTACTGTACTTTGTTTACCCCCTCTGTTGCCAGAGGCGCCTCAATAAATGCCTCTGTTTTTCCCACCCCCGCCTTGCTTTCTTCCTTTTCGCACATTGGTCGTAATGCGAAGCATTGCGCTTGATGTGTGGAGAGGAAGAGACCGCCTCCCCGGCCGTCGCGCAGCTTTCTCACCTCGCGCGACGCCCGCCTCTCAGTTTTCTTCCTTCCCCTCCCCCCGCCTTGCTTTCGCACCTCACCCTGTCACCGCCCTCCTGCCCTCCCTTATAAGGCCACCCGCCGGCCTCTCTCAGTCACTCGCCTTCCAGCCCTCCTCCACGCTGCCCGTTTTCCTCCACCCACCCACCCACCCATCTTTCTCTTCCTCTTCTCTTCCCTTTCAGCTGGTGGAGGGCTCCTCGGCCCCCCCCCCCCTCACCAGAACACTTTTACCTCTGACATTGCTCCCTATGAGCCCCTGTGTATTTTCCTTGTTTCTGCTCCTCAGGAACCTTACTTGCCTCTGTCCTTACTTATCTTGTTTCCACTGTTGCTATGTACCCATGTCTCTGCTCCGTATGACCCCCTGTGATAGACTCTCTGTTCCTTCTCTGCTCCTCATGAGCTTACCTTCCATGTACCTTCTATGCTCCTCCTGAGCCCTTACTGTACTTTGTTTACCCCCTCTGTTGCCAGAGGCGCCTCAATAAACGCCTCTGTTTTTCCCACCCCCACCTTGCTTTCTTCCTTTTCGCACATCAACCTTAACACAGAGGGGGGAGCGTAGTAATAAACTATGTCGGTTTTTTTAACTACTTCTTCTACTTTACAGACATTTCTATACTTGGATTCAATTCTGCGAAATCTTTTCTACCGCCGCACACAACAGCAGCTTGAAGATGCCGCTCGCACGCGCAAGGGAGGAATTGTTGCATGACGAGTTTCAACAATGGTTCCTAGGTCAGGGTAGACTGGGCAACTATTCTGCTGAAATAGGATCGATTGAAGCATGGTCTAAGTTTATGGCACTTAGGTTAGATATTCTTAAAGAAGAGCAGGAAGGGCGTTTGTCAGAAATAAGGGATAGGACAGAATTACGGGAGGATAGAGAAGAATGAAGGGAGGCATGTGAACTTTTACAGGTTGAGCACAGGCAGAGAGAGGTATGATGTAGATCATTAAAGGCGTATGGCAAGTCTGATCCCCTATTAGATGGGTCAGACAGAGGGGCATTACGTAATTGGATTGATTTGATGGAACGTATAGGGACTCTTGCTGACATTTCAGACCTGGACATTATTCGCTTTGCTATGTCCAATGCAACGGGGTCCAGACCGGATGGCCAAATGAGTTAGAGTGTCTGTCTCCCATGCTGGTAGTTTGTGGGGTCGTGGGGTCGAACCCTGGTCGAGTCAAACCAATGACTTAAAAATTGATACTTGTTTCTTCCTAGCCTGGCTCTTGGCATTATTAGGATAGGGCAAGGACTGGTTGGCTCAGTGTCAGGATAATGTGACTGAGTGGGATATTGGGTCATGGTGCCGGCAGCCTGGTTTCCCAGTGGGGCAGCATTATAAAGTCACCATGAGTGCGCACTGTCACAAGTCGGTACCCGTACTGACATGACCTTAGTTGTTGCTAGTACATCAAGCAACAAACAAACAAACCAATGCAATGGGAACACTGCATGAGGTTCTTTTCACCGCTTTTCAGCATAAAAATGCTAGGTCGTGGAGAGAAATTAAGGAAGTGATAGGATCTAGTCTTTTGACAGTGGATGAACGTAGTTATTTGAAGGGGGTAGTGATGGCTATGAGGCAAGAAGAAAGGGAAACAGTTTTAAGACTGCAGCAGCGAGAGGCTGGGATCTCCCAACTGCAGTTTTCGGCACTGATACCTTTGAAATTCTCCTTTCGAGATTTCCCGACTCCTTACTTGATGATAATACCATGTGGTATGTGGAAACGAATCGACCAAAAACTTTTGAAGAAGCCTTTGAAATGTCTATTCTCAGTGATAGGTCTGTTATCAGGCAGCAGAGACATGCAAACTCATGTCTTGGGAATTTAGCTATTTGTGAGCAAATAGATAGTCTAAATGGTACTTCTTTGGATTTTTCCAAGTCTTTCTCTTCTTCCAGAGGTTCTAAATTCCCTGGTTCAGATAGTCAGGTTCTGAAGACTATTCAAGGTGAGATTAAGTCTCTTAGAAAATGCATGGATAACTTGTCGTTAGGCAAAAGTGTCAATAATCTTACTATAGCAATGCTATGGTGGAGTCTATCACATCTCCAACATGACTGGAACTCCATTGAATTAGTAATATTTTATTAGTGGCGCAACTTACATCACTACGCACATCTATGGTGCAAGTTTGGTTAGGAACATAAACATTTCTTATGACTAAACCTTGTAAACCCTGTCACTTTTAGGAAGCGAGTGGGTGGTGACAGCTCAGCTAAAAGGTGATGACATTTTTTCTTGATACTCATGATCACTTTTCGAAAGCGAGTGTGTGGTGACAGCTCAGCTAAAAGGTGATGAAATGTTGTCTTGATTTTCATGATCACTTTACAAAAGAGAGTGTGTGGTGGCAGCTCAGCTAAAAGGTGATGAAATTCTTGTCCTTCTTAAATTATTTACACATCTACAGAACAATTTATCTATAATAATATATTAAACTACAGAACTATATTAAGCTACAAAACTATATTAAACTACAAAACTGTTGACCGATAGTAATATACAGTAGATTGACAACTACATAACTGATGGGTATTACTAATATCACTAATATTACTAATTTTGCATATAAAATGTTTTGTTTGGAATCTGCCAAGAAATACTATAAAATGCTATGAACTGTGGGAATGTCATAGTATAAAACTAAATTTTCATTTGAAATTCATGGACATAAAAATGTGTCGAATATTGCCATTTATTGTCATGAAATGTTGGTTCATTTGAAATTCATGGACACAAAAATGTGTCGAGTATTGCCATTTATTGTCATGAAATGTTGGTTCATTTCAAATTCATGGACATAAAAATGGGTCAAATATTGCCATTTATTGTCATGAAAGGTTGGTTCATTTGAAATTCATGGACATAAAAATGTGTTCAATATTGCCATTTATTGTCATGAAATGTTGGTTCATTTGAAATTCATGGACATAAAAATGTGTCAAATATTGTCAATTATTGTCAGGAAAGGTTGGTTCATTTGAAATTCAACTAATTAAATTTAAAGAAATAATCAACATTACTCCGAAGGAGACAATTAACATGAAGAGACGATGGCAACTGCTGAAGAAAGTGTATGGAAACCATGACAGCATGTAAAACTGCAGCTAAAAGCTAGAAATCTATTATTATTTAACAAAATAGACTTAGCCATTGGTTTCAAAGTTTGGGGCGAACTGCTGTCATTGCTTTGTTTACCTTTTGACGCTGAGTATAAGCTGTGGCTATATGGCTTTCTGTCGTTCATGCTATTTTTGTTAAAAGTGATATTTGATGTTAGATACGTGGACATAACGTGCACAACAACATTTTTATCCTATTTCTGCCTTTATTTCCACTCAAAACAACTTATTTTTGGTGAAATCAAGAGTATTTGGTCAGTTTCACAAGAAAATTGTCCATGAAACTAGGTCAGCATTTCAAACCACTTATGCCTTGTTTTCCCGTAGAGCTGAGATCCGCAATGTTAAATCAATGGAGACCTGTCGAACAAGCACGCGTCTACCATCGACGTCGTTCTCTGAGTTTGACAGCCGGAGAGACAAAATGGGTGGGCCAAGCGTATCGATTAGGGACTAAATGGTAGTAACACCAAAGCCGATTTGTACCAATGTAAGGTCGATGCTGTCGGACTGAACACTGATTTCTAGAGTGTCACAAGGACCTCTGAAGTGTCAGAGTTTTAAAAATGTTGGACTTGACTAAAAATGGTTGCAAATTTTTCGCACACATCCCTTAACATCAAACAGAACTGGGTTATGTTCTTCGTAAGTGGCAGAAAAAGGTGATTATAAAATATTATTATTTTATGATTCAAAGTCACAAGACCTTATCCATTAAAAATTGTTAGATATTAAGAAAAGATTAATTATTGGTTGGTGGATTCAACACAGTAAGATGGAAACCATTTAGAGATGTAAACTTCTTTCCTCCCTGCATTTTTGGGACACAGGTGGTAAGAAGTGGAGGGGTGGAGTACGTTATAAAATATTCTGATATTCAGCAAGGGAGGAATGCAAATGTTATATTACTGATCGGCATACGTGACCAGGCACATGTATAGATATATATATGGGTTGGTGGTGCCTGAGTGGAATGTAAATATACATAGTGGTGCTGGCAGGTCTGGGTGTGATTGCACTCAGGCCTACCCCTTCTGCTGGGGTAGGGGTCACCACACTCAAAAGGTCAAGGTTGGTGGTGGCCATGGAGCCATACAGCTACTGCTGGTGGGAAGACTACTGGTATCCATAGAGACCAGGAATGCTGGATTCCTATTGGAAGAACCAGGAATGCCCGATTCCCATTGGTGGAAGGAGGTGGTATGATACCCTACAATGAACCCATGTAACTATATAAGCAATAAACCAGAGGGCTGGACTATCTCTTCTTCTATTACACTTTACTCTCTTCCTTTCTCTTTGTCTGTATTGTTTTCCTTATAGCCTATATACACAGCCACAGATCGGAGCATTAGATTCTACAATATGCTAATAAAATCCTCTAATATGTTATTAAAATATTCAAATCCTAGACATATTAACTGTATTATGAACAGAATTCACGACAAGACATGATAACAGTGGGGTAAAACAATTATTTCAGAATGAATTTATTCTCTTCAAACGAACACAAATTCACATTGTAAGGGAAATGTAATAGTCTTACAATGTTATTTTATCTTTATTTTTGTTATTGTTATGCCTACCACAGCCCATGAATTTGTCCAATATTCACTTGTTTACAAATCACATTATAGTTTAGGATACGGGTGTGAATTTGGATGCGTTGACTAGTATGTTGGGGTTTGCTTAAATGGGGGGGGGGGGGGGGGAATGGTGTTTTGTGTGGGAGGGGGAGGGGGGGGGGGGGAGATCTGTGACGGAGTGTGGAGTCGTGACTTGTAGAGAGTTCCAAAGAAGGTAATAGAGAAGGACATTGTCAGCTAATTCCATTGGCCTAAACAGGGGTGAATAGCGATTCCCATTATCGTATTAGATATGTCATCAGGGAACACAGCTGTGGTGTCTTCTTGGTCCGGTTTACTAGCTGATACCAGTTCTTACGAAGCACCCATTCGCCCAGTGTTATGTCATCCACAGTCTCTTATATAATAGCAACCATGGAGATAGTCCTATCATTGAAATGGAAGTGTTCTGATTAGATCAACAGCTAGTTCAGTATGGCACACAGACGGAATCTGCTGGGATATGGCGGAGTTTATTTTCACATTAACTTAATAGGAAATATGTGTATACAAAACGCCCCCTCCACCTCCTCTACCCCTCCCATTTTCTCACGCACCCCTCTCCCCTACCCTCCTCCTTACCTCTCTCCCCTCCTCTCTGCCCATATCCCCTGCCCTTATATGTGCCCCTCTCCTCTCCCCTCCTCTGCTCTCCCGTCCTCTCCTCTCCTCTCCGCCATTCTCCTCTCCTCTGCGAACCCTCCTCATCTCTCTGTTTCATAGTGCACCAGAAGATTGCTAAAGGTCCAAGGTGTTGATTTTGAGAATGTGGTTTGGGATATTGTCGATATAGCCTCGAAACGATGACCCCTGTCATGAACGAGGAACGATTCTGCACCGCATTGGTGAAATTGAAATATGATTTTCATATTGCACCAGAACATTGCTAAAGGTTCGAGGTGATGATTTTGAAGAACATTAGTGACATTAAAATATTGTTGATATAGCCTCGAAAACGATGACCATGGTGATGAACAACAAACAATTCTGCACCGCATCGGTGAAATTGAAATATGATTTTCATATTGCACCAGAACATTGCTAAAGGTACTAGGTCATGATTTTGAAGAAAATTAGTGACATTGAAATATTGTCGATATAGCCTCGAAACGATGATCCCGGTCATGAACAACGCACGATTCTGCACCGCATCGGTGAAATTGAAATATGATCTTTTTTCATATTGCACCAGAACATTGCTACACGTCCTAGGTGATGATTGAAATATGATTGAAATATGATTCTGAAGAAAATTAGGGACATTGAAATATTGTCGAAATAGCCTGTCCACCCTTCTCCTCTCCTCTCAGCCCTTCTCCTCTCCTCGTCCCTGTCCTTTCCCTTCCTCTCCACTCCTGTCACCGCCCCTTCTCTCCGTCCTTTCTAGCTGATGAGAACCGACTTGTGACAGTGCACTCTCATGGTGACTTTTTAGTGCTGCCCAACTGGAAGACCAGGCTGCCAGGACTATTACCTGATATCCCACTCAATCACATTATCCTTAAACTGAGCGAACCAGTCCTTGCCCTATCCTAATAATGCTGAGTGCCAGGCTAGGAAGCGACAGGTATCAATTGTTAAGTCATCGGCTTCCAAAACGGGAGACAGATGCTCAACTCATTTGGTCATCCCGTCTGGTCGCCCGAGAGGGGTGGGGGCTGAGTGACTGGGGGTGCTACGTCCTAGCAACATATGTGGTCATTGTAGGTCGGGTACCTGGGAATGTGTCAGCCAATGTGCACTCATAGCAGCTTAATAGTGCTGCCATATGATAGTAATAAAGCCGAGCGCAAGGCTAACAGAATATTTCATATTTACTATGTATATTAGTACAAAGTTACTCTACACTGAAAAGGTAAAATATACTGCCTGTTATTTCTTAATGATGTTGGGTAACAGCACTATTCTTTATTTTGTTCTTTGAAGGGAACTTTTGTTGGTTTTAGACTATATATGTAGGATAATATGGCCAGAAGACCAGTGTCTCGGCGATGATCAAATCCTTTATTCGCTGAATAAATGATCCTTTACCCCCCAAAAAAGGCTAGGTGGCAACAGATATCAATCTTTAAAATCCTCAGGTTTGACTCAGCTGGGGATTGAACCCACGCACTAAAGGAAGGTGCCCTACCCACACGACCATTGCGGGCCTTGCCATGCTGTACGCCTGGGGTTGCTCCCACTTTGACTGCGCAGCTTCGCAGTCTGTCGCGCATGCGCAATACGCTCAAACATCCGGTTGTGCGCGCGCATGTTTCATTAGAGCGATGCAAACATTTAAACGTGATGGCGCTGCTATCTGCTTGTAGGTCCTCCTCCTGTCTTAACATTAGGGGAGTCAATAAATAAACATCATCAATACTCGAAAGTGCACGGACCCCACGGCAATGTCAACATCTAATGTAGTACCCCTGTCACACTACGACGTAACGAGCTAACGTGAACCTAACGTGGTGATTTTTCATCATTACATTGATGTATGTTGGATTACATTATGATGACATCATAATGACATTAGACTGATGTCGAGCTACGTCATATTACGTCGGGTTACGTCGAGTTACGTCAAGGTTTTGGACATGTTCAAAAATGTTGACATAGCTCGAATGTAGGGGTTTATGTTCGCCGAACATTCTGTTCACGTTCAGCGAACATCAATGACGTTAAACGGATGCTGCTCACTACGTTCAACTACGTTCCACTATGTTGACCCATATTAAACCGGGTGGAAATGCCCACGCGGCGTAATGGGAACGTCAGGAGAACGTCAGGAGAACGTCAGGAGAACGTCAGGAGAACGTACATTCAATGTATGTTCAACGTCTCATGACGTATGTAACGTCATGTAACGTTCTTCTGGCGATGGAATAACGTTCATAATGTTCCGTGAGCGTAATGATGTTGTCCTCTCTCGTTGAATGACGGTATCACTACGCTTTACCGACGTTACGCTCTCGTCCACTATGCTGCATCCACGTTCTACTTGTGCCCAAATTTGCATACTATGCCGAGAAGTTCAACGTTCTTCACGTTCTCCCTACGTTGACGTCGTTACGTCATAGTGTGACAGGGCCATAACTGCAGATTCTCGGCACAGGAAGCTACACTAATTGAGACGTTGTTGCCAGCATGACAGGCTTCCCAAAAACTACTCATGAGAGTTGGTTGCTTGTTGGAGTTTTACGTCCTGGCAATATCTAAGGTCATATCAGGACGGGTACCGACTTGTGACAGTATGCACTCATAGCGACTTTATAGTGCTGCCCTACTGTGAAATCAGGCCACTAGCACCATGACCCGATATTCCACTCGGTCACAGTATCCTAACACTGAGCCAACCAGTCCTTGCTCTATCCTATTAATGTTGACTGCCTGGCTAGGAAGTGGCAAGCATAAATGTGCATGTCATTGGTTTGAATCGACCAGGGTTCGAACCCATGGCTCGAATTCCACAATCTACTAATCCAGGAAACGGACGCTCAATTCATTTGGCCATCCCGTCTGGTCAAATGTATAAGTAAGTGCATTACCGGTATGCGTGTAATTGAAAGCAGCAAACAACTTATGGACATCAACCATATCAAAGTCTTGCGATGTAATTTTAATGATGACTGTACGCTGGTAGTCTGCACTGACTGTTTTATCAAGGAGCCACCTAGACATGTAGGCATGGAGAGCGCAGTTACATCAGGGACCTTAGGGAATTGGTGAGTCGGGTGCCCTAGTCTGGATTAATAATCTTGCGACTCTAAGACACTGTGCAACCACTGTTATGATGTGATATCTCACTCAGTCACATTATCATGACACTGGGCCAATTAGTGTTTTCCCTATACAAATAATATCACAGATAAGGTAAGGTAGCAACAGGTATTATTTAGTTGAATCATACTGAGATCGAACCCACAACCTCCCATAATGAAAGCGGATACTCTACCATTGTGCCAAATCATCGGCTTCAAACTGGGATTAAGGGTTAAGCCTAATCAGTTTGATTGCCTGGTCTTGAACTTTGAAACATGGCTTAAAATATGTTCCAATGTTTTCATTATTTCCTGTGATTAAATTTCCGAAGAAAGGTTCAAGATTTAAATCTGGTTAGAAAGGTTCAAGATTTAACTCTGATTTCGGTATTAATTGTTGTGTTTCCCATATTAGTCTTTTTCTTGTGAGGAAAATAATAATAGACAGTCCCTGGCTTAAATACAGATATATTTGTCACTAAATATAGCATTTTTTTGCTTTAGAAAAAAACCTTGGTAGTAGATCACTAAATGCAGTACCAATGCGGTTTATAAATACATAAACAACGATACTCTCTAAATAAAAAATATAGCAGTTTAAGCATTTTATTAATGATATTTTGTTTTAATAAATTAGTTCATTTGGGAACTAGTTTTATCAAATTACCCAGAGTTTCTCATAATGTGTCTGATCCTTAATTAAATTGGGATTGAAACTTCTTACCCTTTCCTACAGAAGGAAAAGAAGTGACATAATTGAAGTATTTAAAATTATGAATCAATTTTTCACCTTGAATAAAAGAGAAGGCAGTCGGGGCCATACTCTCAAACTAGTAAAACCCAGAGCCATTTCAAAGTTAAGGCAACACAGTTTCTCAAACAGGATCATAAATATATGGAACAGTCTCCAACAAAATGTTATTGATGCCGAGTCAATAAATTCATTTAAGAACAGATTAGAAAAAGCATGGGCTGATGATCCAGGGAAATTTGGTCCCTTATTCACCACATGCTACTAATTATTTCTTGTGTTGCATATTTACTTGCACTCAAACAAAAATGAGTGACAAATAAGTGTTCACACTTCCTGTCTACCATTCGCTATTTCGCTATTTCGAATGGCCACGGTGTGACAATTCGGATTGGTTATAATACACCATTTCCACGACGCATGCGCAGAGCATAATCCAGACTGCACTTGTGCGTCACAGCATCTGTGGAGAGGCAATTGAAGCTCTGTTAACATTGTGTAATATTACTGGATGTTCCGGCCGTCAGAGCCCCAGAGATACCACAAAACTCTCCCCAGGTGCGTTCTGACGACGATCAGTTCACACCTGATGCCCCTCTCAAACAAACTCATAAGGAAGAAAGGGAAGATAAGCCACGCAAGATTTACAGTGAAGCAGTTGTGCTTTATTGGCATCAACTCCTGTTCACCTACTAGTGACCTATCACCCTGACCGTTACCTTCTGTCCACACAAAGCCTCATTACTCTAGTTAGGATGTATCAGAATCAGTGCCTACAGCCCATTGAACCGGAGTACCATGGTTGTTGCACACAACTCAGTTTGTATATGAAAAGTGGAGCATCAGACAGAGTGTCTGGGTTCCTGCTCAATAGAAGAGTGTGTCTCACTCTGACTCAGGATTAGAGTGTTGTCACTTCAAGAGTCCATCCAGAAGTGTGTCTAGAATAATCAACATCAGAATGAGGCTAGTGTGGTCAGATGGGGCAAAGGAGTGCATGTGACTGGGCTTCCCACAGCTAGCCAATCAGGCACCCTCCACAGCCTGGGTGATGACGCCCCCAAATATGGGTAGCTGTCACTCACCCAGCTGTAGGTGGTGTCCATACTGTATATAGATGAGGCTGGTGTGCTTGCCCATTGGCCCTGTGGTAACTGGTAGTTGCAGACAGTTACAATAAATATCCATATTCAAAATGTCCTTCTCCTCCACTTGCACTCTTTCTGGTGCATAGAGGGAACATTTCACCAAACATTAACTGTCTCTTATATAGGAACATCTCGTCATAATCTCAGGCGCTATGTATTAACATATATTTCACATAGCCTAATATGTCACACAGCGAGTGGGGCACCCATTGGTTTCTATTACATAACCTTGGTCCCACTCCATTGCCCGAGGATAATAATGCTCTGTGCCAATATATAATTCCGAACTGAAAATCTGTATATTTTTACAACTGGCTTCATATTGAGAAACTGACACAGTCTTTTCAGCACAAATCTGGATTTATAGAGAAGACATACTTACCATTTTTTAATCATTTTTGATAATTATAGCTGTATCCTATTGATTGATTAATTGATTGAAAAGCTTGATCGTCAGTGTAAAGGAACACAGTGACACACTGTCAAACCACAACACTAGTGTCGTTGCCTATCACCAGGTGTTGTACTAATTACAGAAATGGTGTATACATTAGACTTGGGGCTTATTTGGGAGGGGGAGGAGACACGCATCTTGGAACAGCCTTCACCCCCTCGTCTCCGGACCCTCCTCTCACCGGAAGCATGCTCTCCATGCCTACCCTTTGGCCAATCAGTGTGTGCCTCGTCAGCCCCCCCTTTCACACAACCCTGTCTAACCACTACAACACACGCGGCCCGCCCAGTGATGTCATCAACGATGTCAGCACACTCACCCCCCCCCTCCCGCCAACCCCATCTGCCATCATCTAATGCCACGGCAGCTTCCCCACACATCTGGCCGAGCCACAGCCCCCCCCCCCCCCTCACACCGCTGGCGGAGTCATGCCTCGGACTATCTCCAGCCACCGCAGTCATGCCTCGGACTGCCGTGGGATTATGCAGTCATGCCTCAGACTGCTGGTGGACTCATGCCTGGAACTATCTCCAGCCACTGCAGCCATGCCTCACACTGCTGCTGGGGTCATGCACTCATGTCTCAGACTGCTGGCGGAGTCATGCCTGGAAATATCTCCAGCCACCGTGGTCATGCCCCAGACTGCTCTGGGGTCATGCAGTCATGCCTCAGACTGCTGGCGGAGTCATGCCTGGAACTGTCTCCAGCCACTGCGGTCATGACTCAGACTGCTGGTGGGGTCATGCAGTCATGACTCAGACTGCTCACGGTGTCATGCCTGGAACTACCTCCAACCACTGCAGTCATGCCTCAGACTGCTGGTGGGGGCCACCCAGTCATGCCTCAGACTGCTGGGGGAGTCATGCATCACACCCGCCGCCGCCGCCCCTGTGCTCCCACCACAGTCATGCCTGGAACTACCTCCAAGCACCGCAGTCATGCCTCAGACCGATGGTGGGGTCATGCAGTCATGCCGCAGACTGCTGGTGGAGCCACGCCTCAGACCCCTGTGCTCTCGCCGCAGTCATGCCTCAGACCGCCGACGGAGTCATGCCTGGAACTATCTCCAGCCACCGCAGTCATGCCTCAGACTGCTGGTGGGGTCAAGCAGTCATGCCTCAGACTGCTGGCGGAGTCATGCCTCAGGCCTGTCACCACCCCCGTCACCCACCCCACCCATGTCACCGCCCCAGACCGACACTCTCACTGCACCCATCTCTCAACCCCCCCCCCTTCAGGGACGCGGGCATACCTAAATTTTTGGCCGCCCGCTCCCCCTTCCCTCAGGTCCCCCTCTGGACCACTGGACCACTGGAACTATCCCCAGCCACCCTGTTGGCACTCTCACCGCAGTCATACCTCAGACTGCAGGCGAAATCATGCCTCGGACCCGCCGTCACCCTGGTCACTCATGTCACCCACCCAATGGCACCCTGGAACTATCTCCAGCCATCCTGCCTACGCCCTCACTGCCGTCACGCCGCAGACTGCTGGCGGAGTCATGCCTAAGACCCGCCGCCACCCAGGTCACCCTGGTCACCCATGTCACCCATGCCAACCCGATCGCCTGGTGGTCATCCCGAACTACCTCAAGCCCCCCCCTGCTGACACCCTCACTGCAGTCATGCCTCAGACTGCTGGTGGAGTCTTGCCCACCCGCCGACACCCAGCTCACCCTGGTCACCCATGCCCCCAAGTCACCCTGGTCATCCACGCCGACACCCTGCTGCGCCCGGCTACTCTCTGCTGGCGCTGTCTGCGCTGCTACCGCCTCTGCTGGCCCCATCCCTACTGGCTCCCCTCTACTGCCACCGCCTGTGCCGCCGGCCATGTGGTGACTCCTGCCTGCTGCCTCCCTGGCTCTTTCCACTGCTGCTACCCCCGCCTGTGCTGCCACCACTGCTGCCAGCCTGCTGCTGCCACCGCATCTGCTGCCTCCGCCTGTCCTCCCACCTCTGCTACCACCTCACGCTCCGCCTCTTCTGCTGCCCCCGTCTCTGCTGCCACTGTTCTGCTGCCGCTGGGCCTCCTACCCCTCTGTGCTGCCGTTGTTGGACATCAAGATGTTGCTGCCACCTGATACCGCTCTGTGCGTGCAGGGACCGTGTTGCCCCCACCTGTGTGCTGCCGCTGTGCTGCCAGAGGGCCGGCCCCACCCGATGCCCCAGTTTCCATCATGCCCTCGGGCCAACCACTCGACCCTCGGATACTTACCGCCCTCCTCCGAGGTGCCTTCCATGACCGAGGTGTCCCCGCCACTGAGGCCTACACCCTCCACAGCCTCTGGTGCCTCACCACCCAGGCCTGCCCAGTGGCAGGCCTCACCACCCAGGCCTGGCACTGGGCAGGCCTGGGTGGTGAGACACCCAGGCCTGGGTGGTGAGACACGCAAGATTTACAGTGAAGCATTTACAGTGAAGCGTGCACCGCCTCAGAGGTCCATGCCCAAGGGGCATGGACCTCTGAGGCGGTGCACGCATACATGCCCCACCTCGCCCCTTCTGCAGCCCCTTGAGCCCTCTCTTCCATTTTGGTGGAGGGCTCCTCGGGGCTGCCTCACTGACTTTCCTACTTCCCTGGCCTCCTTATGAGCTTATCTTTATTTTATCATATCCTATTCACTTGCTTTACCATGTATTGCTCACCCTTGATTATCATGATATTGACCTGTATTATCCTGTTCGCATATTCCTGTATTATCCTGTACTTATTCAGCACTTCTCAATAAAGTGCTTTTTCTCCACCCTCGCCTCATCTTCCTGCCTTGTCGTGCATTGGTCGTAATGCTTGCATTGTGTTTGATGCGCGGTGGGGAAGGGGACCCCTCCCCCTCTTCCCTGCTCCGACCCTTGGTCATTACAGCATTTCCCACACTTCTTCCCCCTTATATCCAGCCCGCTGGGCCGCCTCCAGCCACTCGCCCTCCAGCCTCCCGTCCTGCTGCTCCTCCCCTTTTTCTCCACCCACCCACCCAAACTTCTCCTCTACTTCCTGAGGTGGAGGGCTCCTCGGGGCCGCCTCACTGACTTTCATACTTCCCTGGCCTCCTTATGACCTTATCTTTATTTTATCATATGCTATTCACTTGCTCTACCATGTATTGCTCACCCTTGATTATCATTATATTGACCTGTATTATCCTGTTCGCATATTCCTGTATTATCCTGTACTTATTCAGCACTTCTCAATAAAGGGCTTTTTCTCCACCCTCACCTCATCTTCCTTCCTTGTCGCGCATCACACACCTCCGCTGGTAGCTGAGTGGGCAACACAAATTTCACTGCCCACTCACCACTGCTTATTTGCTTGATTTCTTATTCATATATATTTATATGTATACTTGGTTACCTTATGCTTGATTACAATTATTATATATCTAATATATTAGATAAATATATTAGATTGATCATTATAATCTAGTTTACTTAAACTCAAAGTCTTTTTTGTTTTTAAGTATCAGGTTCGAAGATATTCGTGATGAAAATATATGTAAATCCCCGGTGTGACTGAGTGTGGTGCGTCCATTATGGACGGGGAGGGCCGGTGGCGGCAGCACCAGTCACATTTCTCAGATGTCAAGGACGAATAATATGAAATAATCAGTACAATATCAAAGTAATTCACTTCCGAGCCTTCATATTCGCATAATATGTTAAACATCACATATGTATATATACATGTACATATGTGTATATGTATATATGTATGGTATTCAGGTATTGCAGGTACCTCAGGAAGTTTGACGCCCTGCCCTGCAGAGTTGTAAACCACTACCTTGTGGTACAGGTTCTTGACAGAAACAAAGGCTAAGGGAGCAAACCCTAAACCGAAAACCATGTCACTGTGGCAGCATTAACGTTGGTTGATGTATGGAACTCCCAACATCTCCCGACCAGCCACTGCAGGGACAAATAGTTTTGCGCCTGTCTAGACATGTTCTTGCTCGTGTGAAACCTCTATTTGCTCCCCGAGAGAGTGCCGCTGGTAACTTGCAAAAGCCAGCAGCACTTCAACACTTTTGCAGGCAGCTTTCATGAAATGTACGGACACCTCATGAGGATGTCATCAGACAGACAGGCTACCAAAGCAGATCCTCTATTCTCAACTGTCTTCTTGTTACAGAAAGAGAGGGTGCCCTCGTCTCCAGTTCAAGGATACCATCAAGAGAAACCTGAAGCTGAGAGACATTAAGACCGACTCATGGACATCACTCTCACAGCAGAGAGCTAAATGGAGAGCGGCAGTCAAGTAATGAAAGCAGTCTTTGTCACATCGCGACCGACAGCATGATGATGATGATATATGTATGTATATCATATGTATATGTTATATTTATGTAGAATCGCATATATAGGCTAATGTTCTAGTTTCGAAAAGTCGATGCTTTCATCGAATCACACCGTTTTAAGCCATAGACACACATAAACAGTAAAGAAAGGGTATAGCTGTATAATGTGTGCTACCTTTACGAATAAACGCAAGGAGATATGATTTAGTGTCTCCCAGAGAAGGTGGGTGGGGGGGTGTTATCTAGGTTCGACACCAGATGGGAGCACCACACGGGCTGAGGTGAAAATGATATAGTACAACTTCAGATGGCAGCACCATACAACTACCATTATAGACCTATTTCATATGACGTCAGCATGGGTATTTAGGTCAGTGTGTGTGCTGCCTGGGTGCAGGACGACACACTGTCACATTGCAAACTCAATGGCTATGAGCAATCTTCATACAGAAAAAGTTAAATATCTCTAAAACCACACCACCTAGAAACAAACCGCTTTGCACACAGACAGAAAATATACTTAACAACCAGATTATATTAAATTTATAAGGTTAGGGTTCTGCATTTCTGTTAATTTTGAATAAAATTGACATTTTCCACTGCGCTTATTGGCAAACTCAATGCATTGTCAATGGGTGTGAGCAATCTTCTTATAGAAAAAGTGAAATATCTCTAAAACCACACCACCTAGAAGCAAACCACTTGGCACACAAACAAATAACATGCTTAACAACCAGATTATATTAAATTTATAAAGTTACGGTTCTGCATTTCTATTAATTTTGAATAAAATTGACATTTTGCACTGCACGTATCAGCAAACTCAATACATTGTCAACGGACATGAGCAATCTTCTTACAGAAAAAGTGAAATATCTCTAAAACCACACCACCTAGAAGCAAACCACTTGGCACACAAACAAATAACATGCTTAACAACCAGATTATATTAAATGTATAAGGTTAGGGTTCTGCATTTCTATTAATTTTGAATAAAACTGACGTTTTGACTGCGTGTATCGGCAAACTCAGTGAATTGTCAATGGCCGTCAACAATCTTCTTCCATAAAAAGTGAAATATCTCTAAAACCACACCACCTAGAAACAAACCGATTCGCACACAAACAGATTATATTAAATTGATAAGGTTCAGGTTCTGGGTTTCTATTAGTTTTGAATAAAACTAACGTTTTGCACTGCATGTATCCGCAAACTCAATGCATTGTCAATGGACATGAGCAATCTTCATACAGAAAAAGTGAAATATCTCTAAATCCACACAAACCGCTTGGACACAAACAGATAACATCCTTAACAAACAGATTATATTAAATTTATAAGGTTTGGGTTCTGGATTTCTATTAATTTTGAATAAAACTAAGGTTTTGCACTGCAGGTATCCGCAAACTCAATGGCAGTGTGCCTTCGTTCTGCAGCCAAGCTGCGCACGCATACATAATGTTTGTAAACATTGAAAGAGGTCTATTGAGCAGGTTGTAGTCAACATGACTCAGTAGATATTTTGGACTGGACACAATAATGACTAGACCCCACCCATTCTATATACCTGCTGTAAACTGAAAAGGTCACTGCACACGCTCGTATATAGGGTATGCACTGACGTCACGCTAAATGGAAGTGCGGCCATTGTGGCGATAGTAACCGCAATAATAAAGGCTGTTACACTGCAAACTCAATGGCTATGAGCAATCTTCTACAGAAAAAAAACCCACAACACCTAGAAACAAACTGATTGGAATACACATAGAAAACATGTTTACCAAAAAGATTATATTAAATTGATACAGTTAGGGTTCTGGATTTCTATAAATTTGAATAAAACTAACGTTTTGGACTGCGCGTACCAGCATACTCAATACATTGTCAATGGCAGAGAGCAATCTTCAGACAGAAAAAGTTAAATATCTCTAAAATTACAACATCTAGAAACAAACTGATCGGAATACACATAGAAAACATGTTTACCAAAAAGATTATATTAAATTGATACGGTTAGGGTTCTGGATTTCTTATAATTTTGAATAAAACTGACGTTTTGCACTGCGCATACCGGCAAACTCGATGCATTGCCAATGGTCGGGAGCAATCTTCATAGAGAAAAAGTGAAATATCTCTAAAACCACACCGCCTAGAAACAAATCGCTTGGTACACATATAGAAAACATATTCAATGAATAGATTATATTAAATTTATAATGTTAGGGCTCTGGATTTCTATTAATTTTGAATGAAATCGACGTTTTGAACTCTGCGTACAGGCAAACTCTATGGGTTGCTTACTGTTTGATATCGCCACAATGGCCGTGCATCCGGTTGATGACATCACATGAATACCCTATATAGCTGGGTTAGAGTGGTTTATTCCCAGCATGCACCATCCAAGATGGCATGCCTTAGTACATACACAAACCGTCAGGTGGCAGCACCACCAGTGGATACCCACACCTAGTCGTATCGACACATAAACCATTAAAAAAAATATATAAACAAATTAATCAAACAATTTTTTATTTTAAAACTAACCATCAAATTTAAGCAACCAGGCGGGGTGACTGAATGAGTTAGAGCGTCCGTATCCCGTGTTAGTAGACCGTGGGATCGTGGGTTCGATACCTGGTCAAGTCAAACCAATGACTTAAAAATTGATACTTGTCGATTCCGAGCCAGACGATCGGCATTATGAGACAGTGCCACCAGTCACATGGTAGAGAAAAAAGTGAAATATCTCTAAAACCACACCACCTAGAAACAAACCGCTCCCCACACAAACAGATAGCATGCTTAACAACCAGATTATATTAAATGTATACGGTTAGGGTTCTGCTAATATTTCCGAAGTTAGTATGTATTCCTCTGCCGACACCTTTGTGTAGTTAGCGCTAATTTAAACATATTAGACAATGCCATTGGCTTCTAAGCAAGTGGATGCAGGTTGCGCAAGCTTAGTTTTCTAGCCAGGGTGAACACTGCTAAATACAACACCTTCCTGTTAAATAAATAGTCAATCAGTAGGCCATAGCTAATTCATTAATTAGACCATTGAATGAGTCATGCCTGAAGCAAGTAGAATTACACTCGGAGAAAGGTATTTACATAAATTTCACTTTATTTGTAATAATGTGAGCTGAATGTAGACACTAAACAGAAATAATCCTAAGCTAAACCACATTATGATATTGAGTAGCTATGGAAGCCCCAATAAGGATTATATACAGTGTGGAATAGAATTTCGGTATTCGGCCATGTGCTTTGCTTGAGCTCTGCTGTTTTGTGCGCATTCGCCCACGGCTGTCAGTTTCACATGGAAGTTGACTGCGCGCTACTGCCCCGTAGCGGAACTTAGTAGAACTATTCACTCACCTAAT
>CM059191.1:13095868-13125005 GCA_030323885.1 Branchipolynoe longqiensis
TGGTTTGTTTATTCGACTCCGGGCTGAGCGATAAATGCCCTACCTATTTCAAAAGCAAAAAACTGGAGGCAAGTGACGATTCAAACCACTCGAGAGCACACCCCGGGGCCAGAAGGACCGCAGCCAGTGGCCGGACGACGGCGATTGGCTAATATTAACTCGGGTAGAATCGAATAATAAATAATAAATAATTCTCCGAGCATTTATATGTATATAATAGATTATACATAATATATAGAACAATTATGTAAGACTTTCCTGGGTATAGTTGACACATAATTGCTGTTTTACCGGCTTGTTGTAGTACAGGGAGAGATAGAGCTTCCACTTGATTCAATCTTTTACCTACTAATTACCGGAATTATGTTCTAAATTATTATTATTCCCTTTTTCTCTGTTTTCTTGTGTTCCTCCCTTCAGCAGACCAAAGTTCCTTACATTCATCGGGGCATGGTACTGGCGGCCTGATTTCCCAGTGGGGCAGCACTATAAAATCGCCATGAGTGCGTACTGTCACAAGTCGGTACCCGTCCTGATATGACCTTAGATGTTGCTAGGACATAAAACAACAAACAAATAAACAAACATGTCATCTGGCCGTGCCTCTAGTTGAGTTACTAGCTACCAAGTTGTCAACCTATTAGGATACGCTGATAGGGGGTCAATTTAACGACCCCCCTCCCCTCCCCCCAGGTAGGTTACACTCTACCATGATGTTCTATTTTACCCATCATCTAAAACTGTTTTCTATGTCCTGGCAACAGTCATCATATAAACACTGGGTATTATGATGGACTAGCACTAACTGGATCCTGATGTGCAAATTCAAAATCTGGCGCTGCCATAGATGGCTTTCTGTGCCTTTCTTTGCTCTTCAAGTTACTCAAAGTAGCTATGCAGAGTAATGCTTTCATAATGTATGCCTGGGTTCAAACCAAACCAATGCATATCCTACTACTATGCAGAATAGTATACCTGATAATGTATGCCCAAAACACACAAAAGGGCTGAGCGCTATTGATTTCATCTATACCATCCAGGTTTGTTTCTTAACCTGATACTGTGTGTGTAAGCACAGAATGTGTAGTCATACCTCAATCTGCTCTTGGCTATGTTTTACTACCAGGTCTGTGTCCCTGTTTCTTTACAGGACATCTGTTCTTATATACACATGTGATGCCTGTGCCTCTTTTCACCAAACCATCATATTTGTGCCCAAATAAAGATAAAGCATGTTTGTATTTCATGTGCATTGGCCAGTGGTATCTATACCCAGTGGTATCTTAGGCCCAATAATAATGCCAGGCTTTATTATTGTTTGTCCTTACCTATTGTGGCACCTCATGTCACCCATAGTCTATGCTTATAGGCGCCCATAGTCTATGCTTACGTCCATTTATGGCCTTGTCTGAAGTTTCTAAATGAATTGAAGGTAATCCTTCTAATTCCCATTTTTGCTTCACATGAGTGACAGCAAATTTATCCCACACTCAAACGAGTTAAAGAATGGTTATGACTAATTTCTCATCTGAGTCAAGCGTAGGTTACATTAAGCAACAACTGAAGCCACTATAAATGCCTACAACATTGATTCAGCTGTGACCGCTTCCTATTACATTATAGGGCACTGTGTAACCTATGACTTAATTATTAGCTATTGATGTAAATGTATGTGTGCAGCTGTAACTGAGTCATACTGGTCATAGCAATGTTATATTGTATGGATTTATTGAGTAATCTCTCAAAAGTAACTCCTTGTCCTATTTAATCAGTGAAATAATTTCAAAAGTGGATTTTACTAATCACTCTGTCCCTTAGATGGTGAAGCATCATAATCACTGACTATTACCTGTATGCTATGCACTTAAATCTCCTCATCCAACAAATACAAGTCGGGTAATATCCGCATTCTAAGTTGGAAGTTGAAATTTCCCTCCATCTTAAAATCTACACTATAAAAAAGTAGGGAGTTTCCTAAGAAAAGCCAACACCCAGTAATAATCTTCCCCTTTTTATTACAGTGTGTTAAACAACTGCCCATTGGTAGTTATATGTTGGGCTTAGTTAAGCCTGTGTGTCTTCCTTACTTGCCCAATGAATGTCCATTGTTGATAGGTGTATGCCAGGCTTTAAATGTCTGCTGATCTGGATCTGTGAGACAGCCAGTAAGGAGTGTATACTTGTACCTATCACACTCAATCATGGCCTCAGCCAACAGAGTTGATTACCTCATGGTTAATTACTTACTACTACCCTGGCTGGGTAGCTTGCATCCAGTCAGACTGTGTGTGTAAACACACCCCAAACAGCTAGCAGTATAAATATATGTATATATATATGAGGAGTTCAGGCGCAAAACCAAGTAAGTCCACCCGACCTCTTTTGTTTTAAAATCAAGATTTGTATATGCCCATAAATATAATTCTCAGTAATTCCACTTTTCTTTGTATTATAGGGTTATGGGCAATGAACAAAACACTATGAAAGTGATAAATGAACCTTTATTCCAAAACTCATTAATTAATCAACTTTTATTGATTTTTCTGCAAAACCAAGTAAGTCCACTTTCGGTTTGTTTGCAAAACCATGTAAGTCCATTGTCAAAGACTAATCTTATGGAAATCTTGCAGAATCAAAGAACACACAATTTCCACCATAAGCTTACTCATCATCACCACTATCCTCATCAATTGCATCATAGGTTTCCATCATAAACGTCGACAAATCACCCGAGGCAAAAAAAAAAGAAATCAAATCAAAAAAAAAAAGTGACCTGACACGCGTAGCTGATTGGCCAGCTACATCTTACGTGGTTTTGCAGACAAACTCGAATGGCGCTTACAAGGTTTTGCAACCAAACCCTATTTTAAGGCCAATTTAACATAGGACTTACCAGGTTTTGAAACAAAACTGATTTGCTCATTGGGTAATAGGGACTAAGAAGTGGTGTCTCCATTGGTTATCTCACTTTTCATGAAAATGGACTTACTTGGTTTTGCGCCTGAACTCCTCATATGTAGCCTGGCCACTGAGTGCCAGTGTAATGACTTGGAATGTCTATTATCAGGTTTGAGCGCTTACCTCGTTTGGGCTATGGTGGTTAGACTACCTCATTTGACCCCCAGTTCAATTACTAAGGTCAAATTTTATATAGGATTGATGCGCGAGAAGGAAGAAAGCAAGGCGGGGGTGGAAGAAAGGCGCGTTTATTACACGCCTCAGCGGAACATGTTAGGTACATATAAGCAATAAAATATGGACAGTGGTAATGTACAGGTACATAGAAGATAAAAGGAAATGCACAGTGGTGATAGAAAAATAGACATGGTATCAAGAATAATGAGGGGCTCCCAGGAGGGAGCAGAGAGGCTCATAAGGAGCAGGAGAGAGTCAGTAAGTCCGGTGGTCCGGTTGATTGTCAGTGGAGTGAGGGGGTGCCGAGGAGCCCTCCACCCTCGGGAGTGAGTAGGTTAAGTGAGTGTAGGGTGGGTGGGCGGAGGAAAAGTGAAGGATAGCGGAAGACGGCAGGAAGGTGAGTGCCTGAGGAGAGCCGGCGGGCGGCCTTATAAGGGAGGAAGGACGGGGGAAGGCGGTGAGGTGCGAATGCTGACGGCCCGGGGGAGGGTGAGATGTGGCGAGCAGCGGGCGTCGGGCGAGGCGTGAGCGCCAGAACAAAGAGGGTGGCTTGAAAGAGGGGGGGGGGGCGAGCCGGGGCTCGCCCGAGGTGAGTAGGCAGCGCCACAGCGGCGGGGAGGGTCTCCTCCTTCCCTCGCATCAAACGTAATGCTTCGCATTACGACCGATGCGCGAGAAGGAAGAAAGCAAGGCGGGGGTGGAAGAATGGCGCGTTTATTACACGCCTCAGCGGAACATGTTAGGTACATATAAGCAATAAAATATGGACAGTGGTAATGTACAGGTACATAGAAGATAAAAGGAAATGCACAGTGGTAATAGAAAAATAGACATGGTATCAAGAATAATGAGGGGCTCCCAGGAGGGAGCAGAGAGGCTGATAAGGAGCAGGAGAGAGTCAGTAAGTCTGGAGGCCAGGTTATTTGTCAGTGGCTGGAGGGATGCCGAGGAGCCCTCCACCATAATAGGAGACGTGATCGAGGCGCGCTCCAGGCGGGGGCGCGGGGCGCCCAGGTGGGGCCGGAGATCTGGTGAGATGAGTCCGGATGCAGAGCCTTGAGGGCTACTCGGCTGAGGGTTAGAGTGCCCTCGTGACGTCTGACTGTGAGTCTGAGTGCGGGGTGCGGGTTAGGTCGACAAGGGGCGGGGGCGGCCATAGAAAAGTAGCCACGCGCCGTTGGAGGATCAGTGAGAGCCGGCCGCAACTCCTCAGGGCTGGTGGCCGGGGTTCGGGTCGATCGAGCGGTTATGACGGTGTGACGTTGGCCGCGCTGTCCCTCAGAGTAGGTTCTCCCGGGGGGAGGCTGGGCTGGGCTGTGTCTGAGTTCCTTCTGAGGCGTGGGCAGGTTGTGGCCTGAGGGTATCCTTGTGAAACTTGGTCCTGGGCTGTGGTCCGTGATGGGCGACTGGCGCCGGGCGGCGATGAGAGCCTTACTGAGGGGGCGCTGGGGCCCGACAGGGATGTGGTTGCCGATGAGGTCGGCGGTGCCGAGGCGGCGGTCAGGCCGCGCCTCGGGCAAACTGGGCTGGGCTGGGCTGTGTTCTGTGATGGGCGACTGGTGGCGGTGGGCGATGGCGGGCTGGTGGCGGTGGGCGGTGGTGAGAGCCTTACTGAGGGGCCGCTGGGGCCCGACTGGGCGGTGGTTGCCGATGTGGTTGGTAATACCGAGGTGGCGGTCAGGGCAGGGGTCGGGGGAGGAGGTGCGGCGGGGGCGGGCTAGGGGGGGCGGCGAACTCGCGGGCGGTGGGGGGGGGTCGTGGGGCGGGTCGGTGGGGGGGTCGGTGGGTTCAGGGGGGCAGAGGAAGGCGGTTTCGCCTGGGTCGAGGTGGATGTCTGGGTCGAGGGTGACGGGCGACTGGCGCCGGGCGGCGATGGGAGCCTTACTGAGGGGGCGCTGGGGCCCGAGGCGGGGGTGGTTGCCGGAGGGCACGGCGGCGCCAAGTCGGCGGGCAGGCCGCGCCTCGGGCGGGTGGGCGGTGGTGTCCGGAGGGCTGGTAGCAGTGTGGTGGGCGGCTTTGATAGGGTTGGTGGGCCGGTCTGGGGCCTCCGTGCCGGGCTGGAGGTGCCGGCTCCTCAAAAATCCGGCGAGGCGAGAGCCGCTGCCCGGGCGCGCTTGGCCAGGCATGCGTCCTCGCTGTGCCTGGTTAGTACCCTCCGGACATTGGCGCAGTATGCGCATGCGTGTAGTTGTCTGGAGACCCCCTGGCCGTGGACCTCCCCCGGGGCTGCGTGGGTGCAGGAGTTGGGGTCCCGGTTCCAGGCATAGCAGAGTGGGCCGTGGGTCTCCTTACTGTAGGCCACGCGTGTGTCAGTCTGGCCGCGGAACTGGGGGCGGGGCATTGCAGGGTCGAGGGAGGGGAGTTGGGTGGTGGTGGAGTGGGGAGGCATGGCGAGGGACTCCAGTCTGAGGAGGTTTATGGCCACTGGGTCGTGCCAGCCATGGGGGAGGGTACCGTCCGCGATCGAGGTAAAGACCGCCTCAGAATAGTGGCGGACGGTCGTCCAGGGATAGAGGAGGTTATCACGACAGATAGATAGGATATGATGGTGGAGTCCCGGGGCGGAGTGGGCGGGGAAATCCGAGTGGTCGATGAGGGTGAGGAGGGCGAGGGCGTATTCGTCCTTGGTCGCCTCCCCCCTCTTCACTGGCTTCTTCTCGGGACCTCGCCTCACCAGATCGGAGGGGAAGATGTAGTTGGATGGGATCCCTTGGTGTCTGGTTGAATGCCACGCCTCGGCGGATGCCAGGATTTCCCTGACGGCGTCGGCCGTGGATGCGGGGTTGTGGCGGGTCTCCTCCCCCTGGTAGGCCGGCGATGTGCAGGGCTGCAGTTGGGGCAAGATGTGGCGGCACCTCCCGTACTCCGCGTGCGTCGTTCCGGGGAGGGCCGCCTGGGGGGGCGGCGGCGGTCGGGCCGCGGCGGTGGCAGATGCCCGAGGTGTTGGTGCGGTCGGCGGGGGCGCCTCTGGCGCGGGCCGGGTCCCGTTGGCGCTGATGTGGTCGATCCGGGCATGGAGGTCAGCAGTGGCCTGCCGGTGCTCGGTGTTGGCCTGCCGGTGCTCCTCGTTGGCCTGCCGGTGCTCCAGCTGCATGCGCTGGATAGCCTCCAGCACTAAGGAGGTCTCGGCGCCCGAGGAAAGGTCCGAGGGCGCCGGGGGGGAGACCGCGACCGGTCTTGGTGACTCGACCCTCCCGGGCGACGTAGAGGGCCCCGGGGACCGGGGGGCGGCCCGGGAGCCCTTTCGTCCTCGTCCTTTCCCTTGAGGCATGGTTGGTGGATGCTGGTGTGCGTCAGCGGTCCGAGGGGTAGGCCCCAAGGAAAAGTGAAGGATAGCGGAAGACGGCAGGAGGGTGAGTGCCTGAGGAGAGCCGGCGGGCGGCCTTATAAGGGAGGAAGGAGGGGGGAGGGGGGTGAAGTGCGAATGGGGTGGCGCTGCCCCCCCGCTCCCCCCGGGGAGTGAGATGTGGCGCTGCAGCGGCGTCGGCGAGGACGTGGAGCGCCAGAACCAAGAAGGTGGCCTGAAAGAGGGGGGCGGGGGCCGGCTGGCTCGCCCGAGGTGAGTAGGCAGCGCCACAGCGGCGGGGGAGGGTCTCCTCGCCCGAGGTGAGTAGGCAGCGCCACAGCGGCGGGGGAGGGTCTCCTCCTTCCCTCGCATCAAACGTAATGCTTCGCATTACGACCAATGTGCCAGTTCACAAATATGGTTGTGGCACACTGAGTTTTGGGATGTTTTCATATTGGAATACATAACTAGAAAGCAAAAAATGATATCCAAATTCTTGAATATTCCAAGGACATTTAGTTAGGATTTAGTAAATTAATAGTGAATATTAGGAAATAATTCATTAATTACAACAAATGGCTACAGACCAGAACTGCCCATGATAGTACTGTGTTGGTATAGCCATAAATCCCAAACAATAGGGCACCGCCTAGATAAAAGATTCACCCGGTACTTGTAGTACACGGGTGAAGACCAGCCTTATAAAGAGACGGTCGAAAAATCGAGCTAATGAACTGAGTCTTTATGAGAGCCTAATTTCATAATCTAAGAAGAAACATTTATTCTTTGTATATGTCTTCATAATAAAACATATACTTTAATGCAATTTAAAAGTGAAATCGACGGCGTTCTCTGGCCGCCATCTTGTCTTTTTGCATTCTCTCCCATTTTACCAACTCTGTGCTGATATAAGTAACCATTTGACACTGGTGCCAGGCATTCTACTTCTTGTTCCATACTAAAGCTATTTTCGCTCGTATTTAGACTACGTTGTCGTTCACCCTTGTACTGGAAGTACGGGGTGAATCTGTTATCTAGGCACCACCCAGATACTTCCACTTGCCACTGGGGTCGGAGGTCCTCTGGGGACTGTTGTAGGCCTACATCATTTAGATATCTTTTTTTGCATACCAATATATATGCATAATAAATAATTCACTCGGATTATGTATCTGATGAACAATCACTGCGTTGTTTGTTTGTTGTTGTTTTACATCCTAGCAACATCTAAGGTCATATCAGGACAGGTACTGACTTGTGACAGTGCACACTCATGGCAACTTTATAGTGCTGTCCCACTGGGAAACCAGGCCGCCGGCACCATGACCTGGTATCCCACTCAGTCACATTATCCTGACGAGTCCTTGCCATGTCCTAATAATGCCGAGCACCTGGCTAGGAAGCGACAAGTATAAATTGTTAAGTCATTGGTTTGACTCGACCAGGGTTCCAACCCACGATCTAACAGCACGGGAGACGGATGCTCTAATGCATTCGGCCATCCCGTCTGGTTTTATAATCACCGCGAATATGACTTTTCTTATGGTAGAGCAACATTAAGACAAACTTACCTTAAATATTATTGTATTCATATTTTATTGTTTGTTGTCACTTTTTTATCTCTATTCATATTATTTGAGGGGTGTCAAGGTGCTGGGAGGCCGGGAACCACGGTGCCGGGAGGCTCGGAACCCCGGTGCCGGGAGGCCGGGAATCCCGGTGCCGGGAGGCCGGGAATCCAGGTGCCTGGAGACCGGGAACCCCGGTGCCGGGAGGCCGGGAATCCCGGGAACCTCGGTGATGGGAGGCCGGGAACCCCGGTGCTGGGAGGCCGGGAACCCCGGTGCCGTGAGGCCGGGAAACCCGGTCCCGGGAGCTATAAAGTCCCAATAAAAAAAAACTCTGTGATATTATAATAACCCTATATTAGTTTTTGGTAACAAATGGATGACTCCTATGCAATATGTGATGCAAATATCTTTAATGAGCGAACAATAGTAAGTTCATTTCAAAGTTATATTGCAGTGATAATATACATAGTTTGTAGTATCTTGGTGATTGGTAATGTATATATATGTAAATACTATTAATCACATAATACTGACATTAATAATGACAATAATAATGACAATAATAAAAAAAGATAATAAATATGATAAGGATGACGAATATAATTACTATATAATTTTGCATTTCTTTATGCATTATTTAGGTATATAATGATGTATCTAACATATTACTTTCATTATTATGGACATTATCATTAGCATTATCATTGATTTAAATTTACATATACTCAGAAGTTTATATATATATAATATGTCTGTATGCCTACATATATATGCCTACATGCTTATATACATCATTAATAATAAAGATAATGACAACAATAATAATGATAATAATGACAATAATAATTATAATGATATAATGGTAACGATGATAATAATAGTGACAATATAATGCCTACAATAACAATAATAATCCTGACAATGATAATAATGACAATAATGAAATATGAAATAATTCAAATAAGGTCCACAGTCAAAAGTCTCAGGGGGCTAGTTGGTCCCGGCGATGGGAGGCCGGGAGGCCCGGAAGCAGGAAGCCAGGATCTGAATAGGTGGCCTCCCAACCTGCTACATATTATGCACACTATTATTGCAATATACAGTGAAGAACTTACCAATGTTCCTATAGTTATGGGTGACTGAAAGCTGAGATATTGATGAATCGCCTCTTACCTTGTTAGTAATTTATGCATAATATTATCATAATATAAAGTGAAGAAGAACTTAGCAATGTTACTAAATGTATTGATGACTGCATCACATGTTGCACAGTAATCCTCCATTTACTAATAACAAGATGACCCATGGGTAGTCTGTGCCCTCAGAGGTCTGTGTGCAGTCCACTGTGACACTGGGCCTGACATACCAAATCCAATCCACCCTCACATATTTTCCAAGTGGCAGAAGCCATGACACCTCAGTGAGCTCAGCTGTCAGTGGAGGTGTAAAGTCTGTAAGCCCATATTAACTTGCAAAAAGTCACAGAGTGGTACAGACTACACATGTTGCAAATGGAGGATCACTATGCAGTATGTGATGCAGTATGTATATGAATATATATTTATATATATTATATATATATTGATGTATATAATTATTATTATTACCGTTATTATGATTAGAATTATCGTCAATATTATTGGCATTATATCGTCATCATTATTATTGGCATTATTGGTTTTTGTCATTATAATTCTCACTATTATTATCATCATCGTTATTATTACCATGTTATTTTCTTTATTATTGGCATTATCATTGTCATTACCATTAGATTGACATATATTATATACATAATAATGTCATCAATAATGACATTAATAAGTAAAACATAAATAATTATCTGTTTGTTGTTATTTTATTTACTAGCAACATCTAAGGTCATATCTGGACGCCTACCGACTTCTGACAGACAGTACGCACTCATGACGACTTTATAGTGCTGTCCCACTGGGAGACCAGGCTGCCAGCACCATGACCTGATATCCCACTCAGTCACATTATCCTGACACTGATCCAACCAGCCCCTGCCCTATCGTAATATTGCCAAGAGCCAAGTATCAATTTTTAAGTAATTGGTTTAAGTCAACCAGGGTTTGAACCCACAACCCATGGGTTTGGATCCCCCGATCTCCTAAAACAGGAGACGGATGTTCAACTCATTCGGCCATCCCGTCTGGTATCAGAAATAATGATAATAATAATAATGATAATAATAATGATAATAATAATGGTAATAATAAAGATACTACTAATGATAATACTGATAATACTGATGATAATAACGATAATATTGATAATAATGTCGTGGGGGTGTTGAAAATGGGAAATATTGCGCCTAGAGCAGGACTCGGACCCACACCTCTTTGCATTCCAGGCCAGTGTGCTAACAATTACACCACCTAGGCTCCCTGATATCAACACACTCCCCACACCTACCTGTCTATGTGGTTACTTGCCTGAGAGGTCAGTGCAGACCACTACACTCGTCCCCCTGGAATTGTAAGTCTTGTAATGCTTACAATTACATACATACAGGCAATGCACTAACACATACATACACAGGGTAGGTTCAACAACCATACAGCGCAAAGCTTGTACAGGATCCTGATCACGGCAACCAGTGTCATGGGGGTGATGAAAATGGGAAATATTTCGCCTAGAGCATGACTCGAACCCACATCTCTTTGCATTCCGGGCCAGTGTGCTAACCATTACACCACCTAGTCTCCCTGATATCAACACACTCCCCACGCCTACCTGTCTATGTGGTTACTTGCCTACAATAATAATGATACTACTAATAATAATGATAATAATGATACGTTTGGAATGAGTGGGGTGCTCATTCCTCATCATTGTGGGGATCAGAGGGCCGCGAGCTGAGCTGTTATCCCACCCCCGACCCGACCCGACCCGACCCCACCGCTACAACGACGGCGAGGCGTGACGGCAGCCACCCCTCGCTCACCTGCCAACCTGACTCACCATAAAACTATCATGGGACTCCTAGAAAGCTACTCACTAAATGCTCATGGGACTTACCAAAAACTCTCATGGGAATCACCAAAAAAGTCTCACTGGACTCACCAAAAGTTCTCACGGGACTCACTTCCCCTCACCCCCACGCCCCATGCTCAGAACCGACATCATATGTATATCATTATTATTGTTATTGTCGTTATTATTATTAGCATTATTATTATTGTCATTATATTTTCGTCATTATTATTGTCATTTTTAGTAATGACATTATAATTGTCACTATCGTTATTATCGGTCTTTCTCTTACGAAGACCGACTACGAGCACTGAACCTGCCAAGCCTATACTACAGAAGGGCCCACGGAGACCTCATTGAGATCTACAAACACCTCATCGGAACATATACAGTCAAAAACCGGTACATCATACTCGAGCCAACACACGGTCTGATAACCAGAGGGCATAATAAGAAGATCGTAAAACCCAGAACTAACAAGCGAGTTCGTCAAAACGTCCTCACTGAAAGAGCCGGGAACACTTGGAACAGACTACCTGCTGATGTAGTGAACGCCCCAAGCTTAAACTCTTTCAAAGGACGCCTTGATAAGCACTGGGTAATTTATCGCTACAGTCAGCGCTCGCCACACAAAAACTATAATTTCACTAGGTCCCACTTAGACAGGCCAAAGCTGCTAACAGGCATTGATGCCGAATTTCTTAAGCAGAAGAGGATAAGTATAAGTATAAGTATCATCATTATTATTCACATATTATTTTATTTAATATTGGCATTATCATTGACATTATCAGGTAAAGTCAGGGCGGGTAAAGTGAATTTTATATTATGCATATATATATAGTGGTATAAATATACAAAAATGCATCTAAATGATATACCACAGTCCCCACAGAACCTCCCCCAGTGGCAATTGGAAGTATGTGAGTGGGCCACAGACCAGCATATACCCCCATGGTTCACTGGAGGGGCCCTATTGTTTGGGATGTATGGCTATACCAACACAGCACTATCATGGACAGTTCTGGCCTGGAGCCAACTGTTGTAAATATTGAATTATTTCTTAATATTCAGTATTACTTTACTCAATCCGGTCCCAACTAAATGTCCTCGGAATATTCAGGAAGTTAGATATAATTTTTCGCTTTCTAGTTATGTATTCCAATATGAAAACATCCCAAAACTCAATGTGTCACAGCCAAATTTGTCACTCTGCACATTAATCTTATATAAAAGTTGACATTGGTAATTAACTTGGTGGTCAAATGACCACCATAGCTAAAACAAGGTAAGCTCTCCAACCTGATTATAGTAACAAATGTGAGTTGTACTAAAATGGGGCATTGTGTAACACCCAGCCAACTACTGGACTGGAACCACCCTGCCAATAAGACCTAAATAGCCTTTCCCTAGATACAATCATACAAGGGGTCACATAGAGTGAAATCACATATATGCCTACTTCTGGGGTTTACCTGCTCATGAAAAAGTAGTATGTATCTGTACAGTATATATACACAACTGTCTGGGGTTTTCATGCCCATGACTCCCACTCCCATGTGGGTTATGGGGCTTAATGCCCTGAAGGGCCATTAATGTGGTAGTATGCATAGTGCTGTATGGCATCTGTACACATGACAATGAACTGGTTGTTCATGGTGTCATGAATGAGCTTTGCAATCCGTCTGATTACAGTTCTATAGCGCACTAAGGCATCTATGTCTATATGACAATGAACTGGATTGTTCATGGTGTCATAGAAGAGCTTTTGCAGTTCGTCTGACGACAGCTCTCTGAGATCCAATTGACCACCCCTTCCGGGGACTAGCAACATCAGGTGTCTGGTCAGTTTTCTCATAATGATCACCCCTCAGTGGGCTGGCAGTTTATCTGCCTGATCTGGTAACCACCCCTCGGGGGACTGGTAATGTCAGGTGCCTTGTTATTTGTCTCATAACGATAACCCCATGGGAGACTGGCAGTTTTATTTGCCTGATCTGGTAACCACCCCTCGGGGTACTGGCAACATCAGGTGCCTGGTTAGCTGTCTCAAAACGATCACCCCTTGGGGGACTGGCAGTTTTTATTTTCCTGATCTGGTGGCCACCCCTCGGGGGACTGGCAATGTCAGGTGCCTGGTGAGTTGTCTCATAACAATCACCCCACGGGGGACTGGCAGTTTTAACTGCCTAATCTGATAACCATTTTACCGAGGATCTGGCACTGTCATGTGCATGGTCAGGTGTCCAAGATCACCCCTTTCCTGGTGAGTGATCTGACAGCAGCAACCCGTCACCGGTTGCCTACCAAACCACACTCCGTGCAAATCAACATAAAGGTTGGCATAACTCTCAAAGTGGAAAGGGGCAAAAGCCCCTGGGAGCACATGACCTGGGTAGACATATTCAATAGTCAAGCTTACATAGCTGTGACCAGTCGATCCAGGCTGGTAGGATTCAATGCGAATCCTATCACACTATTCCAAATAAGTATACTCAGTCTACTAAAACATGTGTACTTTATACATATATATATATAAACAGCATATATGCACACCAAAAGGAGTCAATAATGGCACTAGTGGGGAAAAGTAGTAGTGTAAAGCATTCATTCCCCAGACCTAAAGTCTACTGTCATGTGTATAGTGGGTATCCTTCTCACACCATGTCACAAATTAAAACAATGCTACAATAAATAGCAACCACATACGTGTGTTACTAAAGTCAACATGTAGTCAAATTACAAATTTCTCCCACCCCCGGTAGTGGTGTCACCTGTACGCTGTCAAAGGCAATGGCTGTCAACTGTATGCTCAACTGCCATCCACCAGGACTCACAGCTGGTCACTGGCTGTCAACATGTTCTCAGTGTATATTCAACTGAGTCTGTCAGATACTAGTGTAAAACAACATAATTGTGTAGATACTGTAACTACACAAACATTGAGACTGGCAGAAGTGTATACTGTGCTGTGCTGAGCACATGTCCAAACCAATGTGACATTGTATTGACGACAATGTCAATGAAACCTAATTTGGCCCATCATGCTAATGCCAATGTTGAAATAATTATCTCAACAAATGTCAGCACACACTATCTCAAGAAGTGTATCTTAGAGGTTTTCCGCATTAAAACACCCGCACAATGTCAAAATTACAAAAAGTTGCCAGGGTATAGTTTCAACTATACATTGTCAGTGGCTGTCAAGCGGACCAGTGACTGGCTGTCAATGTGAACTCTGTGCAAGGTCCACTGAGTCACTCAACACTAGTATAAAAGCACATACTCTGTAAAAATATTGAAACAGACAGAAATGTAAACTGTGCTGTGCTTAGCACATGTTCAACCATAACATTGAATTGACAGACAATGTCAATGTCAACAAAACCTAAATTTGTCTAACATGCCAATGTCAATGTTCAAATAATTTACTCACCAAAGGTCAGCACACAATATTCCACAAAGTGTCTCTTAGACATTTCCAACATTGAAACACCCGTGCAGTGGCAAACATATCACATAGTATAACAGCAGTAAGAGTACTGTGTACGACACTTGCTCCTCCTTGATATGTCTTAAAAGAGTTCCAGGAGGGGGAGCCCGCCGGCATTTCACTTTCTACTCTTACTCTGTCCATGTCTATGGCTCGCTGGTTGGTGACCATAGCGCAAATAGACACGGTCCTTTGACTCAACTCTCATTTCTCTTTCCTATACTCTACCCTTTTTTTCTCTTCTCCCAGGCATACTCCTCCCCCTGACCAGGAGAGTTGTGTGCTTGGGTGGGGCCCTGTACCTTTATGTTTTCTCTCGCTTTGTTCTTGTTGCTGGAACCACCACTGCACCCATCTTTACCTGCCCTTCCCCAAAACCCTTGCTGCTGTCGACTGGATACAAGTGCCAACTACCACTCAACTACCGCCGGACCGAAGAGATTCGGGGCCGCCTCAACACTTCACCGTTACAACGTTGTAAAGATGACCCCAGCTTCTACAACACTCCCTACTGAAGTTTAATCTTCAACCAAAGATTGGGCCGATTTATCGGAGCCTCTCTATTAATGTTGCAGTTCTGCAACCAGTAACCATCGTAAGGTTACAAACCACCCCCAAAGTCAAGTACTGTGTACTTACAAGTAGTAGTAGCACTGCTCACTTTTCCACCCCTGTGCTAGGTGAGGTGGAAACGCAAATTGAATCAAGTGGAAGTGCTACCTCTCGGCTCCTCATGACACCACGCCTCCACAGCCGTACGGCTCGTTCATCACGCCACATCAGACACAACCTCGACTCAACAGGATGCCCCGCGCCGCCAACCGACACCGCCACTGCACCTCCGCAGACCGCCAACACGCGCGCCCGGAGTATAGCAGACACCGCCCCAGCACCCCGCCAGCGTGGCCGACCCAAGTCTGCCGTAGTTAGACCACCCGCACCCCGGGACCGCCACGCCACGCAGACACCACCGCGGTCGTCCCCACGGACACGGACAGCCAAAATACCATACTGCACCAGTCCTTGGCGAATAGCCTCGCACAACAAGCAGAGATGAACCGGTCGGTACTGGAACGGATGGCCGCCATTGAGACGAGCAACTGCAAACGAAGACGGTCGTCCAGCAGAGAGTCGACCGCCACATCCACTTACACCTCATGCACCGATCGACACAGACTAGCAAAACATAGAAGATGCAGAAGTAACTCCCGTGACTCGTCCGAGGAGGACCGTAGGTCGTGGAGACCATCCAGCAGGCCCCGGTACGACGGCAGAGGAGCCAACAAGGACGACAAGCACCACCACAAGACACGTAAAAGCAGGGACAGGCGCTCCCCGCCATCTTGGGACGAGGACGACTCGCGCCACCATGCCGCCATAGAAGATATCCTGGACAACAACGGCCTGTACGCGAGAAGGAGAAGAGGTAGGAAACCCGACCGTCCATCCAAACCAGCAAAACCACACAAGAACTGACGTGCCACACATCACAAGGCCGCACAACTGAAAGACGAATGCCACACACAACGGCTAAAACAACGCCGCCTGCCCCCATCACACAGAAGCCCCTGCTCCCACACACCGCGCAACCACGGGACGGGAGGCGTGCCACATCAGAAGGATGGCATCCACCCACAACGGCAAAAACAACATTGCCCCGCCACCATCAGACAACCACCACCGCCACCAACGCCACACCTGAAGCTCGCGCAACGAACACACCGGCCGCCGCAGCCACTAACGCCTGAACCCACGCGCCACCCCCCCCCCCCATGCCGCGCCGAACACAACAAAGCGAATTTACACCATCAACACTTCCACTGCTCTGCACCCGGCCCGCCTCACCAACACACAGACTCAACACCCCCGCGAAGAAACAACACCCGCCGACCAACATAAGGCCGCCGGGCACCGCACGCAGAACACCACCCCCAACCCCAAGACACGGAGGGAAATGGGGGGGGGGAGGTGGGGGTGGCACGAGTACACCCCACCCAGCCAACCCCGGCCACACACACACGCACCCGAGAGCACCACAATGAACTAGCTCCTGACAGACTCACAGACTCCTCACAGACTCACGCCCTGCTCCTCAGACTCACGCCCGGGAACAGCGGACGACGTGGACGGCGCCACCATACGACCCGCTGCACACTCCGCCCACATACCGCCACACCCTCATGCGCATATGGCCGTCGGCCGTCCCGGACGCCTGGGCCAACAAGCACAACATGGCCATCTACCAGCAGGTCAAGAAGACGGGCCTCCCCAACCACGTGGCGGCGCGGATACCCGTCCCGTCCGCACTAAACATCCCACGTTGGCACGCCCTCCTCACCGATCATCACAACCAAGACCTTGTCGACTTCCTCAAGTTCGGCTGGCCGGCCGACTACACGGCTGACCAACCCCCGGTGCCGTCCACCGAAAACCATGTGGAAGATCCTGACCACTTGCAGTGGATCAGGAAATACGTCAAGAAAGAGATTAACCATGGCGCGCTCCTCGGCCCGTTCGCCACGCCCCCCTTCACGCCTTGGGCACAGACAAGCCCCATGATGACCCGCCCAAGAAGGACACGGACGAAAGGCGGGTCATCGTGGACCTCAGTTTCCCAAAAGGAGCGAGCATGAACGCCGGCATTCGGAAGGGATACTTCCAAGGGAGGACCACCACCTATACCCTGTCGGGCATCATGGACATGGCCGCCGTTACAGCCCTCGGCCAAGGGTGCATATGGTCTGCGGACCTGGCCAGAGCGTACCGACAACTCAGGGCATGCCCCCTCTCGGTCCCACTGATGGGCATCACTATCGACAAGGAGGTATACTTTGACGTGGCACTGGCGTTCGGCTGCCGCACATCATCCATGGCCTGTGCCTGAACGATGAACGCCGTCGTCTACCTCCTTCGCCGCCGTGGACACTTCGCCCTGTGCTACCTCGACGACTTTGTCGGGGTAGCCGCCACAAAACAGGCAGCCGTAGAAGCTTACACGGACATCATCAGCATCGCCAAGGACCTTGGACTCGAGCTCTCGCCAGCCAAGTGCAACCCCCCCACCCACAGGCTCGAGTGGCTCGGGTACGAGGTCTGCACGACACAGATGACGGTCACCATCCCAAAGGAGAAGCTCGCCGAGATAGTCGCCGGATGTGCCGAGGTCCAGCCAGGCACCAAGATCTCCAGGAAGCACCTACAAAGGATTGTAGAGAGACTCCAGTATGTTGCACGGTGCGTGGCCCCCCGCGAGGCGCTTCATGAACCGGATCCTGGCGGCCCTCCACGCCGCCCCACACACCGGAAAACACGAAGTCACCCAAGAGCTCATCAGGGACCTGGCCTGGTTCGCCGACTATGCGGAGTCAGCCAACGGCATCGTCCTCCTACAACCGGCAATTGCCATCCAATGGACGATCGAGTGTGACTCCTCCCTACTCGGGGGCGGGGTGTATTCGAATACAGGATACTACACAGAAGAGTACCCCATCGAGTACCTAGCCGCAGGACATGATATAAACCATCTCGAAGCACTCAACCTCATCCTCGCCCTACACACTCTCCCCCGACGATCCAAAAGGACACATCATCACGGTGAACACGGACAACCAGGCGTCACAAGCGGTCCTCTCATCCGGCGCCGGAAAGGACCCCGTACTCTGCGTATGCGCACGCAAAATATGGAGGTTCACCGCAATAAACGCCTGCGAGATCCACATCGTCCATTAACCAGGGAAGGACATCACCCTCACCAATGCCCTCAGGCGGGGTCCATTCGACCGAACCGCCGAGAAGAAGGTGGTAGAAATGTGGCGTGACCTCGGCATACACCGTGTCTGCGTACGACACACCAACGACGTCGCGAATAATGCAGTGTAGCCTGGGAAGATCGAATAACTTGCCTCTCTCTTCCCAGGTACCCCAGGATCACAACACAGGAAGGTGATGGCCCTCTTCACCGCTGGACTCGCCACAGGGATGTGAAAAAACAAGGGGTGCCAGGTCGAACGGTACCTCCGACACGCCTCACGACACCACTACGAGCCTCGACGGCCCGGGCAGGCTCACGTGATGTCCTTGATCGCATCACTGAGCGACGACCTAAGGTCCCCGTCCGCAGTACTCAACTACGTCAGCGGAGCAAGAACCTGGGTCCGCCTCGTGGGGGGATCCACGACCTCCTTCGACTCATATCCAGTCTCGGTTGTGAAGAAGGGCGTGACCCGACTCTCACACCACACCCCACGACAGGCCCCCGCCATGACCATCAGACACCTCGACGACGCCCTCGAATACCTCCGCTCGAATACCTCCGCTCAGATACCTCCACACGAAACCCCTGCCGGGCCCCCGAGACCCCCTCTCGTCTCACGCGACCTCGCCCTCCCCTCGCGAGATCCTGCCACTCCGGGTAGATATAAACCGACCCAGACACCGCACAGCCACATCGACTCCAGACGCCGGACCGACGACAACCACTAGCTTTCTCGGCCGCCCACCCATCCCTACAAAAAGGACACCTAGTAGGGTTGAGAGAGCCTGATTTCCTATGTTTCATGTACAGTTATTGTTTCTCATCTTATTATACCTTACTTACCTCATCTCCTGTAACCCCCGCCTCTAACTCACTTGAATTATATGCATGACTACTTTAACAAGAACTTGATTGATTACACCATTATATTACCACTGTAACTTTGATTGATGACTACTTTAATAAGCACTTGATTGATGACACCATTATATTACCACTGTAACTTTGATTGATGACTACCTTAATAAGCACTTGATTGATGACACTATTATATTACCACTGTACCATTGCTTGATGACTTTGAATACCTATGTAACATACAAACTGTAAGTAGATCGCCTCTGAGGCACTATCGTTGGCCCTAGGGCTGTTTATTGAATAAACCCATCCAATGTAGTCCCCTTGTCGTGTCGTGAATTATTAAACTTAAGCTACATTTTTAACTAATGATTATGATGAGATTCTGATGCGTCTCTTCACAGTTAGTAAAAAACAGAGTAATGATAGGAATATTATATGGATATTGTGTCATGGATTCATGTACTTACATGCAGTATCAGTAGTTATTTTGCAATAGGGGTAAATCTTATGTTCTTTGCCATAATAGGGGTAAATCTTATGTTCTTTGCCATAGCCACTTGATATTTTAAATTATGCGACTAGTTAATAACAACTATATCCTATTAATATTATATATATTCTTTACTGGTAATCGATTTAGTATGCATTGAGATAGCTTATCTTTAGTTTTTTTACAGAAGTTTTTCAAAGTTTTAAGGTTTCTAATCTCTACTGGTATTGAGTTCCAGATATTGGTTCCTTGGTTTTCAGTTGTTATTTTGCCATATTTGTTTCTAGTGTGTTTGTGATGTATGTTATTTATCTGTTGTTTGTTATGGGAATGGACCTGATTGTTTTCTTTGAAGAGATTATCAAATTCTTTTTGTGTTTTTGTGACAAGTTTTTTATTCTGCACATAACGTATAAGCTCCCGTGAGGGTGCTTGTTTTCAATGCTGGACAGCTGTGATACTGGATTGGTCTGGTCCCGCACTCAGGAGTCTTTACCTCATCTTTCTCGGGCCAACCTTTGTGGTTTTGGGTGTTAGTAGTTTCTATATTAGTTTTTTTTTAATTTTCAAGTTTTTTCCTAACCTGTATATTTCAGGGAGGAGGCCATTCTTTTGCTTGTAAACAAATTTTGCAATGTATATTTTATAAATGTCAGTTACCATAAGTAAGTCCAGGTCTTCATGAAGTGATTTAGTTGGGGTGAGATAGTCTTTGCTATACAGTATTTTCAAGGCTCTGTTTTGTTGTGTCTGTACCTATTTTAGTGTTGATAATTTGGCTCTCCCATACACCTCTATACCATACTGGATTTTTGAGTAAACGTATGCATAGTATAGTAATTTTTTATTTTCCTCATGTACCCATTGTCTGATTATTTTAAATGAGTTAGCCGTTTTAATTATTGAATTATTTAAGTTATCAATATGTTCACCCCAGTTGAGGTTTTCATCTAGAATTATACCTAGGTATTTCACAGAAGGGACTCTCTTTATTGTGTTATTGTTTATCTTTATGTTGTTTAGGCAATCAGGAATGGTTGTACTTCTGTTTTTAAATATTGTGTAGCATGTTTTGTTCAGGTTTACTGTTAATTTGTTAACCATGTAAATATATCTGAAAGGAATGTTTTAATTGAATGTTTTAGTTGTTTGGGTGAATTTGAGGTTATGAAGCCATTGGTATCATCTGCAAATAACCTTGTTGTGACATCTTGTTTCGTACAGTTGACTATATCATTTGTGTAGATCAAAAATAGGAGAGGTCCCAGGAGAGAACCTTGGGGGACACCATTGCTGATTGAGTTTAGCTTGGATCGTTTACCGTTTATGTATGTAAATTGCTTTCTATTGCTTAGGTAACTCTCAAACCATTTAAGTCCCTGGCCTCGAATTCCGTTGTGCCTAAGTTTTGAGAGTAAGATGTCATGGTCTACGGTATCAAATGCTTTGCTCAGGTCTAAGTAGACTCCAGCAACATGCTTCCCATTTTCAAGGTATTGTAGTATATTGTCTAAGATTTCAGTCAGAGCCATTATTGCTGAGTGATTCTCTCTAAATCCAAATTGGTATTTGTATAATATTTTGTATTTGTTAAGAAATTGGTAAACTCTTTTGTACATTAGTTTTTCCAATAATTTGTTTAGGGTACTGAGTAGGCTGATTGGCCTGTAGTTATCAACTAGGTATTTCTCATTTTTCTTATGGATGGGTATTTCTATTAATTGGGAGATAGATGGTGCGAGTAGAGTGTCACACTCTTTGATTATTTTTGGCGAGATATTGTCATGTCCGCTTGACTTATTAGGATTTAGTTTCTTTATTTCTTCTAGGGTTTCTTGTTCATTAGTGGGACTAAGAAAAAAACTATGTGAATTTGGGTGTTTAAGATATTGCTTGGGTCCTATGCTATTACTGGTGCAAGTTTTTCACCAATTGAACAGAGGTGTTCATTTAATGTGCTGGCGATATCTTCATTGTTTGTCATTGTTTTATTGTTATAGATTAGTTTGTCAATTTGATTTTTCATTTTTGCTTTATGTGGGTTGATGATGTCTCCAAAGATTTTCCAGAGGGTATCAAGATTTTACTACCTCTCAAGGTTCGACTGGGAGTGCCGCCTCTCACTGTGCTATAATTAGCCAGCAGGCTCGAGGATGATATAGTAAGCATGATTTATATCGTATTTAGTTATACATAAACTATTATTTATTTAATTATATAATATATATATGTATATATATATATAATATATATATATATATAAATATATATATATATATATATCAATGTTACATAAGCATAATATATAGCACAGGTTAGCCGTAGTTATAAATAACTACGCACACAAGTACATACATACACGCTCTGGTTACGTGTAGGGGGGTATACATATAATAAACCAAACCGGTTAAACATTACGATTGAATAGGTATTGTTTGATACTTGTACGGACTGTAAATCTATAAATCAAAATAGCCCAGCTGAATATATCACCCCACAGGTGCTAGTAGGCCTATCTGTATATTTTAGAGGAGCAATATGGTGTTGCGTCGTGGTGTGGGGGTTGGGGACAGCTGGATGGTGGGCGGGGCTGGGACTGTTTTGATTGCTGACACTGCATGCAGTTCTAGTTCTCCCGCCAGACAATAAGCGAGTTCAGCATCATCTGTGCGCATGTGCGGGGCCGACTTCCGGTCGTCAGCTGTCGGGATAAACAAAGCCACGTGCACTGCAAACTCAATGCCTATGAGCAATCTTCATACAGTAAAAGTAAAATATTTCTAAAACAACACCACCTGTACACTAACCGCTTGGAACACATAGAAAACATATTCAACGAATAGATTATATTAAATCTATAAGGTTAGGGTTCTGCATTTCTATTAATTTTGAATAAAATTAACGTTTTGCACTGCGCGTACCGGCAAATCAATGCATTGTCAATGGCCGTGAGCAATCTTCTTCAGAAAAATTGAAATATCTCTAAAACGACGCCACCTAGAAACAAATCGCTTGGTATACATATAGAAAAAATGTTTACCAAAAAGATTATATTAAATTGACATGGTTAGGGTTCTGGATTTCTATTAATTTTGATTAAAACTATTGTTTTACACTGCGCGTACCGGCAAACTCAAGGCATTGTCAATGGCCGTGAGCAATCTTCTTACAGAAAAAGTGAAATATCTCTAAAACCACACCACCTAGAAACAAATCGCTTGGTACACATATAGAAAACATGTTTACCAAAAAGATTATATTAAATTGATATGATTAGGGTTCTGGATTTCTCTTAATTTTGAATAAAATAAACGTTTTGCACTGCGCGTACCGCCAGGCTGAGTCATGCACGTGGGTTTGTTTATCCCGATGACTTCCCATCAACCACCGCGCGCCCGAGATGCTGAACTCGCTTATACTCGGCAACAGTTGGACCGGTGTGGTGGTTTCAGCGTGTTCCCGTGCTCAGACGTGTCCCTCGCTTCTGCGCATGCGTCAGAATCTAATATACATGGCCGTAATCGATTAACACTACCCGGGCGACTCGGGACATCCCAGTCGTCAGAATTTCAAATAGAACGCGGCGAGTGGAGTCGACAAATACACGTGCCGTGTGCCAAACAAGAATAACTTAGATTAATTAAATGGAAATATAGAGGGGGTGTAATGACGTCACGAGGCAACTTCCGGTGGCCATATTGGATTACATATGCAAGGCTTGGAAGTGCTTACATTGTGTTTATTTACCGATTTCTTGGTTTATTTGTCACTGTTTTGAGCAGTTTGGCCTCAAAAGTTGGGGGAAAAGGGTTTTTTGATGGAGGGGAAGCATTTTTTAAATCATGTAGCCTCACATCGTTGCAAAAGCGCAGTATGTTGACACTTTGAATGCTTTGTTGAAGAATTAGATAGGTTCAGGCAGTACCCACTAGGTGGCGCCACACACTTGGGCAGCCCTAACTATAGGTAGGCCCAATGGTGGCTGTAGTGTTCTTGGTATATGACAGGGGGCGCCATAGGTGGTATTAAGTGTACTCCAAGATGGCTAACTGCTAAGTGATGACATCACATGCACTCCCTCTATAGGTAAACTAGGCCATCATAAAATACTTTAAATCCTATTTTGCTGTATTTTTTATCGGCTATTAAAAAAAAACAAAAAATTCTCCACCCGAGCGCGGAGAAGCGTATTCGATTATTCGACCCGACATTGTAGGATGTGCGCATGCGCCAATAAGTGTCTCGGGTGATCCGAGTTGATGCGAAATCCGCGCATGCGCAGAAGCAACGGGACACGTCTGAGCACGGGAACACGCTGAAACCACCACACCGGACTGCGACACCGGCCTAAATCCAGTTAGTGAGACCCCAAGAACGTTGGGCATTCAACCCTAATGCATCAAAGCCTGTCGATTATATTAGCGCATGCATGAGACACATTACCTACTGTCGGTGTGTCGCCCACCTAAGCATAGAGTAGACGACGGAGACGTGTGACTATTGCTGTCAGTGTCAGGGAGTTAGGGCCCCGAAGTAGTTATGGGGATGGCGTCGGCTGCGGCGGCGGTGCCCGTCAGTCCAGCAGAGCTAGGGGGATGCATCCCAGCAGTTGATGTTCACAGCCAGTTTAAATGATATAACCATCACATATACACGCATAAACACATCCCATTGCACAATTAAGGCGTCCTTGACAGCGCGTATCCTATCCAATCACTACACGAACAGTACTGACGCAAAGTTATTGCTTGTAAGTTGTTGCGTTTTGATGAGTGTGTGTTTTTTTTTTTGTTTCATCGGGCCGCTGAAGGTGAAGGTCGCTTATCGAAGTGGCGCCATCATCTGGAAAGTAGTAGAAGCAACAACGTTGCTGGTGTGTCCTTGTTGTGGTGCCCTCTAGTGTCAAATCTGACAGTCGTGTTTCTTCCTTCCTGAGTGCGTCTATTAAATTTTTCTATTGAGTGTTATCTGTAATATGCAAGGCTGTGGCTACCAACAACAGAACAACTTATATCCCGCGCTCAGCCAGTGAGTAAGGTAAATTGAAGCAATATATAACAACATCACAAGTATCGCCTTTCGTGTTGACCCATAATAATTTACCTCTTTATTCAATGACTGAACCTTCAGATATACAGCCTGTTGACTTTAATATATACTGACAACAACAATAGGCCTATAGATACAACTTAAACGATATTATAGGAAGTTGAAGTGTTATTCAGATTCTTTCTAATCTAGTATCTTAGGAACAACGGAACTAGTGGTTAGGGACAGGGTCTCTACTCTCCCACACACCTTTTGTTTGTTTGTTTGTTTGTTTGTTTGGGGGGGGGGGGACTCTCACTATATGTAATATATGCGTAAAAGACATCCAGACACGTGGGAGAACAAAGGATATGTAAATGAGATGACGACATAGACAAAGGGTTCCAGCGGTTCAGGACCCTGGATGGTGAATAAAGCATTCAGTATCCAGATGTCAAAGTGTTCAAACATCGTACTTTCACACTATACAGTTTGGTTTAACTGTACCGGAAGTGGCCTGGGGCCGACAATTTTGTTTGGACCAAATGATCGGTTAATCCATTAATCCATTTTCAGCGGCCCGGCAAAATACTACCATTTATCATATAAAAAAGTTGCTTAAACCAAAGTCGGTTAATCCAAAGTATTGGTTAATCCAACCGGAAGTGGCCCCAGGCCACTTCCGGTAGAGGTAAACCAAACTTTCATGTGGTTTTAAGGTCATCTGAGAATTTGCTATGTGATAAATGGTAGTGTTTTGCAGGTCGCCTAACAAACCTAGGTTAAACCAATAATCGGTTAATCCAAACAAATTTCTAGGGTCCCTTCAAGTTTGGTTTAACCGGGTTATACTGTATATAAATGCTTCCGACCGAGTGGCGAAACCCAAAAAGACATCCCACATGAGGGGGAGGGGACGGGAGGGGGGGGGGGGGGAGGAACCACTACAGAGCTTATTACACGGGATAAAGGGTTTACCACTATCCATATATACATATTTCAATAGTTCCCGTATTAGTTCTGAAGCTCATCAGAGGAAAGACAAACAACAGGTGATCTTCCTGCATTATTATCCTCTATTTTATACATACCATATGGCTTATATATCGCTTGTGTACATTAATATACAATGAGGACCATTTTGATACACTAGACTACCTTTTCGCATACAAATGACAAGTGACACATTCATAGAAGAAATATAAGTTTGATTCTTGCCTGGATTTAACTGATGTGATGGTTAATGAAGGATGCGGGGTTGGGAGAATTTGTTATTGAAATTAGTCAATTATTCTTTTAATATGCTACAAAAGACTGCTGGTCGAGGCAGGCTGGTAGGCATAGACCTACTTATGATCTCTCTCTCTCATTCTCGCTCTCGTTCTCTTTCTCATGCTCTCTCTCTCTCTCTCTCTCCCTCTCTCTCTCCCCCCTGACGATGGTTCCTGATGTTTCTAAGAGGAGGCAAGAATAACAATGAGTGGAACAGGGTACCGGTGTCAGCTTCTCTGGGTGTTTTTTTCTATACGTAAAATTGAATCTCAAAATGTTCAATTAATTGCATAGTGTATCCCTACCTCAGACTGCGTTCATTCGGAATTCTCAACGAACGAAATAAGCTCATCGTTGCTGTTGATAGAGCTCTATAGTTTTGAGCATGTCTGTTTTTTGTGTCATTTCTCCTATCTATTTTACATGGCCCCACGTGGCTGGACAATATTTAGGTGTGTTCTTCTTTAATATTAGTATGGATCTCTATTTCACAGTGCATATACACTGGCACATAGAGATCTACAGGTATATACAACCCTATATATGACCTAGGAATAGCAACTTGTCTCCACTTTCATTTTATAAGTAGTGCAAACTTCGGAGTAGCCATTTACCAACTAGTTCTAACACCAGGGCCGCGTTCAGGGTCCGTTTCGGAGGCGCCGCGGAGATGTCTCGGCGATGCTTTTTGGCCTATTCTCATTCAGAGTGCGTCTCGCGACGTCTCGGAGACGCCTCCCTTTTCAATGTTATTTCAGACTGGAGATGAAAAGCACCTCGAAAATGGCCGCCGTATTCAGTAGTTTCAGCCAATCACAGCGCAGCTTTTCCATTGCAAATGGCCGCCGCCTATGGGGGTGGCCATTTTCGAGACAACAAACTGCCTTTTCGGTTCAGACCAGCATGACGTCACGGTCATCTCCGAGGCGCCTCCGAGACGGACCCTGAACGCGGCCCTGGCGTCCGGCGTACAAGTTCCTCTCCTTGACACTAGAGACCTTTAGTTTCTGACGTACAACTTGTAACGATCGGTATTCACCCCCGATACGTCATCGTCACGTGATCATTGAGGGGTATCCCTGACGTTACAACGCGTGGTACAACGGCAAAAGGACTAATTTGACGTGCAAGGTAAAACGGGAGGTGTCTGTGATGGTGTAGGTGTGATGTGTGTGTGTGGTGGGGGTGTAGGTGTGTGGTGGGGGTCTAGGTGTGTGGTGGGGGTCTAGGAGTGTGGTGTGGGTGTAGGTGTGTGGTGGGATTTGGGGTTTGGGGGGTGTAGGTGTAGATGTTTGTGTATTTGATGTGTGGTGGTGCTGGTGGTGTGTGGTGGTGGTGTAGGTGTGTATGGTGGGGGTTTAGGGATGTGGTGTGCGTGTACGTGTTTGGTGTGTTTGTGTGTGGTGGTGTAGGTGTGTGGTGGTGGAGTGTGGTGGGGGTTTAGGTGTGTGGTGGGGGTTTAGGGATGTGGGTGTAGGTGTTTGTGTGTGCTGGTGTAGGTGTGTGGTGGTGGTGTGTGGTGGGGGTGTAGGTGTGTGGTGGGGGTTTAGGGATGTGGTGTGGGTGTAGGTGTTTGGTGTGTTTGTGTGTCGTGGTGTAGATGTGTGGTGGTGGTGGTGTGTATGGTGGGGTTTAGGGATGTGGTGTGGGTGTAGATATGTGTGTGATGGGGGTGTAGGTGTGTGTTGGGTATGTGTGGAGGGGTGTAGGTGTGTGGTAAGGGCTTAGGTGTTTGGTGTGTTTGTGTGTGGTGGTGTAGGTGTGTGGTTGTGGTGTAGGTGTGTGGTATGGGTTTAGGGATGTGCTGAGGGTGTAGGTGCAGGTGTGTGGTGGGGGTGTAGGTGTGTATGTTTGTTTGTTTGTTGTTGTTTTACGTCCTAGCAACATCTAAGGTCATATCAGGATGGGTACCGACTTGTGACAGTGCGCACTCATGGCGACTTTATAGTGCTGTCCCACTGGGAAACCAGGCCGCCGGCACCATGACCTGGTATCCCACTCAGTCACATTATCCTGACACTGAGCACACCAGTCCTTGCCCTATCCTAATAATGCCAAGCGCCTGGCTAGGAAGCAACAAGTATCAATTTTAAAGTCATTGGTTTGACTCGACCGGGACTCGAACCCACGACCCCACGATCTACCAGCATGGGAGACGGACGCTCTAACTCATTCGGCCATTCGTCTGGTTCTGGTAGGTGTGTATGGTGGGGGTTTAGGGATGTGGTGGGGGGGTGTAGGTGTAGGTGTTCGGTGTGTTTGTGTGTGGTGGTGTAGGTGTGTGGTGGTGGTGTGTGGTGGGGGGTATGTGTGTATGGTGGGGGTTTAGGGATGTGGTGTAGGTGTAGATATGTATGTGATGGGGGTGTAGGTGTGTGTTGGGTGTGTGTGCTGGGGGTGTAGGTGTGTAGTAAGGGTTTAGGGGTGTGGTGGGGGTGTAGGTGTGTGATGGGGGTGAAGGTGTGTGGTCGGGGTGTAGGTGTGTGGTGGGGGTGTAGGGATGTGGTGGGGGTGTAGGTGTAGGTGTTTGGTGTGTTTGAGTGTGGTGGTGGTGTAGGTGTGTGAGTTGGTGGTGTGTGGTGGGGGTGTAGGTGTGTATGGTGGGGGTTTAGGGCTGTGGTGGGGGCTGTAGGGGTGTGGTGGGGGGTTCACAGATGCTAAACATTGTGAGGTGCCATTCTGCAAGACACCTCTACACCTCTGCCACACACCACCTACATCCCCACCACACACACGGTCAACCCCCACTACACACACCTACACCCCCACAACATCCCTATACCCTCGCCACATCCCTAAGCCCCCACCACACCCAAACACCCCACCAAACCCACTCCATCATACCCACTCACCACACACCCCTAAACCCCGTCCACATACCCCTAAATCCACATACACTCCCACCACACACACCAAAATCCTCACCACACCCCTACACCTCCACAACACACCCACCACACAAACACCCACCCACTCCCACCACACACCCCTACACCCCAACCACACCACACACCCCTAAATCCACACACACCCACCACACACCAACATCCTCACCACACCCCTACACCTCCCCCACACAAACATACTCCCCCACCACACACACATACACCCCAACCACACCCACACCCCAATTTCCAGTTGAACCTGATACTAAATTTAACATGAAGGTTAAACGTCACAGTACTACTTGAACGTCATGTTCCAAGTTGAAGTTACAAGTTCAACCTCAAACTAAAGGTCTCTATTC